>CM069140.1:53931849-54531849 GCA_035221665.1 Okamejei kenojei | reverse complement strand
ATGTAACTAGTAGCGTGGATAAGGGAGAACCAGTGGATGTGGTATATCTGGACTTCCAGAAGGCTTTCGACAAGGTCCCACATAAGAGATTAGTATACAAACTTAAAGCATACGGTATTAGGGGTTCAGTATTGATGTGGATAGAGAACTGGTTGGCAAACAGGAAGCAAAGAGTAGGAGTAAACGGGTCCTTTTCACAATGGCAGGCAGTAACTAGTGGGGTACCGCAGGGCTCAGTGCTGGGACCCCAGCTATTTACAATATATATTAATGATCTGGATGAGGGAATTGAAGGCAATATCTCCAAGTTTGCGGATGACACTAAGCTGGGGAGCAGTGTTCGCTGTGAGTAGGATGCTAGGAGACTGCAAGGTGACTTGGATAGGCTGGGTGAGTGGGCAAATGTTTGGCAGATGCAGTATAATGTGGATAAATGTGAGGTTATCCACTTTGGTGGCAAAAACAGGAAAGCAGACTATTATTTAAATGGTGGCCGATTAGGAAAAGGGGAGATGCAGCGAGACCTGGGTGTCATGGTACACCAGTCATTGAAAGTAGGCATGCAGGTGCAGCAGGCAGTGAAAAAAGCGAATGGTATGTTAGCTTTCATAGCAAAAGGATTTGAGTACAGGAGCAGGGAGGTTCTACTTCAGTTGTACAGGGTCTTGGTGAGACCACACCTGGAGTATTGCGTGCAGTTTTGGTCTCCAAATCTGAGGAAGGACATTATTGCCATAGAGGGAGTGCAGAGAAGGTTCACCAGACTGATTCCTGGGATGTCAGGACTGTCTTATGAAGAAAGACTGGATAGACTCGGTTTATACTCTCTGGAATTTAGGAGATTGAGAGGGGATCTTATAGAAACTTACAAAATTCTTAAGGGGTTGGACAGGCTAGATGCAGGAAGATTGTTCCCGATGTTGGGGAAGTCCAGGACAAGGGGTCACAGCTTAAGGATAAGGGGGAAATCCTTTAAGACCGAGATGAGAAAGACTTTTTTCACACAGAGAGTGGTGAGTCTCTGGAACTCTCTGCCACAGAGGGTAGTTGAGGCCAGTTCATTGGCTATATTTAAGAGTGAGTTGGATGTGGCCCTTGTGGCTAAGGGGATCAGAGGGTATGGAGAGAAGGCAGGTACGGGATACTGAGTTGGATGATCAGCCATGATCATATTGAATGGCGGTGCAGGCTCGAAGGGCTGAATGGCCTACTCCTGCACCTAATTTCTATGTTTCTATGTTTCTATGTAAGCAGACCCTTCGGCCCACTGAGTATATGCCAACTAATAAGCTCCCTGTTCCCCAATGCCTGCCTCATAACCTCATATAATAGTAAGATTAAATGAGAACTTACCAGTTCGAAGTTTGATCTGTATTTTATGAGGAGTTACGATGAGGGATTACGTGAAGACCCCGTCCAGCACGCATGCGCGACATTTCTTCAAAGCAGCGGTGTGGATTCACAGAAAAAACACAACAATTGAAATAAATATAGTAAAGAAAAAATAAGAACTTAATTACCAGTTGATCTGTATAATAGAGGGTGGGAGCGGAGGGCACATAATCCCTCATCGTAACTCCTCATAAAATACAGATCAAACTTCGAACTGGTAAGTTCTCATTTAATCTTACTATTTTACTTCGGAGTCACGTGAGTGACTACGTGAAGACTTCAAAGCTCTGTGAATCCGAACCGTGTACCAGCTCATGCTTCACTCACTGTCTGAAGACCTTAGAGGGAGGAAGTATGTTATTACAATCAACAATAACCTGTTTGTGAACAATAAAGGTTTATTAATGACAACAAAAAACAGAGAGCACCCCCGGCTTAAATTAAATATTAGCTGCAGACTCTAAAATTCTGTCTGCAAATGTAGCAGGTTCCGCCAGCGGCTTATTATAAAACCTTTGGAAAGTTCTTTCCAAGGACCATCCTGCTCTGGCCAGAATATGGTCCATAGGCACGTCCATTCGCCTAGCCGCCGACGTAGATGCAGCCCTGGTGGAGTGAGATTTGTAAACATTAGTATTGACTCCCGCGGACTTAAGCACCTGCTTGAGCCACCTTGAAATGGTTTGGCTCGTCACCTGACCATGAGGCTTCTTGTGGCTTATCCATAAGGCTTTTTCTCTCCCTCTTAAGTTGTATGTTGTGTCTATGTAATTGGCGAGATGGGTCTTGGCACACAGCCGTGGGTCAGATGAATATGCTCGGAACTCCATGACTGGAGGCGTGGTACCTGGTCTAGTTTGTTTGACCAGTCCCTGAATATGAAATGTGAAACAGTCCAATGACTCTGTCATGCTGTCCAGCCTTCGAAGGTGGAGGGACTGTACCCTTTGAGCTGACACTAGTGCCATGAGCATGACTGATTTCAGAGTTAAGTTGTTCCAGCGTGAGTGACCTGGGTGGTGGCCATCCCCTAAGGTACGTCAGTACAATGCTGACATCCCAGATCTGAGTGTACCTTGGTCTGGGGGAATTGGTGTTAAAAATGCCCCTCATGATTTTGACCACTAGTGGATGGGACCCCAAAGCCAGTTGTCCTGCTGCTGGAACCAAATAAGCTGACAACGCACTCCTGGCTGTATTAATGGCGCTGTAGCTGAGTCCTTCCCGATGTAATCCAACCAGAAACTCCACAACACTGGTGGCTGTAGCTGTAGTGTAGGTAGTTCCTGTTTTGGAGCAATACCGTTCCCATTTTCTTATGTTGGTCAGGTATTGTCTCCTGGTGGACTCCTGGTGGGATGCGGTCATCATGTTGATGGCGTCCTCAGACAGTCCCAGGCCCAATTTAGAGGTCTTTTTAGAATCTGCAAGCCAGGAGATTGACTCTGTCATGGCACGGGTGACTAATGCCTGACACTGGGTGGATTCATAATTCTCGACTGCTGGGGAATTCCAACGGTGTTTCAACAGCCATGTCGAGGGCCACTGGGAACCATGGCTGTGTAGGCCAGTCGGGTATTATCAAGATTCCTGAAGCGGAATCCAATTAAATCATGCGTAATACCCGACTGATGAGGCAGAAGGGAGGAAAAGCATAAAGAACATTTTCCCCCAATGCAGCGAGAATGCATCAACTGCTGCTGCCTCAGGGTCTGGTTCCCAAGCGACATACGTTGGTACCTGGTGATTCAGCCTGGATGCAAATAGATCGATATCTGGTGTGCCATATTGCTTTGTAATTTCAGCAAATATTTTGGGATTTAACATCCATTCGATGTTATCATTGAATTTGCGTGACCTGGTGTCTGCCACTGTATTTTGCTTATCTTTCGACACACCATTGCCAGATTAGGTTGACCAAATTGTCACACGATATCGACTTTACACCACCCATGTGGTTGATATAAGCCACCACCGTGGTATTATCTAATTGCAACCGGACATGTGCATGATGCGTATTAGATGAATATGCTTTTAAACCATAAAACGCACCCAACATTTCTAAGTAGTTGATACCCCGTGTCTGTAGGCAAGATGATTCAAAATTAGTCCATCTGCCCCCTGTGCTGGATTGTATGTTAGTTGCTCCCCAGCCCAAAGCACTGGCATCCGTTTGAATGGTTAATACTGGGTTGGTGTAAAATTGGATTTATCTGGATGTATGACAAACCCCAAAGTTTCAAACAAACGTTTGGTGGCTGCTACTGCCAAAATGGCTGTCTCCAAGGTTTTCCCTACTATTAAAATGTCGTCTAAGTACGCCATGACTATATGCTTTTGTTTCCTCAATAATGCCAAGGCGGGTTTTAAGATTTTAGTGAACAACCTTGGAGCGGAGGTTAGCCCATTTGGTAAGGCTTTAAATTGCCATAGCTGTTTCATCCAGATAAACTTTAAGTATTTACGATGCTCCTTGTGTATGGGTACTGAGTAGTAGGCATCTTTTAAATCAATGCTTGCTAGAAAGTACCCTCTAGAAACCAATAGTCTGGCTGTTTCAAAAGTTTCCATCTTGAAATGTATATACCTAACAGACTTGTTTAAAGTAGTTAAGTCAATGATGATGCGACATCCACCATCTTTTTTGATTTTAGTGAAAATATTAGACACAAATTCCAAAGGTTCATGTTTTGTTCTTTCAATAACACCTTTTGCTAGTAGCCTCATCAGTTCAGCTTGACCCTCTTGTTTCTCTTTGACTAAGAGGGTGAATACCCTTTGGGGTATATGCTGAACTGGCGGAATGTTTTCATGAACAAAGTCAATTTTATAGCCATGAATGCTGCTGAGTATATACTTGTCATTAGTGATGGATTCCCATGCATCCAAAAACAAGTGCAATCTCCCCCCTGTTAGTATAGAGCCCCTACTGCTCATATGCTGAGAGGAACCAGACCCACCTACCTCCATGGTTACTGGTGCTTCTTCTGCCTCTTCGCTGGACGATGAGGCGTCTGCTGGGCTGTAGAGGGCTGTGTTGATGTTGATGTTGATGTTGTTGGGGGTGGCGCATTTTCCATGGGGTCCGCTCTGGGCCCTGGCCTAAAAAAGGCTTACGGGGAATGGTTGCGGACCCCGAGCTTTCACCAGTCCCATATGGTGGTCGACGACTGGTGGACGCCATGGGGTACTGCCGCCTGGGTTTGTTAGGTCTGCTCGGCCCCAAACCTGCCCTCACGAGACCAAAGGTCTTGGATTCTTCCTCTAGGTCTTTCACCTTTTTCGGAAGGTCCTTCCCAAAGAGCAGAATTGGAGGTTCTGAACCCGGTGTTTTGCAAAGTCCCGCAAATTTAGGGTTGAGGGCAGGCTTGATGATTTCCTTCCGTAAATTGTTTATTTCATATTGAGTGGTGCACAGCAGAGCTAATGTGTCTTGCTGATTTGTGGAGATGTCCACACCATCAATGGACCGAGCATATGATGTTATTCCTGCAGTCAGGAGTTTAAGGATTTTCTGGAGCTTCAACTCCAGGTTCCTGATGTTCTGCCCCAAATGTCCCCAAATTTGGCTGTTTACAGCTGGTACATTCAATGATGTACAATTTTCTGGGGCTGTATATTGTTCAAGAGCCTCATTGACCACCTGTTCTTGTAGGGGTTTTGAGGACAGGTGGTCAATGCTGGCTGCAAGTTTCGGCTCTAACGGCCGACCCGCTCGTGGAATGGCCACGTAGCGGTTGACCACACCCAGCAGCTCTTCCTGATCCTGTACACCTTGCGTACTCCGGACATCTTCAGCCAGCGACCCCTCTTCTTGACCAGCCCAGACCTGGTCGCCAATGCTGCCTTCAAAAGAAGGTGAAGCAATGGCCAGTGCCGTAAAGGGCACTGCGGGAGTGCCTGAGCTCCCTTGGCGAGTCTGCTGCTGCTCTCTCAGCAGATCTCGCTGGAGCAATTGCTCCATAAGCCGTTCCATTCGGCTTAGGCGGCTGCCTGTGCCGCTCTCGAGCGGTGTGGCATCTTCATCCGAATCGTCGGATACTACCGCCCGGTTCTGGCTGCAGGTACCTCCAGCCCGCTGCTCAGGCAGCACGAGCGGTGCTGGGCTCGGCTCGGTAGTTATTCCCGCCGCCTCTTGCCCCCACTCCAAAGAACATTCCTCAACGGAGGACGAACGGGGGTGAGCTGCAGATTTCTTCCCTCTGGTCTTGCTCATTCTTTCTGGAAAACAAGCAGACCACAGAGAAAAAGACACACGGTCACGATAAAACTTACCTGTCGGCCCGACTTTTCAAATTGTAGCGGGAGCGCCTTGAACGCCCGTTCGTCGCGGGTGCACTGCATGAACGTCGCGCATGCGTGCTGGACGGGGCCTTCACGTAGTCACTCACGTGACTCCGAAGTAAAATCAATCAGCAACTCATGGTGCCTGCATGCAACACAAACCTTAGCAGTACTACTTAGAAGATTCAGCTTGTGCAGTCAGTTTCACTGCTGCTTTGTGTAGGAAGGAACTGCAGATGTTGGTTTACACCGAAGATAGACACAAATTGCCAGAGTAACTCAACAGGTCAGGCAGCATCTCTAGAGAAAAGGAACAGGTGACGTTTCAAGTCGGATCTGAAAGTAAGGGGGGGAGGGGGGACACCTGGGGATAGGTATTGCTGCTTTACTGCCTCATTGCTGCTTTGTCAGGTTGGGCTACTAATCAGTCTCTGAGGAGCAGTGTGGCATCCTGACCAAAGAAAATTACGCTGGTGCTAAACTATTTTTTGATAGCCTTCTAAATAGTGCTGTTCAGTGGCGGACTGGCCAGGGTGTCATCTTGCCAAATGGCAAGTGGGCCCCTGATGAAGTGGGCCCCCTATATCAAGTGGGCCCCTGATGAAGTGGGTCCCCTTTGTCTCCTGGCAAACAATATTTTTAGACCCTGTCCGCCACTGGTGCTGTTGCACTTAGAGCAGTTTGGGAGAGATTCCAAAAGAGCTGAAGAATGAGAGAGCAACAAAAATTGTCCGTTGTCCGTTGTTTTTCTCCCTCCCTCATGGCAGCCCCCCCATGCCAGGGACCTGTTTCCATACTCTATGACTCTATAACTACACGAGTGTGCATGCTGCCCTTCTCTCCACTAGTGCTTGCTGGTGGGGGAGGTTCAGATCGGGTGATGTCGTTTCCATGGGCAGCCAATATGTAACATGGAATCAACATAATGAGTTGTGGCATTAACTTAAAATGGCGCATATCCCCTTTGAACCAGCTGGTCAGCATGTGGCCTGGTTGAATTTCCTGGCCTTTACACCTCTGAAGCGAAGGGTGTAACAAAAGTTAAGGTATGATTTGATTAAAGTTTGCTCTGGAAACTTATGAGTGTGATTTGGCACCATTGCTAAACTCTGTTTTGGATTCAGCGAGATATGAAACGGATAGTTTAAGCAGGAATTTAGTTGGCTGATACTTAAAGAGCTTTTGTTGTCATATTTTTGCTTGGGGTGTCTAAGTGAAATGTGATTGTTACTATTACTTAGCACAGGAAAGTTGTTGCCATAACATGGTGTCTGCAATTTATAAGTGATATTGGTAAGCCAAGTGTTTAGAATTCCAAAACTGGCCAGCTTCCCACTTGATAGACACAAAGTGCTGGAGTAAGTCAGTGGGTCAGGCATCAGCTCTGGAGAAAAAGGATCAGAGACGTTTCAAGTCAGACCCTTCACGCTGAAATAGTCTTTTTCTCCAGATGTGCTAGCCTGTCTATCTCTGGTACGAACCAGCATATGCAGTTCTTTGTTTCTATATTTTAGCTTCTCACTTCGATAGATTGGTGTGGATATGATGAAGATCCATTTATACACAGTCATTAAAAAATTGTCCACAAGTGGCATTCTTGTAATCAAGCTTAAAAATAACCTCTGATATTAAACCTTAATTAAATCTGATAGAGATCATTGCCCAACTGAGCTACTGTTGATTAAAAAATATCTCGTAATAAACCAGGTATATTAAATATTGAATTGCTATATTACCTATTTTTTTACTTCATTTAAGTATGTGCACTTGGTTGGGTTCAATTGGATCAATTTTTTTTTTTTTTTTAATTTCAAAATAGACTTTATTCAAGTAATAAATATATACAATACAGGAATCTTGCAAAAAATTCATCCAAGATTCTCGGAGGCTATACAAACATTCAACACTAGTTACACAAATTACACAAATTTATCCCCCACCCTTGCCACTCATGTGGCCCACTGGCATGGAATCCCTTCCCTTATTTTGAGGGGCGTCTCCACCCCACCCTGCCCCCCATGTCCAGCAGCAGAGGACCCTAGACTGTGGTCCTTCCCCACCGAGCCTTGGCGTTGGCTGCACCAAGCCTCCGTGTGTCCCTCAGCACCTACTCCTGCAGTCTGCAACGGACCAGTCGGCAACATTCCCCAACGGACATCTCGCTCCGCTGGAAGGTCAAGAGAGCTCGGGCAGACCAAAGAGCGTCTTTCACTGAGTTGATGCCAGTCTCTGAATGCGTCCCTGGCAACAGTCCGTAAATCAGAGTCCTCTGTGACAGAACTGTTTGTGACAGGGATGCTTGCAAACCTCTCCAGACTTTCTTTGCAAATCCACATTCTGCGAAGAGGTGGGCAACCATCTCCTCTCCATAGCAGCCATCCCGAGGGCAGTGTGCGCTGGGAACGAGGTTCCGATAGTGCAGGAAGGATCTGACTGGGAGGGCTCCCTCACCGCCAGCCAAGCCAGGTCTTGGTGCTTGTTGGTGAGTTCTGGCGATGAGGCATTTTGCCAGACAAGCTGGGCAGTCTGCTCTGGGAACCATACCACAGGATCCATGGAGTCATTTCCCTGCAGTGCCTGCAGGACGTTCCGTGCTGACCACTGCCCGATGGACTTGTGGTCAAAGGTGTTGGTCGATGGGCTGTTTCTATGTTGTATCTGAACAACATCAGTGATTGGGAAAATTGTGGCATGAAGTTTAATTATTAGTTTTTAGTTTTAGAGATACAGCATGGAAACAGGCCATTCAGCCAACTGAGTCCATGCTGATCATTGATCACCCATTCACATCAGTTCTATGTTATCCCACTTTCTCATCCATTCCCTCCACACTAGGGGCAATTTACAGAGCAATTAACCGACACGGTCACCGGGAGGACATGCAAACTCCACCCAGACAGCAGCCGAGATCAGGATCGAACCTGGGTGTCTGGCACTGTGATCCCGTTTCCTAATGGCTCGGTCTTTTAATGCACAATTTACGAATGAGTACAGCATCAAGGCAAAATTGTAGGTAATTTGAACTGTGAGGGTCCAGTCAGAATGCTAGATTTGTGCATTGTGAAATAAAACAGCTTGCTGATTTGTTATCAGGCCTCTGCGTTCCATGTGCGGGAGATGTAATTATCGAGTCCGGGTCACAAGTGTCTTTTTATTGTTCGATACCTGAGTAGAAATCAGAGCAAGTGAATTAATATCCAACAACATCCAAACATTGTTTTAGATGTGAAAAAAAGTCCTTGAATAGTCTAAAGAAAACAGTGTTTAACAATAATGTGGAGTAGAGTACTCTTATTTTAGGATTGCCTCTTGCTCGGATACATACCACCTAACCCCATAGCCAAAGCAGCACATGGCAGAACAGGTGTGACCTTCTGAATGTAATATTATTGTCAGTGCTGCCTTGAGGAAACTGGCATCAATAAGAATTTTGAGCACAATCTAAGAAAGAAGCACAGTGGTTCTTTCATTTTATTTATAGCTACAAACAACAAAAATGTTGAAGTGGAAAAGGATAGAATGGTTCGATATGTGATCCTTGTAACCTTCTACCATTTTACAACCCCTCGATATCTGCATTAGTCCAATTATTGCCTTTAACATTGGTATTTTAAAGCTCCACCATTGACAGTGATGCCTTCGGTTTCTTTGTAATTAAGGTCTGGACACCTCTCTACCTCTCCCATCAATTTTCAGAAGCTCCTTAAGACCTACCTCTTTGATTATCTGTCCTATGAGTTTCCTCTGGGTGCTCCAGTTTCCTCCCACATCCCAAAGACATGCAGGTGAGTAGGTTAATTTGCACTTTAAAATTGTTCCTATTTTGTAATGAGTGGTAGAATCTGGGGATGGGTGGAGAAGTTGATGAGGATGTGGAGAGAATAAAGTTTGTTTAATGTAGAATTAGTGCAAATGGGCATTTGGTGGTCAGCATGGACTTGATGAGCTGAAAGTGACCTCATTTCCCTGCTCTATCTCTCAGGGCAGGCAGAAGGCTGGTGGAGGAGAGATGAGGGGTTTTCTCTAAAGGTGGAGGGTAAAGACAGTTGTGTTGGGCAGTTGTTTCTGTTGCTGAGGGAAATTGCATTCCAGAGTTCTTCCAGTCATGATGTGCCTCTACACACAACGCTGAACATAGGTTCTTATAAGACAAACAGAGATGACTGATGATCGCCAAATACCTATCATCAATGGCAAGAGAGAAATGCACCATAATTACCCTACATACTGTCTGGAAAACTATATGAACAAAAAACCCAGATTAAATTGGAGTCAAGAAAATTATATGGCAAATGGTGTTCATAAAGACAACATTTAATTTTATTCCACATTGTAACATGAAAACATTTCCTTATAATTCAACTGCTTTGGCTGAGACCAAAGTTAACAGTACCTTTTGCTGTGGAATGGCCCAAAGAATGAACATCAAGGTTTGAAACCAAGAAATTCACTGCTTGAAGTTGCCTTTGCATTCTTTGCTACTTTGCAATTAGAATCCATATTGAAAGTCTGCCAACTATCATCTCCAAGATGTGTAAAGAAACACAGTAGATTAAGATCTGTCTTGAATTTAAGTCATCTGGTGACTTGAAAATAACCTGTATAATTAAAAATACTGCAGCACCAGCAAATCTGTATTCCCTTAGGCTTATTCATAAAACGCATATATAAAAATTTTCCATTGGAGGATTGGTTCTATTTTATTCATCTATGAAATGAGAGTATACTGGCAAGGCCAATGTTTAATGTCCATCTCTAATGGAAGCTGTCATCAACATGTTATCACGTGACACATATGCCCCTACAGTCTGCTCTTTAATGCCCTTTTTTCCTTTTCATTGGGAGCAATAGGCTTCAGAACTCGTAACCTTGGTCCAAAGACAGACTAACTAAATTCCTGAGTGGGGGGAAGAATTAACATTTTTTATATCAAAGCAGCATTTGACCAAGTGTGGCATCAAGGCCGGAACTAAGGTCAACGGGCATATAGGGGAAAACTCCTCGGTGGTCGATATAACTTCTACTAAGGAAATTGGGTGTGCTATTCTTAGATCAGTAGTCCTATTTATAGGACGTCCTCTGCAGCTGTTTGTCATGGCAGTGACTATTCATCAGTGACCAAGGTCAAAAGTGGGGACATTTGCTAATGATTGTACAATATTTCAGTCCATTTGCAACTCTTGAGCAAATGAAGCACAAAATGCCTGCATGGGGCATAGAAAAACTGAGACAAGCAAATGGAAGCACATGGTTTTCATTGTCATCATCTTGAAATGTTAACTCTTCTTCTCTTTCCTCAAAGCTGCTTGACAATCAAGGACGAAGGAAGATGTAATTGAGATTCTGAATGGAGTAAATAATTAACTGGGGTAAATATTCTGGGTAGTATTAAAATCAGTTAGTTTACTTTAGTTTTGGGTTTTTTTTTCATTTTGTTAGAGATACAGCATGGAAACAGGTCCTTTGACCCACCTAGTCTGTGCCAACCAATGAGGACCCTGGCATTAGTTCTATCCTACACACAAGGGACAATTTACAGAAGCCAATTAGTCTACAAATCTGCACGTCTTTGAAATGTGGGAGGAAACTAGAGCACCGGAGAAAACCCACGCAATCACAGTGAGAACGTACAAACTCCATACAGACAGCATCAGTAGTCAGGATCAAACCTGTGCCTCTGGCACTGTAAGGCAACAACTCTACCATTGCACCACTGTGCCACCCAATTACATTTGAGAAAGTCCCAGTCCAGATTGTGCAAACGTAACACTTTTGTCCAAATGTTTCCTGCAATGTTGTTAGTATTTCAAATAAAATTTAAAGTTGAGATATGAGAAATGTTATATGAAGAATGAGAAGACATAATATAAACAAGAGGACATAATTCTGAAAGGGATACAAGAATAGAGAAATATGTGAGAGTCCATTGAAATCAGTAGGTTAAGTTGAGAAAGTGGTTAAAAATATATTGTGTATGTTGGGCCTAATAAATGGAGTACAAAGACCTTTATAAACACTGCTTTAGCAACAGCTGAGGCATTGTGTCCAAACCTAGGTATCATGCTTCAGAGAAGCTAGAGTTTTGGGAGATGGTGCAGAAGAGATATACCAAAACTATTTGAAAGATCAAGGATTTCAGATTTGGGACAAAGTGAAGAACCTTTTTTGGAAAAGAGAAGATTGTCACAAGATCCAATAGACATATTTAAAATCGTGAAAGATATGCATGGGCTAAGGAGAAAGAAAATGCTGTCAGTGGTAAACATGTCAAGAATTAGGCGGTACAGAATGAAAGTATTTGGCAAAAGATCAAAATGTGGCATGAGGAAACATTTTATACACCATGGCTTCTGGTCCAAAATAAACTACCAGATGATAAAGTGAAAGTAGATCTAAATGTTGCATTCAAAAGGGAAGATAAACACAAAATGCTGGAATAACTCAGCGGGTCAGGCAGCATCACTGGAGAAAATTGATAGATGATGTTTCAGGTCGGTACCCTTCTTCAGCCTGAAAGAAGCTTTCTGAAAGAAGACTGAAAGGCTTTCAGTCAGAAGAAGGGTTCCAACCCGAAGCATCACCTATTCCATTTCTTCAGAGACGCTGAGTTTCTACAGCATTTTGTGTTTATCTTTGGTATTAACCTTGCATCAGCAGTTCCATCCTACGCATTCAAAAGGGCTGAAAGGAAAGAAACTGCAGAACTAAAGGAAGAGGCCAAGCCAGTAGGACTAATTGAATTTAGAAAATAGGTGTAGGAGTAGGCCATTCGGCCCTTCGAGCCAGCACCACCATTCAATGTGTTCATGGCTGATCATCCAAAATCAGGACCCCTCTGGCTATTTCTCTTGCTTAGTGCTTGTATGGACTCAACAAGTTAATTTGACCTCCTTTCCATACTGTCACTGCCATGTCTTTCTCAGATTCTGTCTTTCAGTGATTCTCTCCAGCTCAGCTTCAGTCAGGTTTGCAGATTTATTTAGCTTATTAAATGAACCTGTTGCTTTGAGATTTGAACCCACATTTCCCTCCATTTTCTTTGCCATGAAATTAATATGCAAGTCAGATGAGAGAATTATGATTTTCTCATCAAACATCGTGGCTTAAGTCCAGTACGATAAAAGTTCAATATTTATTTGTGGAGATCTAGAAAAATATGTAATTCAATGGCTAAACTTGTACTTCAATTCCTGTGACAAAATATAATTGTTGTAAAACCTTCCTTTGGAAACAATTACATACTATTTCATGCAAAAGGACACTTTTGTCTGTGAAGTAATAAAATAACGAACATTTCCTAATATTTCCAATTACATGACTAACTCCTTTCGTTACTGATAGTATTCCAACCTTAACTTCAATAGCTGCCTTGTGTGAATTCAGTACGTGCTAGGTTACTTAACGTGGAACTGTCCTTGTAATATATAACTCCATTAAAACAAGAACAAACTCTACTGTATCAGGCTAACCTCTGCATAATTACAGTAGATCAGATCAAACGATTAGAGCAAACTGAGGTCATCATCATTTTCTTCCCAGTTGCACAAAACCTTTGGTCTTTACCAACCTTATGAAAAACCTTTAGACCAATGTTGAAAGACGAATTGGCTTAAATTAGACTGTGTCCCCAATAGCTCAAGTAGGCCAGGCCATAAAAGAGAGTCGAACATTCGGAGTCCTTGTATTGCTGGAGCACTTGTTGAATTGTTAAATTGGATCCTTCCCCATTTCACATTAGACCAAGCAGTTCTGAATGATTATCTTTCAGAAACGATTTTACATCTGCTGAAATTGACCCCTTTGTACTCAGTCCTTGTGAAGCTGTCCCTGAGTTAAACACTGCAGCGAGATGCTTCAATTATTGAGGTATTAGCATTATAATGATGCACCACTGCTGAGAGAGCAGTCAGTTGTTGATCTGATTTTAACAAAAACCTTTTCTGAACTGAACTCTGTAAATTTGAACTGGATGTACTTGATAAAGAGAAGGAAATTTCTCAAGATAAACTTACACAAGTAAACATTCCAAAAATAACAACGTTTTTCTCCGTATCTTGGTACGTGACAATATTAAACCAATACCAATACATGGGAAAAAAAGCATCTGTAGCCTCAGGTCATTCTTTACATGTTATGGAGGAAACACATCACAAAGCAGGATGATTAGGCCAACAATTTTTCAGAAACCTCCCATACAATATTAAAAAATCAGCAAATGTCTTATAGTTGTTTTGAATACATTAGAACAATATCTTAATAATAATGAGTTCCTGAAAAGAAGTCACAACTTTGTCAAGAAAGGAAATTATAAACAGACAGGGACGTTTCATAGAAGTATTATTTTTATATTCGATAAATTTAGCTTGGATTGGTTAGTTCGTGATTCAGTTCCTAAACTGATCTGGAGTCCGAGATCCCATTGCAAACATTCAACTGTTCAGTATGCACAGTCTCAACATAGTAACTACTTGGTAAAGATGTGTGAAATAACAGTACATTTCAGAATTTTAAAATGGTTTAATTATATTGTTTACTTAATGGGAGTTGAACAAAATATATTGCTAATTCTTTCTTCTAGGTTATCTTCATATTGGGGTCTTCTACTTTCCCACAAATGTGTTTACTAAAGTGATTTCAAATCATTGCAGAGACTAAACCTGCGATCAATATGATAGTTGGACCACATTATGCACTCCCATGACCTAAGAGAGAATCAGTGCCGATACCCTCACTATCTCTAATTCATGACTGACTTACACATCTGCACATTGCCAAGCAAAATATAGAGACAAACTAGAGTATAAACATCAGAGCATTCCATCTCTCTCTTTAATCCTGGATTTAGCACTTAACCAAGGGTAGAATAACACATCGTGAGCAGAAGAGGAATCACCTCCAGGCTCTCAACCTTAAGCCAGAGAAGTCAAGGTCAGGTCTTACCAAAGAGTTACAAATGTTGGGTTCTGCCACAGGAAAACCAGCCAGAAAATGAGAAACCAGGTTGAATCTTTTACAATCTTTCTCATATTTGTTAAAGATTGAAATCATTAATCATACAAAAATGTTGATACAAGGAACTCCAAAAGCAGCAAATGTGAGAAAAACACAGGGGATGTTTCGAGTCGCAAACACTGCCCAGGACATCACCGGCTCTGATCTCCCCACCAACGAAGGGATTTGTTGTAGTCACTGCCTCAAAAAGGCAGCCAACATCATCAAAGACCAGTTCCATCCTGGCCACAAACTCATCTCACCACTGCCATCAGGAAGAAGGTACAGGAGCCTGAGAACTGGAACATCCAGGTTCAGGAACAGCTTCTTCCCTACAGCCATCAAGCTAGTAAACACTACTACCTCATAAGCTCTGAACTACAATAGATTATTATTATTATTATTATTATTATTATTATTATTATTATTATTATTATTATTATTATTATTATTGCACTGTTATTATTTGTTTTTTTTCTGAGTTTTTGTTGTATTATTTATTATGATTACATATTCTGTTGTGCTGCAACAAGTAAGAACTTCATTGTTCTATATGGGACATCTATATTACTAAAAGTCTGATCTTGACCACTTCCTGTTCTGTATATTGATTTTAGAAAAAACACTGCCACTTACGGCTGTGATTTTTGGCCATCTTACTCAGAGTCCCCCTCCTCTGTGCAAGACAAGATGATTTTTCCCATATATTAAAAATGAAAGAGTTATTAGTGTTTACAAAATGTTGAGATTCTCTCTCCTGAAGGCCACGCCCCTTCCGGAAGGACTATAAAACCCGGAAGTGTGGAAGTGCCTCAGTTCTCTGCAAGATGGGGGAGCGAGAGGTCGCAATTCTCAGTCTGAGCTGTGAATAACACTGAACACATGTCTACTAAACTGTGAGTGCTTTTACTTATCTGTCAGTGCCCTTAATGTGGTTTGAAAATGTAGTTTGAAAATGCAAAAGTGTGTTTTGGTTTTGAAAGTGCTAAAGCAAGCTGTGTTGCCTTTGGTTTTGAAAGTGCTAAAGCAAGCTGTGTTGCCTTTGGTTTTGAAAGTGCTAAAGCAAGATGCCTTGCCTTTGGTTTTGAAAGTGCTAACGCAAGATGCCTTGCCTTTGGTTTTGAAAGTGCTAAAGCAAGCTGCCTTGCCTTTGGTTTTGAAAGTGCTCAAGCAAGCTGCCCTGCCTTTGGTTTAGAAAGTGATAAAACAAGCTGCCTTCCCTTTGGTTTTGAAAGTGCTAAAGCAAGCTGCCTTGCCTTTGGTTTTGAAAGTGCTAAAGCAAGCTGCCTTGCCTAATTAGAGCTGCCTTGCCTTCTATATAATTAAAAGTCTAATCTTGACCACTTCCTGTTTGTGTTTATATTGGTTTTAGAAAAAGCGCTACCACATACGGATGTGATTTTTGGCCATCTTACTCAGTCCCCCTCCGCTCATCAGGTGCCAAGGATTTTTCCCATCGATGAGAAATAAAAGTTATTAGTGTTTAAAAAATGATGAGATTCTCTCTCCTGTCAATCACGCCATGAAGGCCAGGCCCCTTCTGGTGGGAGGGGGGAGGGACTCAGTCTCTGCAAGATGGTGGAGGGAGAGGTCATGAATTGCTGTCTTTAGTGGCCTTGCACACTGCTTGAAATGGTATGAAACTGCACTTGAATTTGGTGGCCTTGCACCTTGCCTGAAATGGTATGAAACTGCACTTGAATTTGGTGCCCTTGCACCCTGCTTGAAATGGAATTTCAAGGAATAGCCGTGAGTCAACTGCGAGCCAACCAGCCGTGAGTGAGTGAGCTGCCAGTACAACAGGCTTGAGTGACTGAGCCGCCAGTCCAAGAATCCATTCGGCACACAATGTCCACACTAGCCCTCTGGAAACCAGTCCCTTCAGCGCACAACACCCATACTAGTGCTCCAGAAAGCCCACCCCCCACCCCCCACTGGTCACCAATATTGGAATTGGTGAAGAGGTGGAATATTGCGTTGGGGAACCAGCCCTTCCGTGTGATGCTGGGACCCAACCCCCCCCCAACCCCCTCCCCACTCAAGTGTCCCCAGCCCGGCCCGGCCAACGGGACACCGGCCCTCAGGCCCACCGCCAGCACGGAGAACCCACAGACCCACAGCCAGCACCAACTCCAGTCGAACCACAATCCAACACTCCAGAGGAACCTGCTCCCCATTGGGCCACTACAGCGACAAGTGCCAGTTCGCCCACGGCCTGGCCAAGCTGCGCTCCCTCAGCTGCCACCCCAAGTACAAGACGGAGCCGTGCCGCACCTTGCACACCACCGACCTGCCCCTACTGTACCCGCTGCCACTTCATCCACATCCCCGAGGAGGAGCAAGGGCCCCGGCCTCGCCTACGCCAGAGCAGCAGCCTGGGCTCGGCCTCCTCCTGCCCAGTGTTAGACTGGGCCGCGCTGCGGGCAGCCTTCAGCCTATGGCCAGCAGGAACCCGTCCGCAGACTCTCTCTCTGACCAGGACGACTCCAGCAGCAGCAGCTCAGAGTTGCCCGCCTTCGAGCAGGGATGGCGGCTGCCCATCTTCAACAGGATCTCGGTGTTGGACTGAGGGGAGGGGGGTGGAGGTGGAGGGCTGCCAGCCACCCCTGCAGGACAAGCAGAGCCGAGCTTGGAGCCAGCGGCTGCAAGTCCGGGGCTGCCCCGCCAGCCCAGAGCCACCCCGGACACCTCTGGACAGGGACGAGACACCGGAGAGGGGACGGGGACGGCACATCAGCAACTCAAGAGCACCCACAGCGATGAAGAGCCGGGCCCAACCCTGCCCTCGATCTCGGCCCCGACCCAGACCCTGGACGAAACACAAGCCTGTACACAATGCAGCACCACCGTTGCTGAGACGGTTTATAGCTAGTGACCTATGGGGCATGCGCAGTCGGAATACCGACCTCACTTGTCACTTTACCTCCCCCCTCGACTCCATTCATGGACACAAGCAGTTGTTCCAGGTGCAACAGAGTTTCACCTGCATCTCCTCCAACCTCATCTATTGCATCCACTGCTCTAGATGTCAGCTGATCTACATCGGTGAGACCAAGCGTAGGCTTGCGATCGTTTTGCCGAACACCTCTGCTCGGTCCGCATTAACCAACCTGATCTCCCTGTGACTCAGCACTTCAACTCACCCTCCCATTCCCAATCCGACCTTTCTGTCCTGGGCCTCCACCGTGGCCAGAGTGAGCACCACCGGAAATTGGAGGAGCAGCACCTCATATTCCGCTTGGGCAGTTTGCACCCTAGCGACATAAACATTGACTTCTCAAATTTCCGGTAGCCCTTGCTGTCTCCTCCCCTTCTCAGCTCTCCCTCAGCCCACGGGCTCCTCCTCTTCCTTTCTCCTTTCTTCTTCCCGCTCCCCCCACCCTACATCAGCCTGAAGAAGGGTTTCGGCCCGAAACAATGCCTATTTCCTTTGCTCCATAGATGCTGCTGCACCCGCTGAGTTTCTCCAGCATTTTTGTCTATCTTCGCTTATAAAGATGGTTATTGCATTTATGGTTAACGAAGGTTATAATCAGCATTGCTGATTAATCAGTAGGAAATCAATGACCAATATTTAAATATAAATATTTAAAACTAGTGTAGATGTGACATGGTCGGTGTGGGTGAGTTGGGCTGTAGGGCCTGTTTCCATGCTATGACATGACTACGAATCCATGAATCTATGAAACTATGACTCCAATATGATTTAAAATAAATGCAATTGGTTAAAGATCATGCTGTTTGCTATTGGAGTTGGGGTACATGGTCTATGACCAGACAGAAACAGGCTCCAGTGCAATACTTTTCAAAACAAAGATAGCAGAAATGCACTAAATGATAATATAATATGTTAAAACATTTCCGTCTATTTTTCTGCTTGGTGAATTTCAGAAAAGTTGTTCTGTTAAAAAGAGCATGGACTAGTGGAAGTTCTGGACCAATCATATAATCAGGGGCGGCATGGTTTGCGGAGTGATAGAGTTGCTGCCTTACAGCACTTGCAGCGCCAGAGACACAGGTTCGATCCCGAGTACGGGCTGCCTGTACTGACCACGTGAGGTTTCACCGAGGTCTTCAGTTTCCTCCCACACTTCAAAGACATACAAGTTTGTAGGCTAATTGGCTTGGTATAAGTGCACATTGTCTCTAGTGTTTAGTGGATTGTGTTAATGTGCAAGGATCGCTGGTCGGTGCGGACTCGATGAGCCGAAGGGCCTTTTTCTGCACTATAGCTCTGAACTAAACTAATGTAAGCTCAGTTTTCTACCTGAGGATAAATATAACTATTGCCAACCATATATCTCAATTGATTCTGAAGTAAGTTTATAATTCTCAATAGGACCTTATTGTGCAAGTTCCCGACTAACAGTTAATAGAGTAGCCGATCTAGATAGGATATTGGTCGGCATGGACGAGTTGGGACAAAGGCCTATTTTTATGCTGTATAACTTCATGACTCTATTTTCTTTTGATTTCATTTGGAAGGTCTCTAGATCAATGAAATAAGTTTCTGATCATAAGTTGTCCAGCATCCAACTGTGAACTCACCAACTAAGTCAACCCATCACCTTGCCCCTGGGATGTGGAATCTTCCAGCTTTCATATTGATGGGCAGCCCCGATAGACAGTGACTCAGTTCCACCTAGATTTTTCAGCATGACTGGACAGCTGAGCAGTGAAAAGCCACTGACGGAGTGAGACCTTGGTCTTTCCCAGTCTCTTGGGCTCCAGACTGAATTCCAGACTGAATTCCAGAAATAAATCAATGGTAGGTGGGGAAGGAGTTACTATTTGGTGACTATTATCCATCTAATTGTTTCTACCAAGAATATTGCCCATAGTTGGTGAATCGAGGACCAGAGGACATAGGTTTAAGATGAAGGGGTAAAGATTTAATGGGAATTTGCGGGGTAACCCTTTCACACAAAGGGTAGTGGATGTATGGAACAAGCTGCCAGATGAGGTTATTGATGCAGGGACTATCCCAACTTTTAAGAAGCAGTTCGACAGACACATGGACAGGACAGGTTTGGAGGGATATGGACCGAATGCTGGCAGGTGGGACTAGTGTAGCTGGGACATGTTGGCCGGTGTGGGCAAGTTGGGCCGAAGGGCCTATTTCCACACTATATGACTCCATGACTCTATGACTCTCAGAAGGCAAAGATCACATGGACAAACAGCTAAGTGATGGCAGAAGCTGGCCCAAATACTTTTATTCTTTTTGTTTAAGCATATTCTAAATTTTTAACACTCTCTTGCTTCTTTCCAAATCACTGGCATGAAAATCCTTGATGGCATTTCCCAGCTGAATTATTTTTATGGAGGAGAGGATGGATAGGAGAACATTCCCATTGCAAATTATAAAATTGCAGACAGCGATCACCGAGGGTTTCTACTTCAATAACCTGTGACCCCCAATGAAAGTGGTGCTATCAAAACATGGAAGTGCTACCAAACTCAGCAAGGGATTTAGTTTGATTATGGAATATGTGTGAGTGGCCCAGATCACAATGGGATCTGAACAACGTGCGGCATACGGACTGCTGGTCAGAAGCTATGGTCCATGCTCTTTCTCACGAAAAATGCCATTTCCACTACAAAATGTCACCCATCTCTGCCCAAGCCAATACTCATAACAGCTAAAATACACTTGATGCCTTTTTGCTTTCTGGCTTCAGGACTTCCAGCTTCAGACTTAAACATGTTGAATCTTTCTGTCTTCAACCTTTTGAGGTAATGTGTTCAAGACCTCCACCACTCCTTGGGTGATATCATTTCTTTTGAACAATTGTACAATTCTTAAACCAATGGTCTTCTATCTGCCTATCCTTGCTAATTACCCCTTTGCTTACGGAGTGCCTTTCATGTTTATCACGTCATATTTTAATACAACTAAATTTACCTAATTTTCCTCTATTCCAATTCAAGTCTAGTTTACTCTCATATGCACAACTTCAGCATGTTTCAGGTACAATGAAAATCTTGCTTTTCCATAGAAAACCATTTTAATCTCTCATTCATTCCCAAATATTTCCCAAGCAAGTTAAATACTCAGTGATTCAATAACACCTTTCAGATGGCGTCACTGTAATGGCAGCGGCCCCTGCAGTCCGTCTGTCTTTTAAAAAACAAAAATTGTCCCATTTAACGTGTAATTTGCTATGGTTTTTATATTGTTTTTGGCTGTGTATGTGTGGGGGGCGGGGTGGGGGAAACTTTTAATCTCTTCCCTGCATGGGAGACCCAACATTTTCCCTGTCGGTTCTCCATTATCGTTGGGGCCTAGCACCGTGGAGCGGCCTCCAGCTGGAACGACCTGGGGGCTCCAGTCGCGGAGCCTGTGGACTTACCATCATGGGGCTGGCCGGCCTCAGATGGGTGCTATGGTGGCGCGCGGCTGTGACCAGACTTCGGGGCTTGGAGGCTCCATCTGCAGGCCTGTGGACGGTGACACCGGGAGCTCGCGAGTCCCTGGTGGGAGACCGCTTTCCGGAACTCCCGCTGCGGCAGCTTCTCCCGCCCAAGTTGTGGGGCTGAGGCTGAGATCGCCCGGCGTGGCTTTAACTGCTGTGGGACTTGCCATCGTCCGCCGGGGGCTCCAACGTTAAGACCCGGAGCGGGGCCCGACATCGCCCGGCATGGCATTGATGTCCGCGGGATTTACCATCGCCCGCCGGGGGCTTTAACATCGGGAGAGGATGGAGAGCAGGGGAGAGACAAGATTTTGCCTTCCATCACAGTGAGGAGGAGATTCACTGTGATGGATATCTGTGTGAATTGAGTTTGGTTGTGTGTCTTGTAAAATTGTTTCTTTTTGTTGTATGGCTGCAGAAACCAAAGTTCCTAATGGAAAAATAAAGTTCATTGTATTGTAGATAGGCACTGCCATTCAATCAGCCTGAAATGCAAGTTGTACAAATTTTAACAAATTTCTCCTGCTTTTCCCCTGCATTTTATTTTGCAGTTTTAGGATCAGCACGTGCCACTGTAGTTAGTAGGCTGTCGACTTGTGCCAAATAATAGAGGAGACTTAAAAGGAAGTGTCCAAAGAGTTAATTTTTAAATAAGAATTCCTGTTAAACAAAAGTTACCCTTTTGCTCAGTACCTGCCCTCAAGACTTGTCACATTAAAATCAACATTGAAATAGGAGCTGAAGAGTAAAGGACAGCATTATCTGATTTCACCTAAAAAGAAAATGTATTGCACATAGAGATACATATCATATTTGCTTGAATGAGTTGGTATGTGTCACAGGCAAGCTTCTACTTTTACTGTATGCTGGTAGGCTGTGCATGTTGTGGAATTGTGCAGGATATAGGGCCTTTACAATCTGTCGAACGCAGTTCAAGGCTGATTCACGTAACTGAATATTCTACAATTGAGTTCTATATTCAGAATTGACGCCAATATTAGCCCTTCAGGACTTTTCATTTGCAGAACGTTATTAAAAGGAAGTATCAGGTAGACCAAAGTAGAGTACAATTCTCCACAGGATGATGCACTGTTTTCCTCATATCCTCTGCCAGTCCAACAGTCTGTTGGCTGTACATATTTGGCTGGCTTAACTGTTGTATTTCATGTTCCTGTAATTATCTGCTGTGTTTTTGAAGCAACCATGTGACCATTAATTCAATTCAGTGACAAGAAAAGGAGTGTTGGTTGTTCCCTCACTGCCAGCGAGGGAACTATGGCTGCTTCTGGATTGGGATGAAAGGATAGGATCCATTGTTAAAAGAGACAGACTTGACCCGAAGATTCCCTTCCAGATTTCAAAGACAGTCTCCATGAGCCACAGGCTCCACAGTTAAAAGAAGGAGATGGGAAGAGGTTGGTAGCTGTGCTCAAGATGACATTGCATTTAAAGTCATAGAGTCATGAAGTCATACAGTGTGGAAACAGGCCCTGAGGCCCAACTTGCACACAGCGACCAACATGTTTCATCTACACTAGTCCCATGTATCTGAGTTTGGCCATCATCCCTCTAAACCTATCCCATCCAAATGTTTAGTTGAAAGAGAGATAAACAACAGTGGGAGGCACTTAAAGATGAAATATTAGGAGTCTTGAGACAGCAAGGATGAGTTTGTTAATTCTATTGGCTTCCATGGCCTTCGCCCTGCTGCCCCAGCACACGGCAGCAAAATATATGGCACTGGCTAACACCAATTGATAGAACATATGCAGCATCTTACTGCAGAGGTTGAAAAAGCAGAGCCTTCTCAAAAGGGTACAGCCGGCTCTGTCACTTCTTGTACAGGGCCTCAGCGTTCTTGGACCATCAGGTCTGTAGTTCCCATATTCAAGAAAGGCAATGGGAGATTAGCCAGGAGACTACAGGCTTATGAGCCATACGTCAATAGTAGGGAAGCGGTTGGAAAGAATTCTTTGGGATGGAATTGGAATGGTGGTGTCTGATTAGTGAGAGTCAGCATGGCATTGTGCATGGAAAATCCTGCCTCAGAAATCTGAATGATTTTTGAGGAGGTTTTGAAGAAAGTTGATGAAGGTGAGGGATCATTGTCAGACCTATGTTATTTGTGATATATATATCGGCCCACTGTGTCCAAGTGGACCATCGATCACCCGTACACTAGTTCTATATTATCGCACTTCTCACTTATTATTGTTCCAAATTAAATGTTAGTCCCACCTCATGTGGAAAGCAGCTTTGGTATAGTATTGTTATGTAAAACAATTACATGAGTTAGATATAGCTCTTAGAGCTAATGCCCCTGTCCCACTTAGGAAACCTGAACGGAAACCTCTGGAGACTTTGCGCCCCACCCAAGGTTTCCGCGCGGTTTTCGGAGGTTCCCGGAGGTTTTTGTCAGTCTCCCTAATGGTCGAAAGAGGTTTCCGCTTCTTCGCTGGAACATAGAAGAAGCGGAAACCACTTTCTGCTGCATTGATGCTAAATTTGTTTGAACCGTAATAGGTTTCATGGCCGACAGTCTTTAACGGGAGTTCCTTTGATGTGAATTTATTAGAGTCATAAAGATCAAGAATTTGACTAGAGAGTGAATGTGGAGATTCCCTGTGGAAAGCGGCGTGTAAACTCATGCCTTCTCAGTACAGGAGAGAAAATAAGTAAATTGTTCAAATATTATAAGCAATATTTATTTTGAAAACGTATTATTCTGAGATATAAAATGTCATGCTGCGGCTTTGTTTGATTTCCTGGTTTATTTTAGGTTTATTATGGTTACGTGTACCAGGGTACAGTGAAAAGTTTTTGTTTGCAAACTATCCAATCAATCCAGCTGATATGATACATGAACACAGTCAAGTGCAAAAGATAGAGGAAAGACCTGTGTGCTTTGATTGGTCAATGGTGCCTTTATTGTTGTATGTGCAAAGTGCAAACACACCGTTAAATTATTTTCTCACAAACAGTCTGGTGGAGTATTGCGATACCAAAGCAAATCCCAATTAGCAAGTGTACAGAAATAATCCACTGATCCCGTATGCTAGAGGCGGCATGTTTTGGTGCCATTTTCAAAGTCCAGTCCGTGCCCTATTTGTTATGTTGCCTGTTCCGGGCAAGCCCCAGGCTGCTGTGGGCCTCCAGCCATCGCCTCCCTCGGATGTCTGGATCGACCAGTGAATTGACAATCCTCTCATGATCTGTCCACCTTTGGTCCAACGAGTGCGCATCCCGCAGCCAACATCCAGGGTATGGTAGGCCCTCTTCTCTCCTGCCGGCCTTGCTCCTCGCCCGTTGCATCCATCATTGCCACCAGGTCTATCCTCCCGGTCGCTAGTCTTCAGAGACGAGCAGGAGTCGGCATGGCGGGCTCCCCCTTCCAGGCTGCAGCCCACGGGGCCCTATGTGCAGGGGACCGGCTCGGCAGCTACCTCCTACAGACTGCAGGGTAATGACATCAGTTGATGTCAGAAATGTAAAGAGCCAAAACCAAGGTCTTTACATTAATTTTTAAAATTCTATTTCACAGTATGTTTCATTTTTAGCACTTTACTGTTGCCATTTTCCCCCACTTGATGTTTTTTTTTGACTAATTGCATATTTTTCCCACCACGTTTTCTTCAATGATATAAAATAGATTATTGCCTTATCCATCATTGTAGAACAGTGCAGCAAATGGCAGTGAGCATGAAATACATGTGAAGGGTGATATTGTCACAATTCACTAAGATATTGACCAATCTAAGTATACTACAGTCTGAACCTACATTATGTTGTGAAGTAGAAAACACTTCTTCGAAACAAAATACCAAGTTCCTGCAGTCACTGACCTCAGCTCAGCTGTTTAAGCAAATATTTTGCTTTAAGTTGATTAGGGACATTGTAAAGGATGTTAAAATATACAGTAGTGTGTTCAATTTTTATGTAAGTTGTAGTAATTATGTAATTCATGTGTTAAACTGGGATGTTCATTAGATTGTGGCTATATGCATTGTATGGGAATATTTGTAAGAATATGCTATTTTCTTGGAACATCAATTACTTTGAAATCCAATATTAGATTATTAGACAATGATTGGAATGCTGAAATCTTAACATTGTATCTTAAGTTTTACCTGTGATATTTGACACCATGTCACGTGGATATCTTGACCTACAATAGTTTCAACACAGAAACGTGCCACAGATTTTAACACTAGTTTTTCGAGGGACCTTCCAAATTTAGATATTCACAGCAGGGCACAACTACAGCTGAATTAAAATCAGTCGTGATCCAGGTCTCAACACAAAACATCGACCATCCCTATCCTTCCACAAATGTTGCTTGATCCACTAAGTTCCTCCAGCAGCTTGTTTTGATTTAAAATCAAATTTCACCAATTAAACTATGTAGCCAGGTACAGCATTCAAGTGCAAATCATTCGAAAATACATACTTAGAGAGTAAAATAGTAGTGTCATAAAATATATGTCCCTCTTCACAGTGCAATGGATATATAGGCACCCAAAATATTTAATTCACGTATGTAAGGTATCTCAAATGCATATCATGGAGTCTATGGAACATTTCCTTTAACAGAAACGATTCTCTTTTCAGGAACTCTGTATCAATTTACTATTCTGTGTCTATTCCTGGCCCCAGAACCAAAATCAACATAGCTATCACTAGAACCAGTAACAAAGCAACTGTCAGCAGCCTGAATAGCAAGCAGTTCCCCAAGGCCTTATCAGTTATACCATGTTGTCATCTTTATTTAAAAACCGATGGCAAAGAGCCCTCAGTGTTAAATGTCCTGTCTGTAAGAATCTGCAAAGTATACTATTTTGAAGAACAAAGATACATTGTTGCCACGGCCAACGGAAGATGAAATAAGTCATAATTGCTGGAGCATCTTTTCTGTCAGACAAAGGAGTCATTGTCTGGGTATTAATAACCATTTCTCTGGCAAAATTACATGATGAGTTATGTAAAAAGCACAGCAGTGTGATCTGCCGTCGTAATCAAAGGTCTCTTTCGACCCATATCGTAATGGCCTCAACAATTATTGTACCGTTGAACCTTCTCCTTAATGCAGATGCAAACAAACTCCATGCCATGGTTTTTCTCAGCCCCATGCACTTCTTTACACTTCTGACACTTCTATTATCTACTGTTTCTCCAATCGTATACCTACCGCAACATAAATCGCATGCTGACTCTTTGTTCACGTCTACGAATATAACAACATATTGTATTGATTAGCAACTTCCTAAAGACATTTTTTCAAGCATTCCCTCTGGATTAACTTTACTAAGGAACCAACCAACAATATTTCTGTTTAACCGCAACCGCAGGAGATTTAACACCAGTTAAACATTTGCCCACCATGTCAGCAGGGAAAGTTAAATGTTCATCAACTATTCCTCAGCCCACCTGGCCAATCGATCAAAATCCTGCCACAACCATCTTCACTATCTGCAAAACCACCCACTTTTATATAATCTGCAAACTTGCTAATCTCTTCGTGGCGTCCAGCCATGAAACTTGTGGCGTTCCCAATGAAACCATCCTACTGTAATTACGGCTTTATTAATGGCATTGTTGCTGTGGGAGAGGATACTGACTTATCCTGCCAGTGGATTAGGAGGCTTATTTAGAGATGTAATTGGTGATTTCTCTCCAGTGCTTTGAGATTACTCCAGTGGACAGTCCACATTTCAGAAGCACAAATGAGAGAATTAACCGGTTGACAATAGGCTTAATGCGGGGTTCAGTTCTTGATCTGTTCTCCTCAGAGGCACAGTGCCACAGATGGTAGACCTACCGCTTCACATCTCCAGTGAAACCTGGTCCGTCTGGGTGCAATTTTCACGTTCTCCCTGTAACCACAAGGGTTTCCTCTGTGTGCTCCTATTTCTTCCCACGTCCCAAAGAAATGTGGGTTCGTAGGTTAATTGGCCATTGTAAATTTCCACTAGAGTGTAGCTAGTGGATGTGAAAGTGGGATAACATGGAGCTATTGTGAATGAGTGATCGTTGGTCAACGTGGACTTGGTGGGCCAATGGGCCCGTTTCCATACTGCATCACTAAACTAAACTAAGATGGCCAAAATGTGTGTTGATGCAATGAAAGTAAAGGCAAATGTCTTGTGTTTTTGCTGATATGTAGCTCCCTAGACGTGGGAAGTGGTCTACATTTTCTATAGTGTTCTCATTGACCTTGATTAGCAGAGGTCAGTTTTGTTCAGCAGAGGTAAAGTTGGTAAAAATCCACGTTTTGAATCTTAATGCAAAGCCTATTCCTTAATATTCTTCTTTGAAGGAGTTATTGGGCGGCAAATGACACAACAGTAGAGTTGCTGCCTTGTTCCCAGGTTCAATCCTGACTATGGGTACTGTCTGTACGGAGTTTGTACTTTCTCCCTGTGACCATGTGGGTTTCCCAGGGTGCACCGGTTTCCTCCCACACTCCAAAGACATACAGGTTTATAGGTTAATTGGCTTGGTAAAACTGTAAAATTTGTTCCTGGAGTACAGGATAATGTTAGTGTAAGGGGTGATCACTGGTCAGCATGGACTTGGTGGACCAAAGGGCCTGTATCAATACAATATCAATGCCTGGAATGTGAGAGTCTTTGGTTCTGATGTCACATTTGGCCTCATCGGTACTTAGATTGAGCTACTAGAACAGCTCTATTTTAATCTTTCTCAACACTATAACAAAGCAATACAACATGAGGGAAAGCATCCTCCACATGATGACTGAACATAGTTTCCTCACTGTGCAATAACCACTTTTACAAATATTAGATTCTATATCTGCAATGGATAAATGAAACCGTCCTATGAACATGTAGTTCATGTGACTCCTTCATCTTCAAGCCCAAATAAGACTGCAGGAAAATGATTCAGTTGTAACAAGTGGTGTTTAGCCACTTAACGAGCAGCAAACCTAGCTTCAATGCATTGTCAAACTGTCAAATACAAAAGTCCCAGATCTTTTCATGCGTGCAAAAGGCTGAATCTGTCTGTATATTCTGCTACTAAACTCCAGTGGTGGAGTACTCCTTTAATGGAATTCCCCCATAGTATGCTGCAAGATCATTAGGAAGTTAGGTCAAGGTCAAGGTCAAGGTCAAAGAAAAGTTCCTTCATTTCCATTGTCTATTTTAGTTTAATGTTTTTCGTCACGTTATTGCAGTCAACTTTATTTTCCTAAAAGACGAGCTTCCAATTTTTTTTATTATTTATTGGTAATTGTGTCTAAGCCATATGCTTCTTTACTATCGCCCTGTGGGAGTGGTAGAATCTGGGAGGAAGCTGATAACTGAATCAATTCAACATGGTCCTGCAGGTTTCCTGAGAAAAGTGTGTGGTGTGGAGAGAGAGCAAGAAAAGGGTTAAAAAAAAAACCATTGTTTCAGCAGTTTACACATTAATACAGGAATTAAAACAGGTAACCTGGGACAAAACTAAAGCGGCATGGGAGAGGGAACTGGGTGTAGAGCTTTCTGATGAGGTGTGGCGAGAGAGCTTAATTCGTATGCACACCTCTTCACTGTGTATACGCCATGGGTTGATTCAATTTAAAGTGCTTCACCATCTTCAATATTCAAGAGACAAACTTGCCAGAATCTTTTCTACCACAAATCCTGGCTGCCCTAGATGTGGCCATAGCCCAGTCTCTGAAGGACACGTGTTTTGGACATGTCCCTCTCTCAACAGCTACTGGGGAAACATATTTGAGGTATTCTCCCATATTTGCAGACAGACTATAAATCCTGACTTGCATACAGCTATCTTTGGAATATCACTCCCAAACTGTAAGCTTACAAATTTACAAGCAAATGCTTTAGCATGCTCGTAGGCTTATTCTTTTCGACTGGAAGTCAAATAAAGCTCTATCTTTTTTGCAGTGGTTAATGGAGGTTCTCTCCTTTTTACCCTTGGAAAAGATTAGGTATAAACGGTGCAAGGCCCGCAGAAACTTCGCTCTGACCTAGAACCCTTTTATAGATGTTATTAAAGATTTTTCCTTCAACTG
Source organism: Okamejei kenojei (assembly GCA_035221665.1). NCBI lineage: Eukaryota > Metazoa > Chordata > Chondrichthyes > Rajiformes > Rajidae > Okamejei > Okamejei kenojei. Next base: position 54,502,731 of record CM069140.1, on the reverse strand, counting down.
AAAATATTGTCTACACAGTCATAATCATTTATTTATATTTGTATGTTACTGTTGTTAACATGTAACATTTGAACACAAAGACTGCCTTTTTAAATTGTTTTAATTTGTTTATTATTTTTTTTATCTTTCTCTTTTTGGAACATTGGGGATGGGGAGGAGGGTATAAAAGTGTTGTACCGTTCTGTACTGTCTGCTGGTGTTCTGTGTCAATTTGTGATTATAACTTGAAAACCAAAAATAAAGTTATTAAAAAAATATTTTAAAAAACAATTACAAGTCACATGCACAGTGTCACTGCTTTGAGGAATAGCATTGCTTATTTTAGTCCATATAAAATATGCATTTTAAACATCCAAGAAATACCTTCTGAAATGTTTATGTTTAAAATTTACAATAGAAATATTTCCAAAAATTTGACATATGTAGCCTTTAAAGGTCAAGTAATAAAGTCTTCCTCATACTTAATAGAATAGACATATCACATAAATCGAACTCCAAGCTTAAAGCTCTGGAATTTAAGCAAACAATCCTTACCTTTGACAAACAGCTTGTCTTTACCACATTGCCTGAGGTGGAGGTGTATTAAATGATTTTTATGTGATATCTGACCTACTAGTACACATAAAATTAATATTAGTAATTTTGGTGGAATCTGCGTTGGGAATTAGGCTAATACTTTATACGTTTAAGATATCATTTAATTGTTTTTTTAATTTCAAATGCGCCTAAAGCATGGATCGCGTTACATTGTTGTCACTTCAAATTGCAGATGAATCTGGAAATGATTTTCTAAGGTTGTTATCAGAAGGCAATAATTCCGAGAAAAGATCCACCATTCGGCTGAGAGTTTAAGATATATCATAAAATATTTCCAAACCTGATTGCAAGAAAGTGCATAATCTTCAAACACCTCATGATAGGATTTATATGCCAGTCCTATAACAACCAATCACTGCAAAAACTAAAACAATATTTTCTGTCAATGGAACATACCAAACTTAGGTGTACAGACACTAATGGAAGACCACAGGTTTGCAACTTGCAGCATTTCTTTATCGCAATGATAGCACTGGGCCTGTTTTCCTGCTATTATTGTTAGTTTCATGCTCAACATCAGTTTTTCCCTGATGTTGAGCATGAAAGGCCTTTGAAATTCAATTCCCTTCACTTGACAAGAGTGACTGGTATTTGGCCTTGCACAAATAAAGGTGTCATATATATTGCATAAAGAGGAAGGGCTGCGCTATATATGTAAATTATGTGTAAGTCAACTGTCTAGTGTCCAAATGACTTGGACCTCCTTTTCATTGGGGCAAGACTTTGCTCGTGTTAATTCCAACACAACACTGTGAATATTTGATGGATCATTAGTAGTAGATATCAATTAACAATGCTTTGAAGATTGGAATAATAACAATAATGGAACGTATAAATATGACTTCTTGTACAAACGTTAAAAATCAAAGCAAAGTTGACTCAGTCTCCTTCATGTTATTTTGATCATTATCAAACAATATCACATTGTCCCTTGTGTGAAGCTTTGAGGTTTTTCATATTCCACCTTGAAACTTTATTGCAATAATCATGTTACTGAAAGCACCCCCCCTTCTGATTAAAATATTTATTAAAGATGTTTAATTTTTACACAATATCCCAAATAATATAAACTCTGCATATGCCACATGCAGACTACTGTGCCACATTTGTACTTCTGATCACCACGAGATAGAAAGGATGTGGAGGCAATTGAGAGTGTGCAGAAGAGCTTCACCAGGACATTGCCTGGATTGGACAAATTTGAATTGTTTTCACTGGAACACAGGATACTGAATGATGACCCATTTGAAGAGCCCATAAATAAAATTAGGAGAGTCATAGATGGTATGAATGGTCAGAATCTCATCCCAAAGTGTAAATGACAAATAGTAAAGGACGTAGCTTTAAGGTGAAAGAGGGTAATTTTAAAGGAGATTTGTGAGGGATGTTTTTTACACAGTACCTGTAACATGCCTCCTGGAACAGGGAAGAGATAGCAGATAGCAACATTTAACAAGCAGTTACTCAGACACATGAGCAGGTAATGAATAGAAAGACATGGACTTTGTGCAGGCAGATGGGATTAGTTTAAAGTGGTATTGAGGCTGGCACAGATGTTGTGGGCTGAAGGGCCTGTTCCTGTACTCTACTGTTCTGTTCTATATTTTAAAAGTGCCCACAGCAGTAAACAGTATAGACATCTATCCATTGTAAATATAGTTAGCCTTAAATTGTCATAGAATGTTTAAATCAATTTTGAAATTAACATTTAAATTTGTCAGAAGTATTTGGATCCTAAGTGGATTAAAAAGAAGTGGAAAGATTTTACAAACAGATATTTGATGATTGATGACTATGTTTATGTTGGAAACAAATCAACTTTATCTAACCCTGAAGATTTGTTACAGAGATCATATTCCACCTTAAAACGTTTAAAAATTTGCTTTGTTGAAACATTGGCATATTGAAGTTTTCACAGCTCTTTTAATCCTCTGTGATTGAGACTAAAATTAAATATACGCGCTTCCTTTGTAGGATACGGGTAGCAGTGGCGCTGTGGCACAGTTGTTGCCTTGCAGCGCCAGAGATCAAGGTTTGTTCCTAATTACGGGTGCTGTCTTTATGGAGTTTGTACGTTCTTCCTATGACCGTGTGGGTATTATCCAGGTTCTCCGGTTTCCTCCCACACTCCAAAGATGTACAGGTTTGTAGGTTAATTGGCTTCTGTAAGCTGTAAATTGTCCCAAGTGTCTATTGCCGGTGTACGGGGATCACTGGTCGGCGGGATCCGGTGGGCCAAAGGGCCTGTTTCTGTGCTGTATTTCTGAAGTCGAAAGTCTAAAAATAATTTTCACATTATTTATGTATATTTTTATTTGGCCTCTTGATTATTGTATGCAAATGTATATATTTCTACATGTAACTGCATCTACATGTATAATCAACAGGATGCATTTCATCAACTCATCAAGACTTCTTAAACAGCACAGGTTTACAGGTTTAGAGGGATATGAGCCGAGCGCAGACAGGTGGGACTACTATAGATGGGACATGTTGGTCGGCATGAGCAAGTTGGCCTGAAGAGCCTATTTCCACGCTGTTACTATGATAATAGACAATAGACAAAAACGATAAGTGCAGGAGTAGGCCATTTGGGCCTTCGAGCCAGCACGACCATTCAATGTGATCATGGCTGATCATCCCCAATCAGTACCCCGTTCCTGCCTTCTCCCCATATCTACTGACTCCGCTATTTTTAAGAGCCCTATCTAGCTCTCACTTGTAAGCATCCAGAGAATCTGCCTCCACCGCCCTCTGAGGCAGAGAATTCCACAGACTTGATCTTTCAATCGCAAGACCTCTACCTGCTAGAAGGACATGTGGAGTCAAAGCATAGGACCACAACAATCAGTGAGTTCCCCTTCAAGCCACACACCATCCTGATTTGCAAAAATAGTGTCATTCATTCACCGTCACTTGGTCAAAATTCTGGAACTCCCTCCTTTAGGGACTGCAGGTGTTCAAGAATGCTGAGCACCACCACCTTGTTAAGGCCAATTAGGAATGGGCAATTAAATGCTGGCTCAGCCTGCAAACCCCACACACCTTCAAACAATACAGGAAAAGATATATAATTACGATATAATAATATGCTGTCCATATAGATATTACCAAGTAGCAATCATACTTATGGAATCACGCTGAATTATGATTTGAAATGTTAATGAGTGGCACTAATTGAAAAACTAATTTTGCAACCCAAGAATGCTCTTTCAATGTCCGATTTTGACATTATCCAGGGGTCCCAAAACTTGATTAATTCACAGGTCTGGTAATATGATTAATAATTCCCTCTCCAGATTACCTATCATTAGTCATCTAGACACAATTACCAAATAAAATAACCACTGCCAGCTTGGAAAACAACATCTAACTGAATAGTAAGCATTGTGGGGTTTCTTTGTAGGAGTTCTTTTTGCTCAAGAATGGTTGCAAAAAACATAATCGACACTGAAGCAGGTTATGTCACAGCAGATGCCATCCTCCCAGACTGTTGATGTTCTAAGGGACCAGGGTGTTCCTGTAGTTGTTGAAAACCAATTTAACAAATAATCAAGAGACTCTAATTCTGTCTTTATTATGAACGGATTTAAGCGCAGTAGAGTCAGTCTGAAGAAGGGTCTCGACCCGAAACGTCACCCATTCCTTCTCTTCAGAGATGCTGCCTGTCCCACTGAGTTACTCCAGCTTTTTGTGTCTAGCTAGAGTTTTCTTATTGCAATTTGAGCCTTGGTGACAACAGACCTGGAGTATTGTGTACAGTTTTAATTTACTTACCTTAAAAGGGATTTACTTTCCATAGGAGGGTTTGCTCAGCTGGTGTATGGAATAGCCTATTTACCACGTGAGGAGACACTGAGTAAAGTAGGCCTATATTTTCTGGATTTCGCCGTATATGAGGAGATCTCAATGGAACTCACAAATGATTACAAAGACTCAACACACTGGATGCAGGAAGGAAGTTTCCCAGGCTGAGGAGTCCAAAGCCTTGGGTTATTATTTCAGAATTAGAAGTAGACCATGAGGACTGAGATGTGGAGGAATACCTTTATCACGAGGATGTTGAACCTTTGAAGATGTTAAGGGATTCAAAGCATTTGAGGAAAAGGTAGAAAAATGTTAGTCTACAAAAATAGCTTTGAAACTATTTCTAACTTAAAGAAGTTGAGGTGGGGACGGAGAAGCAATAATTGATGCTGCCTTATTTGAATGGAGACTGACGGAGAAGATCAGTCATTCATTTTTGAATTGTAGTGCAGCTTTCAAGAGCCACGTCGCCTCCACACGCTCCTATTCTTTTTATGTTCTTATTTTATGTTCTTAGCTTCACAAACAGGTTCATTCTGAAATTGCTGGGAGAGTGTAGCTAAGAAAAAATGTTAATTTTATTATAAACTGCATAATTATATTCTCATTTCTGTGTTTGTCCAAAACGATCTTTGGATGTTGTGTTCCTTAATATCACCTTAAGGACCAAAACTGTCCATCACTGCAGACACAACAGTAAGTTTTTAATTCCAAACATATAAGAAATAATAGGACTATTCGACAATAAGCACAAAAGAAAGAAGCATGAATTACTTTCAGTCAATTAAGATATAGCTAGAACATTGGAAAAAACTTTAGCTCCAGCTTTAGATAACTGTCCTGTAAAAAAAAAAAAACAGCTGAAAATACCATTAGACTGACAAGTGGAAGAAGTGCAGGAAGTTAAACCAATCCAATTCCATTGACAGTGGCAAAACTAGCACCTTCCTGAATGTATAAGATTAAAACATAGCAATACCTGAGCTAAACTGCATATACAATCAGCCTGATTTCTCTTATTTACTGCATATTATGTTGGCAATATTTGATGTTTCCATTAAATGAAAGATGACAATGCGGAAAAAAAGGAATATTATTGACTTCACACATTTTGTGATTATATTTTCCATTTCCTACTCTGGCATAAGCAAGGGTTATATATAGTTCAGGATTCAATTTAATATTTCCTCTGAAAAACACATGCTGCATGTTTTCTTCAGTACACTGGATTATCAGATGCATTCTTCAGTACATTTGGATTGTCAGATGCATTCAGATAAGGCAGCATCAATTATTGCTTCTCCGTCCCCACCTCAACTTCTTTATGTTAGAAATAGTTTCAAAGCTATTTTTGTAGACTACGTAGTACATGGTAAGATGACAACCCAGGGGTGTGCCGTATTGTAATACATTTAGAATTGCCAAACAAATATATGACCATTGTTCAATTTGTCAAAACAGCGTTAGCCCAGGGGTAAAGGATCACTGTAAAATGGATGAAATTATCTTACTGTAACCGGTTTCAATTGAATGTTCCATTGAGTGCACAACTAAATCTAATGGAGGACTAAAGACGGAGTACAATGGATTGGAGAAGCTACAATGTAGAACAAAAGAATTGCACTGATGAAGCACAAGCAATGCAGAATTCAAGATTCCAATGTGATCTATAGAATGCATCAAATAGTTGCAGCAGCACCCCTTTGGTCAGGATCCCACCTGTGCAAATTTCTGTAGCACCTAAGAAAGCATGTTGTAGAGATAAAGATGTGCTGCGTGGAACTCAGAGCTGGGACTACAAACATTTAATAGGAGCTTGGAACCTGGAGTCTGGGATCATGGATGACAATCGGAAAAGTGGATTGGTTAGAGATAAAAGCTTAAATCAGGGATCGGCAGGCTGCTGAGGGAATCGGTAGTTTGAGGGGGGGGAAGTGTGATGATTGATGGGGTTCAGGGGTTGAGTCAATTGTAAGGATTTGAACCTTGGATCGTCAGAGAGACCAAGGCAAGGGTTGATCAGTGTGCGATGAAGCCCAAGCCTTACATCATAAGTAGGGGTTTCATCTTTATGCTGTAAAGACCAATTTCTCAAGGGCAGCTTGGTCTAATTCCTTTCTAATTTCAGTTACAATGTTCTGAAAGAAGCAGAGCACAGGAAACAATACAATTCAAAGAAGAAATCAAGTCAGATGCACAAGTGCCACGTGCATGAGGAAGTGGAGAAACAAGGAACTGCAGATCCTGGTTTACAAAAATGGACAGAAAATGCAGGAGTAACTGAGCGGGTCATCTCTGGAGAATGTCAATAGGTGATGCTTCAGGTCTGAGGAAGGGTCCCGACCTGAAACATCACCTATTCATGCATGAGGAAGTACTTGCTTCCAAGCTGCAATGATGTGAACCAAAACAAAAATCATTGATTTCACATTTAGCACTGGTAATTCCATTTGTAAATGCATTCAGCTGAAATAAATACTGTGACATGATCTGATTTCTCAGCTATAAGGTGTTCATTGTTTAAAACTTGTCCATTGGATTGTGGAGCAAATGGAGCAGAGAATTAGGTATCTCTATTTGGTCATATTTTGATTAGTTTTCCACAAGGTGTGAAATGCAAACAACATTTGGTTATTCAGTTGTTGCCTTACAGGGCTTGCAGTGCCAGAGACCCTGGATCGATCCCAACTACGGATGCTGTCTGTACATTCTCCCCATGACACGCGTGGGTTTTCTCCAAGATCTTCGGTTTCCTCCCACACTCCAAAGTATGTGTAGGGTAGTGTTAATGTGCGGGGATCGCTGGTAGTTGTGGACTTGGTGGGCAGAAGGCCTGTTTCCTTGCTGTATCTCTAAACTAAAAATAAATTGCATTCTTCAGGGCTTCAGCGACCTAAAATGTGCCAATAAATGGCTAGACATCATCATTGTGTGGAATGAACTATTGGTATGGTGGCAGCAGTTACACCTCTAAAGCCAATGTAAAATGATCAAACCCCGCTCTAGCCAAATTGGTGATTGAAAACCAGGGTATTCACCTCGATCGCTGGGTTAACATTTAGACATTTCTGTAAAACCATAAAGTCCTCCTGCCATAAAAGACTCACCACTTTACCCCTGGTGCTATTTGGCCAGAGCAGCAATCACATCATCCCCTGTCAGGCAGTTAATCTGACACTTATTTGGTTTATTCTCTAAGGGGAAGTGTGAAAACAAACTCTGCTAGATTACTGCATGCATATGAGGTTGAGCAGAGATGGTGATTAAATAATGCAGAAGGAAAATTATATGGGAAATCTAGACTCTCACTTGCTTTCTGGCACGCAGCCAAGAATAATACTGGAGATAAGCTGAAGGGAGCTTACCTCCACCTAACCTCTTATTAAAAAAGAAGCAGTGAATTACTTAAGAGAAAACTAGCAAACAAAATAGGGGAAAGAGTCCGGTTGCCATGAATAGAAAACAATCAGCCAAGTCATCTAGCTGGTATCAACACTGAATGATTCAATAGAACAGCTGTCTCAATCCATCCAATGCTGCTCCGGAGACATACCTGTGATTTATTTAATCCTATTTATCCACTTTGTCTGCAGTTAAACACCTGCTTTGAACCAGATTACCAAGTTTTCACCATTCAGTTTGCCTACATCACATGATCAAAACGTGTCACTTTTCTGATGAGTATCATGGATCGAAAAAAGGCCTCCTAAAACTATATACATTCCTTGCTGACCATGGATTCTTGAAGTGCATATTCTAAGATTGAGACCAATTAACCAACTGGAGTAAGTGCTAAAGGAAGGTTGAGTGGAGATGTTCAGACAATTATTCCATCAATCAATTTCAGTGATTAAACTGTTGGAAATGATTGAGATTAATTTTATTCATTCAAAATTGATAAGGAGCTTCGAGCAACAATTCTGCCCACAGTAATTTTCTGATAAAATAATCCTGATTGTGTTGAGAGAAGTTACTGAAATTACTGAAGTTCGTGTTCCATTTTGTTTCCTCTCCTTTTAAATAATCTCTCTTTTCCTGAGTAAACTGAAATTGTTTGCTGATCAATAGTCTGTTTGCTGTAAATCATATACAATGTCCCACCTAAAATATATTGATTGTTCTTCTTGGATATTTCAATAAATAATGGCTCTGTTTAAAAAATAATAATAACTCTCTTTTAAAAAATATATTTGGTGTATGCCACCAACATCTACTTCGGTCATTATACAATACGCTACTGCAATTACAAAAACATTTTCGAACTTTGGATTGGATAGCACTGCAAACAAACACCTTTGAAACACCAACTATCAAGAAAGTTGTGGCAGCCATGGATGTTAATCATTCATTCTGCTGTAGCACAATTGCGTTCAAAATTGAATTTTCTGTCTTATTCTGAAGAAGTTTAAAGGAATTACAGCAGAAGACATTGATAGTTATCATGGGACAACTGCATTTTTCTTGACTTTCAATCAAAGATTCATTCAAGGCTCTAAGGAATAGGATTTCTATTTTAACTTGCTATTTATCATTAATTGATAATTGTTCAAGAAAATGAACTAAATAGCTGCTAAATCAGATGTCAGCAACATTGAATATAAAGAAACATGTTAAAAGTAAAATAAAAGCAAATTATGAAACTTACATTCAAAATGAGGTGCAACAAAGGAGACAAATAAAGCACAATAGGAGCATGATGTACATCATAATGTTATACCAGTATACTTAGGAAAAGGAAAGTCAAGCTGGAAATACAAAAGCTTACCAGAAATGAAGTTTTAAAACTAATGAATGTGGTAAGTTTTGATCCTGCTATTACCTGACCATAACAAAGCATGTTCAGGCTCTGTCAAATGTACCTTTTGTAAGTTAGGACGAGTGGTTTCACAGATCATTTCAAATGCCACTACTCAAATAAATAATTAATAGCTTCATATTACTCATGGGTAATCCTCTTGGCAGCTAAAGAACACAAATTAATGGTCTATGCTCTTTTCCATTCCTACTGTATTTCACACATACATTGCATTGTTGGCTCTACATTGCTCTACTATTCTCCCAACAAATGTATGCATCAGCTTTCAGGCATACTATAAACAGGAGATGCCGGACTGGAATTATCAGAGAACAAGACTGACAGCAATCAAACAGGATTTCCTCCTAAAAATTAATGTGGAGGTAGATCCATTCCACAGGCCATTTCCAGTAGTCTGACATGCAGGAAAATAAATATTAATAACGTTCATTTAAAATGGACATTCACCACTATTTATTCGTTCATTCTTGGAACAATGGTAAAATTTTCAAACATAATAATAACAATATAGTGAAATAAAAATGCTTGTAAATAAATATTGAAAATCACGCATTGTCTGCACATATATGTCACGCATATATGTGCAGACAATGCAATCCTGTAATGTATGGATAATCAGAATGCTATCCATTCATCAACATGAGATACATGAACCAGAATTATGTTGAATCTGTCTTTCAGCTGTGATGGAAGCTTAGAGTCCACGATATGCCACACAAATTCTCTAGATTGATTCCAGAATGAGAGTGGTTGATTGTTGACCTGGTCCAACCACAGCAAATCTATGGCCAAGAAAGTACTCCAACATCGTTACTTCTTCAGAAGTCTAACACAATTTGGCATTTCAAATAACTCTTTGTAGAGGCACCAAACGTCGTGAATAAACGGGTTACTTTATTCATGCATAATAGATTCGAAATACATATACGTTGGTCCTCTAACACAAAGTTGTTGCTGCTGCTGCGAGGTTATTGCCTCGTGGGCTCGAGTTGACCTCCTGCTAAGGTGGAAGGACACTCACCCGAGGACAGAAGAGAGCTGGTCAGCTCAAAGTCAGAGAAAGAGAGAGAGGGTTTTCTGTATATATGTTATATATACCAGAACACACCCCTACATCCTGTGTCACCTCCTCCCTGCCATTGCCCAGTCATGTGACCGTACCCCCGACTGCTGAGGGTTCGTGTAGCAAGTGGGCCGCCACATCTTAACTATTTCCTCAAGAAAAACAAACTACACATCGCAGCTTGGTACGGCATTTGCTCTGCCCTCAACCACAGAAATGATAGTTCTAGATGCAGCCCAGTCCATTACTCAAACCAGCCTGACGCCCTCTCACCTCAGTACAAGCCCCATTGACTCCTTCTACACTTCATGCTATCTCAGAAAAGCAGAACCACAGCCATTCTCTATTCTTCCCTCTCCTGTTGGGCTGAAGATACAAATCCTTGGAAGCATGCACAACCAAAATCAAGATTTCCTTCTTCCCCGCTGTTACTGGGCTCTTGAACAGACTTCGCATTTCCAAAGGATGTAATCCCAAACTTTAAATGAACCACATTATGGACTTTGCACTTTTTATCTGCACTTTCTCTGTAGCCATAACACTATATTTCTGTTTTATTGTTTGCACTATCTATTAAAGTCATAAGACCATAAGTGATAGTAGAATTAGGCCATTCAGCCCATCAAGTCTACTCCGCCATTCAATCATGGCTAATCTGTCTCTCTCTCTCTCTTAAACCCATTCTACTGTCTTCTCCTTTCTTCAAAAGTTTCAAAGGTCTTTTATTGTCATGTACCAATTAAGGTACAGTAATATTCATATTACCATACAGCCATGCTAAAAAAAAAGCAAAAAGTCACACAACTACATAAAAGTTAACATAAACATCCACCACAGCGGATTCCCCACATTCCTCACTGTGATGGAAGGCAATAAAGTCTAATCTTCTTCCCTTATTTTCCTCCCGTGGTCGGGGCAGTCGAACCATCCACAGTCAGGGAAAGCGAAGCTCCCGCAGCCGGCAATCGAAGCCCCGGCATCGGGGCGATCGAAACTCCCTCGTTGGGGCAGTCGAAGCTCCTGCGGCTTGGAGCTTCTGAAGTCGGTCTCTAACCAGGTACGGCGAGCTTCACGATTTTAACGTCTGCAGGCTCCCACTGTTGGAGCTCCCGAAGTCCATCCCCAGCAAAAGCCACCAACTGCTCGATGTTAGGCCGCAGTACGGACAGAGATACGAAACGAAAAAAATTTGCATCTCCGTTGAGGGAGATTTTTTTAACATTTCACCCAACCCACCTTTGGTCACTCAAGCCTGATGTGCTGGCAGCTCACTCACGACTGGTGGGCTGGCAGTTGACTCACGGCTATTCCTTGAAATTCCAATTCAAGCAGGGTGCAAGGCCACCAAATTCAAGTGCAGTTTGTACCACTTCAAGCAGGGTCCAAGGCCACCAAATTCAAGTGCAGTTTGTACCACTTCAAGCAGGGTGCAAGGTCACCAAATTCAAGTGCAGTTACATACCACTTCAAGCAGGGTGCAAGGCCACCAAATTCAAGTGCAGTTTGTACCACTTCAAGCAGGGTCCAAGGCCACTAAATTCAAGTGCAGTTTCGTACCACTTCAAGCAGAGTGTAAGGTCACCAAATTCAAGTGCAGTTACATACCACTTCAAGCAGGGTGCAAGGCCAACAAATTCAAGTGCAGTTTCATACCACTTCAAGCAGGGTGCAAGGCCACCAAATTCAAGTGCAGTTTCATACCACTTCAAGCAGGGTGCAAGGCCACCAAATTCAAATGCAGCTTCATACCATTTCATGCAGGGTGCAAGGCCACCAAATTCAATTGCAAATTCATACCATTTCATGCAGGTGCAAGGCCACCACATTTAAATGCAGTTTCATACAAATTCAAGCAGGGTGAAACCACCATAAAAGCACCACAAAACACCACACTCACAGTTCGGTAAACATTCAGTGTGTTTGTTTGATTCACAGCCCAGACAGAGTCGTGACCGCTCCCTCCCACATCTTGCAGAGATTGAGCCACACCCACATTTCCAGGTTTTATAATCCCTCCCCCTCCCACCGGAAGGGGTGTGGCCTTCATGGCATGATTGACAGGAGAGAGATTCTCAACATTTGTTGAACACTAATAAGACTTTTATGTTTAATTGATGGGAAGAATCCTCTGCACCTGATGAGCAGGGGGGACTGAGTAAGATGGCCAAAAATCACAGCCGTAAGTGGTAGCGTTTTATCTAAAATCAATATACAGTGCGAACAGGAAGTTGTCAAGTTTAGACTTTTAATCATGCTTTATTTCAAACCAACCACCACCAACAACCATTTTATTTTTCATCAATGGGAAAAATCCTCTTGGCCTGCACACTGGAGGGGGACTGAGTAAGATGGCCAAAAATCACAGCCGTAAGTGGCAGGGTTTTTTCTAAAATCAATATACAGAACAACAGGAAGTGGTCAAGATCAGACTTTTAGTTACATAGACTATGAAACGACAAAGAAGGAAGGGCAGACAGACTGTTGGCGAGGCCGCCATTGCTGGTGCCACCCAGTGTACTCATGTATGGCATAATTGCACTCATGTAGGCTATGGCCTACCTTAGCATGCAAACTAAAGGCTTTTACTGTATCTCAGTACACATAATAAAAATAATAATAATAATAATAATAAGACGAAACCAATACCTGGAGAGATTGAGATTGTATTCATTGCAGTCTACAAGTATGAGATGCAATCTCATTGACATGTACTAGATTCTGAGAGTGAATGACAAGTAAAATGTCTTTCTCTGTTGTAAGGTCCAGAACTGGGGGGGGGAGGGGGTTGTTCTTTGTCTACGGATAACAGGCTGACTACTTTGGTCTGAAACAAGAAGAAATGTCTTTATAAAGAGCCATGTAAATATTTACAATTCTCTACCTCAGTTGTGAATATGAAAGGTTGAGATCAATAGATGTCTGGACATTCAGAGTTTTCAGATGAAGTGGCAAATTAGACAAAGCACAGAATCAGCCATGACTTTAGTGAATGGCAGAACTAAATGTTTGTGTTGTATTCGTGTTAGGCAGGATTTTTATTTGACAGAGGTTATGGTTAGATGAGCATTAAGGTGAACAGCGTGGAGCCATGTGAGAGATTAGCAGTGCAAATATCGGTCTTGACCAGTGTGTGAGGTTAGTAACTTTATTTTCCGATGCTTTATTCACAGTCTGCATGCTCCACACCAAGCATTGACCCCAGTAACCTCCCTCTTCCAGTAACACTACATAACAAACCTGGTTGACTTCCTAAGCCTTTCAGGAGTCAAGAAGTCTCCAATTCTTTCTGCTCGTCCCCTGAGAAATGCAGAACAATATCAGCATTGGATATCATATCGCTCCCTCTTTCAAGCTCTTCAGTACATTTCTTGTGACTTCAGGATTAGTTAGAGACAATGAATCCCTGCCCTTTAAGTGTAGTTGCAGCCACGTTCAGCATCAATTTTGTTTAGTTGATGCTCGAATTCCTGAAGCCAGACCCTGAGGGAATGCACTAATCTAGTAAGAAGTGCATTTGGCACTGGTTACATTTTGCAATTTTCATAACAAAACACATTAATAAATTTTAGGTGCAGCCTGCTTGTGATCAAACTGGTTCAGGATAATCATGGATCACAATTTCATCAATGTTTTTCTGCATGTCTCCAGCCCCACCTCCCCAACTTCTGGGGAAATCCTGAGACTGTCTGTAGCTAGGGTGGAACCAGTAACATTTGAACTCAGACCCAGGTATCCTACAATTTGGTATTTTTCCTCAGTTAAGGGAGAAATAAAATTGCCAGTTTGTGCAGATAGTTTTTCTGGCATATTATTTTTGGGAACATATATACAACTGCTATCATTTGTGAATTCACAACATTTATTAAAATATTTCCTGACAGTTGGAATATGGAGACAAATTTTACGATAGTTATAATAAATAAATGTTTTACCAAGTGTATAAATCTTTTTCTGTATCATAACATACAGAAAGAATTGTTTAGAACAAGAATATTAATAATAATTTAGACAGAAAAACATACAGTGACAATATATCAGGAAACATTGGCACAGAGATTCTGTGCTCTAGTGTTTCACAGTGGAAAACAGATGAAAGGAATGTCATGATTTGGTACAAAATATGGTTTGGGATTTTAAAAAACAGCTAATTACAGCATTATTGAAGGAATCTAGAGCTGTTTTAAGCTATTCCTCCTGAGCTATCTCAAATAATAAATAGCATGACCAAAGAGGAGGTGTAGAAAGGGACCCTCCAACCAGGAGCTCTGACGGTCTTTTCAAGTGAGGCAGAGGTTCCTCCAACCATATGTACTATAACCAATGTTCTCGATGTGTGCTGCTGTATATATCGGCGAGACTCTGAATATCAGTCTGCCTTGGCCTATGCGATCTCCTGCTTGCACATTCACATGCACCTCATATTTCACTTGGGCAACTTACAACCCAACAGAATGAACATTGATTTATCTAAATTCAAGCAACCCTTCATTCCCCCCCCCCCCCCCCCCCACCCACCGTCCCCCACCCTTGTCGCCCAACAAGTTCCACTGTTCGTATCCTTCTATCCCTTCATTATCGCCTCTTACCCAGATAACAATGGGCCATTATTGGCTCCGAACTTTCCTGGTCATGTGTTGCTGGCCCTGATTTAATCTGGACTTTTCCTACCTCCAGTTCCCCCTCCCCACTCCACTTTCATTCTGACCGGGTGGCGCCAGCAATGGCTGCCTCGCCAACAGTCTGTCTGTCCCTTGCTTCTCTGTTGTTTTATAGAATGTGTTAAATGTATGTTTTAGTGTCTTTAGCTGGATTTATGTGGGGGGTGGGGGTTGGGGAAAACTTTTTTTAAATCTCCAACCTCAATGGAGAAGGGATTTTTTTTCCATATCGTATCTCCCTCCGCAATGCGGCCTAACATCGTGAAGTTGGCGACCTCTGCTGGAGAACGACTTTGGGAGCTTCGGCATCCCCGAGACAGGATCTTCAATCGCCCCGACGCGGGAGCTTCAATCGCTGCCTGCGGGAGCTTCGATTGGCCCAACGCGGGGGCTTCGATCACCGGCTGCGGGAGCTTCGATCGGCCTGAATGCGGATGGTTCAACTGCCCTGACTGCAGGAGAAAAATGAGGGAAGAAGATTAAGCTTTATTGCCTTCCATCACAGTGAGGAACGTGGGAATCTACTGTGGTGGATGTTTATGTTTACTTTTCTGTAGTTTTGTGTCTTGTTGCTTTTCTTTAGTATGGCTGTATGGTAATATAATTATCACTGTTCCTTAATTGGTACACATGACAATGAAAGAACTTTGAAACCTTTTTCTCCAGAGATTTCGCCTGACCCGCAGAGTTTTTCCAGCACTTTGTATCTATCAGAGGCCATCTCAGGATTCTTTTAAATTCTCCCATACCTTATCACAGTTACCACTGCAATCTATTTCTGTAAACAGAAATGCTATTTACAGGAGTAAATAGGTGCAGGAGTAGGCCATTCGGCCCTTCGAGCCAGCACCACCATTCAATGTAATCATGGCTGATCATCCCCAATCAATACCCTGTTCCTGCCTTCTCCCCATATCCTCTGACTCCGCTATTTTTAAGGGCCCTATCTAGCTCTCTCTTGAAAGTATCCAGAGAACCTGCCTCCACCGCCCTCTGAAGCAGAGAGTTCCACAACATACTTACAACAAAACACAGATGTTCTCATATGTGAAATCTGGGCTACATTGTTAATGTAAGAGAGTAAAATATATTGGTTTTGATCTTTAGAATCTATTGTCTTAATTAAGATAATAAAAAAAGAATCCAATGGATGTGAAACGCTAGAGCAACAATTGTTAAACAAGTTTGGTTTGAATGTGAAATACTAGAGCACGCTTTGATGCATTTTAGTACATGCTGTCAGGCGCATTCAAGTTATAACAGTGTTGGAACTGCGTAGGTGGAAAAGACAAATGTGTCTGAAGTGAGATAACATGTATAATTAGTGGTTTCACGCTGTCGCCCTGTAAATTACATTTGGCACACGTTTATGATATAGTCTACACCACTTTTGTATAATCATTTTAATATAGTGTAAGTCAAATGGTGCCATCAAATTTCAATTTAAGTACTCTTGGAGTTGGGCAAGAGTTGGGCATACTAATTGCCTGATCACATTAGTGGGAGCCCCCAGCTGAAACATAGGGGTCCAGGGGAAGGGGGCACTCCAGTGCCTCTTTCATGGAACCATACTGACAGAGAGACCTTAAAAGAAGTGGAGGCGGCAGCTGCCAATATTATGGAGGAAATCCCAAGTGAGTGGCAGCTAGAAGAATAGCATTAAAGGCACCAGAAAAAAAAGTATGGAGCTGGAGCTGTACATATACATTTTAGGTGAAAGAAGACGCAAACAATGAGTCCGAAGAAGGGTCTCAACCCAAAATGTCACCCATTTCTTCAATCCAGAGGTACTGCCTGTCCCGCTGAGTTACTCCAGCATTGTGTGTCTATCTTGGCCAGTTCATTGGCTATATTTAAGAGGGAGTTAGATGTGGCCCTTGTGGCTAAGGGGATCAGAGGGTATGGAGAGAAGGCAGGTACGGGATACTGAGTTGGATGATCAGCCATGATCATATTGAATGGCGGTGCAGGCTCGAAGGGCCGAATGGCCTACTCCTGCACGTAATTTCTATGTTTCTATGTTTCAGTGAAACAAAGGGTCATGGTTTTGGCTGAATGTTTAATTATCCTCTCTGCTGTATTGTCAGCACAAAATGACGTAATTCCCCTCAATTTTATTATACCTGAGGTACTTGATTACTTGAATTAAGATCCGTTGGAAAATTAAAATAGGTTGAATTTGGGCAAGAGCTCAATGGCATGTTTTTTAAATCTGAACTTCTTCTACATCTTTTCCTGTTCAAAACCATAAACCAGCAGCCATGGACTATAAAATATCCTGATAAGATTTTAATATATGTGATTGGATTGAGAAAGATAGAGAACTATAAACTAAACTATAAATCAATAAACCAGCACATATTAGGTGTATTGCCTAAACTAGGCCCTCAAAATACTTTTGCAGGCCTGGCAACATTTGTGGAGGTAGAATCAAAGTTGACATTTCAGGTCAATGACCGTTCATCAAGACACTATAAGAATCCTCTGCTTCTATTTAAGGCATTTTCCGATTTATGATCACATCTAAGTGTCAGCATTTCCAATGGTTGTTCTGTCTGTACAGTACAAGGAGATTCCATTCCCCCATGTATTAACTGAGATTGATTTAGCTGAAAGGATTAAAGTGGTCTCATTAATACTCACAGAGGGCTAAATGAATATTTTTCAACTGTATTCACCATAGGAAATGGACTTTGCAGTTGGATGACATAGTAAGGGGAAGGTGAGAATCTAATGCAAGTTTACTCAAATGAAATAGAAATATTTGATGCCAGAGGGGGGTTTAAAGTTGGATAAATCTCCAGAACCAAATAAGATTCAACCCAGGCTGCTACGGAGAGCAATGGAAGAGATTACTACAGCTCTGGCTGAGCCAATGGTGACCAGAGGACAGCAATATGGTCTCAGCCATCATCCTTCACCGCTCCTCGCTCCAACAATCATCCACAGGCCATTATCGCGCCATTCCCTCCCTTCTCTTTATGCTGGCTTTGTTCCTTCTCCACTCTTAGACCAGATGCAGAGTTTTAACCCAAACCATCGACCATTCCTCCACACCTGTCGCACATATGCTACTCAGTCACTGAGTTCCTCCAGCAGTTTGTTGCTCCAGATGCCAGTATCTCCACAGTCTCCAGGGTAGACTAGAGAGGTCTGTTTTCTCTCTCTATGAGGTAAAGTGGTGACATGATTGAGATATATAAAATTATAAGGGGTATATTTAGGGTTGACTGTAGGAAACATTTCCCCTTTTCGAAGGTCAATGATAGCTAGAAGGCCTAAATTTAGGGTAAGGTGGAAGAGATTTAAGAGAGTTGTGAGGGGACATTAATCACCCTGTATGGTGAACATCTGGAATAGAATGCCTGGGAGAGTGGTGGAGGCAATTAAGATGTATTTAGACGAGTATTTGAATTGCCAAGGGCTTGATGGCAATGAGCCAAGTGTTAGAAGTTGGGATTAATATGGATGGTTGTCCACCATAAGATGAGTCAAATGGTCTATTTCCATACAGTATGCTATGATTCTATTAGTCGTAACATTCTGGGGTGCCTGGAGAGATGAGGTTAAGAGGGTGAGCATAAATCCTTATGCTCAGACCTCTGACGCAGAACACGAACCCACAATCTTTTAACAGAGACAATAGTGCCACGGGCAACACTTTATATGAGATGAATATTTTATCTGAATAGATGAATAAATTAAATATTAAGCCTTAACTGAAGGAATTTGTTTAATAAAAAAGGTCAAACTTCTGCTTATGTACATCAACGTACAATACAATAAGTGCTCTCGATAATCTGCATTCTCGTAGAAATCTGATTAATGAAGGTTTTATGTGGAGATCAAAATCTGAGTTTTACTAATATCAAGGATTTACCTACATTTCCCAAGGGTAGACGACTTTTTATGATTTATTAAAGATTATTCACTTAATTATTACAATGAACCTATTTTGTAGCCACTTCCAGTGAACAAACTGAATTGTGATAAACTATCACATAGAAGAGGAAATAAGATCTATAACTATTCCATGTGCATAATTATTATCTGGCCACACTTTGGCAATGGAATGGTTGCAAACAACAACCTTAAAAATTACTCTCGGGTGATCTGTTCCGATCCCAGCACATTGATACAATTACAAAGAAACCTCATCAAGGTATCTACTTCCTCAGAGGTTTGAGGAGATCCGGCATGCCACCAAATCCTCCATCAGACTTCTATTGTGTACACTGGAGAGCATACTGACTGATTGGAACAAGGACTGGTTCAGTAATTTGAATGTTCAAACCTGAAGGACGCTACAGAGAGTGGTGAGCATTGCGCAGTCCACCATCAAAGGGATCTACAAGAAGCAGTACCTAAAGGAAGCAGCTAATATTAACAAAGACCGACACCACTCTGGCCATGCTGCTACCATCGAGGAGAAGGTTCAGATGTCTGAGAACCATTACTTCCAGGTTCAAGAACAGCTTCTTTCCATCAACCATTAGACTCCTGAATCACTCGACACAACCCTAATCATAACCCTACCTCAAAACCTCTGACGTTGTACTAGCAAGGTTACACTATGTATGTTGGCTTGCACTATCATGGTCTGGTTTACCCAGGATATGTGTTGTTGCATTTAATATGCTTATGAAGCTGCTGCAAGTACAAATTTCATTGTTCAGATCCCGGTACATGTGACAATTAAACACTCTTGACTCTTGATCGACTCTTGATGGGTTGGACTCTTTTGAAGATGGAATCAAAGATGAATACAACTGATATTTTCTTTTCGCACATTATTAATACTGAAGACCAAAAATTAATAGAAGAAGTAAGGAACGACAGGAAAACTCAAACTCAACTCTGCTCCAACTCCCGAGGAACCGATGGGCCAGGGACCGTCAGCTGCAGCTCTTGCCTTATCCAGGGGCTGTCAGTTAATCCCCTCGGAAAGAGAGAGGGAATGTCCTCCAACACGACCGGGAGAGGTTCTGTGGAATTCCAGAGGCTGGGTTTGTGAAGTGATATAGAAATAAGATCGAATTAATGTTCATGATAGAGCGATGCCTGTCTGCTATTGAGTTGACAGAATTCTAGATTAATTAATTGGTAGAATACTTAACAATTTATACACAGTTTATACAGCCAACGCTTCGTTCACTTTTTCTTTATCACGAATGACCTTTGACCAATCCCATGATTCCTTGCGTTTTTCGGAATACCGAACTCGCTCATTCATTCACAACATCCCACCCTAACCCCTCTTACCATCACTGCTACCCCGCCCTGCATAATCTCCTCCGCTCCCCCCAAAACCAGAAAAATGAAGAGGACAAAGCCCATTTTACTTCACAACAACCATCCCCTGGTGAGTGGTATCAATTAGATTGTGACCAAAGATGACCCAGTGTATCATTAAATCATGAAAAGAATCAGATGAAATAAAGTGAAAGGAAAAGCAGGAAACATAAGTTCAGCAAATAAGGGTTAAGAGTTATGTAAAGTTAGACAGCTAACTGATGAAAGTGTGAGTATTTCTTTAAAACCTTTGAATTGAAATATACAGTCAATAAAGACCAGAGATGGGGGCTGGCACCAGGGTAAGAGAAAGGTGAAAATCACTGCCCATACACTTAGATACAGATATAAATACCTGAAAAGGCAGTTGTTTTCAATGCCTTCTTCTCATTCCTGTGACACTCTCATAATGACAAATTCTGAGGTCAGGAACGCAAATGAAATATAAACCATGAGAAATGTTTCAACAACCTCTGATGTTTGGAGAGAAGGAAAGGTTGCTGGGTACTAAAACTGGCTCAGGTACATTTAGAAACAATGAGGTTCTCATGGCATGTTTTTCTATTTATATGTAATGGCTTGCAAAAAGACAAAAAGCCATTTGTGAAAGGAATTATTTGACTTTCTTTTTTAACATCAAATATTGTCAGCTCTTTCTCTTTGTTGTGTTTGGCATATATCAAAGGATACTTTGGCCTCGGGGAGTAACTGAACAATTCCATCAAACTAGTTAATCTTGTGTCAACACATTTGTTTCACATTGTGTATTACTAAAAAAAAAGCATTAAAATAAAATGCCACTTCAAAGTTGACATTAAACACTAGTCAGACCTCTTTACTACACCTCAGTTTATGGTCAAAGATTTCAATGATCCCTGAACATGAACCTGAATAAAAAAAATATTCTAAGAGATGCATTTACAAGTGCAGAGAAAATGTACTTTTCTTCCGCAATTGATTAAATCATCAGCTGACCTCAAACAAGAGTTCACTGACTTTAAAACGTGAAAGCAAATATTGAAACTGCATAACTTTATCATATTACCTATAACATCCTAATATGGTCCGAAGAAGGGTCTAGCTTCCACTTTTTAACACACTAAAGAGCCTCGACCTGAAACACCAGCTACCTCCCCAGATGCTGCCTGACCCACTAAGTTCCTCCACCTGCCCCCCTTTTTATGCAAACTGTCCAGACAACTGTTACTGGGGAGAGAAATAGACTCAGTATTACAGGTCAAAGACTCTTCATCACAACAGGAAATAGAGAGAGGGTCATGTTTCAAGTTTGGTTTCAGAGGTTATGAGGAGAAGGCATGAAAATGGGGTTGGGAGGGGGAGATAGATCAGCCACGAGTGAATGGCGGAGTAGACTTGATGAGCTGAATGGCCTAATTCTGTTCCTATCACATGATCTTATTATCTTAAGAAGCTGAGAGAGGGAGGTGAAGGGTACAGAGGAAATGTCTGATGTGGAGTGTAAACTAACATTGTCATGGTAACAATGACCTCAAAACCTAGCAATTAGAACAATATGATTCAGAGACACAGATACAAATAACAAATCAAAACAAAGGTATAGTCACATCTGTGGAAAAAAGGGTGGGGTGATTTTTTTAACTCATTGTTCTCCTGAGTACTGTTGTTGGATTATACACTTTGGAGTGGGACAAAGAATTAAATTGACGAGCAACTAAAAGTTCAGGATAGCTGAACTGAACAGACGTGTCCTACAAAGTGATTACCTGATCTGCCTTTGGTTCCTCTGACACAGAGGAGAGCACATGGTGAACACCAGATGTAATACACCAACTGGAAGCATTTGTAATACACTAACTGGAAGAAATGCAAGGGAATGCCCCTTCAGAACCGTTTGTGTCCCTAGATGACAGAAAGGGCTGTGTTGCTCTTTTAATCCTTCCCCCTCTCCCCTTAAAGTTATGCCCTCTAGTATTTGACACATTCACCATTGAAAAAAGATTGTGACTGTCTAATCTATCCACATGGCACTTATAATTTTATACATTGCTGTCATGTCTCCCCTTAGCCGTCGGCACTCCAGAGAAAACAACACAAGTTTGTTGAACTTCTCTGAAAGAGCTAATAGTCAAATCTAATAGTCAAATCTAAAATGGAGTCAATCTTTCACAAAACCACAAAAGAATGGCTTGGTGCCAAGTCTGAATGACTTTGTAAATTATATGGAACACCATATGGAGGACAGGTTGTCTTTTCAATAAAGACATATCCTGGGATTTATTCCTGGGATGTCAGGACTTTCATATGAAGAAAGACTGGATAGACTTGGCTTGTACTCGCTAGAATTTAGAAGATTGAGGGGGGATCTTATAGAAACTTACAAAATTCTTAAGGGGTTGGATAGGCTAGATGCAGGAAGATTGTTCCCATTGTTGGGGAAGTCCAGGACAAGGGGTCACAGTTTAAGGATAAGGGGGAAATCTTTTAGGACCGAGATGAGAAAAACATTTTTCACACAGAGAGTGGTGAATCTCTGGAATTCTCTGCCACAGAAGGTAGTTGAGGCCAGTTCATTGGCTCTATTTAAGAGGGAGTTAGATGTGGCCCTTGTGGCTAAAGGGATCAGGGGGTATGGAAAGAAGGCAGGTAAGGGATACTGAGTTGGATGATCAGCCATGATCATATTGAATGGTGGAGCAGGCTCGAAGGGCCGAATGGCCTACTCCTGCACCTACTTTCTATATTTCTATGACATTAAGATGGCAGCTGTGTAATAACATATGCTTCATTCAAGGCCTTAAAGAAGCCAAGATTGAAAAAAATAGCTGACGCTCCACAGATAAGTAATAACTTGTTATTGGATGAGCTTGATTTGGACCCAGCTTTTCTTATATTCTGAAAGGCTACAGAATCTTTCAGTCATGCCATATTCAGACTTGGTAGGAGTTGTTTTACTGATAAGAAAAATGTATAATTGTGCTAACTCTCCTTTGTTCTGTGAGTGGAGCACGAGAAGCACTGAGCAACGTTTGTGCTCATTGTAGATATTTGCCACTCCCGTCTGACGAATCAATTAAAGATTGCTATGGTCCACCTTTAACGTTTGTTGCTATCTGCTTTTTATGAAACAACGTTGACATCTCCTTATAACTATCTAGCAATGGATATTTTTGAGAAGGAATTAATTTATTTTCTGAGGTCATGCACACAGCCACCAAATAAACTGATTTTGCTGTAAATTGTAGAAAGATTGTTCTGTTATCATGCTTGTGGGGTTTATCCAGTGCAGTACCCAAAATAGGACTGTGACTTTAGACTATAGAGTTGCAGCATGGAATCAGGCCCTTCAGCCCAATGAGTCTGCACCGATCATGATCACTATCCTTACACACCAAGGACAATTAAACATTTTTACCAAAACCAACTAACCTACAAACCTGCACGTCCTTGGAATGTGGGATGAATCCAGATCACCCAGAGAAAACCCACAGAAAGAACATGCAAAGTCCACACACACAGCACCCGTAGTCAGGATAGAACCCGGTTGTCTGGTGCTGTAAGGCAGCAACTCTACGACGGTGCCACTGTACTATCTGTGCTGTGTTCGTTGAGATGCCAATCTTTTGATGACACAATGGGTCATAATTTGCCCATAGTAGTATGCTGTCTGATTTCCAAAATCAGTGCAAATCTACATTGAGATCTGGATAGCAGCCACTTGCAGGGAAGACCAACCCAATCCTGCCTAATGAGGCCCTGTAAAGGCACCATCCAATGTGCGGGAACAGAATCAGCCCACTTTACAAAAATGGGGGGAAGAGGTCTAAGGCACAAAGTATGGGTGGATACAGTTGTAGAGGAATTAATTTGCAGATAACGGCCAGGTGAGGGAGAGAAGGGTCGAGATAACTTCAGAGTCTGGGAGGTGATAAGTGGAAAACAAAAGACTGCAAATACTGGAGTCTAATGGGAAAGGATGATGAAGAATGGAACGGAATGGTGGTTAGTGGTGGCAGATGGGAACAACAGAGTGAGGAGAGTAACCGATAGGGGGAGTAAAAGGATCGAGTGTGGGGTGCCAAGATACTAGAGCGGAGCAAGATAGTCCACTCGAGGAAAAAGCTGTAGTAGGTCATTTAGCATGCTTTGGTCTCACCTGATGTGGAGTAGGCCATAGTTCCTTGGACATTGTTTTGAACTGTTAACTAAAACTATCCAATTGGGCAATAACGCATTTCGGATGATTATGTGTTGCTCCCTCCGCAACACATAATCCTCCGAAATTTCTGCCACCTCCAACAGGATCCCACCACTAGCCACATTTTCCCATCTCCACCCCCTTCTGCCTTCCACAGAGACCGTTCCCTCCACAACTCGCTGGTTAACTTATCCCTTCCCACCCAAACCCTTCCCAGGTACTTTCCCTGCAACCGCAGAAGATGCAACACCTGTCGCTATACCTCCTCCCTCGACTCTGACCAGGGACCCCGACAGTCCTTTCAGATTCGGCAGAGGTTCACTTGCACAACCCCATCCACTGTATCCATTGTTCAAGATGTGGACTCTTATACATTGGCGAGACCAAACGCAGACTCGGTGATCATTTCGCAGAGCACCCTCACTCAGCCTGCCAGAACGTACCTGATCTCCCGGTTGCTGGACACTTTAATTCTCCTTCCCATTCCTACACACACCTTTCTGTCCCAGATCTCCTCCATTGTCAAAGTGAGGCTAAATGCAAATTGGAGGAACAGCATCTCATATTTTGCTTGGGCAGTCTACAGCCCAGTGGTATGAATATTGATTTCTCTCCAGTTAGCCCCAGCATTCACTCTCTCTATATTGCAGTAGCTTCTCATTTACACCCTACAAACAGCTAACAATAGCCTGTTTCCTTTATCATTGTTACTTTTTGGCATATCTTTCATTCATTGTTCTTTATCTCTCCACATCACCATCTATCTCTCATTTCCCTTCTCCCTAACCAGTCTAAAGAAAGGTCTCGACCTGAAACGTCACCCATTCCTTCGCTCCAGAGATGCTGCCTGTCTCGCTGAGTTACTCCATCTTTTTGTGTCTATCTTTCTGAAGTATAATCAGTTTTGTTCTGTCAGATATGCTGCATCAAGATCCCACTGTAGAAATAAAAAATACAAATAAATAATCACCAAAATATTTCTCATGGCCAGTGCAAAAGGAAAAAATTGCCTGCTCATCTCCAAAAACTAGAATTGAATCTTTCAGACTCGCCCAAGAGAGCAGATGAATCTTTGACATAATATCTTATGGAAAAACAGTTATTTCACTGGCAGAACCTTCATTAGTATGGCAACAAATTCAATCTAGATTATCTACTTCTGCCTCCTACAAATGGACAAATATCAATATATGTACAACCTAAATTTGATGCCATGTACCATTATGTTCATGATCATAATTTGTTTTGACATTGACATTTGTTTTGATGGTCTGAGCTACAGGGAGAGGTTGTGCTGGCTGGGACACTATTCCTTGGAGCGCAGGAGGATGCACAGTGATCTTATAGAGGTGTATAAAATCATGAGAGGAATAGGTCGGGTAGATGCAGAGTCTCTTGCCCAGTGTAGGGGAATCGAGAACCAGAGGAAACAGGTTTAAGGTGAAGAGGGAAAGATTTAATAGGAATCTGAGGGGTACCTTTTACACACAAAAGGTGGTGGGTGCATGGAACCAGCTGCAAAAGGAGGTAGTTGAAGCGGGAACTATTGCAATGTTTAATTAGCAATTAGACCGGTACGTAGATAGGTTTGGAGGGATATGGGAAAAAAACAAAAAAAAGCAGGCAGGTGGGACAAGTGTAGATGGGACATGCTGGTCGGTGTTGGCAAGTTGGGCTGAAGGGCCTGTTAACACCCTTGATGATTCTATTATTCTACACTGGGCAAGAGACTGTGCGTCTACCCGTTCTATTCCTCTCATGATTTTATACACCTGTATAGGATCACTGCTCATCCTCCTGTGCTCCAAGGAATAGAGTTCCAGCCAGCTCAATCTTTCTATAACTCTATAACATGCTTGCATTTAAGGCTGTCATTGAATTATTGACAGAGTCTGGAGATGGAATGCAACAGCCACTTAGTAGCTTTATGGCTGGCATATATGATATGGAAATATCTATTCCTGGAGCAAGTATATCTTAAGTGGAATTCGATCTTGCAATGATTGCTGACATGCAGAACTTCTAATTTTCATAAGCAAAAAAATATATTATATTCTGCAGCTTGTCAATGTGTATCCAAGGGATCAAATAACACAATCCAACTTTTTAATCAAAATCCAGAGAAGTGTGCTGGCAAAAAAAGCCTCAAATATGATCAGATAAATATTTTGAAAGGTTTTGTCATTGAGGTTGGTGCTCTTGCATACTGTAAAGGGGGGGGGAAACTTTATTTTGAAACATTATGTCATGTACAGGGGAACTTGCCAGTAAAAGACTGAGAAGAAAACGTAAATTCCAATGGCTCCGATTAAGATAAAACCACAGGAGACACAAAGGATTTGCTCTTAACAAAGGATGCTTTATAAAAGACTACATTGCTGTTTAAAGTCCAAACCCAATGAGCAATTGACCGCTACAACCCATTCCTCAATCCCCCACCCCCCCCCCCCCCCCCCCCCCTACCACGCCAGTCCTGCTTAACCAAAATAAGCAGCCTTTAAAAATGTACAACACAAAAGATCTACTTAAATCCCGTCCTGTTGACAATTATTACTTTGCTAACCTTTACCTGGCACATCGTACTTGAAATTGTAAAAAGCACTGAGGCTGAGAGCTCTCTTCATTGCAATAAGAACCAGGCCTGTTGGCAAATAAGACTTGGTTCTTGCCAAATAAAATGAAATACGCAATTTTCTAATTAACTGAATCTTATCACAGCATCAGTTAATTAAAATTATACATATTTATGGTTTCCTAATGGCTCAGCGAATTTATTCAATGGGTACTCGGAACTTAAGAGACCAGTGGTTTACTTGTGTCTGTGATGCTGTTAGACAGGATGGCAGCAGAGGTACAGCCATTTCCTGAGGTTCCTGCTCCAAATTATGCAAGAGTGGCCCTGCTCAATGGGACTTAACTACGAAGTTACTTATAATTGAATAGCTTAAAGATATGGACTCATAAATAGTTCACACATTGATAATAGTTACATTAGTAGACATTCAGCTTTTGTAGAGCTGTGCTCCTGTAAAGAGTCTTCACTTGGGAACTTGGGGGAAAAAAGTTAAGCATAAAAACTGGTGAATAAAGGCACTGACCAGAAATTCAATCAGCTTGCGTTTGTTCTTCAGAGAAGAAAAGCAGCACAGTGGCGCTGCAGTAGAGTTGCTGCCTTACAACGCCAGAGACCCGGGTTCAATCCTGACTACGGGTGCTTGTCCATACAGAGTTTGGATGCTCTCCCTGTGACTTGCATGGTTTTTTTCCGAGTGCTCCATTTTTCTCCCACACTCCAAAGACATACAGGCTTGGTATAATTGTAAATTGTGTGTAGGATAGTGTTAACGACTACCTGCGATAAATGTCAACATCCAGAGGCTAATTTAACACATACTTTTGCAAATTGTATAAAAATTAAGAATTTCTGGATTGAGATTTTTAGAATAACTTCTGAAGTTATTAATACTAAACTGGATCCGGACCCAAAATCAATAATACTTGGAAAATCAGAACAAAGTTTAACTCTTACAACAAGTCAAAGAAATTTCCTAGATTACAGTATAATAATTGGGAAGAAATTAATATTAAAATTTTGGAAAGGCCCTATATCCCCACAACTAAAATGTGGATTACAGAAATGTCGGAGACCCTACACCTGGAAAGAATCAGATTTGCCCTAATGGACAAACAAGAAGTTTTCGTTAGAATGTGGTCTTCTTTCATTGATTACTTAAAAGGGTAGAATGGTTCGGCTGGGAACCCTAACTGAAACTTGGACTCAGGATTAGATGAAAAGTTATATTTTATATTCCTTGATCTTATCTCCCATGATGTATTAATAGTAAATTATTCCATTCTTTATGATTTTCTTTTTTGATGTTGATTTTTATTTTATTGTTCTTTCTGTTTTCCTCTCTTTAAAAAAAAAATTATTAGAGTCAAAATGATTCACTTGACAATATTAATAATGTATGACCGTTGTACATGAAATATTGCTATCATAACATGTGTTTGCTAAGTCACTGTCTACATACTCTAATAAAAATATATATTTTTTTAAAAAAAGGATAGTGTTAACGTGCTCGCTGGTCGGCGTGGACTCACTGGGCCGAAGGGTCTGTTTCCGTGCTGTATAAATGAACTAAACTAAACTAAACTAAGCTCTGAGACTGAAAATATATTTAAATTGTATTTGTCATTTCTTGGTCAAATTGCACTGAACACTAAATTTGTAGACCACTTGTAGTCATGAATTATCCTTGTGAATCAGAAGGAATTTCTGTCTTAGGGATGCATGTCATTCTCCATTCAACCATCCATTTACAGTGGAATAATGGACAGGTTATTGTGGTTATAGACCAGCGAGGGACCTCAGAAGCCACACCTGCCTCTCCTATGTCAACAAGGTAAGAGGAACAAGTAAAGTACTTTCCACTTATTTTCATCTCCCCCCCCCCCCCCCCCCCCCATTACAATACATCTGAAGAAGGTTCCTGATCCAAAACTTCACCTATCCATGACCTCCAAAGATGCAGCCTGAACCGCTGAGTAACTCCAGCACTTGTGCTCTACACAAGATTCCTACATCTGCAGTTCCTTGCGTCTCCAACGCCCATTAATTTCAAGATACAGGGCGGAAATAGACCCTTCGGCCCACCGGTTAACAAAATAGAGAGAGTACAGAGGAGATTTACTAGAATGTTGCCAGGGTTCCAGCAATTATGTTACAGAGAAAGGTTGAACAAGTTAGGTCTTTATTCTTTGGAGCGCAGAAGGTTAAGGGGGGACTTGATTGAGGTCTTTAAAATGATGAAAGGGATAGACAGAGTTGACGTGGATACGTTTTTCCCATTGAGGGTAGGGAAGATTCAAACAAGAAGGCATGACATGAGAATTAAGGGACAGAAGTTTCGGGGTAACGTGAGGGGGAACTTCTTTACTCAGAGGGTGGTGGCTGTGTGGATTGAGCTTCGAGCAGGTGGTGGAGGCAGGATCGATTTTAACATTTAAAAGAAAAGTGGATAGGTATATGGACGTGAAGGGAATGGAGGGATATGGTCTGAGTGCAGGTAGATGGGACTAGGGAAAAACAAATGGTCGGCACGGACTGGAAGGGCCGAGAGGGCCTGTTTCCGTGCTGTAATTGTTATATGGTTATATGGTTATATGGTTCCACACTGACCAGCGATCCACATACACTATCCCACACACTAGGGACAATTTACCATTTCATCTAAGCCAATTAACCTACAAACTTGTACGTCTTTGAAGTGTGGGAGGAAACCACAGCACTCAGAGAAAACCCACACGGTCACGGAGAGAATGTGCTAACTCTGTATAGACAGCACCTGTGGTCAGGATTGAACCCGGGTCTCTGGCGCTGTAAGGTAGCAACTCTCCATCTGCGCCACCTTGCCACACAGTTCTTGTCACTTCTGCGCCTGACTCCTCTTCCTATTAGTTTGCCCTGATGAGAATATGTCAGTAATTCTTTCATTCAGACCCATGGTGACTTGAAGTGGGTTGATTACTATATTAGGAACTTGCAATCTATATAATTAAAAGTCTAAACTTGACCACTTCCTGTTTGCACTGTATATTGATATTAGAAAAAACGTTAACACGCACAGCTGTGATTTTTGGCCATCTTATTCAGAGTCCCCCTCCAGCAGTCAGGGCCAGAGGATTTTTCCCCTTGATGAAAAATAAAAGACTTATTAATGTTTAAAAAATGTTGAGATCCTCTCTCCTGTCAATCATGCAGTAAGGCCACGTGCCTTCCAGTGGGAAGGAGAGGGGCTATAAAACCCGGAAGTGTGGACATGCCTCAGTCTCTATAAGATGGGGGAGGGAGAGGTCACGACTCTCAGTCTGAGCAGTGAATAACGCTGAACACTGAACATATATCTACTAAACTGTGCGTGTGGTTTTACTGACTGGTGAGTGCCCTTAATGTAATTTGAAAATTAAGTTTGAAAATTAAAATGTAGTTGATTTAAAAATGTGGTTGGTTTGAAAATGTCGTTGGTTTAAAAATGTGGTTGGTTTGAAAATGTGGTTGGTTTGAAAATGAAAATGTTGTTGGTTTGAAAATGTGGTTTGAAAATGAAAATGTGGTTGGTTTGAAAATGAAAATGTGGTTGGTTTGAAAATGAAAATGTGGTTGGTTTGAAAATAAAAATGTTGTTTGAAAATGAAAATGTAATTTGAACATGAAAAAGTGGTTTGAAATTGAAAATGTGGTTGGTTTGAAAATGTGGTTGGTTTGAAAATGTGTCTGGTTTGAAAATGTGTCTGGTTTGAAAATGTGTCTGGTTTGAAAATGTGGTTGGTTTGAAAATGTGGTTTGAAAAAGAAAATGTGGTTTGAAAATCTATATAATTAAAAGTTTAATCTTGACCACTTCCTGTTTGCGCTCTATATTGATTTTAGAAAAAACGCTACCACGTACGGCTGTGATTTCTGGGCATCTTACTCAGAGTCCCCCTCCGCCCATCGGGTGCCGAGGATTATCCCATCGATGAAAAATAAAAGACCATGAAGGCCACGCCCCTTCCAGTGGGAGGGGGAGGGAGTATAAAACCCGGAAGTGTGGGCGTGGCTCAGTCTCTGCAAGATGGGGGAGGGAGTGGTCACGATTCTCAGTGGTTTCACCCTGCTTGAAATGGTATGAAACTGCATTTAAATTTGGTGGCCTTGCACCCTGTTTGAAACGGTATGAAACTGCATTTGAAATTGGTGGCTTTATTTTTTTTTTATTACTGGGCAGTTAACATTAAAAATATGAATTTTTGGTTAGAAGAAATAGATAATCAACCAACTTGGTTAAATATGGAAAAAGAAGATTGTTCTCCTTTTGAAATTTGTTCTATAATATTCGCTAATACTAATTTAGCTAAGAAAATATATAGTGATAACCCAATAATAGGAAGTGGAATACGTATTTGGAAACAAATAAAGAAAACATTAAAATTAAAATCTATACCACTATCTCTTAGCATTGTAAATAATGTTACGTTTAAACGTTCAGCCATGATCATATTGAATGGCGGTGCAGGCTCGAAGGGCTGAATGGCTACTCCTGCACCTAATTTCTAGTTTCTATGTTTCTAAAACCTTCATGATGGATAAAGCTTTTTCACAATGGAAAAATAATGGAATTATTAAGATTGGGGATCTCTATAGGGAAAACTCCTTCCTTTCATTTCAAGACATACAACAAATTTATGGACTACAATCTAAAGAGTACTTTAGATACTTACAAATTAGAGATTATGTTAAAGCAAATACGCAAGAACTCAGAAATAAAAAGATAGAAATATTAGATGAATGTTTGAATAAACATCCGAATACAGAAAAAATGATTTCATATATATATAACATCTTATTGGAAGGTGATGTTCCATCAACAGAAATACATAATCGTGGGAAAATGAATTATGTCAAACTATTAGACCAGAAATATGGGATGATAGTTTACAACATATATATCATTGTTCGCTAAATGCTAAACACTCTCTTATACAGTTTAAAATATTACATAGAAATATTAGTTTAAACAGTTTATTAATTATACAGTTTAAAATATTACATAAAATATTATTCAAAAACCAAATTACATAATATGTTCCCAAAAGTATCTCGTATATGTGATAAATGTCAACATTTAGAAGCCAATCTGGCACACTCATTTACAAATTGTATAAAAATTACAAAATTCTGGATTGAAATATTTAGGATAATTTCGAATGTTGTTAATATATCTTTGACACCCGATTCAAAGCTAATAATACTAGGAATATTGGAAACAGAACAAATAGTAACAACAAACCAGAGAATTTTTATTGATTATGGGTTAATAATTGGGAAAAAATTAATATTAAAATTTTGGAAAGGCCCTACATCCCCTACAATCAAAACGTGGAATACAGAAATGTCGGAGACTCTTCATCTGGAGAGATTGACGCTTGTCTTAATGGACAGGTTAGATCTCTTCAGAGGGATATGGTCTCCATATATTGAATATTTACAGAGTCATAATGGATCGGTACGAGGGCTTGACTGAGGCCTGAATATTAGAATGGATGAAGAAAGAAATATAATAAATCATGCCTATATCTCCAATGATGGAATAACGATTAATACTCCATTCGTTTTCATACTTTTTTGATTATTTATCTCTATCTTTTCTTACTTTATAAAAAATAATTAAAAAAGCGCATAGAAGCATATGGTCCTAAATCTCAATATTAGTAATAATATTAATATTATTAATATTATGAAAGTATTTAATGATGTATTTTCGTTTATGTAAAATATTGCAATTTTCATACATATGTTTCTATAATAAAAAATATTCATCAAAAAAAAAAAAAAAAAGAAATTGGTGGCCTTGCACCCTGCTTGAAATGGTATGAAACTGCACTTGAATTTGGTGGCCTTGCACCTGCTTGAAACGGCATGATACTGCATTTGAATTTGGTGGCCTTGCACCCTGCTTGAAATGGTATGAAAGTGCACTTGAATTTTGTGGCCTTGCACCCTGCTTGAAACGGCATGAAACTGCATTTGAATTTGGTGGCCTTGCACCCTGCTTGAAATGGTATGAAACTGCACTTGAAATTTGTGGCCTTGCACCCTGCTTGAAATGGCATGAAACTGCACTTGAATTTGCTGGCCTTGCACCCTGCTTGAAAAGATATGAAACTGCACTTGAATTTGATGGCCTTGCACCATGCTTGAAATGGTATGAAACTGCACTTGAATTTTGTGGCCTTGCACCCTGCTTGAAATGGTATGAAGCTGCACTTGAATTTGGTGGCCTTGCACGCTGCTTGAAATGGTATGAAACTGCACTTGAATTCAGTGGCCTTGCACCCTGCTAGAAATGGTATGAAACTGCACTTGAATTTGGCGGCCTTGCATCCTGCTTGAAATAGCATGAAACTGCACTTGAATTTAATGGCCTTGCACCCTGCTTGAAATGGTAGGAAACTGCAATTGAATTTGGTGGCCTTACACCCTGCTTAGACTAGTCATGAGTCAGCTGCCAGCACACCAGGCTTGAGTGACTGAGCTGCCAGCCCAAGAATCCATTCAGCCCGCAATGTCCATACTAGCCCTCTGGAAACCAGTCCCTACAGCCCACAACACCCATACTGGCGCTCCAGAGAACCCCCCCCCCCCCCCCCCCCCCCCTCTGCTGGCCACCAATATTGGAATTGGTGGAGAGGTGGAATATTGCGTTGGGGGACCAGCCCTCCCATGTGGGACCCAATGGGTCACACTTAGTTTAGTATGTAATAAAGAATGACATTCAGCAAACGTTCCAATTTCCACAAAAAAGCAAATTAAAGTTCTCTCTGCAAGATCAATGAAGGCGACAAATATAAAAGCATCCCGCAGGAAATGTTAACTTCCTGGCAGGCAGGGTTCAATTCACCATTATAATTTTTGACTCCCACATAGATAGGTATGCACAATCTTATTTCAGACCAATCTGCCTTGTGGTTACACATGAGACAGGAGACAGAGAATATGTTGTAATGTAACTGCTCAGAATATTTGCAACAAAATAGATTATCAGGACCACTAATATTTGGTGCCCAAATTTGTAACATTTTATTTTTATTGTGCAATACTTGTATCTCTGTGGTTGCTTTGGAAATCAAATTGTAGTTTAAATGTAAACATGACTGCACTTGTTTGTTGTATCCTCTTACACTGATCTACTTAATTTGCATCCATGTCTCTTCCATCGCACCGATCAACAATGTGCCCATTTCACAGATTATTTCAGAGGAAGCTCTAGACTGACATTCCACTGAAGTACTGAAAGAATAGTAAGATTAAACAAGAACTTACCAGTTTGATTACATGAAGAAGAACCCCGCCAGTGCACATGCGCATCAATCTTCAAAGCAGCGGTATGACATCACAAATAACAATTAACAATTATTGAAGTGACATAATAAGATGAGCAACTTGTGAACTACCAGATGACCTTTATGAGAGAGGGCGTGGAGGGCACCTAATCACCAACATAACTCCTCATAAAATAAAGATCAAACTTGAAACTGGTAAGTTCTCATTCAATCTTACTATTTTACTTTGGAGTCACATGAGTGATTCCGTGAAGGGTTTGAAGCTTTGTGATTTCATGCCGCAGATTCAAATCCCGGCTTCTCACTGCGTTTATTGACTCGGATGAGAAATAATGCATTAGTGTTGACATTGCATTTAAATGCAGTAACAATTTTTATTTGAAAAAACAAAACAACAGTGCCCCTCTAACCCAAGGGGAACTTTAAACAGAACTTAAAATAATATTGGCAAACAGCCCCGGATCGGCAATCGGCCGATGGTAGAAGTTTTGAAACATCAACTCATTTGACCACTTGGCGGCTGCCAAAATATGGTCGATGGGCACGTCCATTGCCCTGGCCACCAACGTAGCTGCTGCCCTAGTGGAATGAGATGTGAACACATCAGTGTTAATACCTGCATCAACCAAGACTTGTTTCAACCACCTCAAGATAGTCTGAACTGACACTCGCTTATGTGGCTTTTTGTAACTGATAAACAACCCTGTTTCCATGTTACGTAAGGCCCCTGTAGCTGCAATGTATTGCATCAAATGTGTCTTTACACATAGGGATGGATCTGTGGGATATGCTGAAAACGCAATCTTGAACCCTGTCACACCTGGCCTGCTTTGTTTGAGGAGGTCATAAATGTAGAACGTAACATTGTCTGCAGCTACTTCATTTCTATCTAGCTGTTTTTTTATAATGTCTGGACTCGCTGTGCTGATACCAATGCCATGAGCATGACCACCTTCATGGTGATTTTGGCCAAAGGCAGAGACGTGACAGGGACCCACTGACGAAGTAGCCTGAAGACCACGCTTACATCCCAGATTGCCATATATCTAGATTTAGGGGGTCTGGAGTTAAAAATTACTTTCATCAATCGAACAACGAGAGGGTGAGACCCAATAGGATGTTCGTCTGACCCCGTCAATAAATACAATGACAAAACAATTCTGGCTGAATTGATTGCACTATAACTTAGCCCTTCATCATAGTAGAGTGTTGACAGGAATTCTAGAACATGCGAAATACCTGCTGTACAATAGTCAATATTATTTTGTACACAGAAAACTTCCCATTTTTTTACATAAGAAATATACTGCTTTTGAGTACTCATTCTCCAAGCCGCAGTGAGCATGTCCACAGTTCGACCAGACAATCCGCACCCCAGATATGGCCTTCTTAAAATCTGCAAATTAACAGGATTTATAAGTTGCTTCCATTCTTCATAGAATAGATATAATCTACTCCCAATTTTTGGCTGTGTTATACTTAATATGTTCCCATGAGAACCAGACCCACCTACCTCCTTGGTGACTGGTGTGACCTGCTGTCCCCAGTTCCTGGCAGGAAACCCCATGGTTGCTCGTGATCCAACCGCAGGGCGCCAACCGCGTCCCTGCGTGGACGGCCGGCTTGTTCCTGGTGTAAACCCAGAAGCTGCAGTGTTCCTGTAAGGATATCTCCTCTTTACAGGTTTGCCGGTCATCGTCGTTTTGATCAGGCCCACCGTTTTTTGCCTCCTCATTCATCTCCTTGACGCATTTGGGAAGGTCTTCTCCAAAAAGTAGGTTGGGTGGCTGGACATTGATGGGTTTGCAGAGTGCGGCGAATCTTGGGTTGATGGTGGGGGAAGGAGGAGGGGAATGGGCCTAATAGCCCTTTTTCTGAGACAGTTTATTTCAAAATGGGCACTGTACCTCAACCCCAGTGCCTCTTGGTGTGTCCTCGATACATGCCCTCCATCCATCGTTCTTGCGAACGCGTGATTCCTGAGCCCAATAGCTTTAGAATCCTCTGCATTTATATTTCTTGGGTACGCATGCACACTCCCATCTGGCCCCATATTATTTGGTTTACTGTTGGAACTTTTTTTTTGTAAAATATTTTTATTAGAAGTAAATACATATTAAGAAGAAATAATATAAAATCGAAAAAAAAGAAAACATATTATTCGTCACATACATTCTTAATATTTTTTAAATTTACGGTCAATCTTATTTATACTTCTATATTTTTTTATTATTTTACAACAGTAGGAAATAAAGAGAAATAATAAAAAGAAAAAGAAATAAGAAAGAAATAAAAAATCAATAAAATGAGTGGAGTATTAAGCAAGATATTCTTCATTGGAGATATATTCGTGATCTATTGTATATAATTCTTCATCTATTCCTTCATTCAGGCTTCAGTCAGGGCCTCGAACCGGACCACCTTAACCCTTTAAATATTCAATAAATGGAGACCATATTCCTCTGAATCGATCTAACCTGCCCATTAGGACAAGTCTTAATCTTTCCAGGTGAAGTGTCTCCGACATTTCTGTAATCCACATTTTGATTGTGGGGGATATGGGACCTTTCCAAAATCTTAGTATTAATTTTTTACCAATTATTAAACTATAACCAATAAAAATTATTTGTTGTGTTGTTAGTATCTGATCCGTTTCTAATATTCCTAATATAATTAATTTTGAGTCTGGAATTAAATTTGCATTAACTATATTCGAGATTATCTTAAAAATTTCTGCCCAAAAATTAATAATTTTTGTACATTTTGTGAATGAATGCGTTAGATTAGCTTCTAACTGTTGACATTTATCACATATAGCGGAAACATTTGAGAAAATTCTGTTTAATTTGGATTTTGAGAAGTGTAATCTATGTATAACTTTAAATTGTATCAAGGAGTGTCAATTTAATAAGCAATGGTGTATATGTTGTAAACTTTCATTCCATACTCCTACACTAATTGTTTGACCTAATTCGTTTTCCCATGTTTGTCTATATTTTTCCATATTTGGTAAATCATTTTCCAGTAAGATGTTATAAATATATGATATTAATTTTTCTGTATTTGGATGTTTATTTAGACATTCATCTAAAATTTCTGTCTTTCTATTCCTAAAATCTGGTGTATTTGATTTAACATAATCTCTAATTTGTAGATATCTAAAATATTCTTTGGAGTGTAATCCATAATTTTACTTCGGAGTCACGTGAGTGACTTCGTGAAGAACCCGCCAGCACGCTTGCGCAGCATATCGTCGCGCGCATTTGCAGCGGCAGCTGGGGGGGGGAGTGCGCTCTCCCCACCGGCCTCCTTCACAAGACCGGCAGGTGAGTATTACCTTCCTTTACAGCATGGACAGGGGCCGCAGGACGACGCTGTCGGGGAGCTGAGTTTGTGCTGCGGCCAGCCGACGGCCCTTGTCCCCGGAGCTGCACGGAACGCCGGCAGCTTCAGGAATGCGGAAGTCGGGCACGGAGCTGAGCTGTGGCCAGCCGACGGCCCTTGTCCCCGGAGCTGCACGAACGCCGGCAGCTTTAACACATGTGGAAGTCGGGGAGCGGAGCTGACTGCGGCCAGCCGACGGCCCTTGTCCCCGGAGCTGCACGGAACGCCGCAGCTTTACCCGCAGACGGTGGGGGCAGAATGAGGAAGTCGGGCGCGGAGCTGAGCTGTGGCCAGCCGACGGCCCTTGGCCCCGGAGCTGCGCGGAACGCCGGCAGCTTATCGCAACGGTGGGGGCTGGAATGCAGAGTCGGGCGCTCCCGCTAATACAGGGGCCGACTCACTCCGAATGGGTTACCACTATGGAGCTGCAAGCAACAGGTCCAGACATCCGAGCCCCCGTCCCCAAGAGAATAAGGGGGGATACAGGTACGTGGCAAGGGGTCTTGTTTTTCTTTTACAGGCAACCTCTCCCGACTCCAGTAGACCCGAGGGGCTGGGCCGGGGACAGCCGCACGACAGGGGAGCCCTGCAAAGTGCTTTACGTACCGCAGCCAGGGATATCTGCCATCGTGCAGCCCGGGCATAACACTGCTGCGTCGTGTAGGCTGCTGGAGCAGATACCGCCGACAAACACACCCCGTCAGGCTGGCGGTCAAGGGCGGAGGTGGCTAGCAGGAAGCGGTCGGTCAGCTCAGCGCTGGCAAGCGGCCGACCATGCCCTCCACGCCAAGTAATGGTGTAAGTGTGGAGGTAAGCCTGCACGGACTCCGGGGGAGCCAGGTTCCGGGGGCCGGCGCCGAGTCAACTCACCTGCCTTCTTATCTGCCAGGTGGGCCGCCACAGTCTGGGAGAAAGACAGACTAGCGGAGAGTCCGTGCGGGAGTCCGTATGACCCTACTTGGGCTGGTAGGTCACGACGACCTGCCATGGACCATAGACCCTAAGGGGGTGAGGTCCGATGGTGGAAGCCCAGTGAATTCGCAGGGCTGGGGAAGTCGGCTTGTCCGCTGCATATAGCAGGGACGGTCGCATTGAGCGGTTGGGAGCTCTTAAATGGTCCAACATTCTCCATCGGGACCAAGAACGAGAAGAACGGCGTCCACTAGCAGTGCAAGGACTTCCGCTCAGCTCCTCATCGTCTCCAGCCAGAAGCATTAATGATTGCCCAGCTGCTGAGTTTGACGACGACCAGGGACAGCCAGTGACCGCTGAACCAGAGCATGAGGACGATGCTGGATGTGGTGTGAAGTTTGCCGTTTTCTACCCAGACAGGTGAACCCTGCACCACGAATTGGTGGGCACATTGATTGCCTACGTATGCACCAACTCTGGAGTCAGATTCTCAATAATACCTTGGAGAAAGGTTCTCCACGGCATAACGGCGTTCTGGAAAACCCTGATCGGGGATAATGTGTCCAGTAATAGCATGATGCGCTAGCACTCCTATGCAACGCCCAGTATGAGATATATTGCCTGCATAAGAGCTCCATATAGCCCACACTAAATCCCAAATTCGCGGGGTTGTGCCGACCATTACCGCTCCACCGCCGCATCAGTTGCTTGGAGACCTGTACAAACAGGTGAAGGGACTGGACAAAGAGGCCAAAACAGTGGGCCTCATGAAACTCCATCGGTCAGAGTTCACCCATATCACCCGGCAACAGCCTAATACAACCAGTGAACCAAGGCTGCCGGATAGGCACAAAGATTCTACCGACCTCCATAACGTCCACCCGAAGCACCGTATGTATGGAACCGCCGTTCACTATGGAGGTAAGGGGGTCTGGCTCCTCTCACGCCGTAGTATCCCTCCTGTACGAATAGGTGGGCAATTGCGGGCGGCCTTGGACATATGGGGAAAACTGTAACCACAGATGAGTTTATTTTACAAAGTGTTCAAGGTATATAATTCGTGGGAGGTATAGATTCCCATACCCAACATTCGCCTCGTAGGAATTTACTCTATCCCGAAAAGAGGTGGAGGCAGGGCATGCTGAAATTATATGGCGAGCAGGGAAAAGTTGTAATTGGCATAACCAAGCATGGACATATTGAGTTATAATCGATTTAGCTGAGTTGAACACTTTTGTACAATATACCCATGTCAAAATGGATGTTTTTGGAACAGCTAGGTGGATGCTTTACTCGGGGTACTTTATGGCATGTATCAGTTTTGAAAGAAGCATGCTATACGGTGCCCATTGCTGAGGCTCACAGGGAATTCTGAAGTTGTCTGGAAGGGTGCATTGCCTAATGGAACCATCACAGCTTAGGCTGTTTACCAAGTTGGTATTTACCTGTATTGGCTCTTCTCCGACAACAAGATTATAGTGATGGCATGTTGGATGAAATCCTTATAATGGGGCAGACCCTCCAATTCGCAATTCAAGGAGTGGCTGCAACCAAGGCTCTGTTTGAGAAGCTGGGATTGTAATCCATCCAGACAAATCAAAATCTGCACCCGCTACGGGTTATGGATTTGGTGTTCACCTTAGACACTAATTTAATGAAGTTTATCATCCCCACTAATAAAGCTACTGCTATATCAGAAGAGTGCCACAATCTTGCTTGCGCCAGGGTATCGACCATGTGGCAAACAGCGAAAGTTATTGGTATTGGTAACTCTAAATTGGTAACTACATTCCCAGCTGCACGATTTGGACCGCTACACTACCGAAATTCACAAAGGTCACAAATCACAGCATTTAAAAAACAAATGGCTGCTTTGATCGGCCACTTTGGTTACCACAGGAAGCTAGAAAACAAGCTATAATGATGGGTAGATAATATTAAAGAATGTCATTGACCTATTATATGGAGCAACCCTGATGTTGTGCTACTAACTGACGCAAGTGCACCAGGCTGGGGAGCAACTGGTACGTTGTCCAGTTGTGGTGGCAGATGGAACTCTCATGAGTCTACATTCCTGGAGTCACATGGGATAAACTATATAGAAATGCTGGGGGTGTTTCATGGACTGCGGGCTTCTGTACTAATTCATGGGATTACATGTCCGCTTTCGAATAGATAATGCTACAATAATGGTTTACATCAATCATATGGGTAGTATTAGGTCGCTAGTTTGCAATGAATTGGCTAATACAATTTGGCACTGGTGCATTGAAAGAAATATTTGGATTACTGCGACCTATTTGCCTGGGAAGCTTAATTCAGTGGCGGACACCAGGTCACGTGTCTTCAATGACAACATTGAGTGGATGTTGAACTCCAGATTTTGGTGATATTATAGCTCAAATTGGGGACACCAGATATTGACATATTTGCGTCCAGGCTGAACCATCGAATACCAACGTATGTGTTGTGTGAACCAGACCTGGGTAATAGCATTGGATGCATTTTTATCCATTGGGGGAAATGGGTTGCTACGCGTTTCCCCCATGCTGCCTCACTAGTCGGTTTATTGCAGAAATTAAACTAGACTCTGCAACTGACATATTGATCATTCCCGGACTGGCCTACACAACCATGGTACCCGATGGTTGTAGAAATGTACAACAACCATGGATGGCGATTAGGAAACATCCCAAATTGATTACTCACTCCATTACAGGGGGTCAGTCATCCTTGCCATGGTCATTAAACTTGTTGGCTTGCAGGTTCTGAAAAGACCGCTCAACGGGGCAGGCATCTCGTCAAGAGCCATGAACCTTATTGCAGCATCGTATCGGGAATCTACCCGCAAACAATATCTCACTCAAATCAGAAAGTGGGAGGTTTTCTGTGCCCGGAACAACAAGTCCTCCAACTCGGCAACAATACTGGATGTGTTGGAGTTCTAGCAGGCCTCCATTTTGATGCAGGCCTCAGCTACAGTGCCATCAACAGCGACAGGAGTACGCTGTAATTCATACCTGGATATAAGTATCAGCTCCCACCACCTGGTGTCTAAACTAATGAGGGGAGTATTCAATACCAATCCCTCCACGACCCAGATATACAGTAACGTGGGATGTGGGGATCATGCTGACCCTACTGAGGAGCTGGGCTCCAATAGATGAGCTACCATTTGAAACAGTTCACCCTTAAGGTGGTGATGCTCATGGCACTGGCGACAGCCCAACGAGCCCAGATGTTACAAAAACTGCGACTGGACACCATGGTGGCCAACCCTGGTCAAATAAAATTCTTTGGTAAAGAGTTATTAAAACAGGAGTTGCTACTAACGTTTTTAAGTCTTATTCCACCAGGGCTGCAGCGAGAGCCATGAAGGTGCCCATGGACCACATTTTCGCCACTGCGGGCTGGGCCAGTGGGGGAAAAACCTTTCAACGGTTCTATAACAAGTCTCTGGCCGTTCCTGCGACATTCGCAGAAGCTATCCTGGGTACCGCTCAGTAAATGTCTGGCCCCGAATTAGGGGTTGTTGTTTAGTTGATTAATAAATTGTGTTGATTTTTCAGCCGCTGTCAACTGAACTCCATTAACAGTCTTACTCCATCAGAATGGCGGCAGTGTGATAAGCATGGACGTTGTTCAGGGCGTGAAATCACAGAGCTTTGAAATCTTCACGAAGTCACTCACGTGACTCCGAAGTAAAATAGTAAGATTAAACGAGAACTTACCAAGTTTGAAGTTTGATCTGTATTTTACGAGGAGTCGCGGT
Organism: Okamejei kenojei; assembly: GCA_035221665.1. Lineage (NCBI taxonomy): Eukaryota > Metazoa > Chordata > Chondrichthyes > Rajiformes > Rajidae > Okamejei > Okamejei kenojei. The sequence continues at coordinate 54,460,369 of CM069140.1, read as the reverse complement.
GAGGGATTTCGTGCCCACCGCTCCCACCCTCTATCATCAGGTCAAACAGGTAGTTCTACGGTTTTCATCTTACTATTTTCAGTCATGGTTGGTTCTGTGATTCCACACCGCTGCTTTGAAGGATGCTGCGCAAGCGTGCTGGCGGGTTCTTCACGAAATCCCTCACCGCGACTCCTCGTAAAATAACGATCAAACTTCGAACAGGTGAGTTCTCGTTTAATCTTACTATTTTGTTGTAATTCCTGAAATGAAAGAAATACACTTTCCCTGTAGAGATCACCCATCTTATTTATTCCATAGTTCTTCCATTTTAAAAATCCTTTATCCATCAATGAAGGTTTAAAAGTAATGTTGTTTACAATTGGGAGAGCCAATGGTATACTCTGTAATTTTTATGTTTTTTTTAGTTGTTTCCAAATACGTATACCACTTTCTATTATTGAGTTTCCTCTATAAATTTTCGTAGTTTTAGCAAATAAAATCGAGCTAATTTCGAAAGGTGAACAGTCTTACTTTTCCATTTTTAACCAGTTTGGTTGTTTATCTACTTCTTCCTACCAGAAATTCATATTTTTTATATTAACTGCCCAATAATAAAACATAAAATTAGGCAATGCAAAACCTCCATTCATTTTTGATTTACATAGATGTTTTTAAATTATTCTATGGTTCTTATAATCCCAAATAAAATTGGTAACTATAGAGTCCACTTTCTAAAAATACATTTTAGGAAGATATATCGGGATCATTTGAAACAAGTATAATAATTGTGGAAGAAAAATCATTTTTATCGCATTAATTTTACCTAGCATTGAAATAGGTAATGTTTTCCAATATAGGATATTCTTAAGTAGTTTATTCAATAAGGGTGGGAAATTAGATTTAAATAAAGAATCATATCTTTTTGTTACATAAATTCCAAGATATTTGATTTTTTCATTTGCTATCTTAAAAGGATATTGTTGTAATATATGTAAGTTATTTCCCATTATTGGCATAAGTTCACATTTATTTCAATTAATTCGATATCCTGAAAACGATCCAAATTGAGTTATTAAATCTAATAAGTTATCGGCTTTGTGATATAAAGTAATACATCATCTGTGTATAAAGAGATTTTATTTTCAGTTTCTTTAGTTTCATACCCGTATATTTCACGATGCAATCTCACGGATTTTGCTAGTGGTTCTATTGCAAGTGCAAACAGTAGCGGAGATAAAGGGCAACCTTGTCTGCAGCCTTGGAATAAGTTAAATTTAGTTGTTAACATTTGGTTTATTAATATTCTAGCTGTTGGCTTGGTATATAGTAACTTAATCCATGTTATAAACTTCTCCTTGTTTTCAATGTTTTCATTCAACTCTTCCATTATACTTGCAAATTTATCCGTCTCTACTTCTGCAATTTCCTTTCGCAGCTTGTCTGATAATTCCGTAGTCGAAAGATTGATTTCAGACTTTAACTCCCTCATCTCCATCTTGATTTTTCCCATTTCTTCCCTAAAATTCATTTTCAATTCCAACTTCATTCCTTTTTTTAATTCTGCCATTTCTTGTACAAAAAAAATTTTGAGTTCTTCCATTTCCAAATTTTTTTCGATTTTTTTGACACATCTTCTCGGGGACAATGTCCTACCGGAGGCTGAGGCTTCAGTCAGGCCTTGTTCTTGTTCAGCCATTTTTCTTGTATACCGGGATTTGGATTTATCCACAGGTGGGCTGCGCTGTATTGCCATTACGGGTCGCACGCCTGATGACGTCACTCACGGCAGCCGGTGCAGAAACAGCAGACGCAGAAGCAGCAACAGCAGCAGGTAGGTTTTCTCCCCGTTTTCTCCCCGGTTTTACCTCGTTTTTTCACGGAGGTGGCTGGCGTTGCCTTCTAGTCCTCCATAGCGCCACCGGAAGTCCTACTGTTGGAACTATTAATAAACCGCAGTTCCTTGGAGTCTCATGCTTCTTAGCATTTTCATCCATGGTAAGTTCCTGGAGCTGATGGGACACCATGTAGTTGATTGTGGAGGCCAGCTCTTCTCCCAGCGGCTCTCCTGACTCTGATGGGACAGCAAATGGTGCTGCCAGAGGTGGAACATCTGGCAAATCCCGTTCTTCCCCTGGCTCAACCTCACCATCAGAGTCAGGGTCAGAACTAAACTGACCCATCGCACGCGCCTCATCATCCATGAGGGTGCTATCAAGCAGCCCTGTTGCTGCTGGCGCCTCTTGTTCTGGGTGGCGCTGACACTCCCCCGCTGGAGTGTGCCCTGCTGGAGCACTGTATGCAACAGTTGCTCCATTTGCGATAGTCGTTCAAACACACTATACAGCCCCGGTGGGGAATCTTCCCCCGACTCCGTGCGCCTAGCAGACTTATGAGTTGCCTTGAGCCCGGATGGCGCTGGCTCTGTGCTGTGTAGCACTAAGTCTGCAGTCACTATGCTTTTTGCCGGCGACTGTACAGGGGTATGCAGCAGCCATTCACAGCCCGTACTCCTGCGGCTGGCTGTGGCTCGCCGCTTCCCCTTTCCCGTTTTGTCCATGATGCTAATGCCAGATAGGAAAAAACGGCACCACAGCAAACGGACTTTTTTACTCCAGCTAAGTTTTTTGGCATTTACCTGGAGTCAAAATACTTACCGCTGGAGGAGCTCTGTTCCTCACAGCCTCCGTGTGCCAATGCGGCTGACGTACTGACGCTCATGCGCATTGGCGGGGTTCTTCTTCGCGGAATCACTCAAGTGCTAGATAGTAGCTCAGACCGCTCTGTTGTTGGTGATACGATGGTTCAGTTGCCTGATAACAGCTGGGAAGAAACAGTCCCTGAATCTGAAGGAGAACTTTTTAAATAAAAGTAAAAATAAAAATAAATGTCGGTCAGTAGTCTGTTACCTGCGATGGAGATAGTGAGGTCTAGAAACAGTAGAGAGATGGTGTTTTAAAAAAAAACGTCTGAAGAAGGGTCTCAACCCGAAACGTCACCCATTCCTTCGCTCCATAGATGCTGCCTCACCCCCTGAGTTTCTCCAGTATTTTTGTCTACCTCTGAATCTGGAGGTGTGCGTTTCACATTTCTCTACCTCTTGCCTGATGGGAGAAGGGGTGACTGGAATGAGACTCATTCTTGATTATGCTGGTGGCCTGCTGAGGCAGCATGAGGTGTACATGGAGTCAATAGAAGGGAGGTTGATTTGTGTGATGGTCTGGCCTGTGTCCACGATTCTCTGCAATTTCTTGCAGTCTTGGATGGAACTGAGCCCAAACCAATGAAGCAAATGGAGCAAAAACCTGCAAATATGGAATACCAAAGCAAATACAGAAAATACTGAGAGTACTCAGCAGGCCAAGCAGCATCCATGGGAGAGAAACTGAGGTGATATTTCATGCAAAGGACTATTCATCAGAAATAGAACAGTGAGAAAGTAAGGGTGTTTTTTGTTACAGAAAGGGGGATGGATGGAGAGAACAAAGAACTTTCTGTGATATAGACCAGACCAAAGTTATCAACAATTACTTTTAAAAACCAGCAATTAGAGGCAAGAGGGAAAATAAACTAAAATATATAACCGCATCGGCACAGGGAGAGATTTTGTTATTAAGTCCCAAGGCCCGCAAGGCACTCAGACAAAGGAGGTGCTGTTCCTCAACTTACACTGGGCAATGGAAGAGGCCAAAGAAATGAAATCCACACGACCATTCAGAAGCAGAGAAGGAATGGGAACAAACCCACAATCATCATCCTCAAACTAAAACCTATTTCTGGCACACACAGCACGTTGATATTGTTTTCTCTGTATCTTTGTATAAATCAGCTAGTACACAGCAGATGGAACAGACAATTTGCATTTGTCAATAGTCAAGAGGCCTTCATGTGTCTTCATGTATCTACTTGATTCTATTTTGGCTATGATGATTCTGAATCCAGTCAACAGTACACTTCCTCCAAATGAGATCTCATCTCCAATTGGCTCAGGCCTCTTATACAGTATCTGTCTGTGCTTGTATCATCATAACAGTGAATCATGAGGAAACATCTTGTCTTTGTCAATTATATCTCTGACATTGCCGGGGGTTGTTGATGTTATTTCTCCCGGATATATTATTTTGACACCTTGATCGTATGTCCGACTAATTCGTCCTTTAGAGCAAGGCACTTAACGCCCTTGATAAGCTGATTCAAGTCCTTCAGAACCAGGACATTTCTCACCCATCCATTAGGCTTCTCTGCCATCACAGTGGAATTTACCCAACTGTGAGTGAAGTCAGTGACTGCCTCTCACATCTTCCAATCAATCTTCTGGAGTTACTTTTCAAGTTTCTCTTCAACTTAATTGATATTGCACAGAAGAATGGATGTCCCGCTCAGTCTGACAAGAATGGCAGTGCGATTTTCAAAATCTTCAATGCATCCAATCTTCAATGCATCCAAATGCATCAAACCTTTCTGGCTACGTTTGTCTTAGGCCTGTTTTGATCCCGTTGAAGATTTTCCATCAATATGTTAGTTTCTCAATAGGCCCGACTATGGGTGAACAGGGGATGGGACTGGACTTTTGCTGCCTTCCCCCACAGTGGGAACCATTGTGGGGGGATGTTTTTATGTTTACTGTTAAATTCTTTGATGTTGTGTCTTATCTTTATTTGTGTGCTGCAATAGCAAGTCAAATTTCACTACACCAATTGGTGTATGTGATAATAAATGTCTTTTGTACCTCTTTTGTACCTTTTGTACCTTTGTACCTATACGATACCTAAACCACCGTAGGTTTGATCCTTGTCTCTGCCTGGCCAAGCCCTTCAGCCTCGTGCAAGCACACACTTCCAAAAGGTCACTCAGTCCAAAGCGCCCCTCCAAAAGATTGACAACGATCCTAATGGGGCTACCTTTTATAGGTCAATGAACCCTGAGGGGCCAAACTACATAGGGGTGGCGCCCTTTGCAAGCCAATCACACACATCGATTACATTAAAGTATTATTGACAGTTCCCCAATCCAATTACAAAGAGACGCTATACATTGTTTCTACAGAAGCTTCTGGAAGGAAGTCAACTAACTGAATAATGCAACATTTACCCTGGCAGTACAACAATCCAGCCAGGGTTTCACACTTCAGCCAATCATCAAACAGCAGTAAACCTGTCCTGGAACAATATTAACATTATTTACAATCCCTTTGCAGTAATCCAATTAAAACAATACACCTACAACACCTTAGAGTCTCTCTGCAGAATCCTCATACATTTTATCAATTGGGAGGACATCTGTTCCTCACCTTATCTGATGTATTGATCTGGGAGCTAGACTTCCTGGCACCAGCTTGCAGCTTGTGGCTTTTTACAAAAAAAGGCTAACAGGCCTTGTAGATGCATAAATCCTTTACTTTATTTTAGCTCTGTTTTGGCCAGGATTTACAATAACAGCCGGGATTATGCAATCCTGAATCTGGAGGTATGTGTTTTCACACATCTGTATCTCTTACCTGATGGGAGAGGGGTGAAGAGGGAGTGTCCAGGATAATCTGAGTGATATGATGTTACGATATATTCCCATTTTAATATAAGCTGGAGAATGATGTTGTTCCTCAATATGTTTCTGATCTTGAATTCATTCTGGATTCATTCTGCCACATTCTGTCATTCTACGTGAATGAATGGTTTCAGTATCTGGTGTGTCCTCAAATTCCTTGTCATCTTCTTTAGAATGCAGATTTTATATCTATAACTCATCTTGCTACCCATGCCGACAGGGTCACTGAAGGTCTCTTTATCTAGTCCATTCTCCGTCCAGCCACAAATTCTAAAACAAACAGTATGATCATCAGCCTAGTCAAACTTATTCCTGGATGGTCCTTTACACCATCCCCATCCTCCTATTTCTTCTTTACAGTGTCTTTTCAGAATGTGTACAGTTTTCAGCTTTAGTTTAGTTTAGTTTGGTTCAGAGATACAGTGTGGAAGCAGGCCCATCATCCCACCAAGTCTATGCCAACCGATGATCACCCATACACTAGTTGCATCCTGGACACTAGGGACAATTTACAGAATTAACCTACAAAACTGCATGGCTTTGGATTCTAGGAGGAAACTGGAGCACTGGAGAAACATAGAAACATAGAAAATAGGTGCAGGAGTAGGCCATCCGGCCCTTCGAGCCTGCACCACCATTCAATATGATCATGGCTGATCATCCAACAGAATCCTGAACCTGCCTTCTCTCCATACCCCCTGATCCCTTTAGCCACAAGGGCCACATCTAACTCCCTCTTAAATATAGCCAATCAACTGGCCTCAACTTCCTTCTGTGGCAGATAATTCCAGAGACTCACCACTCTCTGTGTGAAAAATGTTTTCCTCATCTCGGTCCAAAAGGAATTCCCCCTTATCCTTAGACTGTGACCCCTTGTTCTGGACCTCCCCAACATTGGGAACAATTTTCCTGCATCTAGCCTATCGAACCCCTTAAGAATTTTGTACGTTTCTATAAGATCCCCCCTCAGTCTTCTAAATTCTAGCGAGTACAAGCCAAGTCTAACCAGTCTTTCCTCATATGAAAGTCCTGACATCTCAGGAATCAGTCTGGTGAACCTTCTCTGTACCCCCTCTATGGCAAGAATGTATTTTCTCAGATTTGGAGACCAAAACTGTACGCAATACTCCAGGTGTGGTCTCACCAAACCCTGTACAACTGTAATAGAAGCCCCCTGCTCCTATACTCAAATCCTTTTGCTATGAATGCTAACATACCATTTGCTTTCTTCACTGCCTGCTGCACCTGCATGCCTATTTTCAATGATTGGTGTACCATGATACCTAGGTCTCGTTGCATCTCCCCTTTTCCTAATTTGCCACCATTCAGATAATAGTCTACCCTCCTGTTTTTGCCACCAAAGTGGATAACCTCACATTTATCCACATTATACTGCAGCTGCCTTGCATTTGCCCACTCACCCAGCCTATCCAAGTCACCTTGCAGCCTCCTAGCATCCTCCTCACACCTAACACTACCCCCCAGCTTAGTGTCATCCGCAAACTTGGAGATGTTGCATTCAATTCCCTTGTCTAAATCATTAATATATATTGTAAATAGCTGGGGTCCCAGCACTGAGCCTTGCGGTACCCCACTAGTCACTGCCTGCCATTCTGAAAAGGACACGTTTACTCCTACCCTTTGCTTCTTGTCTGCCAGCCAGTTCTCTATCCACATCAATACTGAACCCCCAATACTGTGTGCTTTAAGTTTGTATACTAATCTATGTGGGACCTTGTCGAAAGCCTTCTGAAAGTCTAGATATAACACATCCACTGGTTCTCCCTTATCCACTCTGCTAGTTACATCCTCGAAAAATTCTATAAGATACGTCAGACAAGGTTTACCTTTCGTAAATCCATGCTGACTTTGTCTAATGATTTCACCACTTTCCAAATGTACTGCTATCCCATCTTTAATAACTGACTAGCTGTTTCCCCACTACCGATGTTAGACTAACTGGTCTGTAATTCCCCGTTTTCTCTCTCCCTCCTTTTTTAAAAAGTGGGGTTACATTAGCTACCCTCCAATCCTCAGGAACTACTCCAGAATCTAAGGAGTTTTGAAAAATTATCACTAATGCATCCACTATTTCTGTGGCTACTTCCTTGAGTACTCTGGGATGCAGACTATCGGGCCCTGGGGATTTATCGGCCTTTAATCCATTCAATTTACCCAACACCACTTCCCGGCTAACCTGGATTTCACTCAGTTCCTCCACCTTATTTGGCCCCCGGTCCGCTGCTATTTCCGGCAGATTATTTATGTCTTCCTTAGTGAAGACAGAACCAAAATAGTTATTCAATTGGTCTGCCATGTCCTTGTTCCCCATGATTAATTCACCTGTTTCTGACTGCAATGGACCTACATTTGTTTTAACTAATCTCTTTCTCTTCACATATCTATAAAAAACTTTTGCAGTCAATTTTTATGTTCCCTGCCAGTTTTCTTTCATAATCTATTTTCCCTTTCCTAATTAAGCCCTTTGTCCTCCTCTGCTGGACTCTGAATTTCTCCCATTCCTCTGATAGGCTGCTTTTTCTGGCTAATTTGTATGCTTCATCTTTTGTTTTTATACAATCCCTGATTTCCCTTGTTATCCATGGATGCACTACCTTCCCTGATTTATTCTTTTGCCAAACTGGGATGAACAATTGTTTTAGTTCATCCATGCAGTCTTTAAATACCTTCCATTGCACATCCACTGTCAAGCCTTTAAGAATCACTTGCCAGTCTATCTTGGCCAATTCCCGTCTCATACCTTCAAAATTACCTTTATTTAAGTTCAGAACCTTTGTTTCTGACTTAATTATATCACTCTCCATCCTAATGAAGAACTCAACCATATTATGGTCACTCTTGCCCAAGGGGCCACGCACAACAAGACTGCTAACTAACCCTTCCTCATTACTCAATACCCGGTCTAGAATAGCCTGCTCTCTCGTTGGTTCCTCTACATGTTGGTTTAGAAAACTATCCCGCATACATTCCAAGAAATCCTCTTCCTCAGCACCCCTGCCCATTTGATACACCCAATCTATATGTAGATTGAAGTCACCCACTGTTTTACCCTTGTTGCACGCATTTCTAATTTCCTTTTTGATGCCATCCCCAACTCCACTACTACTGTTAGGTGGCCTGTACACAACTCCCACTAGCGTTTTCTGCCCCTTAGAGTTTCGCAGCTCTACCCATATCGATTCCACATCCTCCAAATTAATGTCCTTCCTTTCTATTGCATTAATGTCCTCTCTCACCAGCAACGCTACCCCACCTCCCTTTCCTTTCTGTCTATCCCGCCTGAATATTGAATATCCCTGGATGTTCAGCTCCCAGCCTTGGTCCCCCTGGAGCCATGTCTCCGTGATCCCTACTATAGCATAGTTATTAATAGCTATCTGCACATTCAACTCGTCCACCTTATTACAAATGCTCCTTGCATTGAGACACAAAGCCTTCAGGCTTGTTTTTACAACACTCTCACTCCTTATACAATTATGTTGGCAAGTGGCTCCTTTTGATTTTTGCCCTGGAAACCCACCACCTCTTTTTCTCTGTTTATTATTTTTTTCTTCTTTCCCTCCTACATGGGGAGGGAGAAATCCCACACAGTCACAGGGAGAGCATACAAACTCCATAAAGAGAGCACCCGTAGTCAGGATCAAACCCAGGACTCTGGCAGTGTAAGGCAGCATCTCTACCACTCCGTCTCTGCGCCGCCTCTTTACATGTCGCTCGGTGACTCTCGTTGAGCAACACGATCAGTACTACACTGGGGCCTACAACTTTGTTCTCTGATCAATGGTGTAGGACTTCAACATGCAATCTCAGACACAGACCTGAGAGAGCACATGGCAGCTGGATTTCAAATGAAAGTGTTACTAAGCAGAGCTATGGAGAGAGCAAAATTGTTTTCACAGGGTGAACAATGGACATTTCCTTGATAACTTATTCTCCGCTTCCTCCTGTGAATATTTCAGGGCAGTATTGGACTGACACAAAGCTGATAGCAGGGATCACAGAGATCACTCAATAACATAAACACATCATGTGTGATTTAGCACAGGTAAAATCCAAATCTGTGTCTGAACAGGATTATGCAACTGGAAATGGAGGAGACAGTTGGTTTGTTCATCCCTCAGGGCACTCGATCAGCTGGCGTCAGGTTAGCACGAATGAAAATACCATTAAATGTGACTTGGAAAGTGATCTTGCTCAGAGGATGTGAAATGGCCTAATTCCCACAAAAATGCCTGTGTCATGAATAAACAAAAGGCTGAAAAAAATCAAAAGGTAGATTCAGAGCTTAAGAGCAATTGTCCAAACAAAACAAATGTAAGAGGTTATGGTGATTTTCTAGAATCCACTTTCTTTGATTTAAACACGAGACTGATTTTAGGATAATATTGGTGAGGGATAACAAATTCCAGAAAGTAATTACAACGCAATGATCTAACTGAGGACCATAAGTGACTAATGGATATAATGATTGTTGCGGTGTATGATTTCTTCATCTGCTGTTCAGGAACTTTAGAAACATTTTTATCAATGACTTAATGTGCTGTATGGACAATTATAATTAAAGTTCTGTTAAGTTTATGTCTGAACAGGTCCTCTAGAACATAGTAGAAAAATGTCTTTACCCAGTACAATGTTTCTGTTTTAAAAAGCAAACCCAAGAACTTTATTCTTATGAGAGTCATAGATAGGGTAGACAGTCAGAACTTTTTTCCCAGGGTGGAAATGTCCAACACGAGAGGGCATAGCTATAAGGTGAGAGGGAGAAAGCTTAATGGAGATGCGTGTGGCAGATGTATGGGTTTTTTAAACAGAGGGTGGTGGAGGCTTGGAACGTATTGTCAGTGAAGGTGGTGGAGGCAGATTTAAGAGGCTTTTGGATAGGCATCATGTTTGGCACAAACATTGTGGGCTGAAGGGCCCGTTCCTGTGCTATACTGTTGTGTGTTCTATGTTCTAACAATGCTGTGTGTGATTAGCAGAGAAAAAATGACAGTACTGAATTCCAACAACCACCATTGTCTTCCTTTGTCCAAGCTACAACTCCAATGAATTGAGATTTTTTCTTTTGATTTTGGTTGTATTAAAGTTTTACAAGGGCTACACTCGGTCAAATGTCACTTTGATATCAATCCCTCTCACCTCATCTCACTACTGGAATTCAGCTCCTTGGTCCATATACGGCCCAAGAGTGTGATGGGATTTGGAGCTAAGTGGGTCTTAACAGAAAGCAAGCTAAGCATTAGTGAACAGCTTACTGGGGAGTATGTGGCTCTTGATAGCAATGTGGATGGCACCTTCCATTATTTAGCTCTTAATTGAGAATAGACCTATGCAGCATTAATTACCTGGATTGAACTTGACCAACTTCATGTATTGGACAATACTTGAACAATTTTCCACTGTCATTGTCAGATAGATCCCCGATTGATTGACTAATACTTTATTGTCACATATACTTGGTACAACGATACTCTTTGTTTTAGATACAATACACTCTTATGCAAAGAACTGACAAAGTTACAAACGTATTCAATGTAGTCCCAATTATTCCCCCCCCCCCCCATGCCGGGTCCCTCCTCACTCTCATCCTCGCACCCTCTCCCCCCCCCCCCCCCCCAACCCCACCCCCACCCCCACCCATACCCCCACTATCTAATTGTGGCTGGCTCTGCAGTGCGAACCTTCATCACTCCAACCCCCATTAAATCCCCCCATCCCCCCCTCCCCCACACTACTAAATGTAGTAAATGAGGTAAGAAAAGGCGTATATGAACCTCTGTATCACCTGAAATATACTTTCTTTGCTATACTGTGTGCAATCATCTTGTCAGGGCACTTACATGCCAGGCTATGGACACATCTCTTCCCATCAGCAGTTCAATTGCCCACTGCCATTCACAAACAGGTGAAGGGGGACCACAAATATGTCATCTGATTCACTGTGTGAGATTACTTGGCTCCATCTATTTCATACCATTTCTGTGCTGGAGCTTTGTTGGCTTGGCACCTGGTTCTAGGTACTCCTAATATTCCTGCCAGCATGTTCTTCTGTACTCCTCATTGAACTGGCTTGATTGTAACGGTAGAGTGAGGGATGTGCCAGGACATGAGGATGTGTGCAAATATACTTCTACTGCTGCTGATGGCCCACAGCACACCATGGACACTGAGATTTCAGCTCCAAATCTGTTCTGAGTCTATCCCATTTAACATATTGGTAGCACCAAACAACAAAATCAACGACATCACCCCATGTGAAGGCAACACTAGTCTCCAAAATGGTTGTCAGTCAAATCATTACTGTCATAGACCAAAGACATTAAAACATATAAAATGATGAAAGTGAAGTCGAATAGGTTTATGTCCTGTGTTTGGTTGTTCACATTCAAGATACCTGCCCAGTTAGATCAAAGGTGGCTACCAAGCCCCTCTTGATGATGGACATTGAAGTCCCCAATCCAGAGCCTCTATTACTTCCATATTTATTCCACATTTGTTCCTAAATGGAGGAGTAATAATTCATCTATAAGGGAGGAATGGCAGATTGAAATTTAGAGAAGGTTTCTAATCCTGTGATTTGACCTGATGCAATCTCTAGCACCACTTCTGGTGGGTCATTGCTGCTGGTGAAGAGGGATGTAGTCCTGATCGTGATGCATGATTCCAATATACTGAAAGCAAGTGCAACAGGACTTTGGGACAACTCTCACAACTGAGCACACAAACGTTGATAAGGAGACCTTGTAAGGTCAACTGGGTTGGGAATGACTTTGATGCATCTGAGTTCAGTGCCTGGGTTGTTGCTGAGTGGTCTGTCTGGCATTACTCTGATGCTGCCTGATCTGCTGTGTAACTGCAGCACTTTGTGTCATTTTTTTTTGTAAACTAGCATCTGCAGTTCCTTGTGTCTCCATTATTTTGACTCTGTTTTAACACTGTGGTTCCGATATAGTCAAATGGCCATTCCAGACAACAGAAGAGAAATGTTGTCTGTGGCACTAAGTAACATATAAACATAAAGTTGCTGCTTTCCCCATATTATAACTGTAACCAAATGTTTGTAAGAACTTCAGTGGCTGTGAAGTGCTTTGGGATGCCATGAGGTGAAGAAAGGATGTCACCTAAATGCAACACATAATCTTCTGAAATTTCCACCCCTCCAACGAGATCCCACAACTAGCCACATTTTCCCATCTCCACCCATTTCCACCTTCCGCAGAGACTGTTCCCTCCACAACTCCTTGGATAACATCCCTTACCACCCAAACCACCTCCTCCCCAGGTACCTCAAAGTCAAAAGTCAAAAGAGTTTATTGTCATGTGTCCCTGACAGGACAATGAAATTCTTTCTTTGCATAGCACAACAGAACATAGTAGGCATTGACTACAATTATATACTTAAATACACACATTAATTAATAAATTAATAAAGTGCAAATAACAGATGGAGGGGTATTAATGTTCAGAGTTTTGTCCGAGCCAGGCTTAATAGCCTGATGGCTGTGGGGAAGTAGCTATTCCTGAACCGGGTTGTTGCAGTTCTCAGGCTCCTGTACCTTCTACCCGAAGGTAGCAGGGAGATGAGTGTGTGGCCAGGGTGGTGTGGGTCCTTGATGATGCTGCCAGCCTTTTTGAGGCAGTGACTGTGGTAGATCCCCTCGATGGAAGGAAGGTCAGAGCCGATGATGGACTGGGCAGTGTTTACTACTTTTTGTAGTCTTTTCCTCTCCAGGGCACTCAAGTTGCCGAACCAAGCCACAATGCAACCGGTCAGCAAGCTCTCTACTGTGCACCTGTAGAAGTTAGAGAGAGTCCTCCTTGACAGACCGACTCTCCGTAATCTTCTCAGGATGTAGAGGCGCTGATGAGCTTTCTTAATAATTGCATCAATGTTCTCGGACCAGGAAAGATTTTCACAGATGTGCACGCCCAGGAATCTTGACCCTTTCAACCATCGACCCGTTGATATAAACAGGACTATGGGTCCCCATCCTACTCCTTCCAAAGTCCACAATCAGTTCCTTGGTTTTGCTGGTGTTGAGGGCCAGGTTATTGTGCTGGCACCATATGGACAGTCGCTCGATCTCTCTTCTGTACTCCGACTCATCCCCACCAGTGATACGTCCCACAACAGTGGTGTCATCAGCGAACTTGATGATGGAGTTCGCACTGTGACCGGCTACGCAGTCATGAGTATAGAGTGAGTACAGCAGGGGGCTGAGCACGCAGCCTTGAGGTGCTCCCGTGCTGATTGTTATCGAGTCTGACACATTTCCACCAATATGAACAGACTGTGGTCTGTGAATGAGGAAGTCGAGGATCCAATTGCAGAGGGATGCGCAGAGACCCAGTTCTGCGAGTTTGGTAACCAGCTTGGAGGGGATGATTGTGTTAAATGCCGAGCTGTAGTCAATGAATAACAGCCTGACATATGAGTTTTTGTTGTCCAAGTGGTCCAGAGCGGAGTGGAGGGCCAGCGAGATCGCGTCCACCGTTGATCTGTTGTGGCGGTAAGCGAACTGCAGTGGGTCCAGGTTTTTGTCGAGGTAGGAGTTGATTTGCGCCATGATCAACCTCTCGAAGCACTTCATCACCACAGGCGTTAGTGCCACAGGTCAATAGTCATTGAGGCACGTCACCTTGCTCTTCTTGGGCACCAGTATTATTGATGCCGTTTTGACGCAGGTGGGACCCTCAGACCTCAGAAGTGACAGGTTGAAAATGTCCGTAAAAACTCAGCCAGTTGGTCCGCACAGGTTTTTAAAACACGACCAGGTATGCCATCAGGTCCACACGCTTTTCGAGGGTTCACCCCTCTGAAGAATTTCCTGACATCGGCCTCTGTGACTGAGACTGAAATACCATCACAGCGAATGGGGGTCGGGAAGGCACATCGGTGTTCTCCCTATCAAAGCGTGCGTAAAATGCATTGAGCTCATCAGGGAGTGATGTATCGCCTCCTGGTTTCGCCTTGTAGGAGGTGATTGCATTCAGTCCCTGCCACAGCTGCCGAACATCTGTCTCATCCTCCAGTTTGGAGCAGAACTCCCTTTTGGCCTTTTTGATGGCCTTACCAAGGTCGTATCTGGACTTCGTGTAGACCACTGTATCATCAGACATGAATGCCCGGTGTCTGGTCTTCAGAAGAGTGCGGATCTCACAGTTCATCCAAGGTTTATGATTGGGAAACACTCGGAAGGTTTTTGTAGGGATGCAGTCCTCCACGCATTTCTTAATGAAGTCTGTAACGACTGTGGCGTATTCATTCAAGTCCGTTGCCGAGTCCTTGAACATTGCCCAGTCTACAGACTCCAAACAGTCCTGTAGTTGTTCCTCTGCCCCCCCCCCCCCCCCCCCCCCCCGACCAGCTCTGTACTGTCCTCACCTCTGGGGGTGCGCTCTTTAATTGCTGCCTGTAGGCAGGAAGAAGCAGCACCGCAGTGTGGTCGGATTTACCGAAGTGAGGGCGAGGGATAGAGCGGTAAGCATTCTTGATGGTGGTGTAGCAGTGGTCGAGGGTGTTTGGTCCTCTGGTGCAGCAGGAGACATGTTGGTGGAAGTTAGGGAGTGATTTCTTGAGGTTTGCCTTATTGAAGTCCCCAGCAATGGTGGTGAAAGCCTCGGGGTAAGACGTCTGGTGTTTGTTGACCACGGCGTGCAGCTCGTCCAGTGCCAGTCGGACGTCTGCCTGGGGTGGGATGTAGACCGCAGTCAGGATGATGGAGGTGAATTCCCTCGGAAGGTAGAAGGGACAGCACTTCACTTCCAGATGTTCGAGATGTGGAGAGCAGGAGTTGGACAGGACTGCCACGTCTGAGCACCACGCAGAGTTGACCATGAGGCAGACGCCCCCTCCTCTCCCTTTCCCCGATGCCAGTGTACGGTCCATGCAGTGGATGGAGAACCCTTCAGGCTGGACCGCTGAGTCTGGGGAGCTGGGGGTGAGCCATGTCTCTGTGAAACAGAACACAGAGCATTCCCTCAGCTCCCTTTGATAAAGCAGTCTTGCCCTTAAGTCCTCCACTTTATTTTCAATGGACTGTACATTGGCCAGTAGGATAGTAGGGAGAGGGGGCCGAAGTCCCCTGCGCTTCAGTCTGACCTGAAGTCCTGCCCGCCGGCCACGTTTCCGGACACAATGGAGGCTTCCCCTTTGTTTCCAGGTACTGAGTTTACTGTACCTGCTGTTTCTGCGGACCTGTGCTGGAACGGGGATTCCTTCACAGACGGCAGCTCCAGCTCCGCTCCCTCAGAGTCAGCAGCTCCAGCTTCATTTTTCCTGGGAGATTCAGCCCGTCGGCTCTGGAGGCCATCCCGGGGTTTCCAGGTGCCGTACCTGGGATCCTCAGTCGGGTCGGGAGTTTCACAGCCAGCGTGGGAAAGTTTAAAGTCCGGGGCTCCCGCAGCTGCGGGAGATGGCGAAATTGCCAGCGCTTTCAGCTGTGCAAGCAGCCTGTCTGAAACGGCACTGATTACTGCCATTTCCCTGATGCAGATAAGTTGTTGAGAGCTGTAGATGAGCCTTTTTTGTTCCGGAGCTCCGCAAAAGTCGCCGCAGGCAGGCGCCATCTTAAGTATTACCTTCCCCTGTAACTGCAGAAGATGTAACATCTGTCGCTATACCTCCTCCCTCAACTCTGTCTAGGGACCCCGACAGTCCTTTCAGGTTAGGTAGAGGTTCACTTGCACCTCCTCCAACCTTATCTACTATATCCGTTGTTCAAGATATCGATTCTTCTACATCGGCAAGACCAAATGTAGACTGAGTGATCATTTCGCGGAACACCTTATCTCAGGCCACCAGAACCTACCTGATCTCCCAGTTGCTGGACACTTTAATTCTCCTTCCCATTGTTACACAGACCTTTCTGTCCTAGGTCTCCTCTGTTGTCAGAGTGAGGCTAAAGGCAAATTGGAGGAACAGCATCTCATATTTTGCTTGGGCAGCTTACAGCCCGGTATGAATATTGATTTCTCTCACTTCAGGTAGCCCTGGCATTCCCTCTCTCTTTATCCCTCCCCCACCCAATGCGCTAGCTTCTCATTTTCACCCTACAACTGCTAACAATGGCCTGTTCCCTTTATCATCGTTACTTTTTTGCATATCTTTCATTGATTGTTATTGTTCTCTCCACATCACCATCTCTTGTTTCCCTTATCCCTAACCAGTCTAAAGAAGGGTCTCTACCCGAAACGTCACCCATTCCTTCTCTCCAGAGATTGCTGCCTATTCCACTGAGCTTTTTGTGTCTATCTTCGGTTTAAACCAGCATCTGTAGTTCCTTCTAACACTTAAATGCAAGTTTTTCTTTTCAAAGAATGTGTTGGAAAGGAACAGCTTAATGAAATAAACAGACAATTAGAAAAGACGCATTTAAGAAAGCCCTTTTCAACTTTGAGCAGATTCAGTGATTTGTCTCGGAGGAGAAATATGGTTGGATGAGTTTCAGGCACACCAGCCAGCCTTGGGAATAAGTAAATAATCTTGCATTGGACTTTTTTTATTTACAGGACAACTCCTTTGATGTGGTAGCTTTGATCTCTTGAGTTTAAGCACAGAAGATAGATTCATTATTCATTACAGCATATATTACAGCATTTATAGAACACTATAAGGCCAGTTCATTCTGCTTTGAAGCTCTCACATATATAGTAGTGTTTACCATGTAATCCACTGTGCACTGCCTTCTAGGAGACAACCACTTTCCATTTTCATAGCAGGAGTGTAAAGCCATCCATAGATCACTAAACTGCAACTTAAGCACCTCATGAGAGAAAGAGGATTAAAGTAACTCTTAAAGTTGTGTACATGTCTGCATGCACATGTATGCTATCTTTATTCCTAATCCAGTTAATGTGTGGCAGGTGTCTTCGGCAAGTTCATAGATGCCACATTCATTAATGCTACATTTAGGACCCCTAATGTTAAAAACAATAGCAGCTTGATCTAAGGATGAAGACAATAGGAGACTTTTGATATATCAATGCTGGAATGATTAGGGATTTATATTTTATAGATCCAACTATGTTTTTTGTAGTTTTCGTGATGCACCAATCACTGGTCAACTCCTTCACTCAGCCCGACTGAACCTATCTGATCTCCCGGTTGCTGGACACTTTAATTCTCCTTCCTATTCCAACACAGACCTTTCTGTCCTTGATCTCCTCCATTGTCAGAGTGAGGCTAAACACAAATTGGAGGAACAGCATCTCATATTTTGCTTGGGCAGTTTACAGCCCAGTGGTATGAAAATTGATTTATCTCACTTCAGGTAGCCCTGGCATTCCCTCTCTCTCTATCCCTCCCCCACCCAAGTCGCACTACCTTCTCGCTTTCACCCTACAAACAGCTAACAATGGCCTGTTTCCTTTATCATCGTTACTTTTTGGCACATCTTTCAATCGTTTCTCGCTATCTCTCCATATCACCGTCTATATCTCTCGTTTTCCTTATCCCTAGCCAGTCTGAAGAAGGGTCTCGACCCGAATCGTCACCTATTCCTTCTCTCCAGAGATGCTGCCTGCCCCGCTGAGTTACTCCAGCTTTTTGTGTCTATCGATGGTCAACGGCAGTCTGTGATGAAAACCAACATTATTTCTTTCAGCAGCACCTGGTCTGAATTGTGAAAGTGTCAAAAGTTGCATGAAGTATACAGTCGAGTTTAGCTAAAGACGGTGAATAAATCTCAGTCAAATAGCACACGAGAGCCCTGCTCTGTGTGATAGAATTTCTAAACCACTATCCTTCAGCTGAGATGTTGAAACAAATGCTTTCTCAGGAGGATATACAATATTATTTCCAGGAAAGGGCAATGGTGCTGTCCTCAAAGCTCTGACCATATTACTGAAGCTTTGGTCTATATTTATCCCTTGACGATGGTGACAAATATAATGTTTTTATTACATTACTGTAAATGTGAGTATGCTGTGCATAAATTGGCTGCAGTAATTCCTACAGTAAAGGAATGATCACACTTCAAAAATGCCTCATTGTCTTTGCGATGCCCTGCTGTGAATGTGAAAGGTAATACAGTAATATAAATAATATTTATTTTCTTTTGGCACCTGCGGACTAACCAAAGCACCACTCTGTAATGCCATTTGACTGATCACTTTGCGCTATCATTCGTTTTGTGTTCCATGTACCTCTCACATCCAGAAGCCAATTTATTATGCTTTTATCCAGAATCTAAATAGGAAAAGGGGGAATAAAAGATTAAACAGCTTCTCAGCGGAAATAGAGTCACCAATCCAACAATGATTGCAGTTCTCGAGTAATTTATTGTATTTCAAGTGCTTTAATATATTGGAGAGATGTGATAGAAGACCAAGTAAGTGCCAGGTATTTTTCTATCCATACAGAAGGAGGTTACAAATCACAATAACTGTAGGAAAAGGAAACGTCTGGCTCAGCAATGCAATTATGCACTGTCGGAGAATGGGGAAGGTTTACACAGCTAATGTTATGTTCTACGTCCTAATAAGAAAAGTTTGGTCTCACTAGTCAACTGGAATCTCACATTCCTGAGAGCTGTTTGTCAATCTGATGATGCATTTGTTCTAAATGTGATGCTGGCTCAGGGATCGATTTACTTGGTAAGCAATTACAGAATTTAAATCCTTTCATTGATAATTGACTCTTAAATACTGTTTGTAAATCAAGCTTAATTCATTGGCAACGGCAATAGTAGAAGCTTTAGCCATTTGTTTGCTGGAACGTTGCCTAGAATTGAATCCACGTCAATGATCCACACAGGTTTGTTCTCCTTAAATACACGATAGAGAGAAGAAAATTACTAAAGAACGAAATATCTCCCAACTGGGGTGAAAAATATAATTTGGCAATTTGTTGTGGAGGTGAGATATTTGGAGGCATTGAAGTAGCACAATATTTTGAAAAACAGAGGGATTGAGGGCAATGGAGAACTGGTATTGAAGAGTTGTGAGCTGAGGCAGGTCAGCCATGATCATTGAATGGCAGGATAGGCTTGAAGATCAAGGTAGCCTACTTCTCCTCTCGTTTTCATTGTTCTTACATTCTCGTAACCAAGTAAACAGGGATATGTGATTCCAAATGTCAATAGTCTAATGACCACAGAGAAGAACAAAAGAGAAACTCGCACAGAATAAGTTAACAATAGAGAAATCAAAGGAAATATCTGCTTTGACCAAGAGAACCAAGATGGGATAATAGGGGAACGCTTGCAAGGGGCAAAAGAATAAGCAGAGGGCCTGCACATGCAGGTTTTACAGTGAGCTGGAACAATCCCAGCTGTTATAACGCCTCCCCTTTAGCCATAGGGAAAACTGTATCTAGAAATCTTGACAGATTAAATAATTTGTGATTTATATGATACCGCAGCCACAAGAACACATAAGGAAATGGTTATTTATTAAAACAATGTATATGGAAATAATTTTTAACCGTGCCTGGCCTACTTAAAGTTTCATCCACTGTTTTTCTTGCTAATTTTGAAACTTGACCCAGGTACAGCTGACTAAAAGAAACTTATGTTAGAAAAGGATTAAAGAAGATTAAAGTTCTGAATGTAAAGGCTAAAGAGCGGTTACCTTGAAACCTAGTATTAACAAACAAATGTGTATTATCCAGAAGAATTTCAACTGCTTTTCCATAGGCAGGATACAAAGGATTAATAAATACCCCCAGGGTCAATGAAGGCTAAATGACGCTATTTTAAAACAGGTTGGTATAGAAGATTCTTGATAAAACAAGTCTATGACAAAGCTCTAACTGGACCTCTACAATAATAAACATAAGACGAGAGATAATATAGCATCAACTGGCCTTTGCTGAACTAAGAGTTCTAAGTCAAGTGCTCAGTGCTTCCATGTCATGCAATTTACTTTCAAGAATAGTCCAGCTTTAAATGAGGAATACTTTCATTCTTTTAGGGGCAGCACAGTGGCACAGCAGTAGAGTTGTTGCCTTACAGCGGCGGAGACCAAGGTCGATCCTGACTCCAGGCGCTGTCTGTACAGAGTTTGTACATTCTCCTTGTGACTGTGAGAGTTTTCCCCGGGTGCTCAGTCCTAAATTCCAAAGACATGCAGGTTTGTAGGCTAATTGGCTTCTAGGTAAAATGTCCCCAGGATGCAGGATAGAACTAGTGTAAGGGTGATATTTGGTCAGCGTGGACTCAGTGGGCCGAAAGGCCTGTTTCTACCCTGTATCTCTAAACTAAGCTGAACTAAACTAAACTACACGTCATCATCTAGTACGCCAGCACAACGTGCTTGAATGTACTTTGTGCATTGTGACCTGAGTAAAATGTTATACTAATATACTTTTATATGGATGGCCTGATTTGGTAAATAATATTGAAACAACAAATAATATAATTCCACATTCTGGAAGACAATGTTCATTTATTTTCAATAATTGTTTTGCATAAGTATGGTGAGGTACAAGTATGATAAACGTGTTGCTTATGGCAGCAACACAGGCAGATAGACTCATACAACACATAAAAACACAAATCATACAAAAATTACACAGATTTGATAAGACAGTGAAAAGACTGTACACAAACAGATATTAGCACAAAACACAATTAGATGTTGGTCCATTGTATTCCACTGCCAAGGTAGGATGAAGGTTGTGCAGATCGGTTTAAGAACCTGATATTTGTAGGAAAATGGCTTTTACAAAACCTGGTACTGTGGGAATTCAGCTCTCTGTATCTCATGTCTGGCGGTAGCAGCGAGAAAAGGGCATACCCAGATAGTGGGGGTTACTTTGAGTATTTGGTGACATGCCAAATCTCTTTAAACTTCTAAGAGAATAAAGGAGCTGCCATACTTTTGTATATGATTAAATCAATGTGCCTGGCCCAGGAAAGGACATCTGGGAAGGTAATACCCAGGATTTTGAAGCTGCTAACTCTCTCCACTGCCGACACACCAATGAAAACTGGAACGTGGTCTCCTGACTTCCCCTTTGTGAAGTGGAATCACAGATAAGGAATAAGATCGTTTGGCCCATTGTGCATCTGGTGGAACTATCTAATTACTCTCTCTCTCTCCTGCTCGTCCCTAATATAAGATTTGCGTCTCTCCCTGTTTATTTCATTTAATCTAGGCCAATAATTGAATAAGTTGTACTTATTCACAAGATGATTATTATGAAAGTTTTGTATGAAACATGGAAATGTTTAAAGATGATCTTAATCACCATAGTCTTTAACAGGCAATGCATATCCTGATTGGTTGGGATTGACACATAGTCTGTTAAAATCTTTAAAATAGAAACAAAACAAGAAACAAATAAGCACAAAATAATGTGAGGTATTAATTCTGGGGTGATTTCCTCAATTCATTGTTTTCTGCTGACATCCACTCAATTTCACAATTGTCTACATTTTATTTTTAATTTCTCTTTCCTGGTTTGTTTTTATTTTATCTGAATTAGATGATTAAGGAATGGTTTTTGAAAATGGTTTGGGTTTGTACAACAATCCAGCTGTTTCATTGTCACTATTACAAAGACCAGATTTAATTACAGATTTATTTACTTGTATTTAAATTCCTGATTTTTTTTAATTCATTGAATTTCCAGGATGTCATCATTACTGAACTAGCAGATTTAGATTCAGATTCACCAGTCTGAAAAAGGGTCCTGATGTGAAATGTCATTTGTCCATCTCCCTCCACAGATGTTGGCTAACCCATTGAGTTCTTCCAGCATTTTGTTCTTTGCTCAAATACAGATTAGTTTATTGTAATCTACACCAAGGTGCTGTAATATAACCCTGTTCACATGAAGCTCACAGAGAAAACCCGTAAATATAACGTACTAGGGTAAATACGGTTTCGAGAGCCAAAACAGCAGAATGGTGCAAAGATTGAAGTGCAATCTAAAGTAGTATAATAACGTATTGAAATGTAATCATGGAATAACTGAATGAGGTAGAGTTAATAGTACATGGCAGCACCTTCCAGAAGGGAGTGTGAAAGAGGCAATTGGTTCAGGATTCAGATAGCAGTGAGGAAGAAGCTGTTCTTAAGTCTGGATGTCCGGGCTTTCAGGTTCTTGTATCTTCTCCCAGAAGGTAGAAGAGAGAAAAAGGGATGGCCAGGACGACAGGCATCCTTACGATATCTCCAGCACCATGAAGATGCACTGGATGGAAGGAAGCAATAATCCTGTTTTAAAGAAGGAACTGCAGATGCTGGAGAATCGAGGATACACAAAAAGCTGGAGAAACTCAGCGGGTGCAGCAGCATCTAAGGAGCGAAGGAGATAGGCGACGTTTCGGGTCGAGACCCTTCTTCAGACTCCTGAAGAGTCTGAAGAAGGGTCTCGACCCGAAACGTCGCCTATCTCCTTCGCTCCTTAGATGCTGCTGCACCCGCTGAGTTTCTCCAGCTTTTTGTGTACCCAGCAATAATCCTGTGATGGACTGAGCTGCATCGTCTGTAGGTTCAGGTAGTCAACAGCAGAACAGCTTCCATACCAGACTGAAATGCAGCCTGTCAGAAAACTTTATATCGTGCATCTGTAGAAGTTCTATTGAATCCTTGCAAAGACACTTCTCAGACCCCTGAGAAAGTTAATACACTAGAGACACAAGGAACTGTAGAAGCTGAAATCTTGAGCATGCATCAAGTGCTGGAGGGACTCCGTGGGTCAGGCAGCATCTGTGGAGAGAATGGACAGCAACGTTTCAGGTCAGGATGCTTCTTTGCTTTATTTATCCCCACATCCCCACATCCCCACATCAGTGTGAATGGTTACGTTTCTGGGGATATGGATGCCAAAGATCTTGAAGCAGTCAACTATCTTTACAGCAGCTCCTTTGATAAGGACAGGGTTGTGTTCATTACCTTGCTTCCTGCATTCTCTTTCTCAAAGGTAGTGTAGGATGGACAATAAATGCTGACCTTGCCAGAAATGTCCATGTATTTAAAAATGAATCAATAAATAAAAAGCATATGAATTTGAATTTTAGTTAACATAAATAGTAAGATTAAATGAGAACTTACCAAGTTTGTTGATCTTTATTTTATGAGGAGTTGCGATGAGGGATTTCATGAAGAACCCGCCAGCATGCATGCGCGACATTCTTCAAAGCAGCGGTATGGAATCACAGAACATATCATGGAAGGAGATAGTAAGATTGAACAAATTAGAACATACCAGTTGACCTTATGAGAGAGGGTTGGGAGCGGAGGGCACGAAATCCTCATCGCAACTCCTCATAAGATAAAGATCAACCTTCAAACTTGGTAAGTTCTCATTTAATCTTACTATTTTACTTCGGAGTCACGTGAGTGACTTCGTGAAGACTTCAAAGCTTCTGTGATTACACGCCCTGGACAACGTCCATGATATCACACTGCCGCAATAATGATGGAGGAAGTTTGTTATGCATTCCAGACTGAACATTTAGACTACCATTTACATGGTAAATAGTATGGAATTGAGGAATGCTGTGGAACAGAGGGATCTAGGAATAACTGTGCATAGTTCCCTGAAGGTGGAATCGCATGTAGATAGGGTGGTAAAGAAAGCCTTTGGTGTGCTGGCCTTTATAAATCAGAGCATTGAACAGGATATTCCCTAGGACATAGGAGCTATGACAGAAATATTTCAATGGAAACGGGAATAGTGCCGGAGGATTGGCGTACTGCGCATGTTGTTCCATTGTTTAAATTGTAAACCTAGCAATTATAGACCTATTAGTTTGACGTCAGTGGTGGGCAAATTAATGGAAAGGATACTTAGAGATAATAATATATAAGCATCTGGATAAACAGGGTCTGATCCCTGGAAGGTCATGTTTGTTCTTGAATTCAACTAGGGAAATTGATGAGGGTAAAGCAGTGGATGTTGTCTATATGGATTTCAGTAAGGCCTTTGACAAGGTTCCCCATGGAAGGTTGGTTAAGAAGGTTCAGGGTGTTAATGGCGCAAGATGGATTCAACAGTGGCTGAATGGGAGATGTCAGAGAGTAATGGTGTTGGAAGCCGGTGACCAGAGGGATCTGTGTTGGGTCCACATGTACATCATGATCTGGATGATGGGGTGGAAAATTGGATAAGTAAGTAGGTGGTGTTGTAGATTTTCAAAGTCTACAGAGAGATTTGGGCCATTTGGAAAAGTGGGCTGAAAGATGGCAGATGGAGTTGCTGATAAGTGTGAAGTGCTAGGCAGGACAAATCAAAATAGGACGTACGAGGAATGCTGTTCTAGGAATAACTGTGCATAGTTCCCTGAAGGTGGAATCGCATGTAGATAGGGTGGTAAAGAAAGCCATAAATCAGCATTGAATATAGCAAGTTGGTAAGACCAATTCTGGAGTATGGTGTACAATTTTGGTCGCCTAATTATAGGAAGGATGTCAACAAAATAGAGAGAGTACAGAGGAGATTTACTAGAATGTTGCCAGGGTTCCAGCAACTATGTTACAGAGAAAGGTTGAACAAGTTAGGTCTTTATTCTTTGGAGCGCAGAAGGTTAAGGGGGGACTTGATTGAGGTCTTTAAAATGATGAAAGGGATAGACAGAGTTGACGTGGATAAGCTTTTCCCATTGAGGGTAGGGAAGATTCAAACAAGAGGGCATGACATGAGAATTAAGGGACGGAAGTTTAGGGATAACGTGAGGGGGAACTTCTTTACTCAGAGGGTGGTGGCTGTGTGGAATGAGCTTCCAGCAGAAGTGGTGGAGGCAGGATCGATTTTAACATTTAAAAGTAAAGTGGATAGGTATATGGACGTGAAGGGAATGGAGGGGTATGGTCTGAGTGCAGGTAGATGGGACTAGGGGAAAACAAATGGTCGGCACGGACTGGAAGGGCCGAGAGGGCCTGTTTCCGTGCTATAATTGTTATATGGTTATTGTTATATGGTGAACAGGTTGAAAAATAATGCAGAGTTATTAAAACAAAGAATAACAAAGCAAAACCCCTACTCGGGGAGTAAACATTCACAGAGCGGCTCGCAGCATGGCATCCGCAAATGTAGCGGGGGGGCGACCACCGGTTTATTGTAAAACCTCTGGAAAGTCGATTCACTGGCCCAGCCCGCGGTGGCGAGGATGTGGTCCATGGGCACCTCCATGGCCCTCACCGCTGATGGGGATGCAGCCCTAGTAGAGTGAGATTTTAAAATGTTAGTATCGATACCAGCTGCACCCAACATCACCCTGAGCCACCTTGCGATAGTCTGCACAGTCACCCGGTGATGTGGTTGTTGGTGGCTGAGGAGGAGCCCCTGCTCCATCTTCCGGATGGTACGAGTTGTTTGGATGTAATAGTGGAGATGGGTGGCTATGCAGAGGGTGGCATCAGTGGGATACGCCCAGAATTCCAACCCCCGAAAAAGACCCAGGGCTATGTTGCTTCAGCAGGTCCTCGACAAAGAAAGTCACCTGTGCAGGAGTCGAGACCATCCGGTCCAGCCGAAGCTTCTGCAAGGCCTGGACTCGTTGAGCTGAAGTGAGTGCCATCAGCATCACCACTTTAAGGGTGAGCTTGTCAAGAGGTAGTCCTGTCAAAGGGGACCAGCTTCTCAGTAGTGTAAGTACTTTGCCCACATCCCATGTGATATTGTATCGGGGTCGTGGAGGGTTGGTGTTGAACGCTCCCCTCATGAATTTGGACACCAGATGGTGCGTACCCACACCTATATACAGGTATGAGGAGAGCGCACTCCTGGCGCTGTTGATGGCACTGTAGCTGAGACCCTCATCGTAATGAAGGCCCGCTAGGAATTCCAGGACATCAGGGATCGTGGCAGAGTGGTAGGTGGTATGTGTTCGGGAGCAGTAGGCCTCCCACTTTCTGATCTGGGTGAGGTACTGCTGCTGGGTTGATGCTCTGCACGATGCTGAAATGAGGTCCATTGCCCTGGGTGATATGCCGGCCTCCATGAGCGGCCTCTTCAGAACCTGCAAGCCAATAGGTTTAAGTGACCATGGCACAGGTGACTTTCCCCCGCAATGGGGTTAGTGAGTAAAGTGGGGTGTTTAGCAATTTCAACCCACGGACATATTATTATTTGGAGAACCATCGGGTACCATGGCTGTGTAGGCCAGTCAGGTATGATCAAAATGCCTGAAGCAGAATCCAGTTGTATTTTCTGCAATACCCGACTGATGAGGCAGAATGGGGGAAATGCGTAGCAGAACCATTTCCCCCAATGGAGTGAAAAAGCATCCATAGCCACTGCCCCAGGGTTTGGTTCCCAAGACACATTAGTTGGTATCTGATGGTTCAACCTGGACGCAAAGAGGTCGATATCTGGTGTACCAGAGTTAGCTATAATTTGAGCAAATATTTGGGGGTCCAACATCCACTCGATGTTATCATTGAACACACGTGACCTGGTGTCTGCCACGGTGTTGAGCTTCCCTGGTAGATAGTTCGCTGTAAGCCAAATATTTATTTCAATACACCAGTGCCAAATTGTGTTTGCCAATTCGTCACAAGATAACGACCTGATACCACCCATATGATTAATGTAAGACACCACCATGGTATTATCTATTTGGAGGCGGACATGTAAATGCTGTAAATTGGGGCAGTATGCCCTCAGACCATGGAAAGCCCCAAGCATCTCCAAATAATTTATCCCGTGTGTCTGAAGGAGGGTAGACTCGTGAGGATCCCATCTGCCCCCACAATTGCACGTGGTGTCAGTTGCACCCCAGCCTTGAGCGCTTGCATCAGTTTGTAACACGACTGACGGGTTGCTAGTAATGATGGGTTTGTAACACACACTAAGATTGTCAACCCACCACTGTAGCTCAGATTTAGCCTTAATTGGTAGCCATATCGGCCTGTCAAAATGCCCAGCATTGGCAGTGGGCCGAATTGCGCAGCTGGAAATGTTGCTACCAGTTTCCCAATCACCTTGGCAGTATGTCGAATGGTCGGCACCCTGGCGCAAGCAAGGTTGGTACACGCATCTGTTATATCAGATGCTTTGCTGGGTGGGATAGTGACTATCATTCGTGTGGGGTGAATATAGTTAAGCCCAGATAGTCCATGATTTGAGATGGGGTGAATTTGAATTTGTCTGGATGGGTAACAAACCCTAACGTCTCGAATGAAGATTTGGTCGCTGTGACTGCCAGCTCTGCCAATTGGAGGGTTGGTCCCACTATAAGGATATCGTCTAGGTAAGCCATGACAATATAATGCTGTTGCCGTAGGATAGCCAGTATCGGTTTGACTATTTTGGTAAACAGTCTAGGGCTGTGTTTAAGCCATTGGGTAAAGCTTCAGATTACCATAACTGCCCCTTCCAGACAAATTTTAAGAATTTCCTATGGGATTCTATGATGGGGACTGTATAGTATGCATCTTTGAGGTCACTACTGCACGTAGCCGACAAGTCGACTTCCCCAGGCTCTGCAATGTTGCTGGGGCTTCTACCAGCAGACCTAACCCCCATGAAAGGCGGAAAGCGATCTGGTGGCAGGAGGTCGTCAACACCTGCTCCTGCAGGCCTGTACGACTCCCGCACAGACTCTCCGCTCGTCCGCCCATGAGCGGACTGTGGCGGACCCCATGCCTGGTGGGAAGGCAGTGGATAAGAGTCGGTGCCGGCCCCCGGCGCCTGGCTCCCCGGAGTCTGTGCAGGCTTACCCCTACCTCTGACATGATGTCTCGGTAGGGGTGCATGGTCGGCAGCAGCCCCAGTCAAACTGAGCGACCGGATGTGGCTGCCACCAGCTTGCTCTCGAGCAGATCCCGGTGTGATGCGGGCAGCACCTGCTCCTGCAGGGCTGCGCGACGCTGCAGCAGCTCTACCGGCCCGCTCTAAGTCGGGAGACCCCGGCGGCTCTTCGAGACCTGCTTCAGCTGTGGGGCTCGACGTCGGCGCAGTCTTCCCCCCCCCTCGGCCCTCGCGGGACCTGTAGCAGACGAGGTGTCGCCGTCGCCGGTGTGCGAGGTACGCCTCGTACCTCTTGCTCCCCCCCCCCCCCCCCCGGGGGATGGAGACACAAAATCAGGGTCGCTCATACCCTGCACCTGTGCGGCCGCCTCTGGAGACGAGTCGGGCGCTGGTGGAACAGGCGCGCCCGACTTCCGCACCGTTTCACCGGGCCGTTTCCCGGACGCCGGCGGTGTTGCGACCAGAAGTCCAGCGGTGCTTGGAAAGCTTACCTTTCCCTTTTCCATCCATCGTTACCTGCAGGTAGAAACACAAGGACTCCTACCTGCAAACCAGCGTAAGGTTAGTGAACTTACTTTTTCCTGGTCCTGTTGAAGGAGCTGTGGAGAGAGCGCACTCCCCCCCAGCATGTCGGTAGCAAATGCGAGCGACGATATGTCGCGCATGCCTGCTGGCGGGGTCTTCACGAAGTCACACATGTGACTCCGAAGTAAAATCTAGAATTAAAACTAATCTCAATATGATAAATGTGAAATCACTAGGATGTTTTAACAGCCTAATTTGATTCACTAATATCTTCAAGATAAGAACATTAAAATATTCCATTCTTCTTCAGTCAGACTCATATGAGACTTCGGACCCATCATTCTGGTTGAATCTAATATCTCCTCAGTTCAGCAAATTTAAGGATGGATATAAAATTCTGGTATTGTCTGAATGGAAAACAGTCAAAGGATGAGGGTTCATCTCCCTTGTTGGAGGT
Organism: Okamejei kenojei; assembly: GCA_035221665.1. Taxonomy (NCBI): domain Eukaryota; kingdom Metazoa; phylum Chordata; class Chondrichthyes; order Rajiformes; family Rajidae; genus Okamejei; species Okamejei kenojei. Next base: position 54,431,198 of record CM069140.1, on the reverse strand, counting down.
AATGTTTGTTTGGCATTTATTAGCCACTGATGTATTTTGCCACTAATCAGCCAAAGCCCAGGTGGTGAGACAGTCTTGCTGCATGCAGGTATAGTTTGCGTCATTATATAGAAAATAATAGATAGTGCTGGATCTAGTATGGAACAAGCTGCCAGAGGAGGTAGTTGAGGCAGGGACTACCCCAATATTTAAGAAACAGTTGGACAGGTACATGGATAGGACAGGTTTGGAGGGATATGGACCAAAGTGCGGGCAGGTGGGACTAGTGTAGCTGGGACATGTTGGCCGGTGTGGTCAAGTTGGGCCAAAGGGCCTGTTTTCCACACTGTATCACTTTATGACTCAATGAATAGGTTCAGACCTATTTTTCAGTGCTGGATCTCACCCATTTAAAAATGCCCATTTTTACTTCATATCACAGAATCAGGGTTTGTAGCGTGTGTGCTGTTCAGCTGTTACTGTGATGCAAAGTGCCCTCTCAGCCATACAATGTGCTGTTTTCTCTAAATATCAAGTTCTTTTAAGAAGTTGGATTCGAAAAAAGATTTAGTTATTTGGCCCATCTTGCCTGTGCTGAAGTTGGCCCCTCTAAGGGCTCGTTTTACATAACAGCATTTTCGATTTTCTGAAGATGAAATGAACTATTATGTCATGTAACAGTATGAGAACAAATATGAATGGCAAACAGTTCTAATAAAGGCCTGCGGGCAGGTTATATAATACACCAGTAAAAGTTGGAAATACATTTTGGTTCTCCTAAATGTAACATTTGATAATTTAGTATACTTTAATACTGGTCTCAGTATTTTGATCTTGGTATGACTTTATGTTTAGGTCTAATCAAACTGTGACATTCTTTTTTTTTCTAGTATTTGATTTCAATTATTAATGTTTCCATTGTAAGCTCCTGCCTCAGACCAGGTTTGATCCTGACCTTAGGTGCTGTCTCAGTGAAGTTTTCATGTTCTACCTGTGATTATGTTGGTTTTCTCAGGGTGCTCTGGTTTCCTCCCACATCCCACAAATGTGTGGGTTTGTAGGATAATTGGCCTCTGTAAATTCTTCCTTATGTGCAGAGTGTGGTAGAGAAAGTGGGGTAACATAGAACCAGTGTAAACGGGAGATCAATGGTCAGTGTGGATTCGGTGGGCCAAAGGGCCTGTTTCCATGCTGTATCTCTAAACTAAACTACACTGAACATTTATAGAACTTCTAGTTCTGTAACTTTTTTTTAATGTTACGGTTGCTGAAGTTCTTTCTGAAAAGATATCCATGGCTGATGTGATTTGCATCATTTGCAGATGGTGAGGCAATTAGCAGGTGTCCACCAAATGTCTAAAATAAACATCCTGAATAGAAAGGATGAAATGGCAATCTGTGATTTCACAATCGAGCTGCCATCTTGAGGCTCTAACACCCTATCTTAGTTATACTCAGCTGAACACTAATCCAGCTGCTGAAAGGACCCTATCCACCATGGCTATTTAAAAGGATTACCAGAGATGCTGCCTGACCCGCTGAGTTACTCCAGCATTTTGTCCCTATCTTCGGTATAAACCAACATTTGCAGTTCCTACCTACACCATCTGTATTCAGCTTGTTTCAGTTTCAGCTTGTTGCCAAGTCACACATGCAACAAGTGTTTGGTGAACTCTGAAGGTGGTGACAGCTACTAAAATCTACAGTGATACGATGGGTGTTGAAGGACGAGCAAGTTTATCCCAGACATGGGTCTTGAGTAAACCCATGTGTCAAAAAAAAAGAGATTGGAATCAGACCAAGTTAAACTGCTTGAAGAACAGAAGGAGCAGGAGAAGGGTGAACAGAGAACATTTCCCATTTGATTCTCACGAAAAACAGGACAGTTACACTTGAGTAAGGGCCTCCCCATTGATACCTTCTACCTTATGCAGTTGGATGCCTGACCTCAGAGCATGGTAAGGATCTTACAACAGCAGGTTAAAATTGATATGGCATGTGTAGGATGCCACTGACTGTGTGCCCATCGCTTTGTATCTGCAGTTCATCAACTCTGGGACACACTGTGGCCAAAAAAGATTTTGCTGCCTCAGCGTCCGATTGGTGATAAATTGTGCAGGTCCATGCCCATTTTTCTTAACAGCAATCACAGTGCCTTCATTGTGCATTGTTTTACTGTGCCATCTGCATCTTGAATATACCAAAGCATGGTTGGTTTCTATGCAACAAGGTCTGTTAGCTGAAATCATGGCTAGTGACTCCACTATTCTACACATGCACTGCAGGCAGCATGTATGTACCACCGAGATTTGCTTCAGTTGCCTGTTCTGTTCTGCAGGAATCCTGGAGCACTTGGCAGAGTAGATGTCAGGCTATGTCCTGCACACGTTTGCCAAAGCATCTTGGCTTTAATGATGATGAGTGGTGAGGGTCAGGAGGGAGGAAATAGACAACAAAAATAGCTTTTTTTTGGAGAGTGCAGATGTTGGAATCTTGTGCAAAATAAAGTGCTGGAGGAACTCAGTGGGTCAGGCAGCATCTGCAAAGGAGGAGAAGTTCTTGAAAGTTTTGCAAGATAGCAAAATATCACTTTGCTGAGATATTACAGCGGAGCGGTAAAATGGAGCCACAAATGGACTGCAGATTGTTGGAGGAATTTGCAAGCTAGGCTGCCTGGCCTATCTTCATTATTACCTCTTTACAGCGCTGTATCTTCATTATCACCTTTCTCCAGCACTTTATTTTCAGCTCTATCCTGAATGGAGAAGATGTTAAGTTATGATGTACTGGTGGGGAGTTTGGACTTTGATCATGCAGGTTAGGTAATTGAACTTCTTACGGCACAGCATCCAATACACAGCATCCAGTTGGGATCATCTTGCACTGATCCCAAATGGCTCATGCCCCAATTTCCCATTTCTCAAGTGGTCTAACAGCTTATTTTTTATTTCTCACTGAACATCTCAGGCTTCACTTGGACACAATACAAAAATAAATTCCAATGCAAAATAAATGTATATTAATCAGCTTTATAAATTCCTGACTCCCTGTATTTTGTGCGTCTCTCCCTTTCCTTCTGCTCCTGCATGGTACTGTCTCTGGCTGCCAGTAGGAAGCTGTGATTTTCAATGCAGATAATTGCAAATGTTCAGGGAGGTTGGCATAAGGTTGGCGTGCCTTGACCCAGAAGGCTGACAGGTCGCAACAAAGGCATTTGTGGAGTGGCAATGATGAGAATGCAAATGCAGTTATCCTGAGAGAGCACAACCGGTTTGTGATCAAGAGTCACTGCCTCAGCCATGGAGCAGTGGCTCAATGAGAACGCTATGATACTTATGAGAAAACTGGTTACTGCATTGCTGTGACATTTGGATAGTCCTTTGGAACACTGCCTGTGTTGCAATGGAAGCTGAGACATGGTAAAAGCAAACCTTTTTGTCAGGCGTGGCAATACACCAATTTTTTGCATTGTGCAAACATACCTGTCTACTTCTGCACTCAGCTTCAAAACCCTCATCTCAGACACTGCATGTGATCCAGCCAGCCAGCGATTTGGTATTTGCATTTGCCTTGTCCACAGCCCTGCCTGTGGTCCACTTGTGTCTAGTCTCACACAATGTGCCTCTGAGCCATCTTCTAAATAAGATTCAAATCAGGTCACAGATGGCTGTGATTGACTGAATTTCCTCATTGTTGCCTAGACTGACCGGCAACTGGTAAGAAGTTATTTTCACCCTTCATTCTGGAGTAGAGTTTGTTGGTCGATGAGTGAAGAAGATGTAGTGAATCGTGTGCTTTTTAGGTTTAGGTTATTATTGTCACATGTACAAGGTACAGTGAGAAGCTTTGTTTTGCATGCTGTCCAATCAGATTGGATAAGGGGGTGGGAGATTTTAACCTTCACGCGGTCCGCCCTGTTTCGACGAATGCAATCAACCTTTTGTGCACAATCAAATAAAATCAAATAGAACAAGTTGTCTTACAACTTTAGGCTGTGCACGCCATACGAAAGAAGAAGAAGAAGATTAGATAACACTACACATGGATACAATCAAGACAAACTCAAGTACAATAGGAAGAGCAAAGAGGAAGATACAGAGTGTAGTATGTAGTTCTCCGCATTGTAGTGAATTAGTTCCATTGACAAAGTCCAATCTCTGCAATGGGATAGAGGTGAATCGGAGTGTGTCCTGAACAGTAGACTTTTCAGAAGCCAACTAAGAGAAGGGAAGTAACTGTTCCTGAGTCTAATGATGTGTGCATTTAAGCTTCTGTATCTCCAGTCTGACGGGAGCAGAGCAAAGATGTCAGGTTATGATGTACTGGTGGATTTTTGAGACTTTGATCATGCTGGTAAGGTAATTGAACGTCTTATGGCACACCAGCACCCAATACCTAGAGGATTGATTCCTACATTAATCCCAACATCAATCTCCTTCTAGTGTGGCCGTGGGGGATGCCTACTGGATCGCTGCAGATATATGATATCTCTTCACCTTCTTCACGGAGGCCTCCAGAGCAACATAGCAAAACTTAGACCCTGTTTTCTCCTCAGAAGTGGCATTCTGCGATAGTCTGTGTAGTCACCCGATGATGCGGAGGTTTATGACTGATGAGGAGCCCCTGTTCCTTCATCCTGATAACTCCAGTAACTCGGATGTAGTGGTGGAGATGGGTGACTATGCAGAGAGTGGCATCTACAGGGTACGCCCGAAATTCCAACTGCAGCCCATGCGCCCCTGGCCTGTGCTGCTTCAATAATTCTTTGACAAAGAAATTTATTTGACCAGGGGTGGCCACCATGCTGTCCAGTCGCAGTTTTTGTAACGTCTGGACTCGTTGGGCTGTAGTCAGTACCATCAGCATCACTATCTTTAGGGTGAGCTGTTTCAGTGGTACCTCATTCATTGGAGCCCAGCTCCTTAGTAGGGTCAGCACGATCCCCACATCCCACGTTACTGTATATCTGGGTCGCGGAGGATTGGTGTTGAACACTCCCCTCATTAGTTTAGACACCAGGTGGTTGGAGCTGATACCTATATCCAGGTATGAGGACAGCGCACTCCTGGCGCTGTTAATGGCACTGTAGCTGAGGCCAGCATCGAAATGGAGGCCCGCTAGAAACTCCAGGACATCAGGTATTGTTGCCGAGTTTGAAGACTTGTTGGTCCGGGCACAGAATGCCTCCCACTTTCTGTTTGGGTGAGGTACTGTTTCCGAGTTGATTCTCGGCATGATGCGGCGATAAGGTCTATGGCTCGTGAAGAGATGCCTGCCCGGATGAGTGGTCTTTTCAGAACCTGCAGGCCAACAAGTTTAAATGACCATGGCAAGGATGACTAACCCCTGTAATGGGGAGAGTAATCAATTTGGGGTGTTTCCCAATAGCCATCCATGGTTGTTTTAAAATTTTAACGACCATCGGGTACCATGGTTGTGTAGGCCAGTCGGGAATGATCAATATGCCAGTTGCAGAGTCTAATTTAATTTTCTGCAATACCCGACTGATGAGGCAAAATGGGGGAAAAGCGTAGCAAAACCATTTCCCCCAATGGATAGAAAACGCATCCATTGCTATTGCCCCAGGGTCTGGTTCCCATGACACATACGTTGGTATCGGATGGTTCAGCCTGGATGCAAATAGGTCAATATCTGGTGTCCCAAAATGAGCTATAATATCTTCAAAGATTTGGGGGTTCAACATCCACTCGATGTTGTCATTGAAGACTCGTGACCTGGTGTCCGCCACTGTATTAAGCTTCCCAGGCAAATAGGTCGCAGTAATCCAAATATTTCTTTCAATGCACCAGTGCCAAATTGTATTAGCCAATTCATCACAAGATAGCGACCTGATACCACCCATATGATTGATGTAAGCCACCACTGTAGTATTATCTATTTGAAGGTGGACATGTAAATCCCGTGAATTAGTACAGTAAGCCCGCAGTCCATGAAATGCCCCCAGCATTTCTATATAGTTTATCCCATGTGACTCCAGGAAGGTAGACTCATGAGAGTTCCATCTGCCACCACAACTGGACATCGTATCAGTTGCTCCCCAGCCTTGTGCACTTGCGTCAGTTTGGAGCACAACATCAGGGTTGCTCACTATGATGGGTCTATGACACTCTCTAATATTGTCGATCCACCATTGTAGCTCGTTTCTAGCTTCCGGTGGTAACCGAATTGGCCGATCAAAGTGCCCAGCATTTGTTTTTAATGCTGTGATTTTTGATCTTTGTAAATTCCGGTAGTGTAGCGGTCCGAAACGTGCAGCTGGGAATGTAGCTACCAATTTGCCTATAACTTTTTCTGTTTGCCGAATGGTCGGTACCCTGGCGCAAGCAAGATTGAGGCACTCTTCTATTATAGCAGTAGCTTTATTAGTTGGGATGGTAATCTTCATTAAATTGGTGTCTAGGGTGAACCCCAAATAATCCATAACCCGTACCGGGTGCAGTTTTGACTTGTCTGGATGGATTACAAACCCCAGCTTCTCGAACAGAGCCTTGGTTGCAGCCACTCCTTGAATTGCCAATTGGAGGGTCTGACCTACTATAAGGATATCATCCAAATATGCCATTACCATATAATTTTGTTGTCGGAGAAGAGCCAATATAGGTTTTACCAATTTGGTAAACAGCCTAGGGGCTGTGGTGATTCCATTGGGCAATGCCTTGTACTCCCATAATTGACAAACTTCAGAAATGTCCTGTGAGCCTCAGCAATGGGCACCGTATAGTATGCATCTTTCAAATCGATGCATGCCATAAAGTACCCTGGGTAAAGCATCTGCTTGGCTGTTTCAAAAGTATCCATTTTGAAATGGGTATATTGTACAAAAGTGTTCAACTCAGTTAAGTCTATTATAATCCGACATCCCCCTTCTTTTTTAATTCTGGTGAAGATGTTAGACACAAACTCAACAGGTTCATGCTCGGTTTTGCCAATTACCCCTTTTGCTGCTAGCCGTATAATTTCAGCATGTCCTGCCTCTACCTCTTTTTGGAATAGAGAAAAATTCCTATGAGGCGAATGCTGAGTAGGGGGATTTATACCTCCAATAAATTCTATAACATACCCTTGAACACTTTGTAAAATAAAATCATCTGTGGTGACAGTTTTCCATATGTCCAAGAAAGCCCGTAATCGCCCACCTATTCGTGCAGGAGGGGATGCTACGGCGTGAGAGGAACCAGACCCACTTACCTCCATGGTTAACGGCGGTTCCGTACGTACGGTGTTTTGGGTGGACGTTGTGGAGGTTGACGGGGCGGCGGACGCATTTTCCATGCAGGCCGCTGTTGGCCTTGCCCTAAAAAAGGTCGTTGTGTTTGATGAGATGGAGGTAGGTAGGATCCTCGTCCAGTTCCTTCACCTGTTTGGACAGGTCTCCGAATAACTGATGCGGCAGTGGAGCGGTTGATGGTTGGCACAACCCCGCGAATTTGGGGTTGAGTGTGGGCTTTATGGAGCTCTTACGCAGGCAGTTTATCTCATATTGGGCGTTGCATAGGAGTGCCAGTGCATCTTGCTGTTCACTGGACACATTTTCCCCGTCCAGGGACCTAGCAAACGCCGTTATGCCCGTGGAGAGAACCTTTAAGATACGCTGGAGGCGGACATCCTGCATCCTGGTGGCCGTACTCAAGTGTCCCCAGATCTGGGCATTAACCAAGGGCACACTGAGGATGATGCAGTTCTCGGGCGGTTTTATTTTCTCCAAGGTATCATTGAGAACCTGACTCTGAAGTTGGTGCGTAGTCAGGTAATCAATGGTGCCCGCCAATTTGTGGTGCAGAGGTTCACCTGTCTGGGTGGTAGCGGCAAACTTACTCACCACTTCCAGCATATCCTCCTCATGCTCTGGCTCAGCGGTCACTGCTGTCCCGGGTCATCTTCAAACGCAGCAGCTGGGCAATCACTCACGATTCTGGCTGGAGACGATGAGATGCTGAATGGGGTCCTCGCACGGCTAGTGGATGCCCGCGAGTCCCGCTCTTTTTGTTCCCGGTCCCGATGGAGGAGTTGCTCCACTAAGTGCTCCAACCGCTCAATGCGACCGTCCCTGCTATCTGCAGCGGTCAAGCCGACTTCCCCAGGCCCTGCGAACTCACTGGGGCTTCCACCATTGGACCACACCCCCTTAGGGTGCTGTCTAGGGTCCAATGGCAGGTTGTCGTGACCTACAGCCCAAGTAGGATCATACGACTCCCGCACGGACTTTCCACTAGTCTGTCATCTCCCAGACTGTGGCGGCCCACCTGTCTGATATGAAGGCAGGTGAGTTGAATCGGCGCCGGCCCCCGGAACCTGGCTCCCCGGAGTCCGTGCAGGCTTACCTCCACACTTGCCCATCTTTTGGCGTGGAGGCGCATGGTCGGCCGCTCCCAGAGCTGAGCTGACCGACCGCCTCCTGCTGCCACCTCCGCGCTTGACCGCAGCCTGACGGGGTGTGTTGTCGGCGGTATCTGCTCCTGCAGGCCTACACGACGCAGCAGTGATATTGCCAGACTGCACTACGGCAGATCTCCCTGGCAGCGGTACGTTTTGCACATATGCAGGGCTCCCCTGTCGTGCAGCTGTCCCCCGGCCCAGCCCCCTCGGGTCTTCTGGAGCTCGGGGAGGGGTTGCTTGTGGAAAGCAAGACCCCTTGCCACGTACCTGTTTTCCCCCTCTTTTCTTGGGGGAAGGGGGCTCGAAGTCTGGATCCGTATCCAGCTCCGGAGCGGTAAACCACTCGGGTGAGTCGGCCCCTGAATCAGCGGGAGCGCCCGACTTCCGCATTCCTGCCCCCACATGCCTCGAAGCTGCCGGTGGTACTTGCAGCTCCGGGGACAAGGGCCTTTGGCTGGTCGAGGCTCGGCTCCTCGACAGCATCGCCTTCTTCTTGCCCTTGTCCATCCTGTGGAGTAAAGGTAAATACTTACATACCGGCCTTATGAAGGAGCCGGAGGAGAGAGCGTGCTCCCCCCCCCAGCCTGCCGATGCAAATGCGCGCGATGATATGCCGCGCATGCGTGCTGGCGGGGTCTTCACAAAGTCACTCACGTGACTCCGAAGTAAAACAGTGTACTCTCTCTAGAAAATGCCATTTATGCAAGATTTTGAGTAGCTAGAGAGAGTGTGCAGATCAAGGAGGAAGTGATTGTGCAGATGATTGTGTAAGGTTGGGGAGTGGAGAGGTGCAGAGATGAGTCAAGTGGTTCAGAAAATGTTGGGCAGACGATGTAAAAGATTCAGGTAGATAATGAAAGGGTTGGGCAGATAACATGCCATTGCCCTCTGATACTCAGTAGGTTCCAGAAAAGATGTTGCAGAGTGATTGGTAATGTTATCCTTGTCAATTACTTATATTCTAGCCTGCCAGATTTCTTCATGTCCCATTCTTTGTTCTTGAATGTGTACAGTAACCGTTGGGAATGGTTTGGTTCCAAAAAACTCTGTATATTCATATGTTGAGTGACAAAATTGACTTCTGCACAATGACGGGCATTTATGGTTCGGCCTGATGTCCAAACACAGAGTGGACTTTAGCTTTGCAATCCTACTAACCTGAATCCATCACAACATCATTTCAAATAGAATAATTCCACAAAATAAAGATTACATTGATGAAAGAATTGATTCCTTGGGTCAAATAGAAAAAAGTATTTTGTACTGTTTTTTGTTTATTCTAACAAGCAAGTTACATACAAACAATCATTAGGGCTGCAGTAGGTAAATTAAAGATTGATAGAAGATTAAAGTAATTAAGTAGAAGTAATGGAAAAAGGTGGAGATCGCAATCCTTCCACCTCCAGTAAAACTGTTAAACCAATGATGAAGGTCTCAACCTTATGGTTCAGACCTGTTTCAGTCTTCATGCAAACCTGAGGTGTAGTAGAACTTGTGCAAGAGACATTGAGCATGACTAGTACACAGCACATGCACATTTGTCTTTCTCTACCAACACATGACATGCATGGACATGTTGGCCACAATCTTGGCAATAGTCTTCAGCTCTTACTTGAATAGGAAACAGATGTTTAGGAGCTGATCTATTTTAATGTCTAATAGATGCCCTAAATGACAACCGAGGCAGAGCTTTACTTTGACCTAATTTCAGATGCATCTCTCCATTTCTAAGGTCAATGCTTTTAACTTATTTTGCCTACAATGTTGGCCCAACTTTTCTTTTTCAACAAGACCCTGATCTTCACTATCAACTTGTTCACTGATGACAATAGCTTCCCAATACATAGTCTGTATTACACTGCCACCCTGTGGCTGTGCAGATCACGTGTATCCTTCATTCTTTAAAGATACCCAGTGAGAATTATCAGTATCATTGTGTGGAAACCTATGGTGACATCTACAATTACATTTATTGATTTGATAACTTTGGACATAAAATAAACATCTTGCATCCAAGCTGTTCACGAAAAGGTGCTGCAGGCTAGTCAAAAATGTTATCTTTCTCACTGATGTCGTTGCTGCATCAGATTTCATCCCATTCTCCTCCCTTGTTGCTGCTGATAATCATTAATTGTTGAGTATGAATCACCTACGATAAACAACATACATCGCATGATGTCCTTCAAATCAGGTGGCAATATGAATCTTGCCCAGTGAGGGATATTATGTTGAGTCTGAAACTCACCAAGCTCACAGACATGGGTATTACTATTGAAGGAGCCTGAATTTCTAACAGAAATACTTCGGATAGAAGCAATTCCTCATAGAAAGTTCACATTGATGCAGGACTAAACCTTTGATAGCAATGCTCAAGTTGGAAAAGGTTTGTGGTATTTCTTGTGCAGAAAGGAACTGCAAATGCTGATTTATACTGACGATAGACACAAAGTGCTGGAGTAACGCAGACAGCATCTCTGGAAAAAAAGAATGGGTGGTGTTTTGGGTCGGAACCCTTCTTCATACTATCTGAAGCAGGATCCCAACCCGAAATGTCACCTATCCCTATAACCCACTGAGTTACTCCAGCTTTTTGCGTCTATTGTCATTTTTCTTGTTCATCACCATCAGTTTATAATCATACTCAACTAATTATTGTTATAGTCATGGAGTCATGCAACATGGAAACAAGCCCTTTGGCCCAACATGTACACGCTGATGGACAAGTTGCCCATTTAAACTAATCCAAATTATGCTCGTTTGAGCCATATCCCTCAAAATCTTTTCTGTCTATATGCCCTTTAACCTGTTCACTGCAGAGATTTTTTTTTCACAATTGTCCATGATCCGAGTATACTCTGGGGTGGCACAATGGTGGAACAGGTTAAAGGCTGTTATTGTACATGCCACAACAATTGCTTTCAGATATTGCACAGAACAGCATCAGAAGTGGAAGGGCTAGAGGCTGTCATCATTTTGCTCATCCGAATCCATGTAAACTTTACAATCGCAACTCAACATGCGCTCATGAAATAGAAGGCAACAAAGTCAAGACAACAAAAAAAACGAATTCATACTAATTCTATGTTATTCCACTTTCATATACACTCCTTTGACTCTAGGGGTAATTTTACAGAGACCAATTAACCTACAATCCTCACATCTTTGTTATGTGGGAGAAAACCAGAGCACCTCGAGGAAACCCACGCAGTGACTAGGAGAATAGTGTACCATATTCATTGACGTATTGAGTCCTTACACAAAACAATGAAATATTACACAAACTTGTGGTGAAAAGACTGGAAATTAGAAGACACGATTTGATGAAAGTTTTTAAGATATTGAGGTAGATAAAGCAAAACCATCTCCCTTATTGGGACAATTTGGACTAGAAGTCAGGGTCCAAAGAGCAGGCCCAGGTTTTTCCAGCAGTAATGTTAAGAGAGTGCTAGAAAATGGGAACTTATAAATGCTGATGAATACTAAATCAATTGTTTATTTTAAATAAAAGATTGATGAGATTTTGTGAAGCTACAATATTAACAGTTGAAACAGAGGCAGGAATTGGTTTAGTCATAGGTCAGACACAATGACATCTTCTGGCAATGTAGGATCAAGGAGCTTTGTGTCCAATTCCGCTTCTCATGTTTGGTTCTCATCGTGCCTCCTATAGGGTCTATACGAAAGGTTGACGTAAAGAGTGGTGGGGTACCTTGACGAACACCCTGGGCATTGGCAGCAGGCAGCAAAAGCCTCTTCAGTCCCATTACTGCATACTATACATATTTTTAACTGATTCATCTAAACCAAACTCTTTTCACTGCAGAATGCAATCGGTTTTGTGATTGCTGTTAAATGATTTTTAAAAAATGTTTTCCGCTCTCTTTGCCAAGAATTTTAATTACTTTTAAAAGACCACTTATTCATCCAGGGCATATCTAAAAACACAGGTGGGAGCAGAGTGGAGCCATGGGACTAATTTTGGCTCCAAGTGAAATTCTTGCTGGCACCCTGTCACAAAACCAAATTGCATGATTATTGCCCTGGCCCTAAGTCAATTAAAGATATGAAACACGGAGCCAAGCCTGCCCTTTAATTTGGGATTGAAGTCATTCCAGTCTCTCTGAACCCTCCTCACTTCCTCAAGAGCCCGAGAAGCAGAAATCCTAAACTGTGATTGCAGGTTAAAACAGCCAGTTGTGCACAGGCTTTGAAACTTCACTTCAACAAGCACTGATCCCTGCAGTGATAGGGCAGGCAGGCCAACCTCATCCAAAAAAATATCACTTCAGAGCCAAAAATAGTAAATTTTAAAAACATTTAATTTTGGAGTCACAGTTGAACCTTCTTGGCGCCTCCCTTGGATTTGTATTTGGTCACCACAGACCCATCTGACAAAAGCCTCCAGCATCATTATTTCTTCATGACATGCTGAGGTAATTTCAATTCCTAAAACTAGAGCCAACTGTCAAATATGAAAATCACTGATAACATGCCTTTGAACATGTCATCAGCAATAATAATACCAGTATAAATAACTGTAAAATCATGAAAGCAGAACACAAATTATATGCTTGTAAGAACATATGAATTAGGAGCGGGAAGAGGCCACTCAGTCCCTCAAACCTACTGGGACATTTAATTAGATGGCTCATTTTGTTTATCTGGTGCCATGTTCCTGCATTGACCGCTTAATATCCTTAATGTCTAAAAACATCAATCTCCGCTTAAAAGATCAGCAGCTGAGCAGAGATGTCTGTGTATCTCTAGAGCTATTATGCTTTGCACATTAAGTCATAGAGCCACAGGAACAGGCCCTGCGGTCCGGCAAGTATAGGCAACCTGTCGTTCCTATCTGCAATAATGCCATTTACCCCCCATCAGTTCTGTATCCTTCTATGCCTTGATGATTAAGTATTTACCTGGCCACTTCGTAAATTTCACTTTCATGATCAACGTTTTACCAGTTATGTATCATCAGCTAGCTTGGTGTTATGATACTTGATACATAGACATAGACAATAGGAGCAAGAGTAGGCCATTCGGCCCTTTGAGCCAGCACCGCCATTCAATGTTATCATGGCTGATCATCCCGTTCCTGCCTTCTCCCCATATCCCTTGATTCCGCTAGCCCTAAGAGCTCTATCTAACTCTCTTTTGAAAGCATCCAGTGAATCGGCCTCTACTGCCTTCTGAGGCAGAGAATTCCACAAATTCACAACTCTCTGTGTGAAAAAGTTTTTCCTCATCTCAGTTCGAAATGGCCTATCCCTTATTCTTAAACTGTGGTCCCTAGTTCTGGACTCCCCCCAACATCGGGAACATGTTTCCAGCATCTATCATGGCTAATCCCTTAATAATTTTATATCTTTCTATAACATCCCCTCTCATCCTTCTAAATTCCATTGAAAACAAGACCAGTCGCTCCATTCTTTCATCATATGACAGTCCCACCATCCCAGGAATTAGCCTTGTGAACCTATGCTGCACTCCCTCAATAGCAAAAATGTCCTTCCCCAAATTTGGAGACCAGAATTGCACACAATACTCCAGGTGTGATCTCACCAGGGCCCTGTACAACTGCAGAAGGAACTCTTTGCTCCTATACTCAACTCCTATACGTTTTGAAGGATAACATGCCATTAGCTTTCTTCACTGCCTGCTGTACCTGCATGCTTACTTTCAGTGACTGATGTACAAGGGCCCTCAGGTCTCATTGTACTTCCCCTTTACCTAGCCTGATACCATTCAGATAATGATCTGCCTTCCTGTCCTTGCCACCAAAGTGGATAACCTCACATTTATCCACATTATACTGCATCTGCCCACTCACCCAACCTGTCCAAGTCACCCTGCTTCCTCATAACATCCTCTTCACAGTTCACACTGCAACCCAGCATTGTGTCATCTGCAAATTTGCTAATGTTACTTTTAATTCCTTCATCTAAACCATAAATGGATATTGTAAATAGCTGCGGTGCAAGCACCGAGCCTTGCGGCACCCCACTAGTCACTGCCTGCCATTCTAAAGGGACCCGTTAATCCCTACTGTTTGTTTCCTGTCTGCCAACCAATTTTCTATCTTTGTCACCCCCAATACCATGTGCTCTAATTTTGCCCACTAATCTCCTGTGTGGGACCTCATCAAAGGTTTTCTGAAAGTCCAGATACACTACATCCGCTGGCTCTCAATTGTCCGTTTTATTTGTTACACCCTCAAAAAATTCCAGAAGATTAGTCAAGCATGATTTCCCCTTCGTACATCCATGCTGACTTGGACCGATCCTGTTACTGCTATTCAAATGCTAATACATCTTTAAAAATAGACTCCAACATCTTCCCCACCACCGATGTCAGGCTAACTGGTCTATAATTCCCTGCTTTCTCTCTCCCTCCTTTCTTAAAAAGTGGGATAACATTAACTACCCTCCAATCCACAGGTCGAGAGAACATTAGAAAATTATCACCAATGCGTCCACGATTTCTAGAGCCACCTCCTTGAGTACCCTGGGAAGCAGACCATCAGGCCCTGGGGTTTTATCAGCCTTCAGTCCCATCAGTCTACCCAACACCATTTCCTGACTAATGTGAATTACCTTCAGTTCCTCCATCACCCTAGGTCCTCTGTCCCCTCCTACATCTGAGAGATTATTTGTGTCTTCCTTAGTGAAGACAGAACTAAAGTACCGGTTCAACTCGTCTGCCATTTTCTGTTCCCCATAATAAATTCTCCTGTTTCTGTCTTCAAGGGACCCATATTTGGCTAAACTAATTTTTTCCTCTTCACACACCTAAAGAAGCTTTTACTATCCTCCTTTATATTCTTGGCTAGCCTACCAGCGTACTTCATCTTTTCTCCCCGCCTTTTTAGTTACCTTCCGTTGATCTTTAAAAGTTTCCCAATCCTCTGACTTCCCGCTCATCTTTGTTATACGTCTTCTCTTTTATTTTTATTCTCTTTTATTTTTATACTGTCCTTGACTTCCCTTGTCAGCCATGGTCGCCTCTTACTCCCCTTAGAATCTTTCTTCCTCTTTGGAATAAAATGATCCTGCATCTTTTGGATTATTCCCAGAAATACCTGCCATTGCTGTTCCACCGTTGTTCTTGCTAGCATCCATTTCCAATTACTTTGGCCAGCTCCTCCCTCATGCCTCCATAGTCCCCTTTGTTCAATTGCAATACTGACAATTCTGATTTTACCTTCTCCCTCTCAAATTCCAGATTAAAATATATCATATTATCACTACTTCCTAATGGTTCCTTTAACTTGAGTTCCCATATCTAAAATCCAGTTAAGCGACTTCCGGTGGCGCTATGGAGGGTTAGAGGATA
Source organism: Okamejei kenojei (assembly GCA_035221665.1). Taxonomy (NCBI): domain Eukaryota; kingdom Metazoa; phylum Chordata; class Chondrichthyes; order Rajiformes; family Rajidae; genus Okamejei; species Okamejei kenojei. The sequence goes on along the minus strand of CM069140.1, from coordinate 54,415,490 downwards.
ACGCCAGCCAGCTCCTCGCAAAAAACGGGAAAAAAACGGGGATTAACGGACCTACCTGCTGCCTACTGCCTGCCGTCTTTGCACCGATTGTTGTGAGTGACATCATCAGGCGCGCGACTAGTTATGTCTACAACGTGCAGCCCACCCGAAAAATCGAAACGTCAATCTACCAGGCAGAGACCGGGAAAGGCCTGACTGAAGCCTCGGACTCAGGGAGGACCTCATCCCAGGAAGATGTGACGAAAAGAACAGCGAAAAAAACGGAAAGTGAAGAACTTAAAACTTTTATTTCACGGGAAATTGCTGGTTTAAAGGAGGAAATAAACCAGATGAACACTGAAATGAAAGAATTGCAACTTGAAATTAATTCCAATATTAATACCAAGGCCAAGAAAATATCGGAAATTTGAAGAAAGAAATCGCAGAAATGATGAGTGAAATGTCAAAGAAATGATAAGATTGAAAAGGTGAAAACTGATTTTGAAGAAAGGCTGAATCCTGTGGAGATGGCACTGGACCAACAGACGGCTGGTATAAAAAGCCTTGAAGAACTAGCCAATATAAGTGCTCGGACTACAGCAAAGCTTGTTACAGAAAATGAACGTCTAACGGATTTATTGACCAAAATAACCGAGAAATGTACTGAACTAGAAGGTCGCCGGAGAAGACAAAACCTAAGAATCGCGGGTATTCCTGAAGGGGGAGAGAAAGATGAAGATCCCCGAGAATTTACTGCGAATCTACTGCAAAATGTTTTATCTCTGGAACAAAACCCTTTATTAGCCCAAGCATATAGAGTGATGAGACGTCAGACAAGACCAAATGCCCCCCCAAGACAAATGATAATAAAGGTACAATATGACTACGTCTTGGAGGAGATAATGCAAAAAACATTGAGAAACAAAAACCTTGTATTTGAAGGACCCAGGATCAGTATCTATCGAGATTATCCAGCAGAAGTCTCCAGGAAACGAAAAGCATTTAATGAGACTAAAAGTCTCCTGAGGGGGGTGGAAAACTTGAAATATGGCCTGATTTACCCAGCTACTTTAAGAGTTACTTTTAACAAGAAGAAATATTTCTTCTCCAATCCTGTGGAAGCGCTGGACTTTGCCCGGAAGATTAAGAATTGAGAAGGCCTCATCATCGAATACACTGACTTTTCAGGACCTTACAAGAATCTACAAGACTTTGCAAGACTTTACAAGACTTTGCAGGACCGGATGGAACTGGATAGTGCTGGATGGAAGCTGGAGAAAGATGTGGATCGGAAATCCTCACATGGATACTAATAATTAGTATAACTACTTACTAATACAAACAACTAATAAATATTAAAATTATACTGTGGTATTTTCACTAACCACTAATTTTACTACTAATATAATAACAAATAAATATTAAAATTATACCGTATCATTTTTATTAATTAGAATTAATCATTATTACTAATGACTAATGGTCATTAATATTGGAATGATTAGAGTCAAATATAGAGCCTGATTTCATTTGTCCCCTTTGGAAACTTTTCTTTTGTACCAGTAATTTTCATTTTTATTTCTTGTTTTCCTTTCTTTTCGTGTGTTTTTTTTATAATTAGATTTTCAAATAAGTTTTACATATATATGTATTCTCACATTTTCGATTATTATAATCCGAATATTTTTTAATTTAATATCCTCGGTAAAATATCATTATGGAATAATAATTCCAAAAAACCAGGGAGCTGGTTAAGTTAGTAACATCAACTACGGAAGTCGGTAGATGGTTAGCCATGCTAGTATGGCTAGCACTAACTACAATAATACTAGATGTAGTTTTTCCCCCCTTTGTGCACTATACTAACCTCTTAATCTATCCTCTCGTCTTTTCTTTTATAAACTATTATTGTTTTTTTCAGTTTGAATGGAGTTATATATTGGATCAAAGGAGATACACACGTGAGAGGCATTCAAGGGACTTAAAATTAATCTATTCGGTGTTCGGGTGTAAGGTCGGGTCGGGCTGAACCATTGGCTCTATTACAGACCCCCATAGACAAAAGATGCAAGACTTAAAAATGAATACGGGGAATGAAGAAATAACGTTTTGCAGCTGGAACGTTAAAGGTATTAATGAACCAATTAAGAGAGGTAAAGTATTAGCACATTTAAAAGCAATTAAAGCTTATGTAATTTTTATTCAAGAAACTCATTTAGAAAAAGATGCTGAGCATAGGCTGAAAACTAAATGGATAGATAAAACGTATCATTCTTCTTTTACACACAAATCAAGAGGTGTAGCAATATTATTTCGTAAAGGCATTTTATTCAAACATACATAACTGATAACGATGGCAGATACCTTATTGTAATAGGAGAATTAAATGCACAAAAAATGATTTTTGTTAATGTATATGGACCAAACTTTGATAGTCCATTGTTTTTCAAGAAAATATTTAACAATATCCCGGAAATAACACAATATAACCTAATAATTGGAGGAGATTTAAATTGTACATTAGATCCTTACTTAGACAGATCTACAAGACAAAGGAAAATCAAATCCCATTCCAGTGACTTATTAAATGCATATATGGAAACTGCTAATGTTAAAGATGTTTGGAGAGTAGAAAATCCAACTGGACGAGAATACTCCTTTTATTCACTGGTACATAAAACCTACTCAAAAATAGATTACTTTTTCGTCGATGCCAAACTTATTTCACTCACTTATAATTCTAAATATCACAATATTATAATTTCAGATCATGCACCTTTAACATTTAAGATTAAAATAGTAAGATTAAATGAGAACTTACCAGTTTGAAGTTTGATCTTTATTTTATGAGGAGTTACGATGAGGGATTACGTGAAGACCCCGCCAGCACGCATGCGCGACATTCTTCAAAGCAGTGGTGTGAAATCACAGATACCAGAGTAGACTAATATAGTAAGATAAGAGAGAACTTCCATACCAGTTGAGCTTTATAATAGAGGGTTTTGGGAGCGGAGGGCACGTAATCCCTCATCATAACTCCTCATAAAATAAAGATCAAACTTCAAACTGGTAAGTTCTCATTTAATCTTACTATTTTACTTCGGAGTCACGTGAGTGACTACGTGAAGATTTCAAAGCTCTGTGATTTCATGCCCTGGAACGAGACCATGCTCACACACTGCCATTTCTGGGAAGGAGGATGAACGTATTTCACACACGACACTGTGCTGAAAAACAATAAAGGTATTATTCATACCTAAAAATAATATGCCCCACATTGGGTAATTTATTTTACAGAACTATTTTTTTCCCTGCAAACGTCTCAGGATCGGCCACGGGTTTATTATAAAGCATTGAATGCGTTCATTGCTCCACCCCGCTGTGGCAAGGATGTGGTCCATAGGAACTCCCATCATCCTAGCGTCCGATGTAGATGCAGCCCTGTTGGAGTGAGATTTGAAACATTAGTATCCACCACTGCACGTTAATACCACCCTAACCATCTGGATATGGTTTGCACTGTGACCTTAGGTGAGGGCATTTATGGCTAATGAGAAAGCTCTCTCCGTGCCCATAAGTGTCTTGGTGACTATATATTGGAAAATATGTGTCACTATGCAGGGCCGACTATCTGCAGGATAGGCCAGAACTCTAATATTGGCCAAAGGAACCGGGTCAGTCTTGTTTAAGTACCCCTGTATGTAGCAGGTTATCTGCCATTTGTGACAGACATGACGTCCTATACTAGCTTGTGTAAGGACTGGACCCGTTGTGCTGATCCAAATGCCATAATCATTCCCATCTAGGATATTAGTTTGTCCAGAGTGAGCCCCGATATTGGTGTCCATCCTCGTAACATGGTGTACTACCTATGTCCCATATATGGGTGTATCTGGGCCTGGGGGGATAGAGTACAAATACCCCCTCATTCGTTTAGTACTAGCGGGTGTGATCCTATAGCCAGGTGATCACTCCCTCTGCCCAGATATTAGATAGGGCACTCCTTGCACAATAATGGCACTGTAACTCAATCCTTCATCGAAATGAAGGGTGGCCAGAACTCCAGCACTTCAGTGTTGGTGGCTGAGTCATATGTAGTGTTCGTTCCTGGTGCAGAACACTTCCCATTTCCTGACATATGTCAGGTACTGTCTTCTCGTGGACTCCCTGCACGACGCTGAGATGGCATTGATCGTATCCCAGAAATGGCCTGTTCAGAAACTGCAAATCAACAAGTTCATACAGTCATGGCACGGATACTTTCCCGCACGGGATGTGCCAACCTCCTTGGCCGTTGTTGATCCAGATGCAGGGTTCTGAGACCATCTTTGTACTGTTGGGAACCATGGTACCCATTGCGGCGTCTTGTTTAATTATTGTAAGACTCGCCTGATGAGGCAGAAGGGGAAAATGCATAGCAAAACAAATCCCCCCCCCCCCCCCAATGCAGCGAGAAATCGTCCATCGCTGCTGCCCCTGGGTCTGGTTCCCAAGCAACATATGTTGGTTGTTGGTGAATTAGTCCGGATGGAAAAAAGGTCGATATCTGGTGTCCCATACCGGTCTATAATATCTGTAAACACTTTCCGATCCAACATCCATTTAATGTTGTCGTTGAATTTACGTGACCTGGTGTCTGCCACTGTATTTAGCTTACCTGGAAGGTAAGTGGTTGAGATCCAAATCTCTCTCCCAGACACCAGTGCCAGATATTATTAGCCAATTCATCACATGATATCGACTTTATTTCACCCATATGATTATATATAGGCCCCCACTGTGGTATCAATTTGTACCGTACATGCAACTGGTGCTCATCTGAGCAGTAGGCCCTGAGTCCATGAAACGCTCCCAGCATTTCTAGATAATTAATTGCTAGTGCTTTAAACAGAATAATTTTTGTGCACTCATCTGCCACCACAACTTGCGGTGGTATTAGTTGCTCCCCAACCTTTAGCACTGGCATCAGTCCGTAATGTACCCTAGGGATATAGAATGGGGTGATGGGGTTAGGATAATGTTGAATATTTCTATCCACCAGTTTAATTCTGATTTACTTTCCCTGGTAGTTGCATAGGCCTATTGAAATGGCCTGCATGATTTTTGAGAGCTAAAATTTCCCTCTTCCAGGTTTTAATAATGGAGTGGTCCAATTGTGCTGCTGGGAACGCAGCCACCAATTTCCCAATCACTCTTGCTCCTTGCCGAATGGATGGTTCCCAGATGCCAGTGAGGCTTTTGCATACTCCCATCAAGTCTGTCACTTTGTTTGGTGGCAAGGTGATAGACATATGAACAGAGTCAATAGTGAACCCCAAATAATCCATGGTAGTGGAGGGTTCCAATTTTGATTTATCTGGATGTACGTTAAATCTCTGTGTTGTGGCTGATACCACCAATGTAGCCAGCTCCAATTTTCACCTACAATGAGAATATCATCAAGGTAAGCCATGACGATATGGTTATGTTTCTTTAAGTATGCTAAAGCTGGTTTTAATAAATTTGTAATAGCCTGGGTGCTGATGACAACCCATTGGATAAGGCATACTGCCATAGCTGTCCCATCCAGATAAATTTCAGGTATTTACAATGACCCTGTGTGTGACAAACGTGTTATTTTGAAATGGGCATACTGAACGGAAGTATTTAGTTCGGTCAAATCTGTAATGATACGGCAACCACCATCTTTTTAGTTTTTTATAAATATATTTGATACGAACTCTTGAAATTCTCTGATTGTTTTCTCAATCCCTTTTTGTGTTTAGTCTTAACAGTTCAGCATGGCCTGCTGTTCTCTCTTTTTGTGAAGTATGAACTTCCTGCTAGGCGTATGCTGAACTGGGACGGTAGTTCGTATACAATTCAATTTTGTAATTCTGAATACTTCCGAGTATGTAAAAGTTCAGAGGTAAAAGTGCAGCACACATGATGAAACAAGTGCAACCGTCCCCCAACTTTTGATGAATCAGACATGCAATGTTTTTTAAGACAACCAGACCCACCTACCTCCATGGTTACCGGTGTTGTGTGGGTTTGTCTCCGCAGTTGTTTCTTCTGGTATTGTGTTGCTGCGTTGTGGGGTTGGCGCATTTTCCATGAAGGCCGGGCTGGGCCATGGTCTGAAAGACCGCTGTGCAGGTGGGCCGGCCTTCGAGCTTTCACCACCAGATGGTCTTCCATAGCACCGATGTCTGGTGGGTGTGTAGGGGTGCTGCCGCTGTTGATAGTGGGTTTTAGAGGTGCTTGGCACCTTGATCAGGCCTATAGCCTTGGCTTCCTCATGCAGGTCTTTCACCTGCTTCGGGAGGTCCCCCAACAGCAATTTTGGCGCCTGTGTGCTACTTGTCTTGCATAATTCCGCACTTCTTGATGATGCTCTTCCTGTAACTGTTAATCTCCACTGAGTATTACACAGTCTGCTAGAGCATCTAGTAACTCTTCAGGCAAATCAACCCCATCAGTTGTCCTGGTACTGCTGTGATTTTAGCAGCCAGCAGTTTCCTCTGAAGCTTCCCCTCCTGGCTCCTTATAGATGGGCTCCTGTTGCCCCAGATGGGGTCATAGACTGCTGGTACTTTAAGAGAATGGAGTTCTCTGGAGCAATGTACTTCCCAGCCAAAAAGTTAATGGCTTGCTCCTGTAGCTGGTTTGTAGCCATGTATTTTGTACTGGCTTGCAGCTTTGTATGGGCAGCCCTTCTTGAGTTGATACAAAATGTGTTCCCACAAATCTTCTGCTGCTCTCTCTTCTGGCACCCCTCACAGTTGACTGTTCAGCCATTGCCCCTTCTTCAGGGTCAGCCCAGCTCTGACCCCTAATGCTCCCCTGCGAGGAGGGTGAGACATTTGGCAGTCCTTGAAAGGATGCTGCCGTGGGTCTGCGAGGAGACCCACTGTGACTCTGCCCCTGCATAAGCAGGTCACGCTGGAGCACTGCTCCCCATCCGCTCCCGCGGGAAAGACGCCCGCCGTCGCTATCCGTGAACGGGGTGTCTTCAGGTCCGGACCCAGCCGAGTCAACGGACCTGTCCGACTTCCGGGTCGTTTTGCCGCCGACCGCGGCGCACCTGCGGTCTGTAGCGGCGAGAAGCCGGGAGCTGCTGGCAGCACCTGCAGCTCTGGAGAGACGGCACGCTGCTGGCTGCTTCCACAGCAGCGGTATCAGCTGCTGCTCTCCATTACGCAACTCCATGGTGCTTCCTCCGTTCTGAAAAATAAGTCACACCGAGTCGCCACGCTCACCAGAAAAGGTAAGACTTACCTTCAGTAATTTTTCAAAACTTGCGCTGGAGGAGCGGCGCTCCTCCCGACTGTCGCTTCCGCAATGCATTCGACAATATGTCGCGCATGCGTGCTGGCGGGGTCTTCACGTAGTCACTCACGTGACTCCGAAGTAAAATAAATGGTAAAACAGAAAAACGGGGACAATGGAGATTGAATCCACAAATTTTAAAAAACAAAATAACTCAGGAATATATTACAGAACAGATCAAGATTTTCTTTGAAATAAATGATAAACCGGAAACATCTCGTTCCTTATATGGGAAACGTTTAAAGCATATCTCCGGGGAATTATGATTTCCTCTCAAGCATTTTATAATAAAAAGAATCGAAGGGATAAACAGGAACTGGTAAGGGAGATTAAACAATTAGATACAGAGAATGCAGCTAATCCATCCATAATAATACATAATAAAATAGCAGCACTGAAATATAAATTAAATAAAATATATTCAGATCAAGTTGTAAAACTTTATCAATACACTAAACAATTACAGTTTGAATTTGGAGATAAACCTCAAAAATTATTGGCTCGCCAATTAAGGAAGATGGAGGGAGAAAAAAAAAATCCATAGGATTAAATCACATAATGGCGAACTTTTAATACGACCTAAAGATATTAATGAGAGATTTCTGCAATATTATAAAACTTATACACCACTAAAACAACAGAAAACAAGATAGGAATAGAAGCATTTTTTTAAAAATGTAATCTGAATGGGTTGGATTCACAAAATAGAGAATCATTAAATGCTGAAATTTCAGTAAAAGAAATCCAAGAATCTATTAGATCATTTAAAAATGGTAAAACACTGGGACCAGATGGTATTGGCTCGGAATTTTATAAAACATTTTATGATCAGATTGCACCACGCCTGAAAACATTATATGAATATATATGTACACAGCAGAAACTACCAGAAACGTTAAATTAATCTATTATAACACTTATACCTAAAATAAACAAAGATCTGGATGAACCAGGATCATTTACAATGGTGTACAATTTTGGTCGCCTAATCATAGGAAGGATGTCAACAAAATAGAGAGAGTACAGAGGAGATTTATTAGAATGTTGCCAGGGTTCCAGCAACTATGTTACAGAGAAAGGTTGAACAAGTTAGGTCTTTATTCTTTGGAGCGCAGAAGGTTAAGGGGGGACTTGATTGAGGTCTTTCAAATGATGAAAGGGACAGACAGAGTTGACGTGGATACGTTTTTCCCATTGAGGGTAGGGAAGATTCAAACAAGAGGGCATGACATGAGAATTAAGGGACAGAAGTTTAGGGGTAACGTGAGGGGGAACTTCTTTACTCAGAGGGTGGTGGCTGTGTGGAATGAGCTTCCAGCAGAAGTGGTGGAGGCAGGATCGATTTTAACATTTAAAAGTAAAGTGGATAGGTATATGGACGTGAAGGGAATGGAGGGGTATGGTCTGAGTGCAGGTAGATGGGACTAGGGGAAAACAAATGGTCGGCACGGACTGGAAGGGCCGAGAGGGCCTGTTTCCGTGCTGTAATTGTTATATGGTTATGTGGTTATTTAGAGCTATAGCTCTTTTAAATACTGATCAAAAGATATTAACTAAAATATTAGCACAAAGGCTAAGCACAGTTATTAACGAAATTAATTCATCCCGATCAAACAGGATTTATACCAAAACGATATTCCTCATATAATCTGAGATTTATTCAATATTATATATTCAAAAAGAGGTATTAAAAAAGATCTAGTAGTTATTTTGTTAGATGCGGAGAAAGCCTTCGATCAGGTGGAATGGTCCTATTTGTTTTCGGTTATGGAAACTGTTAAATTGGGAGAGAAGTTCATTACTTGGGTCAAATTATTATACACTAACCCAACAGCCAGAATAATAACAAATCAAATGCTATCAACTAAATTCAGTTTATCTCGAGGCTGTAGACAAAGTTGCCCTTTATCCCCACTACTCTTTGCGCTTGCAATAGAACTATTAGCTCAGCGGGTGAGATCACATCCTGAAATATATGGGTATGATACTAGAGATACTAAAAATAAAATCTCCTTATATGCGGATGATGTATTACTTTATATCACAAAACCGGAAATTAGAATCCAAAATTTATTAAAATTAATAACTGAATTCGGATCTTTTTCAGGATATAGTAGCAATTGGAATAAAAGTGAACTTATGCCAATAATGGTTAATAACCTACACATATTACAACAATTTCCTTTTAAGATAACAAATGAAAAAATTAAATATCTTGGAATTTATGTAACAAAAAGATTTAATGCTTTATTTAAATCCAACTTCCCACTATTATTGAATAAATTAAATAAGAACATTTTATATTGGAAAACCCTACCCATTTCAATGTTAGGTAAAATTAATGTAATAAAAATGATTTTTCTTCCGCAATTACTATATCTTTTCCAATTAATTCCGATATATCTTCCTAAAAATTTCTTTAGGAAGGTGGACTTTCTAGTTACTAACTTTATTTGGGATTATAAGAGCCATAGAATAAATAAAAAACATTTATGTAAATTAAAAATAAATGGAGGTTTAGCACTACCAAACTTTATGTTTTATTACTGGGCAGTTAATATTAAAAATATGATTTTTTGGTTAGTAGAGACAGATAACCAACCAACTTGATTAAAAATGGAGAAAGAAGATTGTTCTCCTTTCAAAATCAGTTCAATAATATTTGCCAATATTAATTTAGGTAAGAAAACCTATAGTGAAAACCCTATAATAGAAAGTGGAATACGTATTTGGAAACAAATAAAGAAAACATTAAAATTGAAATCTATACCACTAGCCCTTACCATTGCAAATAATGTTACATTTAAACCTTCAATGATGGATAAAGGCTTTTTACAATGGAAAAATAAGGGAATTAATAAGATGGGCGATCTCTACAGGGAAAACACTTTCCTTTCATTTCAAGAATTACAACAAATTTATGGATTACATTCCAAAGATTATTTTAGATACTTACAAATCAGAGACTATGTAAAAGCAAACACACAGGAATTTAGAAATAGAAAGACAGAAATTTTAGATGAATGTCTAAATAAACACCCGAACACAGAAAAAAATGATATCATTACATTTATAATATCCTATTGGAAAATGATGTCCCATTAACAGAAATATATAGACAATCATGGGAAAATGAATTAGGTCAAATTATCAGACCAGAAGTTTGGGATGAAAGTTTACAACACATACATCACTGTTCGTTAAATGCTAGACACTCTCTTATACAATTTAAAATATTACATAGACTACATTACTCAAAATCCAAACTACATAACATTTTTCCAAATGTATCTGCCATATGTGATAAATGTCAACACTTAGAAGCTAATCTGACACACTCATTTACAAATTGTGTAAAAATTACAAAATTTTGGATAGAAATATTTAGGATAATTTCAAATGTGGTTAATATGAACCTGATATTTGACTCAAAGTTAATAATACTGGGAATACTGGAAACAGATCAATTAATAACAACAAATCAAAGATTTTTTATTGATTATAGTTTAATAATTGGGAAAAAAATAATATTAAAATTCTGGAAAGGTCCTATATCCCCCACAATCAAAATGTGGAATACAGAAATGTCGGAGACACTCCATCTGGAAAGATTGAGGCTTTTCCTGATGGACAGGTTGGATCTTTTCAGAGGGATATGGTCTCCATATATTGAATATCTACAGGGTCAAAGTGGCTCAGTGCGAGAGCCTGACTGAGGCCTGAATAATAGAATGGATGAAGAATTACGTATAATAAATCATGGATATATCTCCAACGATGGATAACTTTTTAATACTCCATTCACTTCCTTATATTCTATATTATTTTTCTCTATCTTTTCCTACTTTATAAAAAAAATTAAAAAATGTATAGAAATATAAAGTCTTAAATGTTAATATTAATATTAATAATATTATGAATGTATGTAAGAAGTCTTTTTTATTAATATGTATTTACAACTAATAAAAAAATATTCATCAAAAAATAAAATCCAGTTAATTACACAACACTAAATCCAGAATTGCCTTCTCCCTGGTAGGCTCCAGTACAAGCTCTAAGAATCCATCTCTGAGGCACTCTACAAACTCCCTTTCTTGGGGTCCAGTACCAACCTGATTTTCCCAGTCTACCTGCATGTTGAAATCTCCCAAGTTATTAATGCACATTGTGAATAGCTGGAGCCCAGCATTATCCTGTGGGGACCCCACTAAATGTAATGTCATAACCCAATCTGATCCAAACTGACCAATTTATTCCTCCCATTCATTTTCTGTCCATAAACCCTTTTAAAAGGAGCCGATATTTGAAATTTCAAGCTCCTGCATTTTTTGAAATGCAGAATTAGGTCATTCGGCCCATCAAGTCTACTCCGCCATACTGATCTATCTTTCCCCCAACCCCATTCTCATGCCTTCTCCCCGTAACCATTGACACCATTACTAATCAAGAATCTGTCAAATCTCCGCCTTAAAAATATCCATTGACTTGGGCTCCACAGCCGTCTGTGCAAATTAATTCCACAGATTCTCCACCCACTGACTAAGGAATTCATTCTTATCTTCTTTCTAAAGGTATGTCCTATTATTCTGAGGCTTAGGCCTCTGGTCCGAGACTCTTCCACTTGTGCAAACATCCTCTCCACATTCACCCTATCCAGGCCTCTTCTATTCTCTTCTATTCTCAAACAATAGAAGAGATAAAAGGGAATGGCCAGAGTGAGTCCTCAGAGGTTGCTGGAGGCAGACGTCCGGTGGCGCCATGTTATCTTAACAGACGCTGCACATAGCTCCACTCCCTAAAATTCGCGATTTTTCGCGTTAAAACTGGATCAACAGGTCGGGATCAATTTAAAAAACTTATCGGAGTCTTGCTCGACTTGCTGATAACACCATCAGTAACAGCTGTGAATTTAACAGAGGCGTAAAGCACTCTAAATGAAAAATTCTTCCCTGGGTAAGAGCACTCAGAGGACAGTTACAAAACTCTCCAGGGGAAGCCAGACGAAGCCTGCAGATTTATTTTTGAAGTGGCTTCTGAAGAAAAGGTGCTTTTCGATATGGCTACAAGACTCAAAGCAGACTTGGCCAAGGACAAAGAGTTTGAAGAATTAAAGCTTTCGGTAAGTGAACTGAAAGATGTAAAGGTGGATGGAAAAAAGATGGAACACATGTTGGGAGTTATGATGGAAAAGATAGAAAAGCTGACGCTAAATATGACTTCTTGTAATCAGAATGTTATTGAGTCTGTGAAGGATTCGATTGGCACTATTAATAAACGAATTGACAATGTGAGAGATGAACTATCGGAGAGAATTGATAAGGGTGAAGAAGACACCACAAAGAGGTTTGACGCTGTGCTGGACACTGATGGCAAGAATAGTGGAGGAGATGAAGAAGGTGAGGTCAGAACAAGACCCTGCTAAACAACGGATGGCGACTCAGCTGGCTAAAGTTTCAGACAAATGTCTGGACCTCGAGGCTCGTTCAAGACGTCATAACCTAAGATTAGTTGGTGTACCAGAGGGAGCCGAGAGAGATAACACTTGCGAGTTTGTTGCAGGTTTAATTAAAGAGGCTCTTAAGCTCCCTAACCTACCAAAAATTGAAGCAGCACACCGGGTTCCTAGATTCAAACACAAATCTCAGGATGGCTCAGAACGTACACGACAGATTATTGTGAAATTATGGGACATTGCTGACGTGGAAGAGGTTATGAGAAATATCAAATATGGCGTGCCTCTGACGTATGGTGTAACTACTTTTAAAATCTTCAGAGACTACCCTTATGAAATCATGCAAAAACAAAATCAATTCTCTAAGGCAAAGCAGGCTCTCCAATGATATAAGAGGTCAGATATGATGTTTACTACCCAGCTAGAATGCGCATTTCCTACAAAGAACAGCAAAAATCGTTCACAAATCCTGAGGAGGCGTACAAATATGCTCTAACCATCGTGGAACAGAAGGACTAGCTGGAAAGGTTGGACATTTTGGACACTCTCTCTCTTTACTCTTGCACCCAGAATAGTGGCACACTGCCCAAAGAAGGAACTTTGTTTAGACGTCTTATCGGCGGAATGCTAACTCAAGGACACACTCTGTTCCAAGAGAAGCTGGAAATAGATAATCACTGAAAGCAGAACTCATCAACAGATGTATTCTCACTTGTATTAGCTATTACTGTTGTATATGAGATTGAATGAATAACCTAAAAGGTATAGCATTAACTCCCTTAACAATATTAACATAAAATATTAACATAGAAACAGTAATGAATGCTAATCAGAAATGGGGATTTTCAAATTAACACTTTAATTTAACCTAATAATTCTTAAGTAGATTTATAACCGGGGCGGGAGGGGAAGAGGCGAGCTACTGGTTTAGTTCCAGGAGCCAGAAATAGGTTAACCCCTTCAACCAATAATCGATGATCCTTGAGGTTAAAATATATACTTATCACTCAATAGACAAAAATTATAGTTATATCCGGAAATACCTCGGAAATGGACATATAGGTTGAAAGCTAAATGGATAGATAAAATATATCATTCTTCTTTTACACATAAATCAAGAGGCGTAGCAATATTATTTCGTAAAGGCACTTTATTTAAACATACATCAACCATAGCTGATAAAGATGGCAAATACATTATTGTGATAGGAGAATTAATTACAGAAAAAAATGATTTTTGTTAATATATATGGACCAAATTTTGATAGTCCATTGTTTTTTAAGAAAGTATTTAACAATATCCCAGAATTAACACAATATAATTTGATAATTGGAGGAGATTTTAACTGTACATTGGATCCCTATTTAGACAGATCTACAAAACAAAGAAAAATTAAATCACATTCTAGTGATTTATTAAATGCATACATGCAAACGACCAATATTAAAGATGTTTGGAGAACAGAAAACCCTACGGGACGAGAATATTCTTTTTACTCTCCAGTACATAAAACTTATTCAAGAATAGATTATTTTTTGGTGGATGCAAAACTTATTTCACTTACTTATGAATCTAAATATGATAATATTATAATCTCAGATCATGCGCCATTAACATTTAAAATTAAAATCAATGGCAAAATAGAAAACTCAGGACAGTGGAAACTTAACCCACAAATTTTAAAAAATAAAGCCACCCAGGAATATATCATAACTCAAATTCATTTTTTTTTGAAATAAATGATCAACCAGAGATATCCCGTTCTTTATTATGGGAAACATTTAAAGCATATCTCCGGGGAATCATGATTTCTTCACAAGCATTCTATAACAAAAAGATTCGGAAAGAACAACAAGATTTAAAAAAGGAGATTAAACAATTAAATATACAGAATGCAACAAAACCAGATATAATATTACATAATAAAATTGTAACATTGAAATATAAATTAAACAAAATATATACAGATCAAGTGATAAAATTTTATCAACATACTAAACAATTACAGTTTGAATTTGGGGACAAACCCCAAAAATTATTGGCTCGACAATTAAGGAAAATTGAAGCGGAAAAAATCATACATAGGATTAAATCACAAAACGGTGAATTATTAATACAACCTAAAGATATTAATGAAAGATTTATGCAATATTATAAAAATTTTATACACTGCTAAAGCAACAGTAAATAAAATAGAAATAGATGCATTCTTAAAAAAATGTAACCTGAAAGGATTGGATTTACAAAACAGAGAATTATTAAATGCTGATATTTCAATAAATGAAATTGAAGAATCTATTAGATCATTAAAAAAACGGTTTTAAAACACCGGGACCCGATGGTATAGGTTCGGAATTTTATAAAATATTTCATGATTATATGGTTCCATATCTGAAATCATTATATGAACAGATATATACACAACAGAAATTACCGGATACGTTGAATGAATCTATTATAACACTTATACCTAAAATAAATAAAGATTTGGATGAACCAGGATCATATAGAGCAATAGCTCTATTAAATACAGATCAAAAGATATTAACAAAAATATTAGCAAAAAGACTGAGTTCAGTCGTTAACGAACTAATCCATCCCGATCAAACAGGATTTATACCAAAAAGATACTCTTCATACAACCTAAGACGGTTGTTCGATATTATATATTCGAAAAGAGGTGATAAAAAAGATTTAGTAGTCATTTCGCTTGATGCAGAAAAAGCTTTTGACCAAGTAGAATGGCCTTATTTATTTTCGGTGATGGAAGCTTTCAAACTGGGGGAGGAGTTTATTACTTGGATTAAATTACTATATGCAAATCCAATAGCTAGAATAACAACAAATCGAATGTTATCAACTAAATTTAATTTATCTCGAGGTTGTAGACAAGGTTTTTCCTCTATCACCTTTATTGTTTGCATTAGCAATAGAACCTCTTGCCCAGAGGGTGAGATTACACCCGGAAATACATGGATATGATACTACAGATACTAAGAATAAAATCTCCTTATATGCGGATGATGTATTACTTTATATCACTGAGCCAGAAACAAGTATCCGAAATTTGTTAAAACTAATAACGGAATTTGGATCACTCTCAGGATACAGTATCAATTGGAATAAAAGTGAAGTTATGCCAATAACGGTGAATAATTTACATATATTACAACAATTCCCTTTTACGATATCAAATGAAAATATTAAATATCTTGGGATTTTTTGTTACAAAAAGATTTGACTCTTTATTTAAATTTAATTTCCCTCCATTACTGAATAAATTAAATAAGAATATTTTATACTGGAAAAGCTTACCTATTTCAATGATAGGTAAAATTAATGCAATAAAAATGATCTTTCTCCCACAATTATTATATTTATTTCAATTAATTCCGATATATCTTCCTAAAATTTTTTTTAAAAAAGTAGACTCTATAATTACTAACTTTATCTGGGATTATAAGAGCCATAGAATAAATAAAAAACACTTATGTAAATCTAAAATAAACGGAGGATTAGCATTACCAAATCTTATGTTTTATTACTGGGCAGTTAATATTAAAAAATATGAATTTTTGGCTAGAAGAAATAGATAATAAACCAAATTGGTTAAATATGGAAAAAGAAGATTGTTCTCCATTTGAAATTAGCTCTATAATATTTGCTAACACTAATGTAGCTAAGAAAGTTTATAGTGAAAATCCGATAATAGAAAACGGAATCCGCATCTGGAAACAAATAAAGAAAGCATTAAAACTAAAATCTATACCATTAGGTCTTACAATTGCCAATAATTTTGTGTTTAAACCTTCAATGTTGGATAAGGCTTTTTTACAATGGAAAAATAAAGGAATTTCTAAGATGGGTGATCTCTATAAGGAAAATACTTTTCTTTCATTTCAAGAGTTACAACAAACTTATGGGCTACACAATAAAGAATATTTTAGATATTTACAAATTAGAAATTATGTTTCTGCAAATATACAAGAATTTAGAAATAGAAAGACAGAAATTTTAGATGAATGCTTGAATAAACACCCAAATACGGAAAAAATGATATCATATATATAAAATTTTATTGGAAAATGATACCCCATCAACAGAAATACATAGAGAGTCTTGGGAAAAGGAATTAGGCCAAATAATAAGACCAGAAATATGGGATGAAAGTCTACAACATATACATCATTGCTCGTTAAATGCTAAACATTCCCTTATACAGTTTAAAATACTACATAGATTACATTATTCTAAATCTAAATTACATTATATTTTCCCAAAGATATCTCCTACATGTGATAAATGTCAAATCTCAGAAGCAAATTTGTCACATTCATTTACTAACTGTATAAAAATTGTAGAATACTGGAACGAAATATTTAAGATAATTTCGAATGTTGTCAATATAAGTATGACTCCTGACCCAAAGTTAATTATACTTGGAATATTTGAAACTGACCAACTAATAACAATGAATCAAAGAACTTTTATTGACTACTGTCTAATAATTGGGAAAAAATTAATATTAAAATTTTGGAAAAGCCCTGCATTCCCAACAATCAAAATGTGGAATACAGAAATGTCGGAGACACTCCATTTGGAGAGATTGAGGCTTGTCCTTATGGATAGGTTAGACCTCTTCAGACGGATTTGGTCTCCGTATATTAAATATTTACAGGGTCATAACGGTTCGGCGCGAGGACTTGACTGAGGCCTGGATATTTGAATGGATGAAGAAATATATATAATAAATCATGAATATATCTTTAAGGGCGGATTAATAATAGAATATTGACTGGCCTTGAGGGGGATACGACATATATTGCCTGAAGTAGATTCATATTGCCCGAGTCGAAGACGAGGGCAATATGGATCTAGTGAGGGCAATATATGTCGTATCTCCCGAAAGAGGACAGTCAATATTGTTATTATTACCCATATCAGACATCTAGAGGAAAATTTGAACATCTCAGCTCGGCGGACTTCCACGTAAAATTTAACCAAAATGGACGCGGCAGTCTTCCTGTCTGCCGTTTGAATATTCTAAATTTCCCACGCAGCGTCACGTTGCCGTCACGTTGCCAAGTTCCCGGATGTGAGACCAGGGGAATATAAGACTATATTCCCCGCTGTTTTAACAGGTAAAGTCCATAGGCGTTCGCAAGAAAGGGGAATACAAGAAAATATTCCCCTGTTACCCCTGCTGGCAGTAAAAACGAAGGGAATACAATTTTGTAAAAGCATACCTCAGATGTGTGATATGGGTAATAATAATAGAATATTGACTGGCCTTGAGGGGGATACGACATATATTGCCTGAAGTAGATTCATATTGCCCGAGTCGAAGACGAGGGCAATATGGATCTAGTGAGGGCAATATATGTCGTATCTCCCGAAAGAGGACAGTCAATATTGTTATTATTACCCATTATCAGACATCTAGAGGAAAATCTGAACATCTCATATGATATGAATGTATCTATACATTTTGCAATATGCATTGCAACATTGTAAATAAGGGTACTAAAACCATTCCAACATTGTAAATAAGGGTACTAAAAGAATGTAACATTTATGTTTCATTTATGTAATTTATGTAATTCATTTATGTGACAATGTGAAGGTCGAACTTTTAAATCGCGAACCTCTTCTCGCAACCGGCTGCCATTTTTTTTTTTTAAGATAAATTTTAAATTTCGCACGCAGCGTCACGTTGCCGTCACGCAGCGTCACGTTGCCGTCACGCAGCGTCACGTTGCCGTCACGCAGCGCCACGTTGCCAAGTTCCCAGATGTGAGACCAGGGGAATATAAGACTATATTCCCCTGGAATATTAATGATCTGGATGAGGGAATTGAAGGCAATATCTCCAAGTTTGCGGATGACACTAAGCTGGGGGGCAGTGTTCGCTGTGAGGAGGATGCTAGGAGACTGCAAGGTGACTTGGATAGGCTGGGTGAGTGGGGCAAATGTTTGGCAGATGCAGTATAATGTGGATAAATGTGAGGTTATCCACTTTGGTGGCAAAAACAGGAAAGCAGACTATTATTTAAATGGTGGCCGATTAGGAAAAGGGGAGATGCAGCGAGACCTGGGTGTCATGGTACACCAGTCATTGAAAGTAGGCATGCAGGTGCAGCAGGCAGTGAAAAAAGCGAATGGTATGTTAGCTTTCATAGCAAAAGGATTTGAGTACAGGAGCAGGGAGGTTCTACTTCAGTTGTACAGGGTCTTGGTGAGACCACAACTGGAGTATTGCGTGCAGTTTTGGTCTCCAAATCTGAGGAAGGACATTATTGCCATAGAGGGAGTGCAGAGAAGGTTCACCAGACTGATTCCTGGGATGTCAGGACTGTCTTATGAAGAAAGACTGGATAGACTCGGTTTATACTCTCTGGAATTTAGGAGATTAAGAGGGGATCTTATAGAAACTTACAAAATTCTTAAGGGGTTGGACAGGCTAGATGCAGGAAGATTGTTCCCGATGTTGGGGAAGTCCAGGACAAGGGGTCACAGCTTAAGGATAAGGGGGAAATCCTTTAAGACCGAGATGAGAAAGACTTTTTTCACACAGAGAGTGGTGAGTCTCTGGAACTCTCTGCCACAGAGGGTAGTTGAGGCCAGTTCATTGGCTATATTTAAGAGTGAGTTGGATGTGGCCCTTGTGGCTAAGGGGATCAGAGGGTATGGAGAGAAGGCAGGTACGGGATACTGCGTTGGATGATCAGCCATGATCATATTGAATGGCGGTGCAGGCTCGAAGGGCTGAATGGCCTACTCCTGCACCTAATTTCTATGTTTCTATGTTTCTATATTCCCCGCTGTTTAAACAGGTAAAGTCCATAGGCGTTCGCTAGAAAGGGGAATATAAGAAAATATTCCCCTGTTAGCGCTGCTGGCAGTAAAAAGGAAGGGAATACAATTTCGTAAAAGCATACCTCAGATGGGTGATATGGGTAATAATGACGAATATTCTATTCTCCATCAAACCTTTCTTATTCTTTATTCTTTTTTCTATTTTCTCATATCTATATAAAAAATTAGAAAATAGTATAGAAACAAATTATCTTAACCTCTTAATATCAGTACGAATATAAATATTATTAACTTCATGAGAATATTATTAGTATCTTATATTTTTAATTATATAAAATTGTGTATTTTCAATTATATAATAATTTTAAATTTAAAATCAGTGATAACACAAAATATTGTTAACATTACGAAAATATAATGAATATCATAAAAGATTTACTAGTTTTTCATATTATTAATTACATAAGATCTGGCATGCTATATTGCTAATACTATAAATGTATTATTAGTATCATGTATTTTCACTATAGTAAAATAATGTACTCTGTTATTATTTTGTTTCTATAATAAATAAAATTTAAAAAAAAAAAAAAAAAAAAGGAAATGGACATATATTCTATAAATGGGTACTATACATTTGATTTTTTTAAACTGGTCCCATTCCAATATGTTATGATTATTTGAGGGAGCGGAGCTATTTGTTTGTTTTATATCGACACGGAAGTCAATAAAATGTTTTTTTCCACCTACAGGTCGGTCGACAAGCTCGGACACTGTATTCTCACTTGTATTAGTTTTTTTTATCATTTTCACATTTAATCACATGTGTGTTTTTTTTAATTCAAGGATTATCGCAAAGGGAATCTACTAACTGATCATTGTAGGGTAAATGATCCCCCTATATCCAAAGACCTGAGGTACGAATGCACCGCAAGACACATAGGTATTAAAGCTATTCAAAATGCAAGACGATAACCAAAATAAACTGGGAGGAATCTCATTTTGTAGTTGGAACCTTAGCGGTGTTAACGAACGCATTAAAAGGGGTAAGATTCTAGCTCAGCTGAAAGCATACAATACAGACATTGCCTTTTTACAAGAGACTCACAAACTTCAAGACCAAGCTAGATTGAGGGCGAACTAGATAGGTCAAAATTTTCACATCATATACGTCGAAATCTAGAGGAATGTCTATTATTATTCGCAAAGGCATTCCATTTAAACCCAAAAAAACCTTAACAGATAAGGACGGGAGATATTTGATAGTTACCGGGGAGATCCATGCTGCCCCAATTACCTTGGTAAACATATATGCACCCAACTTTGACAACCCGCACTTTTTCAATAAAATTGATTAATATAATCAATGAAATCTTGAAAGGGATAGACAGAGTTGACGTGGATAAGCTTTTCCCATTGAGGGTAGGGAAGATTCAAACAAGAGGGCATGACATGAGAATTAAGGGACAGAAGTTTAGGGGTAACGTGAGGGGGAACTTCTTTACTCAGAGGGTGGTGGCTGTGTGGAATGAGCTTCCAGCAGAGGTGGTGGAGGCAGGATCGATTTTAACATTTAAAAGTAAAGTGGATAGGTATATGGACGTGAAGGGAATGGAGGGGTATGGTCTGAGTGCAGGTAGATGGGACTAGGGGAAAACAAATGGTCGGCACGGACTGGAAGGGCCGAGAGGGCCTGTCTCCGTGCTGTAATTGTTATATGGTTATATTATATGGTTATAATTCAGGGCAGAATACAACTACCAAATTCTCATAATCGGCGGAGACTTTAACTGTGTCTTAGACACTTACTTAGATAAATCCAATCAAAAACAAAGAGGTATTACGAAATCCAAAACTAGCAAACTTCTAAACACATACATAAAAAACACAAACATATCAGATGTCTGGAGGATTACAAATCCAACCGGCAGGGATTACTCGTTCTACTCTATGGTGCACAAGACATATTCACAAATAGATTATTTTTTGGTGGATACAAAACTAAACCCTGCACTTCTAAACCAAAATACCACACAAACACAATCTCAGATCACTCCCCAATAACAAGAGGAATTGGGAGCACAAATCTCAAATAAGGAAATAGAAGAAACAATAATCTCATTAAAAAATGAAAAGACACCAGGTCCCGACGAATTTAGTAATGAATTCTATAAATGTTTTTATGAAATATTTAATCCCCCGCCTACAGAAAATGTATACTTATGCCTTCAAAGCACAAATACTACCTGAAACACTAGCAGCATCCACGATCACACTAATGCTTAAGAAAAATAAAGATGTGGAAGAACCTGGATCATACAGAGCTATTGCATTGTTAAATACAGATCAAAAAATATTAGCGAAAATACTAGCTAGAAGACTATGTAAATATGCTAGTAAATTAATACATCCGGATCAAACGGGGTTTATCCCTAAGAGACAATCATTTAATAATTTGAGACGTCTGTTCAATATAATGCACTCACACCAAACTGAAGATCAAAAACTATCAGTCATATCGTTGGATGCAGAGAAAGCATTCGATAAGGCCGAATGGGATTATATGCTCAGGGTATTGCAAGAATTTCAACTGGGAGAGAATTTTATTCTATTGATTAAATTACTATATAATAAGCCAACAGGCAGAATATTAACAAACAATAATTTATCTATGAAATTTCATTTGTCAAGGGGAAATAGACAAGGATGTTCATTATCACCGTTGTTATTTGCCCTCATAATTGAACCCCTAGCAGAAAGAATCAGAACTCATCCGAATATCCATGAATATAAAACAAAATATTCTAAAAATAAAATATCACTATACGCTGATGACATACTATTGTACATCACAAAAGCCTCATATTACTATACCAAATATTTTAAAATTAATAGAGGACTTTGGATCATTCTCAGGATATAGAATACATTGGAATAAAAGTGAAATCATGTAAATAAAACCAAAAGACTCTACGTATCTTTTACAGTTTCCTTTCAAAATAGCTACGGAAAATTTTAAATACTTGGGCATCGAAATGACTAGAAGATCTCAAGATATGTTTGACAAAAATTATAACTTGATTGAATTTTGGAAAACACTTCCGATGTCCTTAATAGGCCGAATAAATGCCATAAAAATGATTTTTCTACCACAAATTTTATACCTGTTCCAATCTATCCCAATATATTTACCCAAAAAGTTTTTTAAAAAACTGGACTCAGATATCACAAATTTTATTTGGGATTATAAATCCCACAGAATACAAAGAGCTCATCTGAATAAACCCAAAGTAGTAGGGGGATTAGCACTCCCCAACTTTATGTATTACTACTGGTCTGTAAATATCAGAAACATGATCCAATTGCTGGATAACTCTCCTCAACAACCGGATTGGATGATTATGGAAAGAGGATTGCTCTCCTTATAATATTGGAGCAATCCTTCTCTCTCCAATATCGATGAATAATATAAATTACAACAATAATCCAATTATATACAGTACAATCAGAATTTGGAAACAAATAAAACACAATCTAAAATTAAGAAATTTATCTCTCTTATCTCCTATCGGTAAAACACCCTCATTTAAACCTTCAACTATAGATAAAGCATTTATACAATGGGAAAGAGCTGGAATTAAAATCTTCGGAGATGTGCATGAATCAGGAAAACTATTATCATTTAAACAAATACAACTCAAATACAATTTGGGAAACAA
The DNA here is from genome assembly GCA_035221665.1 of Okamejei kenojei. Taxonomy (NCBI): domain Eukaryota; kingdom Metazoa; phylum Chordata; class Chondrichthyes; order Rajiformes; family Rajidae; genus Okamejei; species Okamejei kenojei. The sequence goes on along the minus strand of CM069140.1, from coordinate 54,392,213 downwards.
TCAGTATTTTAAATATTTCCAAATCCGTGACTATCTGAAAAAATACGCACAAGATTATCACAATATGCCTCCAGACTTACTGGAAGAAGTAATGAATACAAAGGCAGAATCAGCAAACCTAATATCATATATATATAATATTATTCTAAATGCAGAAATACCAACAACAGATGGTATCAGGAGAGATTGGGAAAAATAATTAAGTATAAAAATTCCCAAAGAAAGGTGGGAAGAATATTTATTAAACGTGCATAAATGTTCAATTAATGTAAGACACACGTTAATACAATTTAAAATTTTACACAGATTATACTATTGAAAAAATAAATTAAGTAAACTTTTCCCAATGTCTCATCTATATGTGATAAATGTCAATGTCAAGAAGCTAATATAGCACACTCATTTGTCTTTTGTACAAAAATTCAAACATTTTGGACTGAAATTTTCGAAATTTTCACAAAAACATTTAAAATAAAATTGAAACCGGAAGCAGACTGGATAATCTTCGGGCTATCGGAAGATTGCCCTGAATTAAATGTGTTTCAAAAGAATCTATTTGAATATGGCTTAATAACTGGAAAAAAGCTCATCTTAAAATTCTGGAAAAATTCTCCGGTACCCACAGTCAATATGTGGATTTCAACTATGTTCGAAACACTACACTTGGAAGATAATAGACTCCAACTAGCAGGAAAATCAGGCTGTTTCTATAAGATGTGGTCTGCATTTATAAATCTATTACAAGGATAAGGTGCAAGAATACCTCAAAAAAGTACCGGTGTCGGGTCTTGGTAAAGGGGGAAGAAAAACTGTCGAGTTGGTAGATTCCTTTTGCGAGATGTTTATAATAAAGTAACTGGCTTTTCTTTTTTCTTTCTCTATTTTTCCCTTTTCCTTTTTTTTTTGTTTCTCCAGGGTCTATCTCTTAATTCCCGTTTCTAACTCTTCAAGGGTTTCCTTTCCCTCTGTCACGCTTTGGCACTTTCACATGTCTTTTTCACTTTTCTACTTTCTATGCTGCTATTTTTCTCTCTTTCTCTCTTTTCTAAAGCCTTTAAAAAAATTAAGGGGTACAATGACTGTAATACAATACAAGGGATGTACACTGATGTAACATACAGTACCACTAATAAATAAAGATAATAAAAAAAATTAAAAAAGAGGTTGGTGGAGGCCGGTTCTCTAGATACTTTCAAGAGAGAGCTAGATAGGGCTCTTAAAGATAGTGGAGTCAGTGGATATGGGGAGAAGGCAGAAACGGGGTAATGATTGGGGATGATCACATTGAATGGTGGTGCTGGCTTGAAGGGCCGAATGGCCTACTGCACCTATTGTCTATTGTCTATCTCATTGATTTGCCTACTAATTCTTTTTCACTGATATCAGTCTCTGATGGCTCTTTTTACCCATGCTTTCTTCCACAATGAAAGACAAAGTATTTGTTTAATATGTCTGCCATTTCCATATTTTCCAATTTAATTTCTCCTGGATCTATCTGTAAGGAATCATTAAAATTTTGCTAATCTGTTACATTTTACTCATTTATGGAAGCTTACATTCTATTCTGATGTTTCTTTGACCGATTCCTTTCATATTCCACTTTCCCTTTCCTTACTAATACCTTGCATCTCCTCCGATGTGTTCTGAAATGTTCAAGCTGACAATTGTTTTTGGCAGCGATATGTCTTATTTCATTTACCCAACACTATGTTTTATTTCAAAGTGTTGGAGGCGTAGATTCTTTTCTAAATGGGGAGAGAATCTAGAAATCGGAGGTGCAAAGGGACTTGGCAGTGCTGGTGCAAGATTCCCAAATACTTAAACTTTATTTCAAGAGGGCTTGTGTACAAAAACAGGGATGTAATGCTGAGGCTCTATAAGGCTCTGGTCAGGCCGCATTTGGAACATTGTGAGGAAGGATGTGCTGGCTCTGGAGAGGGTCCAGAGGAGGTTTACAAGAATGATCCCAGGAATGGATAGATTAACGTATGATGAGCATTTGACAACACTGGGCCTATATTCGCTGGAGTTTAGAAGAATGAGGGGGGACCTCACTGAAACATACAGAATAGTGAAAGGCTTGGAAAGAGTGGATGTGGAGAGGATGTTTCCACTCGTGGGAGAGCCTAGGACTAGAGGTCATAGCCTCAGAATTAAAGGACATTCTTTTAGGAAGGACATGAGGAGCAATTTATTTAGTCAGAGGGTGGTGAATCTGTGGAATTCTTTGCCACAGAAGGCTGTGGAGGTCATGTCAGTGAATATACTTTATTTAAGGCAGAGACATATAAATCATTGGTTAGGACAGGTGTCAGAGGCTATGGGGAAAAGGCAGAAGAATGGGGTTAGGAGGGAGAGATAGATCAGCCATGATTGAATGGCGGAGTAGACGATGGGCCGAATGGCCTAATTCTAACCCTATCACTTATGATCTTACAAACTCAGCAGTTAAGGCAGCATCTGTGGAGGGAAATGGACAGACAACATTAAAAAAACAATAAAACCCACTCCTAACTGACCAATGCTGTTGCATATTGAAGGAAGCCAATCTACAAAAGCAGTGCACGTATATCTGCACATCACCACCTTCCTAAATCCAGCCTATGTTGTTCAACATTGCTTAGTATCTTCATCGATGATAAATTCATCTTCAGTGTTCTTCCTTGTTCTTCCAGCAATAGTTTTACCCATCGCTAATAATAGACAATAGACAATAGACAATAGGTGCAGGAGTAGGCCATTCAGCCCTTCGAGCCAGCACCGCCATTCACTGTGATCATGGCTGATCATTCACAATCAGAACCCCGTTCCTGCCTTCTCCCCAAATCCCTTGACTCTGCAATCTTTAAGAGCTCTATCCAACTCTCTCTTGAAAGCATCCAGAGAATTGGCCTCCACTGCCTTCTGAGGCCATTGCATTGCCCATTTTCCCCTTCCTTCTCTCCATGCCCCTATATATGGAATGCCATTTTACTAGTGTGTCCCTCCTTTCTTTCTTTCCTTTCAGCAAGGAGCACAAAATTGCCAACAGCTGCTCTCTGTTGATTCTGGTGCAGACTTGTCTATAAATTGTGGTGCCCACTCTTTCCTTCACTTGCTTTCCCTTCTGCTCCTATACCTGTTCCCGTTCCCTTTACACCTCCACCTCACTGCAGCAATGTCTTTCATCAACAACAACACGATAAAGCAACTTTAATCCAGTAAAATTTCACTTAGCACTTCATGAGAACATAGCAAGCTAAAAACCGATAGCAAGTGGTAACAAAAAGGCAAATGGCAAACAACATAGAAGGAAGCTTCAAGGAATCACAGGACTATAGAGTAACGCAGACCATCACTTTATGGCATCTCATTAGTAACACTGTCTAATTATCCCTGCTCTCTGGTTGGGAGCCTTCATCTGATATTTTTTCCTATTATTCAAGGATTCAGCCGATTCCTTTAGAAACTTAAGAAGAGAAGGAAACGGAGAAATAAAAAGCCTTTGAGAAGACTTGCAACCATTCTCCCATCTCGTCCATTCAACCCTTCCCATTGCTCCTCTTGACCCTAGTACCTTTCCAACTCTGTTCATTAAGAATCTATATCTCCATCTGCTTCAAATACATTGAAAAGACTGTTACAAAGACCACTATAAAGCTCTGATTTAGTTTCTAATATTTTTACTTGTTTCTTTAGACTGAGCGGAAACGCCCCAAGCCAAATCCCCACCACAGGCAGGGGAATTTAAGGGCAGGGGAAGCAAGAGTAAAGAACATGAAAGGTGATAGACAAAAGACAATAGACAATAGGTGCAGGAGTTGGCCAATCGGCCCTTCGAGCCAGCACCGCTATTCATTGTGATCATGGCTGATCATTCACAATCAGTACCCCATTCCTGCTTTCCCCCCACATCCCCTGACTCCGCTATCTTTAAGAGCTCTGTCTAACTCTCTCTTGAAAGCATCCGGAGAATTGGACTCCACTGCCTTATGAGGCAGAGAATTGCACAGATTCACAACCCTCTCTGTGAAAACGTTTTTCCTCAACCCCGTTCTAAATGGCTTACCCCTTATTCATAAACAGTGGTCCCTGGTACTGGACTCCCCCAACATCGGGAACAGGATTACCCCTACCTCTAACATGTCCAAACCCTTAATAATCTTATATTTTCAATAAGATTCCCTCCCATCCTAAATTCCAGAATATACAAGCCCAGCCGCTCCATTCTATCAACATATGACAGTCCCGCTATCCCGGGAATTAACCTTCGTGAACCTATGCTGCACTACCTCAATAGCAAGAATGTCCTTCCTCAAATTTGGAGACTGAAACTGCACACAATACTCCAGGTGTGGTTTCACTAGGGCCCTGTACAACTGCAGAAGGACCTCTTTGCTCCTATACTCAACTCCTCTTGTTATGAAGGCCAACATGCCAGTCGCTTTCTTCATTGCCTGCTGTACCTGCATGCTTACTTTCCGTCCCTGCATGCATGCTTTCTTCACTGCCTGCTGTACCTGCATGCTTACATGCTTGACGATATGTGGCGTTGCTGTCTCACAACCAACAATCTGGGTTCGATCCTGACCTTTGGGTACAATTCAGGTGTAATTTGAACAGTCCTGCTCTTTTCACCCACATCCTAAAGACATGTTGGCAGGTTACAGTAAATTACCCCAGTATAGATGGATAGATCATTTCCCACCATCCTCCATTCCCCATCAACACAGGCATTTTCCTGCTCCATCTTTTTATATATTTATTTGGGTTGGGCTAGAACATAATAACTGAAATTGGAGGCACATAATATTATCCTTAATAGTAAGATGAAACGAGAACTTACCAATTTGCAGTTTGATCTTTATTTTATGAGGAATTACGTTGGTGATTACGTGAAGAAGACCCCGTCAGGCCGCATGCGCGTTAATCTTCAAAGCAGCGTTATGAAATCACAGGTAACAGTAATTTAAGTATAATAGTAAGAGCAGAAACCTAGAACTACCAGATGACCTTTGTGAGAGAGGGTTGGGCGTGGAGGGCACGTAATCACCAACTCCTCATAAAATAAAGATCAAACATCAAACTGGTAAGTTCTCGTTTAATCTTACTATTTTACTTCGGAGTCACGTGAGTGACTACGTGAAGATTTCAAAGCTCTGTAATTTCATGCCGTGGATTCAAATCCAGGCGTCTCACTGCATTGATTGATTCAGGATGAGTGAATAATCAACAATGCATTGAGCATGACATTGATTTAAATGTCTTAATGGTTTATGTTAATAAAGAAAACCAATAGCAACCCCTCTATCTCAGGGGAGGCTAAACTGAACGCAAAACAGAATAGGCAAATAGCCCCGGGTTGGCAATCGACCTATGGAAATTTTTTTGTGAAAAACAATTCCCTTGACCATCTTGTGGCCGCGAGGATATGGTCGATGGGAACGTCCATTGCCTTGGCCGCCGATGTTGATGCCGCCCTGGTGGAATGAGATATAAAGTTGTCAGTGTTAATAACTGCATAACCCAGAACCTGCTTTAGCCACCTCAAAATAGTTTGAACCCACATTTTCCTGTGTGGTTGTTTGAGGCTAATAAACAATGCTGATCCCACACCTCCTAGGGTTCTGGTGGCCTTGATATAATATAGCAAGCGTGCCCTCACACCTAGACGTGAATCCATGGGGTATGCGGAAATATGATCTTAACCCCTGTCCCCCTCAGAGGTACGGACAGGGGTTTCTGTGGCAACAGACAGGATTCGAGGATGGTGTGCTGCCTTCCTGGTGCCAGGATCCAGGATGTCACGGACAGAGTGCAGAAAATCCTCAAGGGGAAGGTGAACAGCCGGAAGTGGTAGTGCATGTCGGCACAAACGATGTCGGAAAGAAGGGGATGAATATTCTGCAGCGTGACTTTAGAGAGCTCGGAAAAATGCTGAAAAGCAGGACCTCCAGGGTTGTTATCTGCGGTTTGCTTCCAGTTCCTCGTGCTGGCGAGAGCAGGAACGAGGAGATACGGGACCTGAATGTGTGGCTGAGTAACTGGTGCAGGGGGCAGGGATTTAGATTCTTAGATCACTGGGATCTGTTTTGGAGTAAGGGGGAACTGTACAAAAGGGACGGATTGCATCTTAACAGGTGGGGGACCAGCATTCTGGCAGGCAGGTTTGCCACTGCTACACGGGTGGTTTTAAACTGAATAAGGGGGGTGGGGTGTCAAATGAGATAGTCGATGATGGAGTTAAAGGAAAGAGAGTAAAGGGATGGTTAATGACCCCAGAATTAACGGGAAAGGAAGCTCACAAAGGGATAGGAGAGTATGGCCAAGTGTAATAGGGCGAAGTATAAGAAGTAAAGTAAATGAGCTTGAGGCTCAGTTACTGGTTGGTAGATATGACATTGTGGGGATTACTAAGACGTGGCTGCAGGAGGATCGGGCCTGGGAACTTAATATTCAGAGTTATACATCCTACAGAAAGGACAGGCAGGTGGGCAGAGGAGCGGGGGTAGCTCTGCTGGTGAGGGATGGAATTCAGTTCCTTGCGAGGGAAGACATACGGACTGACCAGGTAGAGTCACTGTGGTACACAAAAAGCTGGAGAAACTCAGCGGGTGCAGCAGCATCTAAGGAGCGAAGGAGATAGGCGACGTTTCGGGTCGAGACCCTTCTTCAGACTGGTCAGGGATCAGGGAAACGAGAGATATAGACGGTGATGTGGAGAGATAAGGAACAATGAGTGAAAGATATGCAAAGAAGTATCGGTGATAAAGGGAACAAGCCATTGTAAGCTGTTTGTGGTGTGAAAATGAGAAGCTGGTGCAACTGGGGTGGGGGAGGGAGATGGAGATGGAGGGAATGCCAGGGCCCGAGGGCTGAGGGAGAGGTGGGAAGGGGAGGAGACAGCAAGGGTTAACAGAATTGAGAAAATTCAATATTCAAGCCCAAAGGATGCAGACTCCCCAAGCGGAATATGAGGTGCTGTTCCTCCAGCTTGCGGTGTTGCTCACTCTGGCCGTGGAGGAGGCCCAGGACCGAGAGGTCGGATGTGGAATGGGAGGGGGAGTTGAAGTGCTGAGCCACCGGGAGGTCGGGTTGGTTATTGCGGACCGAGCGGAGGTGTTCGGCGAAGCGATCGCCAAGCCTCCGCTTGGTCTCACCGATATAGATCATCTGGCATCTGGAGCAGCGGATGCAGTAGATGAGGTTGGAGGAGGTGCAGGTGAACCTCTGTCGGACCTGGAAGGACTGCTTGGGTCCCTGAAAGGAGTGGAGGGGGGAGGTGAAGGGACAAGTGTTGCATTTCTTGCGGTTGCAAGGGAAAGTGCCCGGGGAAGGGGTAGAGTGGGAGAGGAGGGAAGAATGGACAAGGGAGTTGCGGAGGGAGCGGTCTTTGCGGAAGGCAGACAGGGGGGGAGATGGGAAGATGTGGCGGGTGGAGGGGTCACGTTGGAGGTGGCGAAACTGGCGGAGGACTATATGTTGTATTTGCCGGCTGGTGGGGTGAAAGGTGAGGACCAGGGGGACTCTGCCCTGTTTGCGAGTGGGGGAATGGGGAGCGAGGGCAGTGTTGCGGGGTATGGAGGAGACCCTGGTGCGAGCCTCATCAATAGTGGGGGAGGGGAATCCCCGTTCTCTGAAGAATGAGGCCATTTGTGATGACCTGGTGTGCAACACCTCATCCTGGGAGCAGATGCGGCGTAGACGGAGGAATTGGGAATAGGGGATGGAGTCCTTACAGGGAGCAGGGTGGGGAGGAAGAGTAGTCCAGGTAGCTGTGGGAGTCAGTAGGTTTGTAGTGGATGTCGGTCAGGAGCGTATCACCTGCAATAGAGATGGTGAGGTCAAGGAATGGTAGGGAAGTGTCGGAAATGGTCCAAGTGTATTTGAGTGCCGGATGGAAGTTGGTGGTGAAATGAATGAAGTCAGTCAGTTGTGTGTGGGTGCAGGAGGTGACACCAAAGCAGTCGTCGATGTAACGGAGGTAGAGGTCGGGGATGGGGCCCTGGTACGTCGAGAACAAGGATTGTTCGACGTACCCAACAAAGAGGCAAGCATAGCTGGGGCCCATGCGTGTGCCCATAGCTACGCCTTGTGTTTGGAGGAAATGGGAGGAATCAAAAGAGAAGTTATTGAGGGTGAGGACCAACTCTGCTAGGCGGAGGAGGGTGTCAGTGGACGGGTATGGGTTGCTCCTCTGGTCGAGGAAAAACCGGAGGGCTTTGAGACCGTCCTGGTGGGGGATGGAGGTGTAGAGCGACTGGACGTCCATGGTAAAGATGAGAGGATGGGGGCCTGGAGAATGGAATGCACGGAGCCGACGGAGAGTGTCTGAGGTGTCTTGAACATAGGTGGGGAGGGATTTAACAAAGGGGGATAGGATGGCGTCAAGGTATGTGGAAATGTGTTCGGTGGGCACGAACAGGCAGAGACAATGGGTCTGCCAGGGCAGTCGGGTTTGTGGATTTTGGGGAGAAGGTAAAAATCGGGCCGTGCGGGGCTGGGAAACGATGAGGTCGGAGGCTCGGGGGGTAGGGAGCCCGAGCTGATGAAGTCGGTTATGGTGCTCGAGATGGTGGCCTGGTGTTCGTCAGTGGGGTCATGGTCCAGGGGTAAGTAGGAGGAGGTGTCCGAGAGTTGGCGAGCGGCCTCCGCTTTGTAGAGATCGACGCGCCAGACTACCACGGCACCTCCTCCTACTTACCCCTGGACCATGACCCCACTGAGACGAACACCAGGCCACCATCTCGAGTACCATAACCGACTTCATCAGCTCGGGCTCCCTACCCTCCGAGCCTCCGACCTCATCGTTTCCCAGCCCCGCACGGCCCGATTTTACCTTCTCCCCAAAATCCACAAACCCGACTGCCCTGGCAGATCCATTGTCTCTGCCTGTTCGTGCCCCACCGAACACATTTCCACATACCTTGACGCCATCCTATCCCCCTTTGTTAAATCCCTCCCCACCTATGTTCAAGACAACCTCAGACACTCTCCGTCGGCTCCGTGCATTCCATTCTCCAGGCCCCCATACTCTCATCTTTACCATGGACGTCCAGTCACTCTACACCTCCATCCCCCACCAGGACGGTCTCAAAGCCCTCCGGTTTTTCCTCGACCAGAGGAGCAACCCATACCCGTCCACTGACACCCTCTTCCGCCTAGCAGAGTTGGTCCTCACCCTCAATAACTTCTCTTTTGATTCCTCCCATTTCCTCCAAACACAAGGCGTAGCTATGGGCACACGCATGGGCCCCAGCTACGCTTGCCTCTTTGTTGGGTACGTCGAACAATCCTTGTTCTCGACGTACCAGGGCCCCATCCCCGACTGCTACTCCGTTACATCGACGACTGCTTTGGTGTCACCTCCTGCACCCACACACAACTGACTGACTTCATTCATTTCACCACCAACTTCCATCCGGCACTCAAATACACTTGGACCATTTCCGACACTTCCCTACCATTCCTTGACCTCACCATCTCTATTGCAGGTGATACGCTCCTGACCGACATCCACTACAAACCTACTGACTCCCACAGCTACCTGGACTACTCTTCCTCCCACCCTGCTCCCTGTAAGGACTCCATCCCCTATTCCCAATTCCTCCGTCTACGCCGCATCTGCTCCCAGGATGAGGTGTTCCACACCAGGTCATCACAAATGGCCTCATTCTTCAGAGAACGGGATTCCCCTCCCCCACTATTGATGAGGCTCGCACCAGGGTCTCCTCCATACCCCGCAACACTGCCCTCGCTCCCCATTCCCCCCACTCGCAAACAGGGCAGAGTCCCCCTGGTCCTCACCTTTCACCCCACCAGCCGGCAAATACAACATATAGTCCTCCGCCAGTTACGCCACCTCCAACGTGACCCCTCCACCCGCCACATCTTCCCATCTCCCCCCCTGTCTGCCTTCCGCAAAGACCGCTCCCTCCGCAACTCCCTTGTCCATTCTTCCCTCCCCTCCCACTCTACCCCTTCCCCGGGCACTTTCCCTTGCAACCGCAAGAAATGCAACACTTGTCCCTTCACCTCCCCCCTCCACTCCTTTCAGGGACCCAAGCAGTCCTTCCAGGTCCGACAGAGGTTCACCTGCACCTCCTCCAACCTCATCTACTGCATCCGCTGCTCCAGATGCCAGATGATCTATATCGGTGAAACCAAGCGGAGGCTTGGCGATCGCTTCGCCGAACACCTCCGCTCGGTCCGCAATAACCAACCCGACCTCCCGGTGGCTCAGCACTTCAACTCCCCCTCCCATTCCACATCCGACCTCTCGGTCCTGGGCCTCCTCCACGGCCAGAGTGAGCAACACCGCAAGCTGGAGGAACAGCACCTCATATTCCGCTTGGGGAGTCTGCATCCTTTGGGCTTGAATATTGAATTTTCTCAATTCTGTTAACCCTTGCTGTCTCCTCCCCTTCCCACCTCTCCCTCAGCCCTCAGGCCCTGGCATTCCCTCCATCTCCATCTCCCTCCCCCACCCCAGTCGCACCAGCTTCTCATTTTCACACCACAAACAGCTTACAATGGCTTGTTCCCTTTATCACCGATACTTCTTTGCATATCTTTCACTCATTGTTCCTTATCTCTCCACATCACCGTCTATATCTCTCGTTTCCCTGATCCCTGACCAGTCTGAAGAAGGGTCTCGACCCGAAACGTCGCCTATCTCCTTCGCTCCTTAGATGCTGCTGCACCCGCTGAGTTTCTCCAGCTTTTGTGTACCCTTGATTCTCCAGCATCTGCAGTTCCTTCTTTAAAAAAATAGAGTCATTGTGGATTGAGTTGAGGAATTGTAAAGGCTCATACGGGACAGCCCTTGTCCTAGAGAAACAAAGAAACATAGAAAATAGGTGCAGGAGTAGGCCATTCAGCCCTTCGAGTCTGCACCGCCATTCAATATGATCATGGCTGATCATCCAACTCAGTATCCTGTACCTGCCTTCTCTCCATACCCCCTGACCCCTTCAGCGACAAGGGCCACATCCAACTCCCTCTTAAATATGGCCTACGAACTGGCCTCAACTGCCTTCTGTGGCAGAGAATTCCACAGATTCACCACTCTCTGTGTGAAAAATGAACCAGATATGATAAGAGAACTCGAGGTAAAGGAACCGCTTGGAGGTAGTGATCATAATATGATTAGTTTTAATCTGCAATTTGAGAAGGAGAACGTTAAATCGGAAGTGGCAGTGATGCAGTTGAACAGTAGACTGGGATCCTAGCAGGAATGACGGTGGAACAGCAATGGCAGGAATTTCTGGGCATAATCCGGAAGACGCAGGATCATTTCATTCCAAAAAGGATTCTAAGGGGAACAGGAGGCAACCGTGGCTGACAAGAGAAGTTAGGGATAGAATAAAACTAAAAGAAAAGATGTAAAACACAGCAAAGAGTAGCCGGAAGCCGGAGGATTGGGAAACTTTCATAGGACAACAGAAGGAAACAAAACGGGCAATACGGGCTGAAAAGATGAAGTACGAGGGGAAGCTGGCCAGGAATATAAAGAAGGACAGTAAAAGTTTCTTTAGATATGTTAAGGGAAAAAGAGTAAGAAAAAGTCAAATGTAGGTCCCTTGAAGGCAGACACGGGTGAAATAATTCTGGGCAACAAGGAAATGGCAGAAGAGTTGAATAGGTACTTCAGATCTGTCTTCACTAAGGGAACACAAACCATCTCCCAGATGTACTGGAGGACAGATGATCTAAGGGGGTAGAGGAACTGAAAGAAATTTTCATTATGCGAGAAATAGTATTGGGTAGGCTAATGGGACTGAAGGATGATAAATCCCCTGGGCCTGATGGTCTGCATCCCAGAGTCCTCAGGAATGTGGCTCTACAAATAGTGGACGCATTGGTGATCATTTTCCAATGTTCAATAGATTCAGGATCAGTTCCTGTGGATTGGAGGATAGCTAATGTTATCCCACTTTTCAAGAAAGGAGCGAGAGAGAAAATGGGGAATTACAGACCAGTTAGCCTGACTTCGGTGGTGGGAAAGATGCTGGAGTCAATTATTAAAGAGGTAATAATGGGGCATTTGGATAGCAGTAAAAGGATTAGTCCAAGTCAACATGGATTTATTAAAGGGAAATCATGCTTGACTAATCTTCTGGAATTTTGTGAGGATGTGACAAGTAAAATGGATGAAGGGATGCCAGTGGATGTAGTGTATCTAGACTTTCAGAAAGCCTTCGATAAGGTCCCGCACGGGAGACTGGTGACTAAAATTAGAGCACATGGTATTGGGGGTAGGCTGTTGACATGGATAGAAAATTGGTTGGCAGACCAGAAGCAAAGAGTAGGAGTGAACGGGTCCTTTTCAGAATGGCAGGCAGTGGCGAGCGGAGTGCCGCAAGGCTTGGTGTTGGGGCCGCAATTGTTTACCATATATATAAATGATTTGGAAGAGGGAATTAGGAGCAACACTAGCAAGTTTGTGGATGACACAAAGCTGCGTAGCAGTGTGAACTGTGAAGAGGATATTAGGAAGTTGCAGGGGGACCTGGACAGGTTGAGTGAATGGGCAGATGCGTGGCAGATGCAGTATAATATAGATAAATGTGAGGTTATCCACTTTGGTGGTAAAAACAAGGGGCCAAATTATTATCTCAATGTGGTTAGGTTAGGTAAGGGGGAGGTACAGCGAGACCTGGGTGCCTTGTACACCAGTCACTGAAAGTTGGCGTGCAGGTACAGCAGGCAGTGAAGAAAGCTAATGGCATGTTGGCCTTCATAACAAGAGGATTTCAGTACAGGAGTAAGGAGGTTCTTCTGTAGTTGTATAGGGCTCCGGTGAGACCACATCTGGAGTATTGTGTACAGTTTTGGTCTCCTAATTTGAGGAAGGACATCCTTGTGATTAAGGCAGTGCAGCGTAGGTTCACAAGATTGATCCCTGGGATGGCGGGAATGTCATATGAGGAAAGATTGAAAAGACTAGGCTTGTATTCACTAGAGTTTAGAAGGATGAGAGGGGTTCTTATAGAAGCATATAAAATTATAAAAGGACTGGACAAGCTAGATGCAGAAAAACTGTTCCTAATGTTGGGTGAGTCCAGAACCAGGGGGCACAGTCTTAGAATAAAGGGGAGGTCATTTAAGACTGAGCTGAGAAAAAACTTTTTTACCCAGAGAGTTGTAAATTTATGGAATTCCCTGCCACACAGGGTAGTGGAGGCAAAATCACTGGATGGATTTAAGAGAGAGTTGGATAGAGCTCTAGGGGTTAGTGGAGTCAAGGGATATGGGGAAAAGGCAGGCACGGGTTATTGATAGCGGACAATCAGCCATGATCCTATTGAATGGCGGTGCTGGCTCGAAGGGCCGAATGGCCTCCTCCTGCACATATTTTCTATGTTTCTATGTCTGCTCTGCTTGTGTAGATCAGAAATGTAAAAACGTAATGACATTTGCAGCCATTTCCATCCTGTATAGCCGCAGCTTTTGCAATGTCTGACTTATTGCGCTGATATTAGTGCCATGACTAAGGATGTAGCTGGAGCCCCATGGGGAAATATTGTTAACACAATGTCAATATCCCATACTGCCTGTACCTGTACTGGGAAAACTTGTGTTAAAGATATTGTTTACAAACTCGATATCCGGGGGTGAAACAAGACAGAGTTGGTCCCGTTTGCTGCAGCTAATATGATGGGAAGGCACGTTGGGCACAGTTAATGGTCCGATAACTCAATTATTGTCAAAGACCATTTAAGAATGAACTCCAAGACGTCAGTAGTCTGTACTGTATTAAATGTAACAATAGCATCAAATAAAACGCTTCCCATCTCCTGAAGAGGAAATGTACTGCTTTTTTGGTGCTATCGATATTCGGTGTTCCATCGAACCAGAATTTTATAAATACTGTGTAGTCCAACACCCATTCTGTGTTGTCATTGATCTGTACTTGATAATACACCAGCAGCAAATGTATTAGCTAAACCATGACAGGATAGTTTTACTTGATTGCAGCCATATGACTAACATGATGGTGGCATACACCATCATAGTGCATCAACTTGAAGTTGAGCATGCAGATTATGCATATTCGCTCAATCATTCTTTAACCCATAGAATGCCCTAGTGTCTATAGATAGTTGATACTAATCAACTGAAGAATTGGTAACTCATGGAAACTCCTCCACCTCCAAACTAGAGATGACATTCACAAGTTTCCTCGTTAGGGCTCTCAGCATCCGAACTTAAAGTTTACTGACCAAACTATTGGAGCAATGCTGAATATTGTTTGTCCATCATTGTGACTTAGGTAGCTTCAGCTGGTAATAGCATAGGTGCGTCTAACTGCATCTCTTGAGAGGTTGTCACTTTGCACAATGTCAGTTCTCCCACTTACACAGCTGTCACAGCTACTAAATTGCTAATTAGTCTTGAAAAATAGAAGGCTGTTTTATAACAACAAGGTTGTTACAGGTTTCTCTTAACTCCAATCTCTTGCCCTGGGCTGAGTCATAGACTAATTAATAGCTAAAGATAACTCCCAATGATCAACAAGTCTATGTGGTAACAACTTAAATTTAACTGGACAGAGGAGCCCAATTCCTCAAAAATATTCTGAGGCTGAATCCATTGATTTTTTAAAAAATACAGCATTAAAATATCATCCCGTCAAGACATAACAAGCGTTTTTCGAACTCTGCGTAGTGCAAGCATAGATTTTAGTAATTTTTAAATAACCTGGGTAAATAATTAAGCCCATTTTGCAATGCATTACTGTTAGCATGCTGTTATCATTGCATTCATAGCAATTGCTTCCTTAACATTTGAATGTCTCCGATGATCGCTGTAAATGGGAACCTTCTATGAAATCAGTTGTTAGTCAGTAACGAAGTTTCCTATTCTGAAAGTTTATACTGCACATGCGAGTTAAACGACCTTCTCCATCTTTCATAATGAATACGCCACGCCTGCCATCATTTCATGCCTGCCTCCAGCGCCAATTCTGGCTCGATTACCGAGCCTTGTCTTAAAAGACAATGTTGGCCATAATACTGAGTCTAGCTCATAATTCTGAGCCTGCCTGTAAAGGCAACTCTGGCGATAATTTTGAGCCTGCCTTGAAAGACAATGCTGGCCTCGAAGGCAATCCTGTTTCGAATGTCAATATTGTGAGGTTTTACATGGTTAGATGCCGCTAAGTAGCTGACTATGTCTTAACCATTTGTGTATTGTACAACCAAGTGTAAATATTACCCACATGTAAGTGGTACACTTACCCATGTTTCGGAAGTGCCAGACCAACCTATCTGCCTGGTTACCTCATAGAGTAGGGTGCGTGGAACTTCTGCCCAGCTTTCATGCTGCCACTAGCTTCAGCGAACCGCGTACTGCCGATGAAGGCATAGGGTGCATTGTCGCCAGAACGATGAAGCTCGTCGTCGGCCTTGATTGGTCCGACAGCTTTTGCTTCGTCCTGAAAAGAAGATTCGGTGACTCCTACGGATACCCCTGATAGCGATGTTCACTGCCGGAACACATGGCTCCAGTATGATCCACAGACATCGTCAGAATTTAAAGTCAGGTACATCTGACCAATCGCACTCTCCTCCTCAGAGAGGGTGATTCATAGGCAGCCCTGAAACCGGTGCTGCCGCAGGACCCTGAGGATGTCTGAGATGATATAGCCCTTCTAACGGACCTATCCCAGGATGGAACATTTTTGCACTGATTCTGTTGGGATGGCAACCTTGCTGCCAGGAATGGTACCTCTGACACTTGGGGTATGCTCCACGGCTATACCCTCAGACTCGGCGTCAGAATTACACTGACCCAGCATAATCTCCCCCTGCAAGAGGGAGACATTAAGCAGCCCTGTCCCAGGCGCTGCTGGTGCGGGCTCTCCCATAGGCCGGCGCTGCTACAGATGCGACGTCAGATTTACACTGACCCGGCATGGTCTCCTCCTCCAAGCGAGGGACACTAAACAGACATGTCGCAGGCGCTGCTGGTGCGGGCTCTCCCATAGGCCGGCACTGTTACAGATGCGGCGTCAGATTTACACTGACCCAGCATGGTCTCCTCCTTCAAGAGGGAGACGTTAAACAGCCCTGTCCCAGGCACTGCTGGCGCAGGTTCTCCCATAGGCCGGCGCTGCTACAGATTCGGCGTCAGTATTATACTGACCCGGCATGGTCTCCTCCTCCAAGTGAGGGACATGAAGCAGCCCTGTCCCAGGCGCTGCTGGCACGGCCTCTCCCATAGGCCAGCGCTGCCACCACTCCTGCTGTTGGAGCGTATTCATTACTGGAGGGGAACCCTCCCAGCCCGACTCTTCCGAGTCCGTAGGGCTGCTGATTTATCGGGAAGTCTACCCCATGTACGGGGGACCACTGTGTCTGTGAGCCACTGACCGCATTGTCAGCGACTCTGGTGGTAACACTGCCTTCCTGCTGGATTTCACAGCAGTTTGGAAGCCACTGACCCTCTTAGTCAGTGACTTGGATCGCGAGCCCGACATTCGCTGACTTTCCACTTCCGCTGTTGGAACCGAGATCTCCCCACAGCCCATAGCCGGTTCACTCGCCGGACTCCGCGGCAATATTCAGCAGGAAACCTCTGTAAAAACGAGGTTCCTGCAAGAAATTGAAAACCTGGTAAGAAATACAAACTTACCTGTAGGTTTAAACTTACCGCTGGCAGGTGTAACGCGCCTGCCAGTCCGTTGCTGTGCCATGCGAATGACGTTAATGACACGCATGCGACCTGACGGGGTCTTCTTCACGTAGTCACTCACGTGACTCCGAAGTAAAATTGTCTCTGAAGAAAGGTAGTTCAGAGTCAACCACATTCCAACAAACCATCCCCAGGACTGTATTCTTTTTGTATATTTGGGGATATACATCATCATCCAGGAATCACAATAACCACAATTTCATTTCAATGCATAACAGATTTATAAAATCTCATCAATAAAGTCAGAAGGCCAGGCCTTTCCCTTTCAGCTCAGAATGGCTTCTGAATTAATCCAACACAATGCAAAATCAATATTCCCTGACAGTAGTCTCAAACATCAACTATTCTGTTTAAAAAGGAGCAGTAAATGAAATACAATAAACCATTCAATATAATCAAATTGACCAAGTTATTGCCAAATAATTTCGCAGAATTGACAAACAGGATTGCAAAACTTACTCAAATTGATCAAGATGCAAAATTTCGCAAAATAATTAAACAGGAATTGGTACAATCTGGGAAAGAATGATTGAACCAATGGAGTGACTGGGGGTACTTATGCTCCATAAAGAAATGGCTTGAGGAAACAATATTGCCTGATTTTACTGTATTTGAACTGCTCTGGGAGCCTGATGCTGGCAGTCCACAGTTATGGTGTGGGGGCGAGAGAGTGAAGAGATCATAAGGTCATAAGATCACATGTGATAGTAGAATTAGGCCATTCGGCCCATCAAGTCTACTCCGCCATTCAATCATGGCTGATCTATCTCTCCCTCCTAACCCCATTCTCCTGCCTTCTCCTCATAACCTCTGACATTGAGAGGGGGTGCGTCTGGAGAAAGGACACAGTACCAGTATGTAAACCTCTTTCGGAGCAGTCTGGGATCAACGAACCAGAGAAGAACGAAAGCCCTCCTTCATTTCAATTTAAATGTGATGTCACCAGAGTGTGACCAGAAATTAGTTTCCACCTCTTCTTGCAGGTGAAGCTGATTTCAACCTGTTTTACATCTCCAGGATGCAGGTCCTCCCCAAGACGTGTGTAACCTGTACATACGAACAAGTAAAGTATGGGAGATGGGTGGGTAGACTTGCCGGCTGCTGCAAGGCTGTAGCCATCTTCTGCTGTGTGAGAACTTAATTCACAGCAATATCTTTGCACTTTGCAGCAAAATATGAATGTTTAGCTTAGAGATGCAGCATGGAAATAGGCCCTTAACCCACCAAGTCCACACCGACCCACTGTTCACACATTTTTATTAGTTCTATATTATCCCACTTCCTCAATGACTCCCTACAAGCTAGGGGCAATTTTATAGAGGGTAATTTACCTATAAAAACGCAGGTCTTTGGGATGTGGGAGGAAACCAGAGCACTCAGAGGAAACCCATGAGGTTACAGAGAGAACATACAGCTTGGCTCAGGTAGCACCCAAGGTCAGGATCAAACCCGGCTCTCTGGGACTATGAGGCAACTACCAGTTGCACCACTCTGCAGCCCTATGGTTGAATTAAACACCTTGGTTTAACTACACATCGCCCTGTGTTACAATCAAAGGGAACTACGGGAGACACTGCCTCAAAAAGGCAGACATCATCATCAAAACACACACCATCCTGGACACTCTCTCATTTCATTCCTACCATCTGGAGGAAAGTATCGGTGTATGAAAACCATGACCACCTGGTTCAAGAATAGCTTCTTCACAACAACCATTGGGCTCTTGAACACTACGTATACCAACAAAACTTCAAAACATAAACTGTCACGGTTGCACTCAGAATTTCAGGCTTTTTGAAATAACATTGAAGTTTACAATTTATTGAATTTGTAAATTTAATTATCCATGAGTATTATGTCAACAGGCCTTTAAGCTGCTGCAAGTAAGAAAGTAATACTTTCATTTTTGTACATGTGACATTTAAACACAACTCTTGAATCAACTCTTGGTAGGTCTATGTTTTTATCTAAATACATTGCTGGGGATCTGCATATCTGACCTGCGAACTGTTCAGATTATGGACAGTTGCAGGAATGGAATCTGGTCGTCAACTGGAAAGCATGTGTACATCTATTGCTGGAGAGTTTAACACTTGCTACTAACGCACAAATGATACTTTCCACATGCTTTGATATAATAGCAACATTGCCAGTGTAAATCCCAAGGGTGGTCCTGCCAATTGGGTACATGGATCAGGCGCTTTTGGAATCTGTTTTCCAGTGCTCCGCTCATTCAAGCACACCTCTATCTTTCTGACAGAAATTGGAGCAGCAATAAGGCAAATATCACATTCATTTATTACTTTCAGTGAAACACAGAGCAATAGTGCGGTGACCAGAATTGAGCCAACAGTACCATCTGGTGGCCAAAACGCCAAAACACATGACCCTGGGATTTATTCAAAACAAATACAACAATTCCACAAGAATTTGCCCGCACTGGTGGCCACCGGGGAAATTATACTTTGAGTTTCCCCGATTAGCTCATGTACATATCTGGGTAACCTAATGTACACTGTAGTGAAATAGTTATAGAGTCATACAATGTGGACACAGGCCCTTCAGCCCAACTTGTCCACGCCAACCAACATGACCCATCTACACTAGTCCCACCTGCCTGCGTTTGGCCCATATTCCGCGAGACCTCTTTTATCCATGTACCTGTACAAATGCCTCAATTACTTCCTGTGGCAGTTCGTTCCATTTACTTTCACATCCTTTATGTAAAAATGTCACCCCGCACACCAGGTTCCTATTACATCTTTACCGCTTCACCTTAAACTTCTGGTTCTTAATTCACCTGTTCTGCACCTGTGCATTTACACTCTCTAGATCTTATACACCTCTATAAAATCACTCCTCTATAAAATCACTTCTCTATAAAATCTCCTCTTTTATAATCTCTATAAAATCACTATAAAATCACTCCTCTATAAAATCAATCCTCTATAAAATCAATCCTCTATAAAATCAATCCTCGACAAAATCATTATAAAATCACTCCTCAGGAGTGTGCTCATTGAGTAAATATATTAGTAAATTGATAAATCCTGATCAAACGGGGTTTATACCCAAAAGACATTCATTTAATAATTTGAGACGCCTGTTTAATATAATGTACTCACATAAAATGGAGGAAGAAGATATATCAATTATTTCTCTGGACGCAGAAAAAGCATTTGATCAGGTAATGGCAGTATTTATATAAAGTATTGCAAAAATTTAATATGGGAGAGAATTTTATTGTAGGGGTAAAATTATTATATGATAAACCAACGGCAAGAATATTAACCATTAATATGTTATCTCCAAAATTTCAATTATCAAGGGGCAATAGGCAGGGATGTGCTTTATTGCCTCTGCTATTTGCCCTTATGATAGAGCCCCTGGCTGAAAGTATAAGAATTCATCCGAATATTCAGGGATACAACACTAGGGACTCAAATAATAAAATTTCATTATATGCAGACGATATACTTTTATACATTACAAATTCACAAACGAGCATACCAAACTTATTAAATTTAATAGAGGAATTTGGTTCTTTTTCTGGATATAGAATAAATTGGAATAAAAGTGAAATCATGACGATAAAACCTCAGGCATCTACAGACCTATTAAAATTCCCCTTTAAAATTGCAACAGAAAAATGTAAGTATTTGGGTATTCAAATTACCAGAAAATACAAAGCATTGTTTAATGCTAATTTTATGCCTTTATTAGTTAACTCAACGCGTTGATTAAATTCTGGAAAACACTTCCGTTATCATTAATAGGCAGAATAAACGCTATAAAAATGATCTTTTTACCACAAATATTATACCTATTTCAATCTATACTATTATATATACCAAAAAACTTTTTTTTTTAAACTAGACTCTAATATTACCAATTTTATCTGGGACTATAGATCACACAGAATTCAAAGAAAACACTTGTGCAAACCAAAAGACGTTGGGGGACTTTCGCTTCCAAACTTTTTGTATTATTATTGGGCAGTGCATATTAAGAATATAATTTACTGGTTGGACAGTTCTATCCAACAGACAGAATGGATAAGAATGGAGAAAGATGACTGTTCTCCTTGTAACATAGGAGCGATCCTCTTCTCCCCGATAAAACTGAACAACACAATATATAAGAATAACCCAATTATACATGATACAATAAGAATTTGGAAACAAATAAAATTATCCTTAAAATTAAGAAACCTATCATTGTTAATGCCATTAGTGAATAATCCTTCATTTAAACCATCTCGTATTGATAAAACATATAATCATTGGGAAAGAATGGGAATTAAAAGGATCGGTGATATGTATGAAATGGGAAATCTGTTATCATTCCAACAATTACAACTAAAATTTAAACTGAAAAATAACCAATATTTTAAATACCTTCAGATCTGTAACTTCATGAAGAAATACAGGAAGAATAAATTCTATCCAAATACTTCCCCCATTTGCGATGAATGTCTATCCCAAAATGCAACTATAACACACTCTTTTGTCTCCTACATAAAACTTTATAAATTCTGGAGTGATATTTTTGAAATATTTACAAAATTATTCAAGATAAAAATGGAACCTAATACTGAAATGATTATATTTGGAGTAATGGAAGATGGGAATAAATTGAACACATCTCAAAAGTTATTTTCTAATTATGGGTTAATAACGGCAAAAAAACTTATACTTAACATTTGGAAAAATACAACCATACCAACGCTTAAAATGTGGATTTCAAACATGTTGGACACCGCATACCTTGAGGAAATGTGATTTCTCCTAATAGATAAATCAGACCAATTCTTAACGAGTTGGTCTCCATTTGTCGATTTTTTGGAATCATATGGTGCAACAAAATCGTAGAAACTAACTGTTTCAGGATTGGGTGAGGGATGGTCAAGAATATAGATAACGATCTCCTTAATCTCTTACTTTCTACTCTTTTTCTTTCTTTTTTTGAAATTTTCTTCTTTCACACTTTTTTCCTTTTCACACACTATATATCACACGTTTCTCTATCTTTTATTATCTATTCTCTCTTTTTCTTTATCATTATTAAAAAATAATAAGCTGTACATAAAATGTAATATGTCAATATATATTTGGTACCTTGGTGCCATATTCCTGTACTTACTTCTAATAAAATTTTAAAATTTAAAAAAAGGAGTGTGCTCCAAGGAATAAAGTCCTAGCCTGCTCAACTTCTCCCTGAAGCTCAGACCCTCGAGTTCTGGCAACATCCTCATAAATTTTCTCTGCAGGCTTTCCAGCTTAACAATACCTTTCCTGTATAGGTAAGACAAAACAGAACACAATACTCCAATGTCTTGTACAACTGTAACATGACCTCCCAACTAGGTTTGCCAACTGTCCCGTGTTAGTCAGGACATCCCGTATATTGGGCTAAATTGGCATGTCACAAACGGGACCGCCATTGTCCCGTATTTGAACATGCCAAAATTACCCATCAGGGCACCATTCTCGCAGCCGCGGGGACCACCAGTGGTGCCAAGCGGGACACTCAGGTTGGAGGTGACCAGAGAGCCTTGCAATGGCCACTCGGCGACGGCGATGGGCTCCAGCTGACTGACAGCCATGGTCTACCCTGGGCCACTGTCCCGACCGCGACCTCGGCAACCGAAGCTGCGCTGCGTGCCGCCTGCACTATGGGTAATGTAGTCGGGATGGGTGCATCATGGGGACTGTAGTTCTTGCTGTGCAGAAGATAGGCTCAAAATGCTGGGGTAACTCAGCTGGACAGGCAGCATCCCTGTTGAGAAGGAAAGGGTGACATTTTGGGTCGAGACACATCTTCAGACTGAGAGTCAGGGGAGAGGGAGACACAGAGATATGGAAGGGTAAGGTGCAAAAACGAGAGATCATAGGACGCAGATCAAAGAGAAATTAGCAATTGCCACACATGGCTGTGGAGGCCAAGTCTTTTTTTTAAAGTGGAGATTACCCGGTTCTTGAGTAGTAAGGGTGTCAACAGTTATGGGGAGAAGGCAGGAAATGGGGTTGAGAGAGAAAATAGATTTGCCATGATTGAATGATGGAGTGGACGTGATGAGCCAAATGGCCTAATTCTGTTCCTGTGACGTGAACATAAACTTAAGAGGGGAGGGTAGGGTTGCCAACTGTCCTGTATTAGCCAGGTCATCCTGTATATTGGGCTAAATTGGATTGTCCCATACGGGACAGCCCTTGTCCCAGAGAAACAAAGAAACATAGAAAATAGGTGCAGGAGTAGGCCATTCAGCCCTTTGAGCCTGCACCGCCATTCAATATGATCATGGCTGATCATCCAACTCAGTATCCTGTACCTGCCTTCTCTCCATACCCCCTGATCCCTTTAGCCACAAGGGCCACATCTAACTCTTAAATATAGCCAATGAACTGGCCTCAACTACCTTCTGTGGCAGAGAATCCCACAGATTCACCACTCTCTGTGTGAAAATTGGTTTTCTCATCTCGGTCATAGAAACATAGAAACATAGAAAATAAGTGCAGGAGGAGGCCATTCGGCCCTTCGAGCCAGCACCGCCATTCATTGTGATCATGGCTGATCGTCCGCTATCAATAACCCGTGCCTGCCTTCTCCCCATATCGCTTGACTCCACTAGCCCCTAGAGCTCTATCCAACTCTCTCTTAAATCCATCTAGTGATTTGGCCTCCACTGCCCTATGTGGCAGGGAATTCCATAAATTTACAACTCTCTGGGTAAAAAAGTTTTTTCTCAGCTCAGTCTTAAATGACCTCCCCTTTATTCTAAGACTGTGGCCCCTGGTTCTGGACTCACCCAACATTGGGAACATTTTTCCTACATCTAGCTTTTCCAGTCCTTATATAATTTTATATGCTTCCATAAGAACCCCCCCTCATCCTTCTAAACTCTAGTGAATACAAGCCTAGTCTTTTCAATCTTTCCTCATATGACAGTCCCGCCATCCCAGTGATCAATCTCGTGAACCTACGCTGCACTGCCTCAATCACAAGGATGTCCTTCCTCAAATTAGGAGACTAAAACTGTACACAATACTCCAGATGTGGTCTCACCAGAGCCCTATACAACTACAGAAGAACCTCTTTACTCCTGTACTGAAATCCTCTTGTTATGAAGGCCAACATTCCATTAGCTTTCTTCACTGCCTGCTGTACCTGCATGCCAACTTTCAGTGACTGGTGTACAAGGACACCCAGGTCTCGCTGTACCTCCCCCTTACCTAACCTAACCCCATTGAAATAATAATCTGCCCCCTTGTTTTTGCCGCCAAAGTGGATAACCTCACATTTATCTATATTATACTGCATCTGCCACGCATCTGCCCATTCACTCAACCTGTCCAGGTCCCCCTACAACTTCCTAACATCCTCTTCACAGTTCACACTGCCACCCAGCTTTGTGTCATCCGCAAACTTGCTAGTGTTGCTCCTAATTCCCTCTTACAAATCATTTATGTATATGGTAAACAGTTGCAGCCCCAACACTGAGCCTTGCGGCACTCCACTTGCCACTGCCTGCCATTCTGAAAAGCCCCCCTTCACTCCTACTCTTTGCTTCCGGTCTGCCAACCAATTTTCTATCCATGTCAACACCCTACCCCCAATACCATGTGCTCTAATTTTGGTCACCAGTCTCCCGTGCGGGACCTTATCGAAGGCTTTCTGAAAGTCTAGATACACTACATCCACTGGCACCCCTTCATCCATTTTACTTGTCACATCCTCAAAAAATTCCAGAAGATAAGTCAAGCATGATTTCCCTATCATAAATCCATGTTGACTTGGACTAACCCTTTTACTGCTATCCAAATGCTCCATTATTACCTCTTTAATAATTGACTCCAGCATCTTTCCCACCACCGAAGTCTGGCTAACTGGTCTGTAATTCCTTGTTTTCTCTCTCGCTCTTTTCTTGAAATGTGGGATAATATTAGCTATCGTCCAATCCACAGGAACTGATCCTGAATTTATTGAACATTGGAAAATGATCACCGATGCGTCCACTATTTCTAGAGCCACCTCCCTGAGGACCCTGGGATGCGGACCATCAGGCCCAGGGGATTTATCATCCTTCAGTCCCATTAGCCTTCCCAATACTATTTCTCACATAATGAAAATGTATTTCAGTTCCTCTACCCCCTTAGATCTTCTGTCCTCCAGTATATCTGGTAGATTGTTTGTGTTCTCCTTAGTAAAGACAGATCCGAAGTACCTATTCAACCCTTCTGCCATTTCCTTGTTGCCCAGAATTATTTCACCCGTGTCTGCCTTCAAGGGACCCACATTTGACTTTGCTACTCTTTTTCCCTTAACATATCTAAAGAAGCTTTTACTGTCCATCTTTATATTCCTGGCCAGCTTCCCCTCGTACTTCATCTTTTCAGCCCGTATTGCCCGTTTTGTTTCCTTCTGTTGCCCTATGAAAGTTTCCCAATCCTCTGGCTTCCGGCTACTCTTTGCTGTGTTATAAATCTTTTATTTCAGTTTTATTCTATCCCTAACTTCTCTTGTCAGCCACGTTTGCCTCCTACTCCCCTTAGAATCTTTCTTCCATTTTGGAATGAAATGATCCTGCGTCTTCCGGATTATGCCCAGAAATTCCTGCCATTGCTGTTCCACCGTCATTCCTGCTAGGATCCCTTTCTAGTCTACTTTGGCCAGCTCCCCTCTCATGCCTTCATAGTCCCCTTTGTTTAACTGCATCACTGCCATTTCCGATTTAACATTCTCCTTCTCAAATTGCAGATTAAAACTAATCATATTTGGTTCATTTTTCATCTCTGCTACTACTCTGTAATCACCAGAGGGCATGCTTACAGACAGATCCTGGATCTGATACAACAGCGTGAGCGCGTGTTGCATGTGCTATTGACGCCACGCACGAGTGATTCACCTGTCATCCAATCACAGGCCCCCTTATGCGCATCAGTTGTACACTTTTTTCTGCCAATTCCTGCCAATACAAAAAGTTTCAATAACGTCTGGTGTTGTTCGGTCAGTTTGGCATGTGCAAATATGGGTAAACCTGCAAAGAAGAAAAGACCGTGCGGCTATAACAAACAATGGGAAGCAAAAAAAGACGTGGGTTAAGCCCGTCAGCTGTGACTCGACGAAGGCCTTCTGTATTTATGCCATCGGGAATTTGTCCCTTATCTGCCTGCAGTCCGCCCTTTCAACCTTTTTTATTTTATTTTTTAGACCTGTTAAAAAACAAAAACGTTAGTTGGAGGTCTTTTATGTGGGGGGTGGGGGGGGGGGAAAGGGGGAAACTTCATTTCCTAGTCCCTACCTGGTCGGAGAGGCGGCTTTCCTCCGAGCTGCTTCTTCGCCCCTTCCTCGTGGCCTACCATCGAAACTGGAGCGGCGTTTCCTGTCGGGACCGGCCGGGATTACAGCTTCTGCGGCGGCACAGCACTGGGACACCATCAGGGAGTGGGCGATGCCTTACCGGGTTGCCGTGCGGTAAGCTCCGGAGTGCTGTGGCTGCCAACTCCATCATTGAGGAGCTGTGGCTGCGGGCATTCAGCCGCGGGCGGCGCTGAACTTGGAGCACCGCGGAGCCTGGGATCGAGATAGCCAAGGTCAGAGCTCCAACCAGCGCAGCCTGAGGATTTCGGGTGCCGTGGTCTCCTGGGAGGAGGCGGCCGCTCCAGACTTTCCAAGACGCTGAGGAATGTTCACCCGATGCTGGAGTTCCAGCTTCACGGCAAGAGGGCCTGAAAACATCGGACTGGCTGCAAGACCACAAATGGGCCCCGACCTCGGGTGGTCACAGACGAAGAGGACTGAACCGTCTGGTGCCTTTCCCCATAGTGGAAAATTTTGATTCTGTTGTGGAGGGACGTTTGTGTTGTGTCAATTTTTCTTTTTTTAATCTTTTTCTATGGATGTACAGAAACTTATTATTTATTTTATGCAAATCACTTTGGTTTCAACGCAAGTTGATTTAAAAAGGTGCGATATAAATATCTTATTTACTTACTTATTTTGACCTTTTGTACCTTATTTGGAAGTGAGAAAGTTGGCAACCCTACTCCGAACATCCATACTCAATACTCTGACTAATGAAGGCCAATGTGCCAAAATCCTTTTTGACCACTACCTTCCTGTGATGCCACTTTCAAGGAACCATGTGCCTGTACTCTTTGATCCCTCTAATCTACAACACTTCCCAGACCACCACCATTCACTGTGCAGGTTCCTGTTCTGTCAGACTTTGCAAAATGCCACACCTTGCACTTTTCTGTATTAGACTCCATCAACCATTCCTCAGTCTGCCTGCTTCATGAAGATCCAGCTAAGATTTTTTTAAACCATCGTCTGTCTATAATACCACCCACTTTAGTGTAATCTGTAAATTTACTAATCATGCCTTGTACATTCTCATCCAAATCATTGATATAAATCACAAAGACCAATGGACCCAGAACCGAACCCTGAGGCACATCACTAGTCACAGGTGCCCAGTCCAAAAAACTTTCCTTTGATCCCATGCTATCAAACCTTCCAGCACAGCCTACCATGTGGAACTTTGTGAAAATCTTTGCTGAAATCCATACATTCAATGTCCACATCTATGCCCTCATCAACCTTTTTGGTTTCATCTTCAAAAACTCCATCAGATTTGTGAAACACAATCTTCCATGTACAAAACAGTGCTGATTATCCCTAATCACCCCCAATCCATCTAAATTCATGTATATCTTATCCCTCAGAATACCCTCTGGTAATTTTGTTACACAGTTGTGTTTTTGAAAAATCAGGAAATTGACTGAACTACCAAAGAAGGGGGAGGTGAGACACAAGGAACTGCAGATGCTGGAATCTTGAAGGCAAAATGAATTACTGAAGGAACTCAGCGGGTCAGAAAGCATCTTTGGTTTAGTTTAGTTTAATTCAGTGTGGAAACAGGCCCTTTGGCCCACTGAGTCCACGCTAACCAGCAATCCTCATACACTAGCACTATGCTACGCGCTAGGGACAATTTACAATTTTACCAAGCCATTTAACCTACAAACCTGTATGTCTTTGGAGAATGGAAGGAAACTGGAGCTCTCAGAGAAAATCCATGCTGGTCACGGGGAGAACGTGCAAACACCATACAGACAACACCCATGGCCAGGCTTGAACCCGAGTCTCTGGCGCAACTCCACCTCCGTGCCACAGTGCCGCAAGTCTTTGTGGAGATTTATCCTCCATCTGTGGAGGGAAATGGACAGACAGCCATTCACATCCTCAGACAGAGGGAAATGCGGCCTGGGCAGAGGAATCATGATCATATTCAATGGAGGCGCAAACCTGAGGAGACGCGGCCTAAATCTAATCCTTTTATGTTCTTGTTTGTGCAACTTTGGAGGTAGGAAGGCATTGAAGTGGTTATATGTGGAGAAGGTATCTGTTGTTTTGCAAAAGGTAACATACAATATGTCAGTTAACCAAACTTCCCAGAGTAGTCACTAGTAGACACTGTTCTGCTTGTTGTATTTGACATGTGTCTTGAATCATTTTGCAACCCCCTATCCATCTCTCGATTGATTGAATTGAAATATACAGGCCCTTCGGCCCATTGAGTCCACTCCGGATATTCACACTAGTTCTATATTTTCTCAATTAAGGGCCCGTCCCACTTGGCAATTTTTTTCGGTGACTTCCGGAGTCATATCAGGGTCGCCAAAAGATTTTGAACATTTCAAAATCCAGCGGTGACACTTGAGGAAACGCCGTGCGTCAATACGTCATCACACCGCATCACCGCCGCGTTACGCCGAATCACGCCGCAACTTTTTCAGTGACCTGATACGTCATGATGCCGACAGTCGCTGAAAAGAATCGCCAAGTGGGACACATCTTTGGGATGCGTGAGGAAACTGGAGCATCCTGAGGAAACCCAAGTGGTCATAGGGAGAACATACAAACTCTCCCAGGCAGCACCCGAGGTCAGGGTCACATCAGGGTCTCTTGCACTGCAAGGAAGCAGCTTTACCTGCTGAGCTACTGTGCCACACTGGAGCATACATAAGATCTAGAGACTGGTTGACAGACCAGCTGCATTAGCCTCTCACTGCAATCCCCTTGGTAGTAAACACAATCTTGGTGACTGTAGACCTGCACCACTATATCTCATTAACTGGGAATGCACTCTCTGAGCTTTCAACCATGCCACTGGAGCTCTCTACAGACATTTCAGTAAATCATGAAATTGCACATGTGCCAAAGGGAGTTTTCTTTAGGCTGGCAGTTCAAAGTCCAAATCTGTCATCATAGCCTGACTTCCAGTAAGTCAGTTCCTGTCCTTCTCTGCAGTAGAGAATTCCAGGCTCGGTCAATTTAAACTATGAACAAATGTTTTCATTCTTTTTGAACCACTGTTTTGAAACCATCCAAAAGACTGGTAAAGACATTGAGCAATTGGGTGGATTCTACCATCCCCACTCTGCCCACCCTTCCTTCCCCAATAATGGCAGCTCTGCACATTGACAACAAGATTTGTTTGGGCTTCCACAACCAGCATTGAGACCTGGGCACTCGGGATGTGCGGCGGCGGCAGCAGCAATAGAACACTTCCGGGATGCGCCGTGGAGCCGAACAAACAAAGGTCATGAGGTCATAGGTGATAGGAGTAGAATTAGGCCATTTGGCCCATCAAGTCTACTCCACCATTCAAACTTGGCTGATCTATCTCTTCCTCCGAACCCCATTCTCCTGCCTTCTCCCCAAAACCTCTGATACCTGTACGTCAAAAATGTATCTATCTCTGCCTTAACATTATCCACTGACTTGGCCTCCGCAGCCTTCTGTGGGAAAGATTTCCACAGAAACACCACGTTCTGACTAAAAAAAGTTATCCTCATCTCCTTCCTAAAAGAACATCCTTTAATTCTGAGGCTATGAACTCTAGTCCTAGACTTTCCCACCAGTGGAAGCATCCTCTCCACATCCACTCTATCCAAGCCTTTCACTATTCTGTATATTTCAATGCCACCACGATGAAAGACCCAGTGGGACACGGCCACAGGGGAGGCGACCAGAAGCTGCAGAGCTGGGTCCCCGGAGGAGGATGAATCCGCTGTTGACGACGGATGTGAGGAGTGGGCCGGAGGGAGAGGGACTGAGATATTGCTTCTAGCTCCTTCGAGGTTGGCTGCAGGAGGCATCCCCAGGACACAGTTGCGGTCGAAGCAAGGAGAGGAATGTCGGATCACGGGCCAAGGCAGTCGTGGGCGACAGAGGAGACCCTACAGCAGCTTGGGGCTGTCCTGGATTGGGAGCTGCTCCAGTACATTGAGTACGTGGATCAGACTTTGGAATTTTTGTAAATGGTGCCATAATATGGCGACTCGTACATGTGCGAGCTGCGCAAAAAGAATTTCACTGTGCAGTACATATGTAACAAGAAAGAACCATTGTACCCATTGTATATTTAACTCACACGCTGTTTAGGCCAGTACCAGGTGGTTGGTCTGCCTACCTAGAAGTCACCATCTTCTAATCTGGATATAATTTGACCATCAACTGAAGAATCTGGGCTCACACAAACACCATTCCCTCACTTTCTGCACCACATTTTGGACCCCACTATTCAGCAGCCCCAACAAGCAGCTGAAACAACATCAGGAGCACTGAGGTTCACCATGGTATATGAAAAAAAAGTAAAACATTGAAAGAATTGAGTATTAGTGACCAGAATATGGTGCTCATTGTGATCATATAAAGACAAGTGCTGAATAGTTTGTGAAGAAAAGACAATTCTGGATGGATTAAAAAAGAATTTGGTTAAATTAACTGGACAGAAATATAGGAGAGCAATGCTGATAAACAAAACACATTCTCTTTATGCCAGGTTCAAAAAGTGAGGAAAAATATAATCCTCTAAATAATAAAACCAAACTCAATATAAATGAGGTATCCTGGATAAATAAAAATGTAATAGAAAATTGAGAAATTTAAGGTCCAAGATTACAAAGTAACATATATAATAGGAGCAGGGAAGACCGTTTGGCCCTTTGAGCTTGCTCTATCATTGTACTTTTGTTGCAGATCATACAAATTGAGTACCCATTTCCTGCTTTCTCCCCTTATTCCTTTCTCACTTCCGCTCCAAAACTGCTGCAATATACTTGATGATTTGACTTCAACTTCTTTCTGTAGTTTAGGTTTATTATCGTCATGTGTATCAAAGTACAGTGAAAATCTTTTCTTAGTATGCTACCCAATCAAATCACATAATACAATACAGGAATACAATCAAACCAAATACAAGTTCAAAAGGAGGCACAGTGTAAATAGGAATATTGGTCCCCTAGCTAATGAAAGGACCATTCAGAAGCCGGATACGTGAAAAAGAGATTAAAAAGAGATCCTCTTCCGGGACCAGCAGGCAAAGAGTTTCCACACTAAGTTACCATTTTGCCAGCCAGGTAGAGAATTTAACAGCATCACCACGCTGGTTGAAAATGTCTTCTCTTCTCAGTTCTACATAGCTTAATGTTTATGCTTAAACCATAAAGGGCCTGTCCCACCAGCATGCTTTTGCATGCGTCTAGCGTGACCAAACATGGTCGCCTGAGCCGTACGGCCTCGCGGGGCCGGTCCCAATTCGAACCATGGAGGCGTATGGAGTTGTGCGGGGCTGGTCCCGACATCATACTCACCAATCAGCTGGGCAGGAGGTGGAACGACTGAATTTGGACGTCGCACGGCGTCGGGCGGTGATGTCATCAAGCAACGGCACACCGGGCGGTGATGTCATCACGCAACTGCACGCTGGGCGGAGATGTCATCGCGCAATGCCACGCCCTAGGCGTACGCCATCAAGACGCTGCGTACGACGTCAACACTCTGCGTATCTCCTCAATGCAGCTGCGGGCCGACAGGCCATTGGCACGCGGTATTTTTGGACTGTCAGTTTTTCGAAGCCGCTCGCGATGTCGGGACCAGCCCCGCACAACTCCATACGCCTCCGGCGATCGAAGTGGGACTGGCCCCACGAGGCCGTACGGCTCAAGCGACCACGTTAGGTCGCACTAGCCGCATGCAGTCGCATGCTGGTGTGACAGGCCCTTAACCTTTGGTCCAGGACACCCCCCCTCAGCAGTATCTTTCCTGCATCTGGTCTCCAATCCTGTTCAACCTTTGCAGGTATCTTTGAGATTCCCTTCTAAACTTAGGTTGAGTCATTACTTGACTCAACCTAATCCCTTTTCATACATCAATTCAACCATCCCAGGAATTCATCTGGAAAATGTAAAATCTAATTGGGATCAAGGAGCAAAGTGATCTGGAAGCTCAAATACACAAATATATCAAATCAATTTAATAACGCCATAGAAGGCTAAATTAAGTGCGAGGGGAAGTTTCTTCAGGTATGTAAATGAAAAGCAGTGAATTGGACCACACTTCTATATTTTGTAGAGAGAATAGTGAGACACTTGAAAGCGTGACAAATTGACATATCATGAGTATATCTCAAAGAAAAAGTTGTCACTATTTGGAGTAGATGAACAAGCTCTGTGTGTTTTTTCTCTTGAAAAGAGAATTCTGAGGGACAATTTCAGAAATTGTTAAAATGCGGACAGGTTTAATCGAGTTGATAAAAAGAGAACTTTCTATTTGAAGGGAAGAACAAAGCTAGGAGATATTAATATCAGGCAATCACGAAGAAATCAAACCGGGAATTCAGAAGAAACTTCTTCACCCAGAATGGAACAAATGCATCATACTGCAAAAGGGAATAGTATGTGAGGTGGATACGCAGGTTATAGAATAGAGAATAAAGGTGGGGTGGGGGGGATGCCAATAGAGTTGGATAAAGGAGGATTAGGGGAAAATTAAGTGGTGCATATATAATTCCATGGGATAGTTGGGCTGAATGTCCTGTTTCTATGATTCAAAGCAATTTTCCTTCCTCTACTGACTTCACCAAAAGAAAATTAACTGCCATTTCATCTCATTTGCACTCTGTAGAATTTGGCATTATGCTTGTGACAGCTACATTTTCCACAAAGGAACATTGTTGACAGCAAAGCACTTTAAGATGTCCTGAGAACATTATGCAAAACTATATAGATGCAAATGTTTTCAATCCTTTATACTACAATGGCAACAAGGATCCTTTGTACTCATCGAGATTGTTTGCAGTATCCTTATCAAGTATGTCAGCTCCAAGTCAAAGATGAGAACAGACAAGTTCTTGGCAGCAGAGGTCTGCATTTTGATTGTAGCTTTCACAATGTGCAAAATACTGCCTAATAAATTGCAAGAACATCTTCACCATCAAAATGGGCAGGCAGCCAGCATATTCCACTGATCAATCATCCAGCTGTCAGCATCGAGGAGTGAAAATGAACCAGGCCTTTACAAAGTGATCTAAAATAGGACACCCGGTGTGGCATGGGTTCACACACACAAGGTGAACTGTACATCCTGTGAAATATTTCTGATTATATTTCTCCTGTTAGAAGGTAGAAAGTAGTACAATCAGTCCAGCAATTCCTGCTTCGTCGCCATGTTATTGAAATCCAGTTCCTGCTCCACATCTTATCATTCTCTGAATCTTGAACACGGTACTGTTTGATACCAACCATTGGGGGTTAATCCAACATGGCATGCTGACCTCAAAAAGAGTGTAAAACCAGAATAAAAGGAAACTACATTTATTTGGAAGTGTTGTCTTCTAGGTGAGGTGTTAAATAACCCATATAGTTTAGTTTTGTTTGGTTTGGTTTAGAGATACAGCATGGAAACATTCCTTCAACATAGAAACATAGAAATTAGGTGCAGGAGTAGGCCATTCAGCCCTTCGAGCCTGCACCGCCATTCAATATGATCATGGCTGATCATCCAACTCAGTATCCCGTACCTGCCTTCTCTCCATACCCTCTGATCCCCTTAGCCACAAGGGCCACATCCAACTCACTCTTAAATATAGCCAATGAACTGGCCTCAACTACCCTCTGTGGCAGAGAGTTCCAGAGACTCACCACTCTCTGTGTGAAAAAAGTCTTTCTCATCTCGGTCTTAAAGGATTTCCCCCTTATCCTTAAGCTGTGACCCCTTGTCCTGGACTTCCCCAACATCGGGAACAATCTTCCTGCATCTAGCCTGTCCAACCCCTTAACAATTTTGTAAGTTTCTATAAGATCCCCTCTCAATCTCCTAAATTCCAGAGAGTATAAACCGAGTCTATCCAGTCTTTCTTCATAAGACAGTCCTGACATCCCAGGAATCAGTCTGGTGAACCTTCTCTGCACTCCCTCTATGGCAATAATGTCCTTCCTCAGATTTGGAGACCAAAACTGTACGCAATACTCCAGGTGTGGTCTCACCAAGACCCTGTACAACTGAAGTAGAACCTCCCTGCTCCTGTACTCAAATCCTTTTGCTATGAAAGCTAACATACCATTCGCTTTTTTCACTGCCTGCTGCACCTGCATGCCTACTTTCAATGACTGGTGTACCATGACACCCAGGTCTCGCTGCATCTCCCCTTTTCCTAATCGGCCACCATTTAATCAGCCCATCAAGTCCATGTCAACCATTGATCACCCATTCGCACTAGTTTTATATTATCCAACTATGCAGAAGGTGCAATTTACAGAGGCCAATTAACCTACAAACCCACGTGTCTTTGGGGTCTGGGAGGAAACCGGAGCACCCGGAGGAAACCCATGCAGTCACAGAGATAACGTGCAAACTCCACACATACAGTACCCGAGGTGTGATATGAAACAAAATAACTTACAGTCTTAGCCAAAGAAAAGCAGAAAGTTTACATGGGGTGTCGACGTGCTGTAAATAATTTAATTGCCATGCCTTTTTACAATTTAAGAAAAAAATTAAATATGTTGAGAAGAGTTTAATCTTGGGACAATATCAGATGAGGATTGAGTGCAGAACAATTAGGACGAGAGCAATGGGTCACCAATACATGGATAGGAAATGGGCACAAGTGCTCAACAGAACATAGAAAATTGGAGGCATGAGGAAGTGCAGATGCTGGAATCTTTAGTAAGACACAAAGTGCTGGAGTAGCTCAGCAGGTCAGACAGCAATGAGGAAATAATGGATAGGTGATGTTTTGGTCAGGACACTTCTTCAGACTGTTTGTAGTTGAGGACAGAAAGCTGGAAAATAGGTGGGGAAGGACAAAGCCTTACAACATATTGGTGGATGCAGGGCAGAGGGGTTTGATTAACATTGGAGGTAAGCCGGAAAACATGTCAAAAGTCACAGATAGAAATGACAAAAGATTATGTTAGAGTTACTGCAGCAGAGAAGCAGAGGTGGAGTAAAAGCGACCGATGTTAAGAAGGTTCTAACCTTTATGGCGAGGGAATAAGGGTTAATTTTAACCCTTACTCCCTCACCATAAAGATTAATTTTCCATTGAACTAGGAAATAATGTTTTGAATTTTCTGTTTAAACCAAAAGTTGTTGGGAATAAAAAGTGAGGTCTAACATCCGGCATGAATTTGTATGTATTACCTGACTCATTTGCAATTCAAACATACTGTTTTTGTTTTGAGGATTTGAAGAATTGATTGTGCTTTATTATTACCATAAAACATATAACCCATGCTGATGCTCCAGTGAAGCACTGAGCAGGGTAGATACTGGAACACATTTCTGAGGAAGAGGATTAACATTCACTTGGAAACACAGGGACTATTCATCAGTCAACATGGCTTTGTCAAGGGCAGATCCTGTCTGACCAATTTGATTGAATTCTTTGAAGAGGTAACAAAGTGTATCAATGAGGGCAGGGCAGCAGATGTGATTTATAAAAACTTTAATAAAGCCTTTGACAAAGTCCCACATGGGAGATTGGTTCAAGTTTAGGGTCCATGAGATTCAGAGCAAACTGGCAAATTGGATCCAAAACTGGGATAGCAATAGGAGACAGGGGTGATGGTAGAGGATTGGTATTATGATTGGTGTGAATAGTGGCTTGTGCTGTGGGATCCTGGCTGAGTACATTATACGCAGTTGACTTGGATGTTAATGAGGGAGACAAGATCAGCAATGCTCATGGATGGTACAAAGATTATTGAGGTTGATAATAGCATTGAAAGTAGTTTTAGGATACAGGATGATATTGGTGTATTGATAAAATGAGGTTGAGATACGGCAGATCAAGTTTAAATGATAAATGTGAGGTGATGCAAATAAGGCTTGGACATACGCCATGAAAGATAAGGTCTTTGAGAATATTGAGAAAAGTTATTTCTCAAGTTTGCATGTGGCTTCACTCTGGCAATGGAGAAGACGCAGACAGAAAGTTTAGTATGGGAACCAGAAGAGATTAAAATTATTAGCAACTGGGAAATCCAGCAGGCCTTGACGGACTGAGGGCAAGTGTTCAGTGAAATGGTGGCGAGTCTACACTTGGTCTTGTCGAGGTACAGGAGGTCACATTGGGAACATTGGATGCCGTGGATGAGGTTAGACAAGGTGCGCATGAACCTCTGTCTTACCTGGAAGGACTGCTGGGGTCTCTCGATGGAGATGATGGAGGAGGTATAGGGTCATGTGTTACTTCTCCTGCTGTTACAAGGGAAAGTACAAGGCAGGGGTGGGGGGGGTGTGGTTTGGCTGGGAAGGGATGAATAATTGCCCGTCGGAAACCAGTACCACTGCATTGCTAATGTTTTCAACGAGGCTGGAGGCTGATGGGGTGATCTTATAGAGATCTTATAGAAAGAATCATGAGGGAAATAGATAAGGTGAATGCAGAGAGTCTTTTGCCACTAATGTGGGGGAGTCAAGAACCAGAGGACATAGGTTTAAGGTGCGAGGGAAAGATTTAATACAAACCTGGAGGGCAACATTTTCACTCAGAAGATGGTAGGTATATGGAACAAGTTGCAGGAAGAGGTAGTTGAGACAGGTAGTACAATAACATTTAAAATACATTTAGACTAGTACATAAATAGGTAAGGTTTATAGGGTTATGGGCCAAATGTGAGCAAATAGAATGGGGCATTATGGTTGGCATGGACAAGCTGTGCCGAAGGACCAGTTTCCATGATGTATGACTCAATGACAATAAGTGGGTTTAATATTTTCCCTGCATTGATATAATATTCAATATTATTTTAGACCCCAGATTATGTTTGTGGATTTTAGGAAGTGAGAATTTTGCTCGTAGGAACTTACAATACGATATGATACAATACAATACAATACAATACAATAGAACTTTATTAATCCCAGGAGGGAAATTGATCTGCCAACAGTCACAAAAACACAAAATACAATGACTTTTCTATTGGGAATTAGAATGTAATCTGGCAAGAACTTACAATGTAACAAGGAGATTCTTGTAAGTTGTAAGTCTGGAAAATTATTTAATTCATCTCACGAGATCATGGGAATTGGCTACTTCCACTTAAATGAGATGCATCTACATGCAGCCACTGACAGCAGTTCCAGTTCTTTATGTGCATGTTATTACAGAGGTTCTTTCTCAGAGCTGCTCTGAAGTCATGAATTATGAGGCATTTCATCACAAGGGGTCCTAAGTCATTTCATGCCACAACTTGACCTACTCTAGCTGCACAGTGCCAAACCATAAGATTGCAAGAGATGAAGCGTTAGCCACACCTGACACGCAAGGATGTCACAAGTACTCATAATGTTAATGGTGAACTACATGTGCTATTCACTAACTTTTCATTTTTTAGCTTCCAATCTCAGTTGGAGAAAAAAATATTTAGTTACAAGTCGCACAATTGAAAGGATAATGAAGAATCAACAATTCATGTTTTATCCCTAAATTACAGCACAACACAGCAATACATTTTATTATTTTCATTGAGATGGACCATATAAAGATAATAGTTTAACCACTTGGAGATGGGACAGCCACGTTAAATGGCTACTGTTGAGCCTAAACATTGATTTTATATATTAGATGTGGCCTAATTTGAACTGAAAGTTATCAGGAGGTGATGCATCCAGATCAGATTTGAAGTGATCACCTAAGGCGGAATTGATTTAGTTTGGAGTTACAACATGGAAAAAGGCCCTTTGGCCCACAAAAGATAGACACAAAAAGCTGGAGTAACTCAGCAGGACAGGCAGCATATCTGGAGAGAAGGAATGGTGACATTTCGGGTCGAGATCCTGACCCGAAACGTCACCCATTCCTTCTCTCCAGCGATGCTGTTTGTTCCGCTGAGTTACTCCAGGCTTTTTGTGTCTATCTTCGATTTACACCAACATCTGTAGTTCCTTCCGACACCTTTGGCCCACCAAGTCCATGCTGACCAGAAATCAGCCTTTCACTCTAGTTTTACATTACCCCATTTTCTAATCCACTCCCTACACAATTTACAGAGGCCAATTAACCTACAAACACACTTGCCTTTGGGATGTGGCAGGAAACGAGAGCACCCAGAGGAATCCCATGCAGTCAAAGGAAGAATGTACAAACTCCACACAGACAGCACCCAATGTCAGGATCCTACCCAGGTTTGTACGCTGTGAGCTCTACTAGCTACATCACTGTGATGCCTTATATCTGAGGACACAGTGGGAAGTTAGAGAGGAAATTGCAGGTGCCCTGGCTGAGATATAGGAATTATCTATGCCCCTCATGATTTATGAACCTCTGTAAGGTTAATGTGTGTGATATACCATTATTGGCTGCACAAAGTTTGCTGGATTTATTTGGCCGAAGAGAGTGAAAGATTAGTTATGTTTGAATATCGCTGAAAAATGAAAAGAGAGCATGGGGCTGAAGATGGCAACCTTACCGTAACTTGATCCAATATAACCGCTTTCAAGTTAATCTTTACGTAAGCACCTTGCTTGACTTCATTTCAGTGAGTATCCATTTTTCCACTGTAAATTGTGGCATAAATTAGTTGAGATTGTAATTCCTCCACAGGTTAAATGGTTGCACTTCCAGTATTGAAGAAGTTCAACACTTGTTCAGCATGGTCTAATTGGGCCTTAGGGCCTGTTTTCATGCTGTATGACTCTTTGACCGTAGGAGTCGCCATAGACCCAAAATGTATTAGGGGGGAAGAGGGGGCACGGTGGTGCCTAAAATGGCAATGCTCATCTTTGGAGCGGAAGCAGTAGAGATGGAGGCTTGAGACTAGGGTATACCGTCTTTGCGAGATGAAGTTCAGCATGCCCCCAACAACTCTCACCAACGCCTATGGCTATGTCATAGAAAGTATTTTATCAGGAGAAGTGCGTGAGACGTCTTGACAAAGCGAAGGTTCGATGTTCATAGTTTTAGGTTCAATTGTGCAATTCTCTGCCACAGAAGGCAGTGGCGGCCAATTCACTGGATGTATTCAAGAGAGAGCTCTTAGATACAGCTCTTAGGGCTAACAGAATCAAGGGATTATGGAGGAAAAGCAGGAAAGGGCTATTGATTTTGGATGATCAACCATGATCATATTGAACGGCGGTGCTGGCTCGAAGGGCCGAATGGTCTAGCCTACAGCTATTTCTATGTTTCTATTATCATTGGACACGGGTGAGGTGTCGAAAGAATTGCAGTAGGATCATGATTAGTTGGACAAATGGGCTGAGGAATGGTTAATGGAGTTTAATGCAGATAAGTGCGAGGTGTGGATATGGAATAACAGAAGCTCAAACCAGGGCAGAACCTTCACAGTGATTGGCAGGTCTCTGGGGAGTTTAGTTTAGAGATACAGTGTGGAAACAGGCCCTTCGGCCCACCACCAAGTCCGCGCCGACCAGCGATCCCCGCATATTAACATTATCCCACACACACTAAGGACAATTTACAATTATACCAATCCCATTAACCTACATACATGTACGTCTTTGGAATGTGGGAGGAAACCAAAGATCTGGGAGAAAACCCACACGGTCATGGGGAGAACGTGTAAACTCCGTACAGACAGCACCCATAGTCGGGATCGAACCCGGGTATACGGTACCGCAAGTGCTGTAAGACAGCAACTCTACCGCAGTGCCACTGTGCCACCCTTGTGTTGTAGAGCAGAGGGGTCTAGGAGTGCAGGTACATAGTTCCTTGAAATAGGTGTCACAGGTTGATAGGGTGGTGAAGAAGGTTTTCAGTACATTGTCCTTCATCAGTGAGGGTATTGAATATAGAAGTTAGGATGTTATGTTACACTTGTACAAAACATTGGTGAGGCCGCTCTTGGAGTATTGCGTTCCGTTTTTGTCACTGTTATAGGGATGATGTTGTTAAGTCGGAAATAATGCAGAGAAGATTTACAAGGACTTTGCCAGTTCTTGAGAGCCTGAGCTATAGCGAGAGGCTGGGCAGACTGGGACTTCATTCTTTGAAGTGCAGGAGGTTGAATAGTGATCTTACAGAGGAGCATAAAATCATGAGGGGAATAGATAGGGTGAATGCACAGAATCTACCCAGAGTAGGTCAATCAAGAACCAAGACATAAAGATTCAAGCCGACAGTGGAAAGATTTAATGGGAACTTTTTCTCGCAGAGGTGGAACGATATAAGGAACAAACAGAGGAGATAATTGAGGCAGGTACCATAACAAAGGCATTTGAACAGGTACATGGGTTGGAAAGGGTTAGAGAAATATGGGCCAAATGCAGGCAGGTAGGAGTAATGTAATGGGACATGTTGGTCGGCATGTGCGCGTTGGGCCAAAGTGCCTGTTTCTGTCCTGTGTGACCCAATAACATGGCTCTACTCTTGTTTTCTTCAACAGAGACACTGTTAGACAAAGTTATGATGTATTTTCATATTGTAAAACATAATTTACAAAGAAACAAAACAATGAATTATCAATATTTTTCTTCGTCAGGTGTAAATCAGCTTTTGGAGGACTGGTGTCTCTCCCTGTCTACTATTGAATTATCACCAGCAGTGCAGGAGTGCAAACAAACAGAAAATGTAATTCTTATTCGCTGGGTAAAATGTCTAACCTGAGTATGAATTATTGCTGTACTCTTAATATAGCTGGTGATATTAGAACACATATTTCCCTTCCCGACAGTCTACGTAGCAGAGAGGAGTAGTTGGAGTAGTTTAAAAATGTGTGCACAGTTAAGGACTTGTTTTCAGTCTGAAGTGTGCGTATTGGTGAATAGCAGACATCAGTGAAGAGGGCAAGCGGATACAAAGCAAGGTGTTTACTTCTCCTTACTTCTCCTTAAGTCCGCTAGATTTATTTCAGTGTGTATTAAGGGGTCAATGGAGTGGTATGCTCCTCCTGTCAGATGTGGGAAATCAGGAAGCAGTTATGCATCCCAGTCAGGATCGCACCCGGGTCTCTGGCTCTGTAAGGCAGCAACTCGACCACTGCGCCACCATGCCTTATAGACGGGTGACTAACAGCTGAAGCCGGCAATTTTCTTTGCACTGGTACCTTACTGTACTAATGCAGATGAAACTGAACTTAATTTGACTTGATCTGACTTGACAAGTAAGTCTGAAAGGGTTGTGTACAGTTCCGGTCACCCCATTGCAGGAATGATGTGGAGCCTTTGAAGAGGTGCAGAAGTGGGTTAACAAGATGCTGCCTGGATTCAAGAGTATTAGCTACAAGGAGAGGATGGACAAACCTTTTTTCTCTGGTGTGCAGGGGACTGAGGAGAGGCCTGATAGAAGGTTAGAAAATTATGAGAGGCATGGATAGGGTAGATAGTGAAAATCTTTTTCCCAAGATGGAAGTGTTAAGCACCAGGTACAGTACAGGGGACTGGGAAGTTAACACCATTATGGAAATCTGGCCAAGAAGGTATGGGAGGGTAGCTTAATATTCCAAGGTGCAGATGCTACAAGCAAGATATAGATGGGTTAAAAGAGGAAGTGGAATTTCTATATTGATAAAGGAAAACATCTTGGTAGTAATCAGTGATGACATTACTGAGGGATCGGACAGTGAGGATATATTGGTGGAGCTGAGAAATTAAAAATGGATGATCACTTGTTTGGATTGTACTCGAGGCCCTCAAATAGTCAACAGGAATTAGAGGAACATATATGCCGGGATGTTGCAGACATTTGCAAAATTAATAGGCTTATTATAGCAAGTGATTTTAGACTGGGATTGCCATTGTGCCAAGGCCTCACATGAGAGGAAATTGGTCAATGTGTTCAAGGACGTTTCCTCAGGCAACTTGCATCTTTGATCTGCAAGAGAGAGGGCAAAGCTTGACCTACTGGAGAATTGGCCAGGGCTTGTAACTCAGCTTCAGTGGGTGAGCATTTTGGGACCAGCAACTATTGTTCTAGTAGCTTTAAAATAATTATGCTGCTCCAAGAGTTAAAGCTTTAAATTGCGGAAAGGCCAACTTTGATGATATTACACAAAAACTTGACTGGAATATATATTTTTTGCAGGCAAGGAATGTTGGAAAATAGGAACGCTTTAAAAAGTGTGATGGTGGGAGTTCAAGACATGCAGGCCCCTTTCCGGGTGAAGGGTGAGGCAGATAGGAGTAAGGAACCCAAGATGAAAAGGGAAATTGAGACTGATCAGGAAAAAGGAGGCATGAATCAGGTATAGGCAACTGGGATCAAGCATATCCCTGGTGGAATATAGGGTGTTTCTTGGTGGCTCAAAGAAACACATTCATGATAAAGTCCAACTTTATTTCATCAAATGCACTAGCATTTCAACAGTCAGTTGCTGCTAGCGTCTCGCTTACTAACTAACACGAGAGAGAGAGAGAGAGAGAGAGAGAGAGAGAGAGAGAGAGAGAGAGAGAGAGAGAGAGAGAGAGAGAGAGAGAGAGAGAGAGAGAGAGAGCTTTTTGTGTAGTATCATAATACTATGAGAAGCGTGGCATGCATATTTGTTAAGTGAAGGTTATAAATGGCATGAATTAATAAGGGTTAATCTACATCCTTCCTCTTAAAGAAATAAAACATACGTGGTGGTTAGTGGAGTAAATATGAAACACCATTGTCTGAGACCAGTATTAGGTGCAGTATTTATTATTTTACTGCATATGAGAGCACTTAAAACTAAACAGGTCATGCACAGTTCAGGTATAGCCAGTAAATTTTCCATTTAGAGGGTTTGGCTTGCAGACACGACCTGCACGTGTACGTTAATAACCTCCAGCAGACACCTCATCCTTCGCTGGGGAAGCAAGTCCCAAATCGGGTGAACGCGGAGGAGGAGGCACCGGTGGAGATTGGGGCACCGGGGTAGGCAGAGGATTCGCTGGAGCAGCATTCGCAGAGCATGAGGGAAGACCGGCAGGCTGGTCCGGGTAGGTGTGGAGGTGCTGGTTCATTAACTGGAAGGAGGTGTTGTCGAGTTCGCCGATAAATGCCGTTGTCAATACTGACCAAGTACGAGCGTGGTTCCACAGTGGACCCCAGAATGACTCCGAGGCGGTCGTAACCTCGAAGTGACCACAAACGGACGACCTGTCCCTTGTTGAGCGGTTGAAGCGGAGAGCTGGTTTTATCGTAGTATTTTCTTTGTATGTTGCGGCGGAGTTGGAGCTGGGATTGGATAACTGACGGTGCATGAACTTGTGGTTCTAGTAGTTGCTTGGCCATGGGCAAAGTGGAGTGGGTTCGCCGTGACATGAGCCGTTCGGCTGCAGATCCCAGGAGAGGGTCGCGGACGATGTTCCGTAGGTTGAGTAAGCCGAGATAAACGTCCGAGCCGGCCCTGTGTGAGCATTCCATTAGTTAATTTGCACTTTTTACCGCGCGCTCAGCCAGGCCTTTGGACTGTGGGTACTCGGGGCTACTGGTAATGTGGTAAAA
This sequence comes from Okamejei kenojei, assembly GCA_035221665.1. NCBI lineage: Eukaryota > Metazoa > Chordata > Chondrichthyes > Rajiformes > Rajidae > Okamejei > Okamejei kenojei. The sequence continues at coordinate 54,348,811 of CM069140.1, read as the reverse complement.
GTCCCAGTTTTTCGTGAAATTCTTGAAGAGCTGACTGGAGAACTGAGGTCCATTGTCTGAGAGCAGCTTTAGGGAGGCTCCGTGGACAGAGAAGTGACAAGTTAGTTTCTGAATGACATGGCTGAGGTCGGGCTACTGAGCAAATCGATTTCAAACCATCCTGAGTAGGAATCAACTAAAACTAGGTATTGTTGGCCGTGCCACTCAAAGATGTTGGCTGCTACTGTGGACCAGGGTACGTTCGGCGTGGGGTGCGGGTGGAATGGTTGTTTCTGTTGGTGCAGGGTCAAGCTATTGCAAATCGGGCTGTAGTGTTTCTTCTGCAGCTGTTTGTGACACTAGGATGTCTAAACCGGCAGATGGGAGGCAGGGGATCATCATAACCGTGTACCCCTCATGCTCATCATCGGACAGGTGTTTTTCGCAGGTTGGGCGAGGTGCCCATGAGAGGGTGTCAGCTAGGTGTTTGTCCTTACCATGTTTGCAAGTTAGTCTGATGTCATATATCTGTAGTTCCATCATCATGCTTTGTAAGCGCGCTGGTGCTGTGTGGATCGGCTTACTGAGGATACCGACCAGGGGCTGGTGATCGGTTTCGACCGTGATCGGGTTGCCAAAGATATAGTCCTTGAATATCTTGCAGGCAAAGGTTACTGCGAGTAGCTCCTTTTCGATTTGAACGTAGCACTGTTCAATGTCGGTCATGGTACGGGAGACATAGGCAACTGGTCTGGAGCTCTTTCTGTCGTCTTGTAGGCAAGCAGCACCCAGTCCATAATGGGAGGCATCACAGGTAAGGGTAACGGGTAATTTGGCATCAAAGTATGCGAGGGTTGGAAAGCCAGACATTAGTTGTTTGAAGGTTTCAAATGCCCTCTGCTGATGTTGGTGCCAGGACCAGTGCGTATCCTTGTGGGTCAGTTGTCGCAATGGGGCAGATAACTCGCTGAAGTTTGGGATGAATTTCCCAAGGTAGTTTACCATGCCTAAGAATCGTTGAAGAGCAGTCACGTTCGTAGGTGCTGGCATTTTGTTGATGGCAATGGTTTTAGATGGGTCTGGTTTAAGTCCATTGTTGGTGAACATGTGGCCCACATAAGTCACTTTGTCGACCCGGAACCTGCATTTGAGACGGTTGAGTTTGAGATTTATCTCCCTGGCACGATCCAGGACCTGTTTCAGGTTTGAGTCATGTTCTTGTGCATTGCGCCCAGTGACCAGGATTTCATCTACAATTATGTAAAATGGGTAGCTATCAAAGAGTTGTCCCATAGTACGCTGGAAAACCTCACTGGCTGAATTGATGCCAAATGGCATTCGTAAAAAACGGTAGCGTCCGAAAGGCGTCGCAAATGTGGTTAACATGGAGGATGCATGCTCCAGTGGCATTTGCCAAATCAGTTCTTTGCATCTAGGACTGAAAAAACTGTGGCTTTACCCAGGTTGGCAGCAACTTCTTCCACCATCCGCATTTGGTGGTGTGGCCATTTGATGCATCCTTAGTGTTGATGCAGATCCTTATTTCGTTTTTGTTCTTCTTGACTGCTGTAACCAGGGTGGAGACCCAAGAGGAGGAGTCGTTGACAGGGGCTATTACACTCAGTGATTCCATTCTGTCTAATTCAGCTTTGACGTGGTCCTTCATTGCATGCGGGCTTTTGTGAGGAGAATGGACGTCTTCCTTGTCGGTCACAATGCTGTATTCGGTGGGAAGCTTGCCCAGCTGATTGTCAAAAAGGTCTTTGTATTGTTCGAGTAGTTGTTGGGTAGTATTCTGAGAGGTCGACAGCTGATACACAGTTTTGCCAAAGAAAACTAGGTTCATATTACAGCATGTCTCATTGCCCAGAAGGAGGGGCACTTCTCCTTTAACGATAAAAAATTCCAAGTTGTAAACTTGAGACGCTAGATGGCATGGTAGTGTAACTGTACCCACTGGTTGCAATTCCCATCCACCAAATAGATGTAACTTCAAGTTTGTTTTCAGAACAGTTTCATTGTTGTGACTTCTTTTGAGATCTGCCAGCGAGATTACGTTACATAAGCTTACTAACTAACACCCGAGAGAGAGAGCGAGAGAGAGAGAGAGAGAGAGAGAGAGAGAGAGAGCTGTTTGTGTAGTTCCATAATACTATGAGAAGAGTGGCATGCATTTTTGTGTAGTGAAGGTTATAAATGGCATGAATTAATAAGGTTTAATCTACATAGGGGATTGAGAAGCGAACCTCAAGTGGGGAAAAAAAGGGAGCATTAGATAGCTCTGGCAAATAAGATTGAGAATCCAAAGACATTTTGTGTATATTAAGGGGAAAAGGACAATAAGAAAGAATAGGACCCCTCAGAAAACAAAGTGATCATCTATGTGTGAAGCCGTAGGTGATGGGCAAGGTCCTCAATGAATATATCTCCTCTGTTATTACCATGGAAGAAGATATGAAGACTAGGGAGCTAGGGAACGTTAATGACAATGTCTTGAGGACAATGCATATTATAGTCAAGGAGGTGATCATATGAATCATAAATCCCTAAATCATATCAAGGGAGATAAATCTTCCGGGCCTGGTCAGTTATATCCAAGGACAAGCGAGAGAAAAAAATTGCTAGAATTATGGCCGAGTGCTTGAATCATTGTTAGTCACGGGGGAAGTGCCCGATGACTGGAGAGTGGCTTATGTTGTGCTTTTATTTAAGAAAGGCGGTGATAAAAACTCAGAACCATAGACCAGTAAGCCTAACATCTGTGGTTGGAAAGTTCCTGGACCAGAGAGCTAGATAGCTGGATACAGAATAGAGAAGGTGAGAGGGGAATCATTTAATAAGAATCTGAGGGGCAATCTTTTTGGGTATAACGTTGGGTATAACGAACAAGCTGCCAGGGGAAGTATTTACAAGACATTTGAACAGGTGACGAACAAGAAAGGTTTGGAGGAATATGGGCCAGGCACAGGCAAATGGGACTAGCTTAGATGAGCCATCTTAGTCGGCATGGATGAGTTGGACTAAAGAGCCTGTTTTCATACTCAATGACTCTATGACTTATGACTAGAGGACATAACTTTAAGGTAAGTGAAGGAAACTTTGAAGGTGATGTGCAGGTCAAGTTTTCTTTACACGGAGAGAGGTAGGTGCCCAGAACCTGCTGCCAGGGGTGTTGGTGGAGACAGTTTCAATATTAGAGTCTAAGAGGCTTTAGATAGGCACATGAATATGCAGGGAATGGATAGTTATGGATTACACGCAAGCAGAATTGATTAGTTTTGTTTGGCATTATGTTATCATGGGCTGAAATACCTCTTCCTGTGCTGTACTGTTCAATGTTCTAGAATAGTACACATCTCACTCCTCTCTACTTGAGTTGAACCTTACGTTTACTCCTGACCACCAAAACTCTGAGACATGGCTTCCAGTAACAGAGCAAGTCACTTCCCCAGTTAGTGGTACTTTTATGAGTGAAAAGGTATGACTTTAAATGTAAATCTCCACTGCCATATTCAATAGAAACAACTGATTAGGCTTTGACCTTTCACTAAGTCTTACACTCTCTACCACTTCCCCTACCTTTCTTCATAACCTGAACAAATAGTACTTCAGTTCTTTTACCCTCGTCTGTCTGGTATCCGCGTCAGAGTTTTTAATGTCACAATGACTTATCTTGAATTATATACCAGTATTAACCGTAATTTCAGTATTTCCAATGGGATTGGGTTAGTTTGGTAAGATTTCAAAAGTGAAATCAATTCAAGGATGTCGCACATTCACAATAGGATAAATTTTAGATGGGGAAATAAAAACTTTAAAAACTTCCCAGCAGTTGCTCTATATTGTTGAATCAAGCTAACCACATGCCACATGTAAACAGATGATTCCTATCTGTTCATGCTTCTGAAACCTTCTTAGGATCAAACTACACATGGAGCCTCTATTGTATCACAGTATTGTGAAAGTACAACTCTGCTGACAATCAAAAAACAGCACGAGGTCTGACATATCTTTCTCACACTGACTCTGATCTCCCCTTCTCCATCTCTCTCTCTCTCTCTCTTTCTCTCACTCATTCTGTTCTCTACACCTTTATCTTTTTTTCTCTTTTTCTGACACATACACGGAGTTTGTACATTCTCCCCGTGATCTGCTTGAGTTTCCTCAGAGATCTTCGGTTTCCTCCCACACTCCAAAAATGTACAGGTCTGTAGGTTAATTGGCTTAGTAAATGTAAAAAATGTCCCTAATAGGTGTAGGATAGTGTTAATGTGAGGGGATCGCTGGTTTTCGTGGACCTGGTGGGCAGAAGGGCCTGTTTCCACACTGTATCTCTAAACTAAACTAAACTAAATACACATCTCTCTCTCTCTCACACACACACATCTCTCTCTCTCACACACAACTTTCTCTCATACCGTCTTTTTCACTCACACATCTCTCTCTCCAACACATACACAAATCTTTCACACACACACATATCTTTCTCTCGCACACACCTCTCTCTATCTCCCTCTCATTTTGCTCTCTCCATCTCTATTTCCATCTTCCTTTCTTTCTCTTGCTCTCTCACCCCATTCATTTCTCTTTCTCTCTCTCGCTCTCTTTCTCTGACACACACACGCACATCTCTTTCTCTCCTCCCTCCACCCCTCCCTATGACTGTTCTCTCCATCTCAATTTCCATCTACCTCCCTTTCTCTCACTCTCTCTCCCTTATTCTGTACTCTCCTCATTTCTCAATCTCTCAATCTCTCACTCACTCAGTCTCTCTCTTTCACTAATTCACCCTCTGCTCTACCTCTCTTTCTCTTTGTTAACTGTTTCACAGCTCGTACATTCACAGAGCTTGGTTCTCTAACAATACACTGTGTTACTACCAGATATGGACCAATTTTGGAGCTATGGAGCATAAACTCTTACTGCACATTCACATGTACGGAGTCACCCAGCCCTGTTACTGTAGGTACTGTTGGCCTTTATAACAAGAGGAATCTAATATAGGAGGTCCTTCTGCAGTTGTTCAGAGCCCTAGTGAGACCACAACTGGAGTATTATGTGCAATTTTGATCCCCTAATTTGAGGAAGGACATTCTTGCTATTGAGGGAGTGCAGTGTAGGTTTACAAGGTTAATTCCCGGGATGGCGGGACTGTCATATGCTGAGAGAATGGAGCAGCTGGGCTTGTACACGCTAGAGTTTAGAAGGATGAGTGGGATCTCATTGAAACATATAAGATTGTTAAGGGTTTGGACATGCTAGAGGCATGAAACATGTTCTCGATGTTGGGGGAGTCCAGAACCAGGGGCCACAGTTTAAGAATAAGGAGTAAGCCATTTAAACGGAGACGAGGAAACACTTTTTCTCACAGAGAGTGGTGGGTCTGTGGAATTCTCTGCCTCAGAGGGCGGTGAAGGCAGGTTCTCTGTAAGCTTTCAAGAGAGAGCTAGATAGGGCTCTTAAAAATAGCAGTCAGGGGATATGGGGAGAAGGCAGGAACGGGGTACTGATTGGGGATGATCAGCCATGATCACATTGAATGGCGGTGCTGGCTCGAAGGCCAGAATGGCCTACTCCTGCACCTATTGTCTAATGTCTATTGTCTATTGTAACGTTAGCCGCTCTTCCTGCAGGTGTTAGTACTCTATTGACAGGTGATGCTTTTATTTGATGTGTGTGATTACGGTCTAATCCTAATCCTAACCCTCTCTTCCTTTTCTGCTAATTCCTGGTTTCTTTACTAAACCAGTTAAAACTGCAAAAACCATTTTGAAGACAGCCAAACGTAGCTCACCATGAGCAAACCCTTCTCCCCAGAAGTCAGAAAGAAGCAAGGATATAGAAAGAAAAAAAAGCAGACATCAATAAACAGCCTTAAGCATTTTCAATAACTTTTGAATCAAGTTTTGGAATAGCTAATTGCACAAAACAATGTGACAGTCATCGGAGCCTTATTGAAATATTGTAATTACTATTTAATATTCAACCGGTATCCTATAGTAGATCATATTGCATGCCCAGATGCCGACAAATGTCTAGGCCCTGCTTCAAACTGAGGAACTAAAAAAATACATTAACATTTTGCATATTCATTCTCAATTTAATTGAATGCAGCGCCATATGTATGATGTGACGATTGCTTTATTTCATTGATTTTAAAACTTTTGCTGACAAGGAGTGACCGTGGAACCAGGGAACCAAGACAAGAGCTTACATTCAGAGAAAGAGTTAACATTTCCAGATGGACAGCGAGTCTGCCACTGTTTCTGGGTGACAGGTTGAACATAGCCTTTGATCATGTCCAAGGTTCCTCAGCTGTGGGTTCAAGCAGATCCCTGTCAATAGGTGCTTTCAATTCAATTGATAAATGTTGGTGTGACTGTTGATGGCACATGATGATTGTCCAGCCGGTGAGGACTAATGAATCTTGAATCTGCCCCCCTGGCCTGTGCAGATTTTGTCACTGATGACTCTCACTCTAAGGCTCTGACCCGCAAAGCACTGCAGCGAATGCATACGTTGGCTATTAATCTTTGTAGCACTATCTGTCCTCTCTTGCCCAGCTACAACCCTGTTATTAATGTCTCAATCATGTGTACATCACAGAGTGGCATCATATATAGTATGTCGGGTCAACGAGGTGTACAGGATCTTCACGGATGCATAGTTGGTTTTCAGGCTGTGCAACTATTGCATAAGGGAGAGAGAGGTATAAAATGGAATACACTAGAAATGAAGAGAGTTAGACAGATGCAAATATATTGCAGTGTGAAACATTTAAATGTGTTAAAGTATAGCAGAGGGAGAAAAGGATCCAAATATATTACAATGCTCAGATATATTTTAACACTCTTGGTACAATGCATGCTCTCAAATGCATGTTTCCATTTTGGAGATGTTCAATATCTGCAGTAAATTGACCCTAGCAAATACCAAAAAGTAAGTCAATTAGAACTGTTGGCCTTTTAATTGATGTAAATTTTCAAAATGCTATCATTCTCGAGAAGTGCATTCATTTAAAGTTTCCCATGCTAATTGATCAATGGAAGCCCCAAATTTCCAGTGTGTGCAGGTCTGGGGCTTAAGAAAAACCATCATGTTAAATCTGTTTTTGCTCATTGTTCTTGCACCATCCTGTATTTCAATGACAGATTTGCATTAATTTAATGCATTTCATAACCTCAGCCAAAATACTTTGTAGCTCTGTTATTTATGACTCATGCTTGCTGTTTTACTTTGGGAAATGAGTTAACCAACAGGCCAAAAGCAAGGTCACACAACAACAATGTGCTCATGTATAGATCATCTATCCTGGTAGCGTGGCCATAATGTATTTTGTGCTTCCATGTCCCATCTGAAAGACAGTAGCTCCAACCATAAAATACCCCCTCAGAACTTCACTGGATTATCACTACACCTCTTTGTGCTCTAGACTAGGACTAGGATGCACGAATTTCAGACTCAATGGTGAATAACAGCTACCCAATCATCCACACCTCGTATTTAGGCCGGGACTTACATGAGTGTCAGTAAGGAGGTTGAGACCTGAAAATGTCACCCATTCCTTATCTTCAGAGATGCTGCCTGTCCCACTGATTTACTCCAGCATTTTGTGTCTACCTTTGGTGTAAACCAGCATCTGCAGTTCCTTCCTTCACAGTTCACTTGATTGGTAATTTATCCTAACACACGATCACAATTGGAAATATATCACCTTTCTTTCACATTTCCTGGATTAAATCCTTACATTCCTTACACAACATGAAAGCTCCAGCATTACAAGGGCTGGCTACTTGAAGAAAATGGCAGCTTCTCGATGTTATTTGGGCATGGCCATTAAATGGCAGCGATACCTCCCTCTCACGTTTGGAAAAAAAACAAATGAATAAATAATCACAAGAAGTGTAATCACAAGTAGTTGGCTATAAATTTGCTCCAAGCTAGTGTTAAACTCTTAATGTTAGATTCCAGAGATGTAAACCAGTAAATTCTTGTCTTCCTTTATTAAAAAATGAATAATTAACCGCTATTGAACAATTGCTTTATTGCTGTTAAAATCCTTCAGTGTTAAATTTAAATGATAGTAGAAGTTGCTAATAGCAGAGGCCCAGAGCAATTACAACAAAGTCTAATTCATTGTGTTTTTCTTTGTTTCTAACTGCAGAAGAAGTAGAATAAAATGTTTTATTAAGCTAGTTTAATTCCCCATCCTACAATAAGCATTTTAAATGAAACCAATGGATTGCCATCACAGCACTGATAGGCAAGTTTGTTGCTAAAAGCATAAAGAGACAAGTTTAATGGGCAACTCTAAAGGAATGACATCTCTTTTTCTGCTTATATAGAGGTATTCAATGCCTCGTTTACAATGCCTAACTTGCCATACAAAGACTGCTTCCCTTTAATATCTTGTCCACAAGACAGCACTTCCAACAATATTGTCTTTTAGTATCACTGAAGTGTCATCCTAGATTTTGCTCTCATCTTTGAGTTGTTCACAACCATATGGCTCAGAAATAAAGTTTCAACCTGGCGGCCAACCTAACTAGCTAGTAATGGGACATTCGTAGTGGGAAACAACAGTCTTCTGTGCAGAGTTCTCCAACAGTTCTCCACAAAAAGGCCACATCAAGAAAGGTAAGGTGTGACCTAATGGAAAATTTAAGTGAAAAGAAGGGATGTAACTTTGGCCACGGTGGTGCAGCGGTACAGTTGCTGCCTTATAGTGCATGCAGCACCAGAAACCCGGGTTCGATCCCGACTATGGGTGCTGTCTGTACGGAGATTGTACGTTCTCCCATTGACCGCGTGGGTGTTCTCCGAGATCTTCGGTTTCTTCCCACACTCCAAAGACGTACAAATATGTAGGTCAATTGGCTTGGTGAATGTGTAAATTGGCCGTAATGTGTGTCGGATAGTGTTAATGTGCAGAGATCGCTGATCGATGCGGACTCGGTGGAGCGAAGAGCCTGTTTCGTTGCTTTATCTCAAAACTAAGCTAAACTAAAACAAAACTAGTTCACAACCATTCATTTATATCTTCATAACAGCTCTCTTGGTCTCTGACCAAGAGCCACCATTACACATCAGGTAACCTCGAACTCCCATGGCAACTCCAATTAAGGACAAAGGACATTTAGTGGCACATACACAAATTGGTGCAGTGAAATTTGAGTTGCCATTGCAGCACACACATAAAATAAACACAACATTATAGAATTGAACATTAAACATAAAAAACATCCGCCCACCGCAGGATCTACGTTTCCTGCTGTGAGGAAAGGCAGCAAATTTCAGTCCACTTCCTCGATGTTCACCCGTGGTCGAGGCCTATTGAGGCCTTCGCAGTCGCCGCTATGGCGGCCCGATGTTTCAGGCCCCCTCACTGGGATGATGGAACTCTGGCATCAGAACAGAAGAACACTCTCAGCGGCTTGGAGTTCCGAAATGGCCGCTTCCTCACGGAGACCGCGGCTCCCGAAGTCCACAGGCTGCGCTGGGCGAGAGATCCCAGGCTCCGTGTTGATAAAGTCAGCGCCGCCGCGGCTGGAAGCTCCGCAGACCACAGCGCCACGATGTTGAAGTCGGCAGGCCCAGCATTCCGGAGCTTCAACACGGTGACCCGGGTAAGGCATCGCCCCGCTCCGCAATTGTAACTTCAATGCTAAAGCTGCAGCTCGAAGCTCTGGCCGGTCTCCGACAGGAAAGGCCGCGCCAATCCAAATTGTATGCCGCGAGGAAGGGGCGAAGATGCGGCTCGGAGGAAGGATGCATCCTTGAAAAAAAGGTTTCCCCCTACCCCCCCCCTCCCCCACCCATACCCCACATAAAAAGACTAAAAGGCCTCCAGAACAAAACGTTTTAACAAAGTAAAACATTTTTTAAAAGGTGAAAATTGTGAAAAAAATGAACAGCTGCAGGCGAGGCTGCCACACTTTATGGCGCCACCACAGAATGATGGCTTCTTGCTCACAATAGCCCTGAACCTTAACACAGCTTAAGATACCAATGTATGGTAATTTCACCTGTTTTGGAAGCATTTCCTGGAAGATACTTGACAAAAATCTCAGAATCTCTACATTCCACAAGAGAAGCCCTGAGGAAGTAGATCTAGATTATCAGGCTCTTCACAGCAAATTGCCCAAAGTGCCCGCAACAGAATTTGTAGCATCCTGGAAAAGATTTGTAAAGAATTCTGCAATGCATTCAAAAATAATTTGAGGAATAGCCACAAGGTGAAACACGACAACTTGTGAACAAGAGAATGCAAACAATTATATGCCCCAATGGCACATAAAACATGCCAAAATATATATTTGAAACCCAGTTTTTAAAAGGGAATTGCTGACTGTATCGACTTTGTTATTTACTGCTCCACCAGTAATGAGCAACTCCTCTGACCTCTTCTGAAGACCTGGATGCAGTTGAAAATCTCTTCAATCCATTGGTCCATATCTCCTACAATCAGCTGGTCACTGTTCTGTTGCCTCCAATTTACTGCTGCTGTGATCTTGGGCCAATTTACAGTATAATAATCTCCCAATTAATTGCTAATGGTTTGTGAAGAATAGAGGATGGTACAATGGAAGTATTGCCTTTTAGCTCATGCATTGCACCATTAGCATTTGTCTATACTACCTTGTCCAACATCAAAATTAAGCAGGCAGTAAACCTCTGCAGCAAAAATTGGATAGTAAACTCAATCCTTAACTGTCCTTGCTGATGATGTCCACCATCAATTTGTCCCAATTCAATCCCATTCGAGAAGCATCTTCCAAAAGAGATCACCAAGAGCTGATGGAATCAAAATTATTTGTCTTCTATATTTCCCAGCAGAATCAATATGATCTCCACATGTGAAATTTGTTTTCCTAAGAGTGAAAGTAATAGTCCAGATGAAGTCCCTGGCTACATCCTCAGGACCTGTGCAGATCATCTGGCAGAGGTATTCACTGACATATTTTACCTTTCACAGCTCAATTCTATGGTCCCCAACTGCTTCAAAAGAACCACTATCATCTCATCCTGGTGATCGATGAACCCTATGGTAACGTGCCTTAATGACCACTGTCCAGTGGCTCTGACATCCACCATCATGAAGTGTTTTGAAAGACTGGTGATGGCACATATTAATTCCAGCCTTCCGGTCAATCTTGACCCAATGCAGTTTGCTTACTGAGACTAAGGGTCCATAGCAAATGTCATTTCCCTGGCCCTAAACTCATCCATGGAACATCCAGACAAAAATGACTCTTCCTATTTATTGACTATAGCTCAGTGTTTGACATCATAATCCCATCCAAACGCAGCTCCAAACTCTGGGGCCTCATAATCAGCTCCTCCCTCTGCCACTGGATCTTCGACTTACTGACCCACTGGACCTCAATCAGTGAAGATAGGTGACAACATCTCCCCCACAATAATTCTCCACACCGGTGTCCCGCACGGTTGCATTCTCAGTCCTGTACTATACTTCCTTTACACTACGGACTGTACAGCCAAATTTGGATCTAATTCCATCTAGAAATGTGCAGACAACGCCAATATTGTGGGCCAAATCACCAACAAAGATGGAATGGAGGACAGGAATGAGATAGAGAATTCATAACAGTGCCAGGAGAATAACCTCTCCCTTAATGTTAGGAAAATGGAGGAGCTAGCTATTGACTTCAGGAAGCATGATAGAGTACATGGCCCATCAATGGTACCGGTGTGGAAATGGTTGAGAAGTTTGGGTTCCTTGCCAATAACATTACCAATGATCTGTCATAGACCAACCACATTGATGCTACAGCCAAGGAGGTACACTTCTACTTCCTGATGAGACTGTGGAAATTCAGCATGCCGCCGGTGACTCTTACAAACTTCTGCAGGTGCAGCATAGAAAGCATCCCAGTTTTGTTTGGGAACAGTTTTGCCCAAGACTGCAAGAATTGCAGAGAGCTATAGATATAGTCCAGTCTATTACACAGACCAGATGTCCCATCACTGACTCCATCAATAGACAATAGTTACAGGAGTAGGCCATTCGGCAACTTCGAGTCAGCACCTCCATTCCATGTGATCATGGCTGACCATCCCCAATCTGTACCCCGTTTCTGCCTTTTCCCCATATCCCCTGACTCCGCTAATATAAAGAGCCCTATCTAGCTCTCTCTTGAAAGCATCCAGAGAACCTGCCTCCACCCCACTCTGAGGCAGAGAATTCCACATTTCATGTTGCTTCAGAAAAGCAGCCAACATAATCAAAGACTTCTCCCACATCCTCGAAATCAAAGGCGTAGCTAAGTACGCTTGGATGGGCCCCTGCAATGCCTGCCTCTTTGTAAGGTACATTGAACAATCCCTGTTCCAAGCGAACACTGGCCCTATCCCCTAATTCTATTTCCCTTATATTGACTACCGCATCGGTGCTACCTCCTGCATGCAAGCAGAACTTATGGACTTCATTAAATTCACCACCAATTTCCATCCTGCACTCAAATTCATTTGGACAAGAGATATAGACAGTAATATAGAGAGATATAGAACAAATGAATGAAAGATATGCAAAAAATGTAATGAGGGTAAAGGCCATTGTTAGATGCGGCCAAGGTGAAAATGAGTTACAGGCAATAAGATTCAACAAGACATCTATATCTATCATTTCCCTTTTCTATGACTCTCAGTCTGAAGTAGGGTCTTGACCCAAAACATCACCCATTCCTTTCCTCCAGAGATGCTGTCCAACCGGCTGAATTATTCCAGCTTTTTGTGTCTATCTTCGGTTTAAACCAGCATCTGCAGTTGCTTCCTACACAGCTTAATGTCAAAGTTGGGCATGTGTAGAATAGTAAGATTAAACGAGAACTTACCAGTTTGAAGTTTGATCTTGATTTTATGAGGAGTTACGTTGATGATTACGTGAAGAACCCCGTCCAGGCCACATGCGCGTCAATCTTCAAAGCAGCGGTATGAAATCACAAATAACGATCACCGAAGTGACATAGTAAGATGCGTGACTGGAGAACTACCAAATGATCTTTATGAGAGAGGGTTGGGCGTGGAGGGCACGTAATCACCAACATAACTCCTCATAAAATCAAGATCAAACTTCAAACTGGTAAGTTCTCGTTTAATCTTACTATTTTACTTCGGAGTCACGTGAATGATTCCGTGAAGAGTTCGAAGCTTTGTGATTTCATGCCGCAGATCGAAATCTCGGCGTCTCACTGCATCGATTGACTCAGGATGAGTGAATAATCAAAAATGCATTAAGCATGATATTGATTCAAATGTATTAATGGTTTACGTTAATAAAGAAATCAATAGCAACCCCTGTAACTCAGGGGAGGCTAAAGTGGACGCAAAATAGAATGGGAAAAACCCCGGGTCAGTAACCAGCCTATGGACATTTTTTTTAAATCAATTTAGTTCACCATCCTGCGGTCGCAAGGATATGGTCGATGGGCACGTCCATTGTCCTAACTGCTGACGTTGATGCTGACCTGGTGGAATGAGATATACAATCGTCAGTGTTAATACCTGCATAACCCAGAACCTGCTGCGGCCACCTTGAAATAGTCTGAACCGACCTTCCTAGTTGTTTGTTGATTAATAAGCAATGCTGATTCCACACTTCTTAGGATTCTGGTGGCCTTGATATAATATAGCAAGCCTGCCCTCCCACATAGACGTGAGACCGTGGGGTTTCTGAAATTTGATCTTAAATCATGCCTGGTCTGCTCTGGTTGTGTAGATCAGAATGTAAAATGTAATGGCACCTGCAGCCAATTCCATCCTATCTAGCCAAAGCATTTGCAATGTTTGCCGGCGTTGTGCTGATATTAGTGTCATAACTAAGGATGTAGCTGGAACCCCTTGGTGAAGTAATGTTCACACATTTTCAATAACCAACTGCATATTCTTGTAGTGGGAGAACTTGTGTCAAGATCTCTTTAACAACTCGCTATCCGGGTTGAACCCGACAGAGTAGTTCCCGTTTGTTGCAGCTGTAGTGTCTCTATAACTGAATTATTGTCAAATACCATTTAAGAATGAACTGGAAGATGTCAGTAATCTGTACCGTATTAAATGTAACATTAACATTTAATCACTTCCGATCCCCGCAATAGGAATGTACTGCTTTTTTGGGTGCTATCCCTGCACTCTGCAGTGAGCACATTCATGCCTTGATGTGACAACCTGAGCCATAAGTCAATCCATTCAAAATGTGTAAGTCAATAATTGTTTTATTATGCAAAGGCCGGTCTCTTGAACAATAGTTTGAACCAGCAGGTTTTTGTTTTTTGGAATAACCGTATACCGTTGTATTATTATGCCTGATGAAGCAGGCAACATGGCTGCTTAGCCAGTCCGACAGTATGAACCCAAGCGAGGTCTTGCTGACTGTTTTAAGACCCGGCTAATGAGGCAAAAAATGGAGGAAGACATAAAAGAACATTCCTCCTTTTGTAGCGAGAATGTATTTCTCCACACTGTTGTGCCACATATTTTTGCAATCAGTGAATAAACATGCATCAACATGTTGATATTCGAAGTCGCATTGAACCATACTTTCATAATACTTTGAGATCCAAAACCTATTCTGTGTTGTCATCAATCTGAACTGGTTGATACACCAGTGGCAAAGGAAATTAGGTAATTATTACAGGATACTTTTACTTGATTGCCATGTGACTAACATATGTCACCATCGTAGAGCAGCAACTTGAATTTGAGCATGTAGAATATGTATATTCGCTCAATAGCCCCTTACCCATGGGGTGCATCTAGTGTATATATTTAGTTGATACCAACAATTGAAGAATTGGTAACACTTGCAAATCTCCAATACCTCCAACTAGAGATGGTATTCGGAACCTCTCACCTTAGAGTCCTTAGCATCAGTTTGTAATAACTGAATTCAACCGACCACACTACTGGAGCAAGTTCAAGTTCAAGTTCAAATGAGTTTATTGTCATGTTCAGCAATGCTGAATACTGTTTTTTTCATCATTGTGACTGAGGTAGCTTCAGCTGACAATAGCATAAGGTTGTTAACAATGGTCTAATTGTCCTTTGAGAGGTTGCTACTTTGCACGATATCAGTTCCTTGATTTGCTCAGCTGAAGCACAGCTACTATATTGCCAATTACTCTTGATAAAATAAAATTAGTTTTATAATAGGTTGCTATTAACTCCAATCTCTTGCCACAGGGCAGAGTCATAGGCTAATTAATAATTAACGGTAAATCCCAATGACCAACGAACAGTTTATCCATTCCGCAATGTTTTACTGTTGTTAGTACAGTTATATTGTCTTTGATAACCTCTGTAATGGGAATTGCATAGCATGGATCTTTGAGTCCCTTATGAATCTGTTGTTAGTCAGGAAAATAAGTTTTCATATTCGGAAAATTCATATGCCCGACACTCTCCATTTTTCATAATAAACATGCCACTCCTGCCTTATTCCATGGGTGGTTTGCATGAGAAGTTTGGCCCGATTTCCAAACCTTAACTTTAAAAAATAACCCTGGCCATAATCCAAACTTGCTTGGAATGCTACTACTGTGCCTCAGCCAGATGTTTTTATCCTTTGTGTGTTGTACAAACAAATGTAAATATTACAACTTATGAACGGTGCACTTACCCATGTTTTGGAAGTGCTAGACCCACTTTGTTGAGTAGGGTTGAGTAGGGTTGGTAAGGTGCATGGAATTTCTGAGCTATCATCTGCCCTCAGCTCCAGTGAACCGCCTACTGCCGATGAGCGCCTGGGGTGCATTCTGAAACAATGACCTTTGCCCGCCGTTGGCCTTAATTGATTCATCTGCCAGATTTTCTTTCCCTGTTGAATAGGCCTACCTGAATAACAGATTCGGCGGCTGGCTCTCACATCCCCCTGTTGGCGCTGTTCACTGCCGGCACATATGTGCTTCAGTATGTTCTATTGACTTCTTTAGAGCCTGGAGTCAGTTGTATCTTGACCTTTTGCTCTTTCCTCCTCAGAGAGGACGATTCGTAGGCAGCCTCAAACAGGCGCTACCTCAGGCCGCAGGACACCTATACTGATATGAACCCATTGGACCTATACCCGAATAGAATATTCTGCTGGGATGGCAACTTTGTTGTCAGGGGAAAAAAATGGTACCTCTGACACGTGCCCTTCATCCCTTGGGGTATGCCCCACGGCCATACCCTGAGACTCAGTGTCAGCAGGATACTGACCCGTCTTGGTCTCTGCCTCCAAGAGGGAGACCTGTAGCAGCTCTGTCAACTGGAGCTGCTGGTGCAGCCTGCAGAGGTGGAACTTCTGTCTCAACCTTACCATCAGAGTCAGTGTCAGAACTAATCCTCATCTATGAAGGTGCTATCAAACAGTTCTCTACTAGATACTGCTGGATCTTTTTTGTTCAGGATGGCGCTGACACTCCTCCTGTTGGCGTGTGCCCTGCTGTAGCACTGTATGCAACAGTTGCTGTATTTGGGATAGTCGTTTCAAACGCACTATCCAGCCCCAGTGAGGAATCATCCCCCGACTCCGTGGGCCTTGCTATCCAGCCCCGGTGGAGAATCATCTCCCGACTCCGTGGGCGTTGCAGACTTATGTGTGAACTTGAGAAACCCTGTCCCAGGCATTGCTGGTGCCGCCTCTCGTAGAGGCCAGCGCTTTTTGACATGAAACAGCCCTGTAGATTAGATTAGATTAGATTACCTTTATTGTCATTCAGACCTTTCGGTCTGAATGAAATTTCGTGCCTGCAGTTATACATATAATAAAAGTAACAAAAACACACAATAAACACAAATTTAACATCCACCACAGTGAGTTCACCAAACACCTCCTCACTGTGATGGAAGGCAAAAGTCTTAGTCTTTGTCTCTTCCATCCTTGTTCTCCCTGCGCGCTGAGGCGATCCAGGCCTCCGATGTTGTGACCCCGCCGGGTGTTGGTAAGCGAGTCAGTCCCGCGGCTGAATCCAACTCCGCGAGCGGGCCGGTTCAACTCCGCGGCCCGGGGTGGTCAAAGCTGCCGAAGCTGCCGCCCTCCAGTCCAGCGGACGCAGCTGTTGTTGCGGGATCTACAGAAAAACAGGTCACCAACCTGTGACCTGCGAGCTCCCGATGATGTCGTCCACTGGGCCCGCGGCCGGGCCTCTGAAGCCGCGCTGCCACCGCCGCAGAAACGCCAGAACACCGCCACAGCTCCAAGTCGGGCCGCTGCCGCTACCGGAACGCCGGAGTGCCGCCACAGCTCCAAGTCGGGCCGCTGCTGCTGCCAGGTCGGGCCAGTCGGACCACTGCCGCTGCCGGAACTGCCGCCACAGCCCCGAGGCCATCAGCTCCGCCATTAGGCCTCAGCGCAGACGGAGGCAGAGGACACGACAAGAAAAGATTGTATCCCCCTAAAGGAAGAGACTATACCATGTTTCTCCCACCCCCCCACACTTACACAACCTAATAAACTAACTAAACTAAACTAAACTAAAACAGACGTAAGAAAACAACAACAACAAGAAAAAACAGACGGATTGCAGGCGAGCCGCAGCTGCCAGGCAGCACTACCACTGGCCTTGCCGGCCTACGGGAGAGCCGTGCTAGCAGCGCCGCCACCAGGCGCTGCTAGCACGGCTCTCCCGTAGGCCGGCAATGTCACAAATGAAACAGCCCTGTATCAGGTCCTGCTGGTGCGGCTCTCCCGTAGGCCGGCACTTCATACATGAAGCAGCCCTGTCAGGCGCTGCTGGCGCGGACTATCCCATAGGCCCACGCTATTACACATGAAGCAGCCCTATCCCAGGCGCTGCTGGTGCGGCCTGTCCTATAGGCCCGCTCTATTACAGTGTAGGCTCACTAAATCTAAAATTTTTAGTGTACAGCTTTACATGTGAAAGGTTAAAACAATGTTTAACCCTTCACAGCAACTTGTGTTAAACAACAAGAATTTCATTGTCAGGGACATATGACAATAACTTTTTATGACTTAAACTTTGCTTTTAACTCTTAACTTTAAGAAAAACACTATAACATACATTAAACTTTATTATTAAGAGAAAACCCTTGTAGCCCGACTCACCCGAGTCCAAATAGGGCTGAACGAGTCCTTTCTCACCAATTTTATTCCCTGCCTGGGGACTGACGTCTGTGAGCCGCTGACTGCACTGTCAGTGACTCTGGTGTTATTTCCTTACCGTTCCACGGCATCCTCGCAGGCTGGGAGCCACTGACTGCCTTGTCAGCGGCTCCTTATCTCACAACCCGATCTTTTTGCCGGTTATCCGCTTCCGCGGTTGGACTGGGGTTTTCCCTCAGTCCATAACCGGTTCACTCATCGGGCTGTGAAACTGGTAGGAAAACCACTATGAAGAGAGGCTCCTGCTTGAAAAAACCCCTGGTAAGTAAAAACAAACTTACCTTCTAGGTTTAACTTACCGCTGGCAGGAGCTCTGTCTTGCCAGTCTGGTGCTTGCACCAGTGCGGCTGACGTACTGACATGCATGCGGCCTGGACGGGGTTCTTCACGGAATCACTCATGTGACTCCGAAGTAAAATTCAGGTCAAGAGTCATTAATTTAAGGGTACATAGAAGGCTGGAGAAACTCAGTGGGTGCAGCAGCATCTAAGGAGCGAAGGAGATAGGCGACGTTTCAGGTCGAGACCCTTCTTCAGACTGGTCAGGGATCAGGGAAATGAGAGATATAGATGGTGATGTGGAGAGATAAAGAACAATGAATGAAAGATATGCAAAAAAGTATCGATGATAAAGGAAACAAGGCATTGTAAGCTGTTTGTAGTGTGAAAATGAGAAGCTAGTGCGACTAGGGTGGGGGAGAGATAGAGAGAGAGGGAATGCCAGGGCCCGAGGGCTGAGGGAGAGGTGGGAAGGGGAGGAGACAGCAAGGGTTAACAGAATTGAGAAAATTCAATGTTCAAGCTCAGAGGATGCAGACTCCCCAAGCGGAATATGAGGTGCTGTTCCTCCAACTTGCGGTGTTGTTCACTCTGGCCGTGGAGGAGGCCCAGGACCGAGAGGTCGGATACGGAATGGGAGGGGGAGTTGAAGTGCTGAGCCACCGGGAGGTCGGGTTGATTATTGCGGACCGAACGGAGGTGTTCGGCGAAACGATCGCCAAGCCTCCGCTTGGTCTCACCGATCATCTGGCATCTGGAGCAGCGGATGCAGCACATGAGGTTGGAGGAGGTGCAGGTGAACCTCCGTCGGACCTGGAAGGACTGCTTGGGTCCCTGAAAGGAGTGGAGGGGGGAGGTGAAGGGACAAGTGTAGCATCTCTTGCAGTTGCAAGGGAAAGTGCCCGGGGAAGGGGTAGAGAGGGAGGGAAGGGAAGAATTGACAAGGGAGTTGCAGAGGGAGCGGTCTTTGCGGAAGGCAGACAGGGGGGGGAGATGGGAATATGTGGCGAGTGGAAGCGTCATATTGGAGGTGGCAAAACTGGCGGAGGACTATGTGTTGTATTTGCCGGCTGGTGGAGTGAAAGGTGAGGACCAGGGGGACTCTGCCCTTGTTGCGAGTGGGGGAATGGGGAGAGAGGGCAGTGTTGCGGGGTATGGAGGAGACCCTGGTGCGAGCCTCATCTATAATGGGGGAGGGGAATCCCCGTTCTCTGAAGAATGAGGACATTTGTGATGACCTGGTGTGGAACACCTCATCCTGGGAGCAGATGCGGCGTAGACGGAGGAATTGGGAATAGAATTTTTTATTAGAATGCCTTTTTATTGTCACTATACACATGTACAATGAGATTAAAAGCTGCTTAGTGCAAAAACAAAAAAGGTGGGGGGGAAATAAGGTGCACAGTTTCTGCGGCGCTGTATACATATCTATAAAAGAAAATGGATAAATAGAATGAATAAATAGGATTCCTATATCCAGTACGGGTTATTGCACATATTGGAAATTACAGTTACTGTACAAATTACAGTAGGTGGATAGATGAAAGTCCGGGGGTTAGGCTGTGAAGTCACACATGCATAGGGGATGGAGTCCTTACAGGAAGCAGGGTGGGAGGAAGAGTAGTCCAGGTATCTGTGGGAGTCAGTTGGTTTGTAGTGGATGTCGGTCAGGAGTCTTTCACCTGCAATAAAGATGGTGAGGTCAAGGAATGGTAGGGAAATGTCAGAAATGGTCCAAGTGTATTTGAGTGCCGGATGGAAGTTGGTGGTGAAATGGATGAAGTCAGTCAGTTGTGTGTGGGTGCAGGCGGTGACACCAAAGCAGTCGTCCATGTAACAGAGGTAGAGGTCGGGGATGGGGCCCTGGTACGCCGAGAACAAGGATTGTTCGACGCACCTGACAAAGAGGCAAGTGTAGCTGGGGCCCATGCATGTGCCCATAGCTACGCCTTGTGTTTGGAGGAAATGGGAGGAGTGATTAATTTAAGATGATTTAAAATTCTGCAGATGGTGTATCATGTACATTACCTCCGTCCTAATATTTCCAATACATGAAGCTCTGCGCTGGGAGTACTGAATTCTAGCCTTTAACCTCATTGTGAAATATTAGCCAAAATGCAATGACAGTAGGAATTGGAAGGAACAGTATCTTTAGAAACATGATAACAAATTGGACAATCCACCACTTCAGGTCCCAGGCTTACTAGTAGGAAGCTTTTGTTTTGCTGTAAATCATGGAAAATAAAAACAAAGATAATTTAACTCAGGAAATTGGCTCCCTAAATTATGGATGTTGACAGATTACCATCATGCACTTACTCCCATACTGCAAAAGCTGCATGTTTTTATATACACCTTAATTTTAATTTTTTAATTAAATATTTAATTTTAAATATTTTTACCAAAAAACATCAATATATAATAGAACACTTCATATTCATTCTGATGAAAAATATTAAGATTAATATCATTAATAGCCTTTTCCCCACTTTGGGCAATCAAGCTGAATTCTCACCATTTCTATACCATGACTCATCTATTGTGACTCCCCAAAGTTTTTCCATTATCTATGAAGTGTCACAGGAATATTCTATAATTTCCTGTTCCAAAGACATCTCATACATTTGACAAAATCCAGGATGAAACAATCTGTCTGACTGGTGTTGTTCTGCCGCCGAAACATCAACTTATTTCATCACTGTTGCATTGTGGCCATGGTGTGGACCATCATATGTAGGCGACTCCTGCAAAAGTATCACCCAAACCTGCTCCCCTAACCATTTGGAAGGTTAAGGATATAAAGAAAACCACCACTTGCAAAATCTGAAAATATGTTAGTCACTTTTTTGTCACTGTGTCAAAATCCTGGATTCCCCCATCTAAAACACATAGCTCATTACCACCTCACAGAGACAATTGGCAGCGGAAATGAGAATAAGCCCTTGCCAACGATGAATTGCCAATGTATAAACTTAAACCCCTTATCAACTGTTTGAAAACCCCTACGATATAATCAGAGTAATGCAATTATCATGATTCCATTTGAGCTGGCCAATCCTATCCTGAAGCAACAATTCTAGGGTCTGGAAGCACAAGAAAAGTTTTTCAATGCAATTCATAGAAAGTGCTCCACAACAATACAATACAATAATGATTTATTTTGACAGCCCTGAAGTGGAAGATGAAAATGAAGAACTGTACTGTTATCAGACTCCTGAACTAAACACTCCTCCACACCCCATTCTCAGAGGTGCTGCCATGTACTCCTGAAGGGCCTGTCCCACTTACGCAACTTTTTCGGCGACTGCCGGCACCCGTCATAGGTCGCCAATAATTTTCAATATATTGTCGGTGTCACGGGGTGTCACCTGCGACATGTCACCAGGGTGTCGCCTGTATGGTCGTGAGTAGCCTCCTGGTCACCCAAAGAGTCGTAGCGTCTTTCTAGTCGCCGCTGAATTTTCAATATGTTGAAAATTTTCAGCGACCTATGACGGGTGCCGGCAGTCGCTGAAAAAGTAGTGTAAGTGAGACAGGCCCTTTAACTCTACCACATTCAGTTATTATATTATTGAACTATAATAGTCCTTTGCACTACTCGGATTTTGTTCTACAATCTTGCACCATTCTGTTTTACATTTATCATTGGTGTATTTATAATTTCCGTAGGTATACTCTTTACACTGTGAGCTTCATGTGAACCTGGAATTTCATTGTACCCTGGAGTATATGACAATAAAAACTAATCTAAACAAATATTCTACAATGGCTGCTGTTTGGTAAATAAAAGCACACTGAGGGCACTTAACATGATCACAATGAAAGACTTTAACAAGTGCTCATTGAGCTTTGATTGTAGAGCAATATCATCATCATCAAATTAACAACTTTGAATGTAAATCTCCTTTGCAGCTGAGCTAGGGTGCACAATATTCTCTGCCATTACTGGTTAGCTTCAATTGTACCACAAAATCTAAAGCCAGCTGCAGTAGTCAATTATATGAAGAAACAGTTCAACGTATTTTACATTTCAAAGTTTAGCACAATAATTTGCACTCAGGAATTTGCTGTCCAATAGCCATTGTAAAAACAAGATCAAATAATAACGTGATTGAATCAGGAAATGCTTCAGTAACGCACCATGTATAAACGTAACTAACGGCTGTGTAGTTTTCTGCAGTATTTCATTGCTCCATCTTTTGAGCTGAGTTGTGTGCAATATTATGTGGAACATCACCTTAGTATGAAAGGATTGAAGAAATGCAGAAAAGTAATTTGTTTAGTGACCACAATAGGGAAAAATATGCTTTTTGCTCTTAAATGCAATCTTGCTGGTAAGCATCATTTTTAACTTGCAAATGCAAAAGAAGAAAAAAAAAATCACATGGCATTTTTACGGTTGGCCTAAATTGTATCTGACCTGGGAGCACTGGATAATACATTTGTGTTCAAACAGCAAATGATTTGTATTTCAAGAAAATACATTTTTCATCATTGAAGAGGCATTCAATAAGTACTCATTAACATCATAAGCAAGCACCAAGCTTTTCACTTTGCCACATCACTCATTTTATCTCAAACTTAGTTGCCATACTTAAATCCAGACACATTTAGAAAGGAAGAATATTTTTTAGCCAGTTGTTTCAGGAATAAAGAAAAAAATGAAATAAAGCATTTCATTAAAAATGGACAAAACACTTTTCCACTCCAGTAGAAATGGTTTCAGGAGCTGCATTGAATATAGTCTTTCGCACTTAAAGAAAATAGCAAAGTGGGTTTTAATACAAGTACCAACTTGAGTCAGGGTAGAAATTAAACTCTGATTAACCCCACTCTACACAGCCCTTAGGCCAAACAATTAAAATTTGATTGACCCCACCTTGTACAGCACACGTAAGGCAGACAATTAAACGCTGATTAATGTCACCGCACATGGTGTCTGACCTGCTCTTGTAGTCACTAGTAAAATTCATGTGACCGGTGACTTTGCAGGGATGTTCACACAGGCAGAGTTTTATTCATGGCATTGCCACTGAATGTTCACGAGTGATTAGGCTTTCAATGGAAATGATTACAGACTGGCACTGTAGATTAGGCATTACAATGTAGATTAGGCATTTTCACCCCAGTCCTGAAAGTTGCCATTGCAAGCAGAATATACTGCAAATTATTTGGGTTGTAAATGCAATTGATTATTGTACAATCATACCCAATTCTGACCTTATAATTGAAAATAGGTCTTCGATTAAAACCCCCTCACATGTATTCACCCAGTGAAGAGGACTGAGCCAAAGTGTGGCTGTGTTGCTGAGCTAGTCTCAGTAACACACATTGGAATAAACAATCTACGGGATGCCTAGTTGTTGAAGACATTTCAACAGAGAGAGGACAGTTGATGATAATCTGTCGGGAATTATGCTTTTCCAGGTCTTACCTCATACGGTCTGAAGTCAGTTTTGTGGGGTTTGCACCCTTCTAAGCTTATCTGCCACTTCCTTGGCTGAGTCTGACCTTGTGGTGTTCTGGACACACCTGGGTGTATGTTGATGTCATGGTCATTAGCTAGAAAGCATGATTTTTCATTGAATTTGAATTGGAATTCTTCGACTCAGACGGGATTCTGTTTAACTAGTATTTCCATTGTAGGTATGCTCTCCAATTGTTTGCTGTATCAAAATCTAGTAATGTAGTAAATGTAAAAGTGATGTTTTTAAAAGATAATTAGATATAGCTCTTGGGGCTATTGGAATCAAGAGAAATGGGGAGAAGGCAGGAACGGGGTACTGATTTTGGATGATCAACCATGATCACATTGAATAGCGGTGCTGGCCTACTCCTGCACTTATTTTCTATGTTCCTACGTAAAATTTACATTGTAAGATGGGATGTCCCTCATTATTCTCTGAAGACCATCTTTTATCCAAGATGGCGCCCAATCCAAGTCACTCTTTGTGTGCTAGTCACAGAAGAGGATCTGCAATCACACATTATAATCATTTCACTCTTTTAAATCTCTGCTCCGACAATAACATTTCTTACTTTAACTATGCTGTTTTTAATCTTTTTTATTCACGTTATTTCCTTTATTATGTTTTAGCGAGGCAGGCAGGTTGAGTTAAATTATATTTTTATTAACAAACAAAAAATGATAATAGAACTCAGTACACTCTAGAATAGCTCCTGCTGCTGGGAGGAGCGCTGACGACTGAACAGAAAGCCCACGAACGAACACCCACGGTCACGTGATCGAGCCAACCAATGACGAGGGTTCGAACTTCCTCAAACTACCACTGGGTGCCGCTATAGGACCCCCCCCCTCCACCCAGAACCCGAGGAAAGGAACCGAGAGGGATGCCGAATGAGGTGACCAGACCGAGCAGAAACCGGAGGAACAGGCACGACCGGCTGTACAAGAGGAACTGGCGGAACAGAGCCAGCAGGTGGTAAAGTCACAGGGGAAACAGGCACAACAGGTGCAGCATGTACGGCCAGCAGACGTCCTCTACGCCGGGGTTGAGCCACCACCACCGGACTATCGATATCCTCGCGACCCCTGACATCCAATAGAAAAGTCGCGACGCCGGACCGCAACACCCGGAAAGGACCCTCATAAGTCCGCTGCAGCGGAGTCCGGTGCGAACCCCTGCGAATAAAAACAAACAGGCAGTCCTTAAGCTCTGGCGGCACATAGACAGGAGCAACCCCATGTCGAGAGGTCGGAATAGGAGCCAGGTCACCCACTTTCTCCCGCAGGTTCGCCAACACAGATGAAGTGGGCTCCTGCAGCCCCCGACCTGCAGGAAGGAAATCCCCAGGCACCCGCAGCGGAGAGCAGTACACGAGCTCGGCGGACAACGTGTCCAAATCCACCTTCGGGGCCGTGTGGATCCCCAGCAGCACGCAAAGCAACTGGTCCACCCAGTCCGGGACCCATAAGCCACGACTTCAGTGCCGATTCAGATGCCGATGGAACCGCACCACCAACCCGTTGGCCTGAGGGTGATAGGCGGTGGTGTGATAGCAGTATCAATGTTAGAAAATGTAACAGTAGTAATGTTAGAAAATTTTGAGATTTTAAAAATCAAGTCTGCAATTTATCCCATCAGATAAAGCATAAAAAGAAGATTAATTTGACATCTAATTCACTTTCATATCTTCAGTATTAAAGAAGTTATGGCCATTTTCATACCTGGTAATTAGCAACTGGCTTCCTATTGCTTTTCTATTGACTTAACACAAAAATTGTGATCGAGGACAGTCAAAAGCCCATAACTTTCTTAAATATTAAGAGAACTGAAAGAAATTTTCAGTTATTATAGATTGAAGCATTCTGAAACAAATATGAAACAATCTTACTTGGATGACCTGAAATTTTACTTCGGAGTCACATGAGTGACTTCGTGAAGACCCCGCCAGCACGCATGCGCGGCATATCGTCGCGCGCATTTGCATCGGCAGGCTGGGGGGGGGAGTGCGCTCTCTCCTCCAGTTCCTTCATAAGGGCCGGCAGGTAAGTGCTTACCTTCACTCCATAGGATGGACAAAGGCAAGAGGAAGGCGACGCTGTCTAGGAGCCGAGCTGCATCGACCAGCCAGCGGCCTTTGGCCCCGGAGCTGCAAGCACCACCGGCAGCTTCGAGACATGTGGGGGCAAGAATGCGGAAGTCGGGCGCTCCCGCTACTTTAGCGCCCGACTCACCACCTGAGTGGTTTACCGCCCCGGAGATGGATGCAACTGATCCAGCCTTCGAGCCCCCTTCCCCCAAAAAAGGAGGGGGGAAACAGGTATGTGCAAAGGGGCCTCGCTCATCGCCAGCGACCTCACCCCGAGTTCCAGTAGACCCGAGGGGGCTGGGCCGGGGGACAGCTGCACTACAGGGGAGCCCTACAGCTGTGCTCCACCACGTACCACTGCCAGGGAGATCTGCTGTAGAGCAGTCTGGCAGATCTACTGCTGCGTCGAGCAGGCCTACAGGAGCAGGTGCCGCCGGCAAAACACCCCGTCAGGCTGCGGTCAAGGGCGGAGGTGGCAGCAGTAGATGGTCGGTCAGCTCAGCTCTGGGAGCGGCCGACCATGCGCCTCCACGCCAAAAATTGGGCGATTGTGGAGGTAAGCCTGCACGGACTCCGGGGAGCCAGGTTCCGGGGGCCGGCGCCGATCCAACTCACCTGCCTTCGTATCAGACAGGTGGGCCGCTACAGTCTGGGAGAAGACAGACTAGCGGAGAGTCCGTGCGGGAGTCGTATGAGCCTACTCGGGCGGTAGGCCACGACGACCTGCCATTGGACCCTAGACAGCACCTTACGGAGGTGTGGTCCGATGGTGGAAGCCCCAGTGATTTTGCAGGGCCTGGGGAAGTCGGCTTGTCCGCTGCACATAGCAGGGACGGTGGCATAGAGCGGTTGGAGCTCTTAGTGGAGCAACTCCTCCAGCGGGACCGGGACCGGGAAGAACGGGACTCACGGGCATCCACAAGCCGTGCAAGGAGTCCTCTTAGTATCTCGTCGTCACCAGACAGAAGTGCTAGCAGTTGCCCAGCCGCTGTATTTGAAGATGACCCGGGACAGCCAGTGTCCGCTGAGCCAGAGCAGGAGGAGGATATGCTGGATGTGGTGGGCAAGTTTGCCGCAACTACACAAACAGGGGAACCCCTGCATCACAAACTGGCGGGCACCATTGATTACCTGACTACTCACCAACTCCAGAGTCAGGTACTCAATGATACTATGGAGAAAATAAAACCGCCCGAGAACTGCATCAACCTCAGTGTGCCCTTGGTTAATGCCCAAATCTGGGGACACTTGAGTACGGCAACCAGGATGCAGGATGTCCGCCTCCAGCGTATCTTAAAGGTCCTCTCCACGGGCATAACGACGTTTGCTTGGACCCTTGACGGGGATAATGTGTCCAGTGAACAACAAGATGCCCTGGCACTCCTATGCAACGCCCAATATGAGATCAACTGCCTGCGTAAGAGCTCCATTAAGCCCACACTCAACCCCAAATTCGCGGGGTTGTGCCATCCATCAACCGCTCCACCGCCTCATCAATTGTTTGGAGACCTGTCCAAACAAGTGAAGGAACTAGACGAGGAGGCCAAAACAGCTGGCCTCATGAAACCTCCTGCGACTAGACTTCACCCATACCACCGGCAACAGCCAAACACAAACTGGAAACCACGACTGCCGGACAGGACACAAAGGACCTATCCACCTCCACTTCCCCAAACACAATGACCTTTTTTAGGACAAGGCCAACAGCGGCCTGCATGGAAGATGCGGCCGCCATCCCGTCAACCTCCACAACGTCCACCCAAAACGCCATACGTGAGGAACCGTCGTTAACCATGGAGGTAAGGAGGCCTGGTTCCTCCCAGACCGTAGCATCCCCTCCTGCACAAATTGGAGGGTGATTATAATAGACCTAACTGAGCTGAACACTTTTGTACAATATACCCACTTCAAAATGGATACTTTTGAAACAGCCAAGCAGATGCTTTACCCGGGGTACTTTATGGCTTGCATCGATTTAAAAGATGCATACTATACGGTGCCCATCTCTGAAGCTCACAGGAAATTTCTAAAGTTTGTCTGGAAGGATCAATTATGGGAATACAAGGCATTGCCCAATGGAATCACCAGAGCCCCTAGGCTGTTTACAAAATTAGTAAAACCTATATTGGCTCTTCTCCGACAACAAAATTATATGGTTATGGCATATTTGGATGATATCCTTATAGTGGGTCAGACCCTTCAATTGTCTACACGGGCAGTGGCTGCAACTAAGGCTCTCTTCGAGAAGCTGGGATTTGTAATCCATCCAGACAAGTTAAAATTGCACCCGGTACGGGTTATGGATTATTTGGGGTTCACCCGAGACACCAACTTAATGATGATTACCATCCCAACCAATAAAGCTACTGCTATAATAGAAGAGTGCCACAGTCTTGCTTGCGCCAGGGTACTGACCATTTGGCAAACGACAAAAGTAATAGGGAAATTGGTAGCTACAGTCCCAGCTGCACAATTCGGACCGCTACACTACCGAAATTTACAAAGAACAAAGATCACAGCATTAAAAGCAAATGTTGGGCACTTTGATCGGCCAATCCGGTTACCACCAAAGGCTAGAACCGAGCTACAATGGTGGGTTGACAATATTAGTGAGTGTCGTAGACTCATCATAGTAAGCAACCCAGACGTCGTGCTACAAACTGACGCAAGCGCACAAGGCTGGGGAGCAACTGATACGATGTCCAGTTGTGGTGGCAGATGGAACTCTCGTGAGTCTACCTTCCTTGAGGCACACGGGATAAATTATATAGAAATGCTGGGGACATTTCATGGACTGCGGGCTTACTGTACTAACTCACGGAACTTACATGTCCGCCTCCAAATAGATAACACTACAGTGGTGGCTTACATCAATCATATGGGTGGTATCAGGTCGCTATCTTGTGATGAATTGGCAAACACAATTTGGCACTGGTGCATTGAAAGGAATATTTGGATTACAGCGACCTATTTGCCAGGGAAGCTTAATACAGTGGCGGACACCAGATCACGAGTATTCAATGACAACATCGATTGGATGTTGAACCCCCAAATTTTTGGAGACATTGTAGCTCATAATGGGACACCAGATATTGACCTTTTTGCGTCCAGGTTGAACCATCAGATACCAACGTATGTGTCTTGGGAACCAGACCCTGGGGCAATAGCAATGGATGCGTTTTCTATCCATTGGGGGAAATGGTTTTGCTACGCATTTCCCCCATTTTGCCTCATCAGTCGGGTATTGCAGAAAATTAAACTGGACTCTGCAACTGGCATATTGATCATTCCCGACTGGCCTACACAGCCATGGTACCCGAAGGTCGTTAATATTTTGAAACCATGGATTTCGATTGGGAAACACCCCAAATTGATTACTCACCCCATTACGGGGGATAGTCATCCATGCCATGGTCAGCTAAACTTGTTGGCCTGCAGGTTCTGAAAAGACCACTCATCAAGGCAGGCATCTCACCACGAGCCATGGAACTCATCTCCGCATCATGCCGAGAATCAACTCGGAAGCAGTACCTCACGCAAATCAGAAAGTGGGAGGCTTTCTGTGCTCGTACCAACAAGACTTCCAACACAGCAACTATACCTGATGTCCTGGAATTCCTAGCTGGCCTCCATTTCGATGCTGGCCTTAGCTACAGTGCCATCAACAGCGCCAGGAGTGCACTGTCCTCATACCTGGATATAGGTATAGCTTCCAACCACCTGGTGTCTAAACTCATGAGGGGAGTGTTCAACACCAACCCTCCACGACCCAGATATACCTTCACCTGGGATGTAGGGATCGTGCTGACCCAACTGAGGAGCTGGGCTCCAATGAATGAGCTACCACTGAAACAGCTCACCATCAAGGTGGTGATGCTGATGGCACTGACTACAGCCCAACGAGTCCAGACATTACAAAAACTGCGACTGGACAGCATGGTGGTCATCCCTGGTCAAATAAATTTCTTTGTCGAGGATCTATTGAAGCAGCACAGGCCAGGGACGCATGGGCTGCAGTTGGAGTTTCGGGCATACCCTGTAATGCCACTCTCTGCATAGTCACCCATCTCCACCACTATATCGCAATTACAGGAGCCACCAGGATGAAGGAACAGGGGCTCCTCATCAGCCACAAACCTCCGCATCATCGGGTGACTGTACAGACTATCGCCAGGTGGCTCAGGGTGGTGCTGGATGCAGCAGGAGTTGCTACTAACATTTTTAAATCTCATTCCACTAGGGCTGCATCCACATCAGCGGCGAGGGCCATGGAGGTGCCCATGGACCACATCCTCGCCACCGCGGGCTGGGCCAGTGAAGAAACCTTTCAACGGTTCTACAACATGCCACTGGTCGCCCCTGCGACATTCGCAGAAGCTGTGCTGGGAACCGCTCAGTGGATGTCTGTCCCTGAATTATTATTTGTTTATTTGTTTACGAGGAGTCGCGGTGAGGGATTTCGTGCCCCCCGCTCCCACCCTCTATCATAAGGTCAACTCGGAAGTTCTACGTTCTTCATCTTACTATTTTTAGTCATGGTGCGTTCTGTGATTCCACACCGCTGCTTTGAATGATGCCGCGCATGCGTGCTGGCGGGGTCTTCACGAAATCCCTCACCGCGACTCCTTGTAAAATAAAGATCAACCTTCAAACTTGGTAAGTTCTCGTTTAATCTTACTATTAAAGCATATAGTTAGTTAGTTACCCAATTGTAGCTAATTACAAAATTAAATTACGAGATCTAAACATCTATCCATTTCTTAAGAAAAAATTAACTTTTATTTTAAAGTCTAAGTGTCCAAATAACATTCACACAATAATTCACAATATAACATTTTTAAATCTAATTGTCATTAATTTATAGGCCAAATTGAAGGAATTTAGTGTTTAATGCCTGTAGATTAATGGCCATTTAAATCAGCTTGCGAGTGGTATTTTCTGGAACGCGATGGATTGGAACGTTGCGGTTGCGGTGAATTTAAACCCCACATCGGCCGGAAAATTTCTGCCGGTTCGTATGGGGAATAAATCACCGTTTCGCAACATGAAATATTGATTAAGGTCATCTAAACAAGCAAGTTTATATGAAAATATAAACAGCTTTCACTTACCTACCTGCCCCCTACGTAAAATCGGTCCCCGTTGTCGGCGTTCACGGCATTAGAAGCTAATTATTATTTTACTGCAGCACTGCAATAGTCAGGCGATTTTTTTTTTTTTAATTCACTTACCGGCAGTCGGAACGAATCTCCAGAAAAAGATCGCACTCCGAGAAAATAAAGCTCCGGATGGCAAGAGAAAACCGTAATTTAACCCCCCCCCCCAAGGCGCCAAAGTCGCGCACACGGCCAGTGACAGAACTGTAGCACCACTAAAGGTAAGTTTTGTAACGTACCTACGTACAGCTGTGTCATAGCCAACCACAAGGCAGAAGTAAACTGGGCCCCACAGTCGGTGGAGATGTCCGCAGACACACCTAAACGAGCCGCCCAGTGGCCGCGAGGGCCCGAGCACAAGACGCGGCGGAGGTGTCAGAGAGTGGAACGGCTTCTGGCCACCTTGTGAAGCGATCCACAATGGTGAGCAGGTGCGTAGCACCGCGTGATGTCGGTAGTGGACCCACCAAATCGACATGGATGTGCTCGAACCACGAAATCCTGAAGCGGCGCTCACACATGCCGCTGGACGTCTGGCAGGGAATGCAGGCCCTATCCCAGGCCGTAACCTGTTTACGAAGCCCCTGCCAAATGAACTTGTCCTCCTCCAACGCAGAAGTCGCCCGGATGGAAGGGTGGGCCAGACCATGGACAGCGTCAAACACACGGCGCCGCCAACCCACAGGGACGACAGGGCGTGGCCTCCCGGTGGAAACATCACAGAGGACCTGCAGGACCGAACGGAACATTGGCCAATACCAACCCCAACGCTGCAGTCTGATAGGCATCCATCTCACCGCCCTCGCATTGTGCAGCAGCCAGCCCAGAATAGTCCATGCCTAGGTCCACGGACAACACGGCCGGGACTGCAGGGCGAGATAAAGTGTCCGCGACCAGGTTCAGCTTGCCCGCCACATGCTGAACATCAGTGGTGTACTTCGAGACAAACGGCAGGTACCGCTGTTGCCGAGCTGACCAGGGGTCGGACACCGATTTAGGGGCTTGTAGTTCATGAACACCATGAAGTGTCTGCCCTCTAGAAAAAGCGGAAATGATGGACCGCCAAATAAAGGGCCAGGAGCACTCGATTAAACACGCTACAGCTCTGCTCCGGAGGACGTAGGTGCCAGCTGAAAAAGGCAAGCGGCTGCCAGCCTCCGTCAATAAATTGCTCCAGGACCTCGCCGACTGCCGTATCCGAGGCATTCACGGTGAGGGCGGTCTGAGCAGCAATCCACGGGTGCACCAGCATGGTGGCCTTGGCCAGCGCCTCCATAGCGCCGTCGAAAGCAGCTGCGGTCTCGGCGTCCCACACTAGGTCCCGTGGCTTACCGGCCAGGCACTGGAACAAGGGCCGCATGATCCGGGCCCCCGCCGGCACGAAACGATGATCGAAATTCACCATGCCAACTAATTCCTGTAGTCCATTGATGGTGAGTGGCCGAGGAAACTGCTGAATCGCCTCCACTTTAGCGGGAAGAGGTGCAGTGACCTGTGAGGTGACATGCTGCCCCAGGAAGGAAATAGAGCGGAACCCAAATTGACATTTGTCAGGGTTGATCACCAGCCCGTGATCCTTAAGCCGCTGGAAAAGCACCTGTAGGTGCGCGCAGTGTTCCTGGTGGGAGCGGCTGGCAACCAGAATGACATCCAGGTACACGAACACGAACTCTAACCCCCGACCCACCATATCCATCAACCGCTGGAAAGCCTGCGCGGCGTTCGTTAACGGCATCCGCAGCCATTCAAATAGGCCGAACGGCATGATAATGGCGGCACATCACCGGGCGGACGGAAATCTGGCGGTTGCCATTGCAGCACAATAATAAGAATACAACACCATTAAAGAAGAATTTAACATAAAACACAAAAACATCCCCCCACAGTGGTTCCCACTATGAGGAAAGGCAAAAGTCCAGACCCCATTCCCATGTCCACCCATAGTCGGGCCTATTGAGGCCCCGCCAGTCGCCACTACAGGGCCCAATGTTTCAGGCCCTTCTCGCCGGGTGATGTTGCTCTGGCATTGAGAGAACCCTCTCAGCGGCTTGGGATGCCTGGACGGCTGCTTCCTTATCGGAGACCGCAGCTTCCGAAGCCGACAGGCCGCGCAGGACGGAGCTCCACCACTGGCGATCTCAGCGAAAGATCGCAGACTCCCGATGTTAAAGTCAGCGCCACCGCCCGCGGCTGGCCGCTCCACAGACAATCAGCATTCTGGAGCTCCGCGATAGCGCTCCAGCGCTGATCCGCCGCCGAAGCCGAGGTTCTGGCCGGTCCCGTCAGGAAACGCCGCTCCAGACCCCGATGGTAGGGCGCAAGGACGGGTCGAGATGCTGCTCGGAGGAAAGCCGCCTCTCCGACCAGATAGGGACTGAGAAATATAGTGTCGTTCCCCCCCCCCCCCCCCCATCCTCCACACAGAAAAAGAATAGACCTCCAACAACACTTTTTAATGTACTAAAAAAAATTTTTAAAGAAGTGGAAGGATGGACAGCTGCAGGCAGGGCAGCCATACCCAACTGGATGGCACCCCCTTCTGTGTAGGCCGTGAAGTCCTAAATGTGCGGGACAGGGTAGCGATCGGCGGTTGTGACAGCGTTCAGGCGGCAGTAATCCTCACACGGTCTCCACCCCCCAGATGATTTGGGGACCATATGTAATGGGGAAGCCCATGGGCTGTTGGAGCGACGCACAATCCCCATGTCCTCCATTTGCTGGAACTCCTCCTTGGCGAGATGCAGCTTGTCGGGCGGGAGCCTGTGCGCCCGTGCATGCAGTGGGGGGCCGGCAGTAAGAATATGATGGACCACCCCGTGCTTAGGGACGGCCGCGTGAAATCGAGGGGTCAGGAGCCCCTGGAATTCCGCCAGGTTCGAGGGAAACCACGGGCCACAAGGGCGCGGGCCAGGGAGACACCGGAGGAATGAGGCGCTGGCCCCGCATGTCCACCAGTAGAGAAAAGGCCCGCAAAAAATCCACGTTTACCGGCACGAGTATCGAGCCCAGACGGAGGGAGGATGCTCAGCACAGCCCCGGAATGATGATCCTGGACGTAGAAGCGATGTTTCTGGCCGACCGCGATAGCCTCTACTGGCCGAGTCATTTTCCCGAAAACTAGCAGGGGGTGCGGCATCGTCGGGCCTCTGCACCCTAGTGTTGGTGGTAATAGCACCACTGGCGCGGCAATGGCAGCGGAGGGCTGGACGTCCCTGCGAGGCTGCTGCTGCGAAGACACGGGTAGCCGGCTGATCGACACACTGTCCTGCTGCTTGGCGAGCCACAGCTCGTCCGCCCGTTCAGCAAGCTGCAGGGGGTCGGCGAAATCTGACCCAACGAGGAGCAGGCGGATGTCGCCGGGCATCTGCTCTAGGAAGGCCTGCTCGAACAGCCTTCCTAGAGCAGTCTTATGGTGGCCATCCATAAGAGCGAGCATCTCATTCATCAGCGCAGATGGCTTTCGATCGCTGAGGCCATCCATGTGCAACAGGCGGGCCGCGCGATCGCGCTGTTTGAGCCCGAAAGTCTCAAACCCAGCGTCTTGAGACCATCATACTTGCCGAATGCAGGCGGATTTTGCAGGTACGGCAGCAACCGGGTGGCAGTCTCCTGACTGAGCGCCCCCCACCACGTAGAAGTAACGGGTAGCGTCCGTGACGATGATACAGAGTTCAAATTGAGCCTCAATGTGGGCGAACTACACAGAAAACAGGGAGTTTTAGGGTTTTGCTGGGCGGGCTGGGCGTCGAGGTTTTCGGCGGCATTCATGATAAAGATCCGAAAAAACGTTCGGACCGGCGGGATCACCACTTTAGCGCAACAGGCAGGTTGAGTTAAATGATTTTTTTATTAACAAACAAAAAACGATAATAAAACTCAGTACACGTGTGCCTGGTCAGCTAACTCTAGAATAGCTCCTGCTGCTGGGAGGAGCGCTAATGACTGAACAGAAAGCCCGTGAACAAACCACCGTGGTCACGTGATCGAGCCAACCAATGACGAGGGTTCGATCTTCCCCAAACCACCACTAGGTGCCACTAGAATGTATCTGTACACTGCGGATGAATGAATGAATGAATGAATGAATACTTTATTGTCACGTGACAACACAGTGAAATTCGTTGCTACCACTGCCAGGTGCACAGTACAGAGCATACAATACAGTAATCTGCTCTCCACTGTACACCTGTAGAAATTTGCAAACATTCCAACCGATTGGTCTGGACAGGTTTTCAGAATACAACCATGTATACCATCGGGTCCAGATGCTTTCTGAGGGTCCCTCTATAACCAAAATCTGTTATAAAGGGATCCATTAAAATATGGGTTTACTGTATATAAATAAGGAAGTCAGAGGTGCATGTAATAAATGCATTTGAATGATCATGGTTGCATCACTGCCTGGGTCAGCAATTCAAATGCCCAAGAACAAAGCAAATTGCACAAAGTGGTGAACACTGTCCAGTCCATCACCAGTACTGATTTCCCCAACTTTGAAGGAGTCACTGCCTCAAAAAGGCAGCTAGCATCATCTGAGAACCCACACTACCCTGGACATACTCTCATATTGCTCCTGCCACCAGGAACGTATAGGAGCCTGAAAACTGTAGCATCCAAGTTCAGGATCTGATTCTTCCCTTCAACCATCAGGCTATTAAACACTACAACCTCCAAATAAGCTCTGGACTACATAAGCTTGGGGACATTGTTTTTGCCTTTTCACCATTATTACTTGTTTTTTTTCATATGTGTATATATACGAAAAAAAACAAGTAATAATAGTGCAAAAAAACAAGTAATAATAGTGCAAAAACAATGTCCCCAAACCTATGTAGTATATATATATATATATATATATATATATATATATATATATATATATATATATATATATATATATATATATATATATATGTGTGTGTACAAGCCTCTGTAGTATAAATATATATTCTGAACTCTTTTTGTTGTTTATTATGGCGTTTACAGCGTACTATTTTTTACATATCTGTTTTGCTGCCACTAGTAAGAATTTCATCGTTCTGTTTTGGGACATATGAGAATACAACAGTCTTGACTCTTAACATAGACTCAGACACATATACATAAACATAAAACATACATAAATTACACATAAAAAGAGAATAATAGGATTGGCACAGAGGTTTTTGCCGCTTTTATCCCAGTCTTGTGTAATAATCGCTGGTCTGAATGACAGTCATACTCTGACCCTGAACCTACACCTTCAGATTTCCCAGAGCGATGCTAGCTGGACAATTATAATTCTTGTGCTACATCAGAGCATAAGTATATTTTAATTCCCCCTCTTTCCTCACAATACAGGTTATATTGTTATATAAATTGCGCAAGCAAATAGTTATAGTACTGCTGGCATAGTAGAAGACTGATAGAGTCAGGTCATTCTTGCTATTGAAGGATTGCAGCATAGGTTCACAAGGTTAATTCCCGGGATGGCAGGACTGTCACATCTTGATAGAATGGAGCGGTTGGGCTTGTATACCGCAATTTAGAAGGATGAGAGGATATCTTATTGAAACATATAAGATTATTAAGGGTTTGGACACGCTAGAGGCAGGAAACATGTTCCTGATGTTGGGAGAGTCCAGAACCAGGGGCCACAGTTTTAAAAATTAGGGGTAAGCCATTTAGAACAGATGAGGACAAACCTTTTCACGCTGAGGGTTGTGAATCTGTGGAATTATCTGCCTCAAAAGGCAGTTGAGGTCAATTCTCTGGATGCTTTCAAGAGAGAGTTGGATATAGCTCTTAAAAATAGCAGTCAAGGGATATGGGAAGAAGCCAGGAAAATGGTACCGATTGAGGATGATCAGCCATGAACACAGTCAATGGTGGTGCTGGCTCAAAGGGCCGAATGGCCTACTCCTGCACCTATTGTCTATGGTCTATTGTCACTTTGTCGTGCCTTCTTATTTGGCAATATGAGTGAGCTTGAAACTTGCACTGCAAATGTGTTACTTCACTTTGGCACCCAGGTTCAGCAGATGTCAGCATAACTCCAGTAATAAACTCCAGCAAGTTTCACTGCAATGTTTGGCTCTAGTGCTGGTTTGTTTTTGACAATCCAAAGAAGAGGTCACGTTTGTTGAAAGCAACAAAAGTGGAACAATTTAAAACACATACATTACAGACAGAATGTATCACATAGTAGGAATTTAATCAATTTGGACAGGAAATGAGCCCTGCTTTGAAAATTTCATCAATTTAATGAAATTATGCTCTTATCTGGTGTGAACACACTTTGGTGAAATCTACTTTAGAGCCGCGATAGTCTAATAAAATGAGCTCTGTATCCCCATAGCGTCTGTAGGAAGGAGAATATCCTTGGATTTCTGTTCTCACTGCCTTTGCTCTTTGACTAATGGCTTGCTGATGCCATATTGATAAGAAATTAACCTCTGACCCATATAGATTCATTGTCAATAGATTCTGAGTGTTGTAAATTAAAGGAAATACACAGTATCAAATGGCTAGGAGCAAGACAAGCTGATTTATGGCAGAAGGAAGAAGAAAAAAAAAGCCAATAGGATTGAATTGTCAAGACCCATTGAGCCACAGAGCTTTCAGAATTTCCAAGGCACTTTAGAAAGCTGGTAATGTTCATTTCACACACTTTTCAAATGTCTCCATCCCAAGCCTGTTTACAAAGGAATACCTAGAAATGTAAAATTGCTTACAATAGCACACAGCTAGAAGAATGCTTACAGATTTGTATTTGATTTTTTTTCAAAGACCACAGTAGGTGGAGCTGTTACTATTTTTATTATTTGTATTTGTAAATCTCCCTTTGAGAAACCATAATGTGCACGACTTTAGTCCTTGGTTGAAATGATGTGTTCTGTTGCAATTCTAAAACATGACAATGCTCCCCTCTCCTTCTGATAAGCACAACCTATGAAAGCTTTCCTAAATATTAGAAACTGGTTTACATTTCCTTTAATTTTCGATTGCTCTCACTATTTAAAGCAAAGTTCTCTCCATTGAAAGAAAAATCTAAGCAATGGATAGATTCACTGGCTAACAGGAAATGGAGTGTAGCAATTAAAGGGTTTTTCATCGGCTGGCAAGATTTAATGGCTGGTATGATACTGGGATTAGTAATGAGCCTCACTTTTATAATTTATATAAATGAATTAGATGAAAGCAAATATATGTTTGATAAATATACAGATGACATAAAGCTAGGTAAGAAAATAAGGTGGCAAAAATATGACACATATGGGAAAATGGGAATTTGCCCATTTTTGCAGGAAAAATAGAAAGAGCAATATTACGTAAATGATGAAGGGCCTTAAAGGGATCTGGGTGTCCCAGTGCATGAATTGCAGGTATATACACACACCTAATAATCAGGAAACCTAACAGAATATTGGTGCTTATTGTGAGGGAAATCAAAATCAAAAGTGTAGAGGTTATGTTTCATTTACATAGGCAAATGATAAGACCACATCTGGAGTAACAGGACATAGAAACATAGAAATTAGGTGCAGGAGTAGGCCATTCAGCCCTTCGAGCCTGCACCGCCATTCAATATGATCATGGCTGATCATCCAACTCAGTATCCCGTACCTGCCTTCTCTCCATACCCTCTGATCCCCCTATCAACAAGGGCCACATCCAACTCACTCTTAAATATAGCCAATGAACTGGCCTCAACTACCCTCTGTGGCAGAGAGTTCCAGAGACTCACCACTCTCTGTGTGAAGAAAGTCTTTCTCATAAAGGAGAGAACAAAGGTCTCTGAATGTAAACGTCTTGCAAGTAATTCAGAGCTGTTTAACTACACTAATGCCTGGCTTAGGCAGATTGTCTTAGATTGTCTTGAATATAGATTTCTCTAACTTCAAGTAACCCTTGAATCCCTTTTCTCCATCTATCCCCACCCTAATTGTTCCACCGCCAATAATAGACCATTGTGGGCTCCACCTTTCCTTAACCATCATTGCTGGCCTTTTGTCCTTTTGAATACTCTTCATTCATTTGTTCTTTGTACCTTTCCATATCTCTCATATCCTTCTCCCCTGATTCTCAGTCTGAAGAAGGGTCTCAACCTAAAAAGGGGCCTATTCTTTTCTCCAGAGACACTGCCTGACCGGCTGAGTTACTCCAGTTTTTTGTGTCTATCTTTTTGTCAGAAATGGTTGGACAGGCCAGGGCTCTATCTTCTGGAGCTTGGATGAATGAGACGAAATTGAAACAATATGATCCTGAGAGATGGATGTGTTCTCTTGTGGAAGAATCTAGATGGAAGAGTCACCAATTCAACGCGGCGATTAAGAGAGTTAAAAAAATTGCTAATTAAAAACAGAGGGGTATTCATTTTTTTGTCTCCCTCAGTGGCCTGGGGGTCTTCCTCAATGGGTGATATAAGCAAGTCTTTGAATGTTTTGAAGGCAGAGTAGCTAAGGGGCCAACTGGCCTACGCCCGCTCCTAGTTAATGTTTGAATGCTTCACACATTGAACATGCCACTTTGTTCTCTCTTTTATTTATTTAGCATTATGAAAGCTCATTTAAGGTGGCGTAGTAGTGCAGCTTGTACAGCTGCCGCCTCACAGTGTCAAAGATCCGTGGTTGATCCTGACCTCGGGTGCTGTCTGTGTGGGATTTGCATGTTCGTCCTGTAACTGCGTGGGTTTCCTATGGGTGCTCCGGATTTCACCCACATCCCAAAGATGTGCGGATTAGTCGGTTTAATTGGCCTCTGTAAAATTGCCTCTTGGGTGCAGGGAATGGCTGCAAAAGTGCGATAACATAGAACTAGTGTGAATGGGTGATCGATGGTCGGTGGGCCGAAGGTGCTGTTTCCATGCTGTACCTGTAAACTATATTCAATTATATTGGGTGCAAAAGGAGAAAGCGGAGCAGTAAAGGGCCTGTCCCACTTGGGTTTTACTTCGGCAACTGTCAGCATCATTAACTGGCGTATCAGATCACTGAAAAAGTCGCGGCGTGATGCGGCGTGATCAGCGTTGACGCAGCATGATGCGTGCGGTGTCTCCTCAGGTGTCGAAACATTTTTTTTTGTAGCTGCTGGATTTTGAAATGTTCAAAATCTTTTGGCGACCCTGATACGTCAGTCAATGACGCCGGCAGTCGCCAAAAAAATCGCCAAGTCGGACAGACCCTAAAAATAGCACCAGAGGCAGGGGTATTGCCAGAAGGAGCAACAGTTGGGAGTGAGTGAAGATGGCAGATGAATGGGCCTACCCACTCCAAAGCAAAGGGTTTCACTCATTTATCTGAAGCTTGTATGATCATGCAGGCAGTGCCAGGGTTCCAGGCAGCTGTCAACCAGAAAGGTTTGCCAAACACTGCTTCCAGCAAATAA
This sequence comes from Okamejei kenojei, assembly GCA_035221665.1. Lineage (NCBI taxonomy): Eukaryota > Metazoa > Chordata > Chondrichthyes > Rajiformes > Rajidae > Okamejei > Okamejei kenojei. The sequence continues at coordinate 54,308,360 of CM069140.1, read as the reverse complement.
AGATAGACCTACTTTCAGGTTTCAAAACAGGAGAAAGCTAATTATTCCTGTTGCAGCTATCCCCAGATCAGGATTATTTACGCTGCTCCTGGCAACCTACTATTTCTCTGCATCCTTCTATGTTTTTCTTTTGAAAGCATTTGCTCTTGGAATTTTATGATTGACTTGGCTTTTAAAGTAACACCATTAGCAAAGAAATTTCACTGTCACCAAAAAAAACTTGAGCCTCATCTGAAAGCAGCAACTTGAACATGGATTGAAATATAAAATTGACAAGAAAACAGGGAAAAAAAGAGTTATGACAGGCAAGAGACGGCATCGGATCAATGACAGTGGGAGAAGAGGTCTGGTTATGTTTTCTTTCTGCATGACTTTCCTGATCTGCATTTCACGCCTTGATGAGTGGATTATTCGAAATGTCCAGCATTGCTCCACTGTCACTGTTATTGCAAAAGTCTGTAACCAGAGAGAAGGAAAATCACCTTAGTCTTGATCTAGGTTCCACACTGCTGAAGGCAAGCAAAGCTTGAAGCAGGCAACAAGTCATGTTTCATCAGGAAGATTATGGAGCCATCTTTTATTCTGAAATATAAAGTATAAGATAGAAACTGGCCCTTAACTGGTGACAACAAAAAGAAGAAATAACCCTTATTGCTAAAAAGGACAAATTTCCAAAACGTAATTAAAACACAAAATGCTAGAATAACTCAGCATGTCAGCCAGCAGTTTTGTGGAAGAATATAGAACCAAAGAAATGCAGATGCTGGTTAATACACAAAATGGGACCAAAGTGATGGAGTAATCAGCAGGTCAGGCAACATCTCTGGAGTACATGGACAGGTGATGTTTCGGGTCGAGAACCTTCTTCAGACTCTGCATTTTTGGGGACGAGGATAGGTAACGTGCTTCCCCCAACTGTAACAGTGGAAGGAAATGTAAGACTTTACTTTTATTAGGTTAGATATCTCTTGACATGTCTGAAGTACCTGCCCCATTATCACATCATTGTAATGGAAACAAGCCCTTTGAAAACAGACCCTGAGGCCCACCAATCCCCCATTCACACCAGTTTTATGCTATCCCATTTTCTCATCCACTCCCTACACATTTCAGGACAATTTTACAGAGGAAAATTAATCTACAAACCTGCACGTCGTTTTAGATGTTGGAGGAAACCAGAGGAAACCCACGAGGTCAGAGGGAGAACATACAAACTCCACACAGACTTCACCCAAGGTCAGGTTCGAGTCCTCGTTACCCGGCACTTTGAGGCCACAGCTCTACCAACTGCGCTACTGTGCAACCTGATATGCCATCTTCAAGCTAGAGTCTTGAAACTTATAAGGAAAGGTAAAACTTTGGTAAAATTTGTGAGTAAACAACATAAGCCTTTCAATCATTGCTGCAATGAAGTGACCGTGGGAGGTGGCAAACATAGTTAGATTCCCACAATTGTCTGTGTTGCCATACACCGAGGTCACTGACACAACTCTTAAAACACTTTTCATTACTCGTTTTTTTTTTTCAGTAAAGTTCCTTTTAATTAAGTGTCTGCCTGGTGGCTCATACTCATTTCAATAACTAAGACCCACTCTGACCTAATGTACACCGACTCGTACATTATTGCTTAATTGGATATGGATTACTAAACAACTACATTTGCTTTGACAAATGAGCCCCATAAGGCTAACAATTACACATTAGCATTTTTTCAATACATTCAATAGTTAATTTTTTTTCCAAGCAAAAATTCTAGATTTTTTTCATCACATTGGAACACTTAAAATTGATTATTGAAAACTATTATGTTTAGTTTGGATTTTCAGTAAAAGTGACTGTGTTAATTTATCTTCTGTGGTCAAGGAATGTAAACTTTCTTTCAAGCAGGGCACCTTGAATCAAATGTACTGACTGGCAGTGATAGAGAGCTCCCTTTACCCCATACTAATAATGTGTTATAGAATCATTGGGCATGGAAAAAGGCTCTGGAGCTCACCAAGTCCATACCAATCTTCAAACGCCTATTAATATTAACCTTAATTATTCCCCCAATACTCCCATCACATCCTCCCGGTTTCCACCATTCATCTGCACCCTATGGGCAATTTATAGCAGCCAACCAACGTATCAACTCACTCTTTGGGATGTGGAAGAAGTGGAGCACTTGTAAGAAACCCATGTAGTGACAAAGAAAACATGTAGACTCCTACAGAGACAGCACCAAAGGTTAGGATTGAACCCAGGTCACTGGAGCTATGAGGCAGCAACTCGACTTGCTGTGCCACAAAGCTGCATCTCTTTGATCTAAACCTCTGAGCACATGATTTAAGATACAGCATGGAACCACCGTTTGGCCCATCGAGTACACGCTGACCTTTAATTGCCTAATTCACACAAGACCTGTTATCCCACTTTCTTACCCAATCCTGACACACAGGGGGGCCATTTTTACAGAGGCTAATTATCATACAAACCCGCATGTCTGTGGCATGTGGGATGACATCACAGCACCCAGAGGAAACGCACGCGGCCGCAGTCAGAACGTGCAAACTCCACAGACTGCACCTAAGGTCAGGATCGAATCAGGGTCCCTGGAACAGTGAAGCAGTGGCTCTACCAGCTGCGCCACTCTGTTGCCATAAATGGCGTTCCCTACGAATATAACACCTTCATTTCCTATGTTGAGCACAGTTATTGCATAACAGCAAACCTGCTCACATGAAACTGGCTTAAAACTGGACAAACTATCACAAGGGAAAACAAGGAAGGAGAAGTATTTAAAGGTTGTGTCAGCAAACTCCATTCATGGCAACAGAGTGAATGTGGGTATCTAACTATACTTGATTCAAGTCCAGAATTGAAGGATACGTCACTCTGATTAGTGCAACACACTATGATTAGTGCAACAATGACCTGAATATTTCAAGGAAAACTTTTTTAACCATTAATCACTGGTAATTTAAATGAAATATAACTTTGGTAAGCTCAATTGCTTCAGTCTTAAACCCAGAACCAGAGAGTGGATAAATTAAGTAATCTTGTTTTATATTGGAATAGAATAGAAGAGTTAGATTAGTTTATTGGCTTATTGGTCTTTGACTATACAGCACCCCTGTCTGAACAAGGCACGATATGCTCTTCCATTGCATCATTATAACATGCAAAAGTTGCTGAGGGTGTTTTTTGACATTTTTGAAAAAGGACAGGATGTCAAAAATATTCCTGCCAGCATCCAACTGCATTTTCTAGGGAAACCTTGAATTTATCATGCAAAGTGGGATTTGTCTGGGAATTCTACTGCTGAGTAGTTCTCTCTGTTGGGAAAGAGGGGAAATCCACCATAGCTGCAATTGTTCAAAAGCTTGAGAAGCTTGGAGGAGCACAAATGATCTCCTTGTGACAAAGTGACAAATGAAGAAGGCAATGAGCAAAAAAGGTGAAGGAAAGTATACTTACTGAGGCCAGGTTCTTGAATTCTCAGATACTTTTGTGAAAGTGTTGGTAGATGTAAGAGTGAAGAAAGCAAATAAATGGAAAAGAAACACTGTGAAAGATGATGCAGGTAAATGAAGTGAGGTTTTTCGGGCAGAATACATACCTTACCAACACGTAAACAGTAAATTGGGGTGGGAGATTGCAACTTTCACGTGGTCCACCCTGTTTCAACGAATGCAATCAACCTGGCGTGCACAAACAGAAGATCAAACAGAACAAGGGTTACACAAAATGCTGGAGAAACTCAGCGGGTGCAGCAGCATCTAAGGAGCGAAGGAGATAGGCGACGTTTCGGGTCGAGACCCTTCTTCAGACTGGTCAGGGATCAGGGAAACGAGAGATATAGACGGTGATGTGAGAGATAAAGAACAATGAATGAAAGATATGCAAAAAAGTATCGATGATAAAGGGAACAAGCCATTGTAAGCTGTTTGTGGTGTGAAAATGAGAAGCTAGTGCGACTAGGGTGGGGGAGGGAGATAGAGATAGAGGGAATGCCAGGGGCTGAGGGAGAGGTGGGAGGGGGAGGAGACAGCAGGGGTTAACAGAATTGAGAAAATCAAACAGAACAAGTTGTCTTACAACTTTAGGCTGTGCTTGCCATACGCAAAAAAAGAAGAAACAGTAAATTGCTGAGAAATATTTAATGACTTTACAGGGCACCTCAAGAATCAAGAGTGTTTTATTGTCATATGTCCCAAAACAAAACAATGAAGTTCTTACTTGCAGCAGCATAACAGGTATGTAAACATGTGTAGCAAGGAACTGCAGATGCTGGTTTACACTGAAAATCAACACAAAATACGGAGTAACTCAGCGAGACAGGCAGCATGTCTGGATAGAAGGAATGGGTGACATTTCGGGTCATGACCCCTCTTCATAAGAGTCAGTAGATACCATAAATAAACAAATAAAAGTTCAATAAATTAAAAATGAAAGAAATACAATATAGTGCAAAAACAAAAACAAACCCCAAAGTTCCTTGTGTAGTGTTTCTAGGCAGTTTGGAGGTCAAAATTTAGTTGAAGTATCTAGTGTTCAATAGCCTAATAGTTGTTGGGAAGTAGCTGCTTCTGAACCTGGACTTTATAGATTTTGGGCTTCTGTACCTGCTTCCCGGTGGCAGGAATTAAATGAAAGGGTGGCCAGGGTGGTGTGGTTCCTTCATGATGCTGGCTGCCTTTTTGGGGAAGTGTCTCCTATAGATCCCTTCGATGGTGGGCAGTCAATACCTGTGCTGCACTGGGTGGTGTTCACTACATTTTCTAATCTTCTTCGTTCACTAGGTGTCAGATGTACCTTGAATCATATGCACTGATTGCCAGTGATCGACTTCACATTACACATTTCCTCTTGAGAACATTTGGCCAGTTTTAGTCCATTTCCATGCAGGTAGGCTATAAACCAAGAACTGCGCTTCCTTTACCCAGTACTAATAATGTGCCATGATATCATTAAGCATGGAAACAGTCTATTGTGCCCACCAAGTTCATAACAATCACCAAACTCCAATTTACACTAACCTTAATTATTCCTCCTATGTTCCCAACAACACCACGCACCTAAAGCTGAGGGACATTTTACAGTGGCCAAACAACCTACTAAACAGCATTACTTTAAATGTTGGAGCACTCGGAGCAAACCGATACAGTCACATGGAAAACATGAAAACTCCACACAGACAGCATACATTTAAAAAAACGGAAAACATTGAAAAACTCAGCAGGTAAGGCAGCATCTCTGGAAAGAGAAATAGTTAATGTCTGAGACTAGCATAATAAATCACGTCAATGTTATCTAGTGTCTACGAGAATAGCGAAACAAAGGAGACAATCAGTGTGCACCAAAAAACGTCAACAGTCACAGTAATCATTAGGAACTCAGTTTTCGAATAACCATGATTCAATGATATGCAATCTTCAGGTGCAATCAATGTTAACGGTATTCTCCAATTGGCATAGATAGCAGATAAATTAGAGGAATCCATGACCTGCCACAACAGAAGAACACGCACATAGAGGGACTATTAAGTATGATGGCGCTTGCTTCTGCACTATGAGAAGTTAAGGAGCCATAACTTTATGCTTAGATTCCCTCAAGAGATCAAGGACAGGATTTCCATCACCGAAGGAGGTCATTAGCACATCTGAATTACAGAACGTAGGGCAAATGCGGTCTTATTTTATGACAGTGGCCGTTACATTCCCAGCTCCTAATTTCTGTACAAGTGGGAACTTTTAGCCTGGGCCGGGTATGATTGTGCTCCTCTGAGGGAAGAAAACTGAGAGCGGGACCTGAACAAAGCACAATCGGGCACCAACTCGCACAGTCAGAACTCTTAGGTGTGTTATTTCAGCTTTACAATCTTGTACACACTAGAGAATTGATCTATGCCCAAAGGAAAGTTTTGGCACAAGAATAGGAATGATGATAAACATACAAAGAGTGAAATAATAAAGAGACAAGAAGGAAATGTGGAGATTTTTAGGATTGATCTCTTTGAGATTCATAGTTAGATATGTTTCAATATATTCAATTTGTTGACAGTGGTTCATATGTCTCCTTTTGCTGAAAGGATGAAATTGTGTTTGATTTATTGTCATATATAAATATTGTGGTCTGGCGATAGATGATGGGATATTTTCTTTCTATTGGGAAATGTTCAAATAAATTTTTGCCAAGTCTCATGGCCCGCTGAGAACTTATTGTCCTGTGCCCCCTCCTCCACTGGCTCCATGCATCTGATGAGAACATTTATGGACAATTACTGCCTCCCTCTTGTGTTGACGCATCCCTTACTAACTAAAAAAAAATCACATTGTAATTTTTTACATTGATACACATTGTAATGTTTTACCGATTCCTATTCTTCAGTCCAATCTATCAGGGAACTTCATCTGTAACTTCTAAAACATTGATTCTCTGACCATTAACAAAGCATGGTTTTGATGAATTCATTCTGCCTTTTCAATAGACAATAGACAATAGACAATAGGTGCAGGAGTAGGCCATTCGGCCCTTCGAGCCAATACCGCCATTCAATGTGTTCATGACTGATCATCCCCGTTCCTGCCTTCTCCCCATATCCCCTGACTCCGCTATCTTTAAGAGCCCTATTGTTTGTTTCATTGTTTTTAACTCAAGAATTGTTTACTGGTTACTAAATAGTCCAATGATGAAAAGGTTTTTAATTAGCTTTTTTATTCACAGCTGAAATCCAAATTTAATCTAATAACATGTCATTCCTTGGCAAACCAGTTATCTGTTCATCAGGATGCAACTGTGATATCCAAAATGACAGATGGGAAATAAAATTGATAGGTCTCTCTTTACCAAAAAAACATACAAAAATATTAAGGATTAATGGAGCAGCCAATGAATATTAACGTATTTGTCATTTTATTGAGGTAAAATTAAGCAAACTTTTTGGTTCTAAAAAATCAGCATGATTTAAGTCATTTACTTTTCTTAATCTTCATAATATTAACAATTTTTGAAGCTTTATTATCCATCAGCTGTCCTATCAATAAAGTATTCAATATCCGGCTTAATCATTTCCCGTAGAAAGAGAATAAGTCATCATGACCTGGTCTGGCCTACAAATAAACCCCCCAGTTCCCGTAGCAAACATGTTGACTTCTAACTGCCCACCAAGATAATCTATAAGACATAAAGTTACATTTGCCTCCAGCATGAAGTTCAAGAAGAAGGTCCAGAAAGCACAGAAACAGGCACTTCAGTCAAAATCATCCATGCTAATGAAAGTGTTTACCTAGTCCCATTTGTCTGTTTGGCCCATATCCATCTAAATCTTTCCTATCTATGTATTTACCCAAATGTCTTTTAAAATGTGCAATTGTACCCACCTTTACAGGTTTCTCTGGCAACCTCTGTATGAAAAAGATACCCCTCAGGTCCCTTTTAAATCTTTCCCTTCTCACCTTAAACCTCTTGCTTCAAGTTATAGACTCCCACACACTAGAAAAAAAAGTGATCATTCACTTTATCTAAGCCCCTCGTGATATTATTGCGTCTCTACAAGGTCACCCCTCAGTCTGCAACACTCCAGGTAAAAAAAAGCCTATCCAGCCTTTACTGATAACCACAGCCCTCTATTGCAGGAAACATTAAGGTATATCATTTCCACACCCCCTCTATTGCTACCACATGCAGTGTGGCAACGAGAACCATGTGCAATACTTCCAAGTCCAGTCTAACGAAAGAGGTACGAATATGACAGAGCTTGATTGAAAAGGCTACCGCCATTTAATATTCTGACAACCCTCACTATCTATTGCCACAAATGAAGAAGAGTTGGTATAAATTAGGGGCAGAGAGCATATTGGCTTCTATGGAATCGTAAACCAGAACTTACAAAAAATGTATTTGAAAAACATATTCTTTGTGTAAAACTGAATGAAGAAATTGTTTAGTTTAGTTTAGTTTAATTTAATTTAGTTTTGTTTAGTTTAGTTCGGTTTAGAGATACAGTATGGAAACAGGCCCTTTGGCCCACCAACTTCATGCCGACCAATGATCAGGCATCCGCTAGTTCTATCCTACATACTAGGGACAATTCACAAAAGCCAATTAACCTGCAAACCTGCACGAATGGCTACCATTAACCTCTGATGACAGCTGCTTAAATGCAAACTGAAGTACACTAGACTTCCTCCCATGCTGCAAGTCTTAGGAGTTTGTGATTCTATGTATGCTTTAAGAACATGAAAGATGGCTTAACAACGGATCTTAAATGTTGAATATAGTTGCAGTGTTGAGGAATGAGAATAGTTATTTAATAATATACAAATGTACTTTTCCTCACAGGTTATTCACACAATTAATTTTAAGGTCACATTGATTTTTACATTTTTATTTGACATAAGTGGAAGAAGTAAACAATAACCAAGGTCATGTGCTATATATTTAACCCACCACTGTTTTTTCTAGAATTTTCAGCTTAGAGTCATGGAGTCGTACAGCATGGAAACAGGCCTCCTGACCCAACTTTCCCACACCAACCAACATGCCCCATCTTCACCTCCCTACATTTGGCTAATTTCCCTCTAAACCTATCCTATCCATGTACATGTCTAAACGTTTCTTAAACATTGTGATAGCACCTGCCTCAACTACCTCCTCTGGCAGCTCATTCCATATAATCACAATCACAATCACAATAATACTTTGTTAGCCAAGTATGTCTTGCAACATACGAGAAATTTCATTTGCCAAGACAATCGTACAAATAAAAAGCAACAGAACACACAAAACACATTTTAACATAAACATCCACTGCAGTGACTCCTCCAAGTTCTTCACTGTGAAGGAAGGCGAAAAAAAGTTCAAATCTCTTCCCTTCATTGTACTCCCGCGGTCGGGAGCCTTCAACCCTACTATGACGGGACGATTTTGACTCCCGTAGCCGGCGGCATTTTGGCCCTCTGCATCGGGGCGATCAGCTACTATCTGGGGGATGTCAGCTCCCCGGCACCGGCGACTGAACCCTGCATCAGAGCTGGTCGAGCCTCTGCTCCCGACTAGCCTCTCCCGAGACTGCGAGCTCGCGCTGGTAAAACCCGCAGACCGTGGTTGGAGCGATCCCAGGCAAGGGATCAACTGCGATGTTAATTCCACGCCCTGCGGTGGAGCTGAAGGTCAGTACAAGGAGGCCTCCAGCTCCATCTATGGTAGGACGCAGAGCGACTGGAGATGCAATCCGGAAAGTAATCGCATCTCCAGCAAGGTAAGAAACTGAAAAAAAAGATTCCCCCGACCCGCTCCCCCTCCCCCCACATAAAACAAACTGATGAACATTTACACAAACTTTAAAAATGCACTGAAAATAAACAAAAAATGAAAAACAGACAGATTGTTGGCGGGGCTGCCAATCGTGCGCCATCCCTGGTGGTCTAATACCTACCAACCTTTGTGTAAAACAGTTTCCCCTCAGGTTCCTATTAAGTATTTCCCCTGTCACCTTAAACCTATGACCTCTGGTTCTTGATTCCACTAATCTGGCCAAAAGATTCTGTGCATTTTTCTGATCTGTTCCTCTCATGATCTTGTAAGATCACTCCTCATCCTCCTCACTCCAACTAAGCCTGATTAACCAGGTAAATCTTCCCTGCACCCTTTCCAGCTAAACAACATCCTTCCTACAACAGGGTGACCTAAAATGAACGCAATACTCTAAATGTGGCCTCACCAATGTCATAAGGTCCTAGGTAATAGGAGCAGAAATAGGCCATTTGCCCCATCAAGTCTACTTTGCCATTCAATCATGGCTGATCTATCTCTCCCTCCTAACCTCTTTTTCCTGCCTTCTCCCCACAGCCCCTGAGTCTTATACAATGTCTTCAACAAATGTAACATGACCTCCCAACTTCTAATGTATATTGAATACTCTGACTGATGAAGGGTAATTGGCCAAAAGTCTTCTTGACCACCCTATCTACTTGTGATGCAGCTTTCACGGAACTATGCACCTGTACTTCTAAATCCCTCTGCTCTACAACACTCCCCAGAGCCCTGCCCACTCACCATGTTGGCCTACAGTAGTTTGTGCTTCTGTTTTTCCATACATAATATTATCTTCACAAAGTTTACAGTACATATTAGGTTGTATGTTCCTGTATATATTTTCATTCATTTTCTTTTTAGTGAAGGGTGTATTGCCCAATCCACTAAGTAGTCTACCATTACATTGACGATTCAGGTTATGGTTGAACTGAACAAAGGCCACGGATATTAACAAAAGGCTTGCCAGGCCATTGTATCAGTGAGTCTTAAGCTGGGCTCATTTCATCCTGCCACTGGGACATGTTTACTTTTATGGAGTGTGGATAAATTATCTATATATTGTAACAGAAATATATATATACTTGAAGAAAGAATTATTATTGAACAATACAACAAAATATATATGTATATAAGATGACCAAACATCCTCGCAAAACATTCCTTCAATCTAATAACTTTCAAACAATCTATTAAAATACGTACTTTATAAGTCCGTATAAGTAATTTGATTTCACATTGTTTATTTTCATGCATGTAAGTGACATGGATAGGTTACTAGAGATTTAGTATGCTTGCAATTTGGGTACAGTTACATGGTGAGGAAGGAATTCTCCTGCTGCAGCTGGCAAATGGAAGGGCCAGACGACGGATAATGGAGGTTGGGGTGCAGTCAGACATCCAACATAGAAATTCCCACACAAGGTGTGAATTACCATTCTAACAGACAGAAAATGTAATGAGGGAATTAGGCTACACAGAACAGAAAGGTTCCCTTATTGATTGGTCTACAAATGTTTGTAAACTAGCAATAATGGCGCCGGTACTCTCTACTTCCCGTTCAGTGATGCCACTGACCTCTAAAGGCAATTTGTATGGATTTGCACCTGCTTCTAACACTATCTCAGGTGCAAAAATGCTCAAAGCCTCGGCTTAGGTGTAACTTAACACTGATAATGAACTAAAACATGTCCCATTAATGTGCAATTTATAGATCCAGTTTGGCTCCACACACACACAAAAAAAACTCAGAGGAGATTGCAGAATAATGCAGCTTCTACTTCATTAGTGTTTGATTTACAAAGCAGACACCACCCTCACTCTTCATGTGACTTTAACCCTTTGACCTGTTCAAAGCCACGGAGACTGGATAAAGGGCATATAAATGTGGAAATCACACACCAGTCAATTTTAAATGGGTTTTTCATATCACACTTGGGATTCTGCAAGATCTCCAAAGCTGTAAAACATTTACGCATACCTCTTATACTTTGACCATGCTGGATGGCAGTCTGGTTTGAGTGGTTTCACATCCTAATGAGTGGTGTCAAAGTGCAAGCACCCCATGATATGCACATGAGTGGAATCTCATTAAAGCAATGAGATCGTCACTCTATTTTAACCAGGCTTGTGGACCTAGAAATGTCTTTTCTAATATATGTTATGCTACAAAGATTCTGTTAATGTTTGATTTTTATCAGATCAATTGTTCCTACAATAGCTAAATAAATGATCGCCTATTATTTAGCTCCATTAACCACTGATGCCAATAAATCCCCTTGCAGTTCGTATTATGTATATAGAGAATTAAATAAAGTAAATAAATATAGAAATAAATAAATTGATAAAGACAGGCCTAACGGGGCAGTATTGTATGGTGGCTGATGAAGACCACGGACATCCACGGCAACCACAAGAGTTTGCAGCTGGACGAACTTTGCCTCAGCGCTGATGAGCTGGAGTTGAAAGTGTGACACAGCTGGGAGTGAGAAAGTTACCTGACTTTTTATTCCAAGAGATGATCATATTGCTTTGATTAAGAACCAGATAACTGATCTTTCAAGAAGGATAGCAGTCAGTGTATGATCACAAAATAGCCAGCTATCCCGAAGATAGCATTACAGGAGCTTCAGCCTTTTAATTTTTTCTGAAATTTCAGATATTGCTTGGACAAAAGCAGTACCAGTAATTGCAGAGAGAATGAGCAAAACATCCATATTAATTAACATACTATTTTCTTTGAAGAAGGATCCAGACCTGAATCATCATCTGTATATTTCTCTCCACCGATGCTGCCTGACCCACTGAGTTTCTCCAGCACTTTGTTTTTTCATCCACTGTATGTGGTACAGGGATATATTGCTGAAGCTTTATAAGGCGCTGGTAAAGCTGCATTTGGAATATTGTGAGCAATTTTGGGCACCATATCTGAGGAAGGATGTGCTGGCTCTGGAGAGGGTCCAGATGACGTTTACAAGAATGATACTAGGAATGAGTAGATTAACCTATGATGAGCGTTTTTTCAGCACAGAGCCTGTACTCACTGGAGTTTAGAAGAATGAGGGTGGACCTCATTGAGACATACAGAATAGTGAAAGGCTTGGACAGAGTGGATGTAGAGAGGCTGTTTCCACTACTGGGAGAGCCTAGGACTAGAGGTCATAGCCTCAGAATTAAAGGACATTCTTTTAGGAAGGAGATGAGGAGAAGTTTATATCGTCAAAGGGTGGTGAATCTGTGGAATTCTTTGCTGTGCATGCCGTCAATGGATATTTTTAAGGCAGAGATAGATAGACAAGGAAACAGGCCCTTTGGCCCATGCTGACCAAGATGCCCCATCTAATGCCCACCTGCCCACATTAGGCCCATGTCCCTCTAAATCTCTTCTATCCATGTACCTGTACAAATGCCTTTTAAATGTTGTTATTGTACCTGACTGAAGAAGGGTCTCGGCCCAAAACGTTACATATTCCTTTTCTCCAGAGTTGCTGTCTGACCTTCTGAATTACTCCAGATTTTTGCGTCTAACCTCCTTTGCCAGCTTGGGCCATATACCCATCATCCTCTGTGTGAAAAAAGTTTCCCCTGAAGTTCCGATTAAATATTTCCCCTCTCACCTTAAACCTATGTCCACTGGTTCTTGATTCCCCTCCTCTGGGTAAAATATTCTGTGCATTTACCCTATCTAACCCCTCATGATCTTGTACACCTCTATAAAATCACACCGCATCCTCCTGCGTTCCAAGGAATAAAGTCCTAGCCTGTCCAACAACTCTCTATAGCTCAAGCCCTCAAGTCCTGGAAACATTCTCATAAACCTTCTCTGCACCCTTTCCAGCTCTCTAGGCCTCAAAGATTTGCGTCAATCCCATTTTTTCACTTATTGTTCCCATAATCTATCATCCCACATATGGCTATCAACTCCAGCCTCAGCCTCCCACCAGCCACCTATACTGGGGACAATTTATATGTAGCAAATAAACTCACCAACCTGCATATTTTTGAGATGTGGGAGGAAACAGGAGCATGTGAAGTCAATCCATACAGTCAGTGGAGAAAGTGCAAACTTCATACAGACAGAACCGGAGGTCAGGACTGAATCTGAGTTGCTAAAACTGTGCGGCCGTATAGTTCCACATACTGCATGGCTCATGAAATCGAAGAAACAAAGTTATGTTACATAATTCAAACTAAAGTATTAATGCTCTGCTGGTTGAGAATGGAGTGAGGGAAGTTGAGAGGTGGGAATGGAGGAGGGTGGAACTCTGATAAGATTATTTTTTTTTATCATCACTCCTACTGCTTGTTATCCGTGTACAACAGAGTATCATCAGCCAATAATAGGAGATTGAAGATATGTCAGCAGGCATTGGCAAATATCTCTGCACATCTGTCACTGGGAGATGTATGCTCAAATCTTGAATGATTGAGCGTTTTCTTCGCATAGAATTTGGCCTGAGAAAACTCGCCACGGATCCAACAGGATGTACAGTACATGGTGTCAATTTAACCATTCTGCCAGCAGGGGAGACGGTGGCAATGAGTAATCTACCAGAGCGGCGCGTGCAACCGAATAGTGTGTCCTGGAGCCTATTTGTAAAGATAAATAGAGAACAAAATTCAGGAAACCAAAGTAAGGAGATTACGCCTGTGAAATAAACTTACAGGGAAAATTGTTGATTGGCAATCATTGGGTACTTTTAAAAAGGACCTGGATCAATATCTGATCAGAGGAGTAATTGGGGGTTATTGAGGGATCAATGCCGTGAGTAATAGAAAAGTGTTCCTTAAAGTGGGTGGTAAGTAAAGAATAAACTATAGCCACTAAATTCATTGAAGAACAAGGTTAATAACAGGAAATCCAAGATTCTTTGTGGGAAGGGAATATCATTTGACGAGCTACAATTCAGTGATCAGCTGTTAGAATACAATAATATCTCATTGTCTTAACTTCTAGGAAGGTGCCTGTTCTTGTGCAAGTGTTCATTGTAATTAATTTCTGTTTCAATTCATTTTCTTTGTAATAAATGTTCCCTTTGGTGAAATACTTGAAAGTCTATTGATTTTACAATGTAGACTTTGAAGGTATACTGGATTTGTGACATGGAACCTTTAAGCATATTGAATCTGTGAAGTAAGACCTGAAGGAAATTTAAATCTCTGAAGTGCGACTTGGAACTGCATAATGAATTGGTAATGGATGGCTGTTGGTACTAACAGATTTTTTTCCCTATGAATTACAGATAAATGCATCACTTTGTGATAGTTTAATAATCAAATGTAATATAACAGCCTCCAATGTGGTGATACCAAGGGTAATAACACACTGATCTGATGCAATGTTGTTTCATTGGAAAGTTTCAATGAAACACAAAAACACAATAAAATAGGAGCAGTTGTATTCTATTGGGCCCCTCAAACCTCCTCTACCATCCAAGATAATCACCTCTGATCAACTCCTCTTTTATGCCTGACCAGAAGGATCCCAATATGAACCGTCATCTTTCCATTTTCTCCAGGGATGCTGCCTGACCCGCTGAGTTCCTCCACCATTTTGCAGTTCCATCTGCAGTTCCTTGCAATTACCTCTTCCACGCCCATTCCTCATAGGCCTCAAATCATCAAATGTCAAACATTGAATCTGTCTCCACTTCAGATATATCAATCAATTTGGTCTCCACCACCCTTGGGGACAGAGAATTCAAGGTATTTACTACCCACTGGGAAAATAAATTTGTACGCACCTCAGTTTCAAATGACCAGCCTGTTATTTTTGTTGCCATGTCGTGACTCTCCCACTAGTGAACATACCTCAACGAGCACCCTTCCAAGTGCCCATCCATCTCTCCTCACGGCCCCCCATTCCTCTCACCGCACCCGCCCCCCCTACCCACCCCCGTGACAAGAATAACTTAACTCATCACAAATACAGAACACTGACATATAATGTATTTCAGAGTGTAAGGGAAATGTTCTATTGAGACAGCATTTATCCATGATTTAGAGCTACCACACAAACACTCCCCAGCATGAATGCTTTTAGCAGACAGAGACTGACAGGCTGCGTCTGCACTAAAATGAAATTAAGAATTTTAGTGAATTAATAACAAGCTGCATTTTTCTGGCAGAAACAATATTGGAATGAAAACAAAATGACAGATGGAAATTTGCAATAAAAAAGGAACAAGAGAGCATAATTTTTTAATAAATTTGATCTATCTGTGTTTATAATCAATGCCATAAACATCAAGAATTGAGACTTCGGCAAAGCTCTACATTATTACTTTGTCAATAGATCTTCCAAGAAGGCTCAGGTCTATGGACTTTGGCCAGAGGGCTATTATCAGAGAATAATATAAAGTTGTGTTATCTCCAAAATAATGGAAGGATATTGATATATTTCCAAATATGGTTCATTAAACTGGTCTCCAAATTAACCATGGAGGATCATATAGGAATGCAGGAAGCAAAGTAACCCTTCAAAATTGGACTCCTATTCACAGATTTAACTGATATATGCCTATCAATCTTTGCTGTGTTAACAAACTTCTATTAATCTTGTACAAAAATTACTCATTGACTTTCACATCATTGTGGTGAATTCCTGACCTCTACCACCATTTGTCTATAGAAAGTTTAGTAGCTTCATTCCCAAAAACAAAATACTACAGATGCTGGAAATTTGCAATAAAAACAGGAATTCCTGCATTTAATCAGCGGCTCGGTGAGCAGTTTAGAAATACAATATTGGAATAACATAGAGAGAGAGAAGCTTTTGCCACTCCTTTCCGGCTTCCGCAGAAACCATTCCCTCCGCAACTCCCTGGTTAACTCATCCCTTCCCACCCAAACCACCCCTCCCCAGGTACCTTCCCCTGCAACCGCAGAACATTTAACACCTGTCGCTATACCTCCTCCCTCTACTCTGTCCAGGGACCCCGACAGTCCTTTCAGGTTAGGCAGAGATTCACTTGCACCTCCTCCAAACTCATCTACTGTATCCGTTGTTCAAGATGTGGACTCTTATACATTGGCGAGACCAAACGTAGCCTGGGCGACCGTTCCGCTGAACACTTCACTCAGTCCACCTGAACTCACCTGATCTCCCGGTTGCTAAACACTTTAATTCCCCTTTCAATTTCCACACAGACCATTCTGTCCTAGCTCTCCCCCATTGACAGGGTGAGGCCAAATGCAAATTGGAGGAACAGCATTTCATATTTCGCTTGGGCAGCTTACAGCCCAGAGGTATGAATATTGATTTTTTTTTACTTCAAGTAACCCCTGTATTCCCTCTCTCTCTCTATCCCTCCCCCACCAAAGTCACACAAGCTTCTCGTTTTCAGGACAAGGGGTCACAGTTTAAGGATAAGGGGGAAGTCTTTTAGGACCGAGATGAGAAAATCGTTTTTCACACAGAGAGTGGTGAATCTGTGGAATTCTCTGCCACAGAAGGTAGTTGAGGCCAGTTCGTTGGCCATATTTAAGAGGGAGTTGGATGTGGCCCTTGTGGCTGAAGGGATCAGGGGGTATGGAGAGAAGGCAGGTACAGGATACTGAGTTGGATGATCAGCCATGATCATATTGAATGGCGGTGCAGGCTCGAAGGGCCGAATGGCCTGCTCCTGCAACTAATTTCTATGTTTCTATGTTTCTATGTTTTCACCCAACTAACAGCTAAGAATGGCCTGTTACCTTTTTGCACATCTTTCATTCATTGTTCTTTATCTCTCTACATCATCGTCTATACCTCTCGTTTCCCTCATCCCTAACCAGTCTGAAGAAGGGTCTTGACCCAAAACATCACCCATTCCTTCTCTCCAGAGATGCTGCCTGTCCTTCTGAGTTACTCCAGTTTATTGTGTCTATCTTCGGTTTCAACCAGCATCTGCAGTTCCTTCCTAGACCTTCTACGCACTAATTTGTTAAAAAGACAAAGCTGTAGCTGGTATAAGGTTTTATCATTGGATGACTAATTCTAACCTAACCCATCAGGATAGAAACCCAGGGCTTTAAATTAAAGGCTAGTTCTGCATTTGCCCAATACTCCTCTCCATTGATGTCAAATAAGCATAAAACCAGATAGGGTACATATTTAACAACTCTGTCAATATCCTGAAATATTATGTATTCTGAAATAACTGGTCTCACCCTTTCACGCCAAGTGAAATAATTTATATCTGGGCAAAAATGTCCATAGAATTTTCAATAAATTACAATTTCCGAGGAGGTTGATGTTGGAAAAACCAACATTGTTCAAATGGTATAAAACTCAATGGCCTCAGTTGGAACATTCAGCATCTTCTCTTCACAGAGGTGAAGTCCCTTTTCTCTTCTGGATCTGTAACTAAGCCTGTTCTCTTCCTCAAAAATATTCCCTGTTTCCTCAACAGACACAAATTCATCACTTCATCATAATAAAACGTTTCCAGTGCTCCTATTCTCTGGAAATTGTGATTTTGCTCTAGGTCATCACTTTCCACATCCACCTTCCCTGAATAGAATCCCAAAGCATCACAGTGCCCATTCTTGCTAAATTCCTCTAATCTAATAAGGTCAATCATAAGACCTTTGTTTTCTGTTCAAATCCCTATGTAATTGCTTTCATCGTCTTTCTGTGTTTTTGCCATATATTGCTACATGCATTCTATTTTTCCCCAGCCAGCTTCTCGATTCCAACTCCGCATGCACCACCAACAGTGATATCACCACTTTATTGCCCCCTCATGCCTGTTTCAGCCCTTGTCCATGTAATGCACTCTACACAAGAGGATTTCACTGTAAATGTCACCATCTAAACGCCTGAGGTAAAGTTCTGCAAAATGTATGCATAATCCCTGAATGAAACTCTAACAAAACCCTGAAATATTAACTAATCGATAACTACTTTACTCATTCTTTTTTAATATTTATTTCTCTTTGGGATAAGTGTCAAATTAAAAAATACATTTGGCCATTTGGTACCTGTAAACTGTTGCTGTTCGTGAATGGCGGAGGTCAGTATATTGTTTCCCATTGTGCAACTATGCAGAAGACAATTTTATCCAAATATTCCCTTGTACTTACATTCAAATTATTCGCACTTTATGAACTGCATTTTTGCCAAGTCAATTCCATTTAATTAAATATCCAATGAGCAAATCTCTTTCTTTTGTGATCGAAAGATTAATATAAAGTCTACGGTAGACACAAAATGCTGGAGTAACTCAGCAGGTCAGGCAGAATCTCTGGAGTGAAGGAATGGGTGACATTTTGGGTCGAGACTCTTCTTCCCGATAGGAAGTCTCGACCCGAAATGTCACCCATTCCTTCTCTCCAGAGATGCTGCCTGACCCACTGAGTTACTCCAGCATTTTGTGTCTACCTTTGATTTAAACCAGCATCTGCACTTCTTTCCTAAATATAAAGTCTGTTCAACGATTGCAACCTACCTCTGCTGACATTCTTACACTGTACTGTCCACAAGCAACTCTTTCCCCATGTATAAGTGTGGATTATTAATCTCGTCAATTATTTTATCATTTCAAGATTAAATCTTTTATCCTTCAAGATTTAGCAGTTCTGTGTTAGTGATGTTATATTTCACCATGGGCTATCATTGCCGCAAGTACAGTGACTGCAAAATGTAGAACTCTATGGAAATATGTTCATTGGGAAATGGATCTGTCTACACATTTCCTGAATGCATCTGGTCCTTATTTTAAGGTGGATAACACCTAAAAAGTTGAAAATAAACAAATCACATTTATCTTAACAATATAATTATCAATTTAGAAAAAATATTGAGTAAAGAAGTTGGCTGAGTTTGAGCCCGGTGAACATTCCTGTATGACAATTAACTTGATTTTTCCCATTCAATCCATCTTCAGTAAACATCTGAAAATAATATTTATTCAGAACATTTCCCAATAACATTTATTTATGAAGCAGACAAAAAATCCAGGCATTCTGTTGCACATGGTCAAACTTCAAGCACATATTCTAAACGTTACTCAGTTTGTTTCATCTTACCTTGACATGCTCATATCACTGCCATGTAATTACAAGCTAACTACTGGGACAAATATTTTCAGAGGGCGTGATGTCTCCAAGGTTCGATTAACACACTGTGCTCATCTTTAAGAATTGTATGACAAGAAATATGGTATACAAACAGAAAATGCTAGAAATACCCAATAAATATTTCAAGTTGATCTGTTCATCAGAATGAACTCCTGTAGAATCCCCTACACAACCTGTGTAGGTTAAATGATGTCAGAAGCAGGTTCTCAGATGAAAAGCCACCATTTCCTGCCCACCCCATCACCAGAGTTAGAAGAAAGAAGAGTGATGATGATCAAGCACCATTATTGTGCCAAGCCCCAATCTAGTGAAAGATGAATTGGATCATTCATTGAATTCAGCACAGAGACAGCTCAGAGGCACATCTGGTAGAGTCACTGCCTCACAATGCCAGGGACTTGGGTTAAGTCCTGACCTCGGATGTTGATGTGTGAAGTTTCCATATTCTCCCTGTGATTCTGTGGGTTTCCCTCAGGTGCTCCTGTACATGACTTTGACTTGTTTGTATTTATGAACATTTGAGTGTGATTTGATGGGATAGCATGCAGAACAAAGTTTTTCACTGCACGTTGGTACACATGACAATAACAAACTTAAACTTAAATTTGTAGGAAGGAACTGCAAACCCTGGTTTAAACCGAAGATAGACACAAAAAGCTGGAGTAACTCTTCAGGCCAGGCAGCATCTCTGAAGAGAAAGAATAGGAGATGTTTCGGGTCGAGACCCTTCTTCTGACAGGTTAGGGATAAGGGCAACGAGAGATATGGACGATGATGTAGAGAGATCTCTCTTCCTCGTGTCCGGCCATCTTCTATATCACGTCTTTCCGGTCGGTCAGTGACGGTTGATGGTTGGTGGTTGCAGAATTGGCTACTTCAGTCAGTCACTGTGGTACAGTTTCTGTCATCAGCATTGCCCGGGATGCTCCACGTGGATTCTGCTTGCATCCCATGTAGAGAGATAAGGGACTATGAATGAAAGATATGCAAAAAGGTCATCGAGAAAGCACATGAGGCTGTGGTAGCAAGTCTGGGTTAAAGTGTGGTCAGAGAGTCAGAGAGCAGGAGGACTCACAGAGGGGGAGCAGCAAGAGAGGATGTTGCAGCACTCTTATTGGAGAGAAGAGGAGAACTTCAAACTTAAACTTAGTCTATGATTTTACTAAACCTAGTTTATTAAGTGCCTCTGTTTTATCTTCGCCACCAATCATGGAAAAATACTCATCATCCACCTTCCCAACAAAATTCTGTTTCAAACTGCACCTCCTCCAGCCCTCCACACTATTGTTAGTGACGTCTTTAACTGGTATCCAGTTTATTAACTGTAATCAACCTGCTGAGATGCTTCTTAAACTTGTTTCTCAAACATTATTTGCCTGTGGTCACGTCTTGCCATTTCCCGAATACAATTATCAAAAGTTTTATTCAAAAATTCAACGCTTGTGTGCAGTTGAATATAAGTCAACAAAATACTTTAAAGTTACATGAAAGGAGCCATGAAATTGGAAGTTGTCTTCATGACTAAAGTCTGGTCATGATATTGTTGTTATATTTATTAGGAAAATCTACAGCTGATTCTCATAGATTCATAGAATCTCAACCCCTTGTCCATGTCAGTTGTGATGCCTGCCTACACAAAAGCCATATGCCAGCATTAAGCAAATATTCATATTTAACCACGTGTCCAAATGTCTTTTAAACATTGTAGCTGAATGCACCTCTACTGCCTGCCCTGGCAGCCAGATACTCTATGAATCAATCAATCAATCAATCAATCAATCAGATTTATTCATCACATACACAATAAAGTGCAGTGAAATGAACTTGCCAGCAGTGGTACAATCAAATAGAACAACACGATACACAATAAAAATTGAACACAAACATTCACCACAGCATTCTTCACTGTGGTGGAAGGCACAAAGTACAGTCAGTCCTCCTCCATTGTTCCCCCATGGTCGGGGCCATAAACCTCCACAGTCGCCATTGCGGGTGGACAGATGTACAGGCCCTCTCTTCTGGAAGACTTACCTCTCAGATCTCCTTTATATTTTTCCCCTTTCATCTTAAACCTGTGTCCTCTGGAGTCATACAGTCATAAAGCATAAAAACAATACTTTGACGTAATTGATTAAGATATCTGATCTAAGCTAGTCCCATTTGCCGACATTTATATCCCTCCAAACTTTTCCTATTCAAGTACCTGTCCAAACATCTTTTAAATGCATAGTACCTGCATCCACTACCTCCTTTGTTCCCTATACTACTACCCTATAAGCGAAAACTTTGTCCCACAGGTTCCTATTAAACCTTGCCCCTCTCACCTTAAACATATCCTCTGATTCTTGGTCTCCCTGCCCTTGGCAAACTATTGTAAATCCTATCTATGCCCCAATTAATTTTAGAAATCTTCATCAGGTCATCTATCAGCATTTTATGTTCCAGTGGGAGGGGTAAAGAGAAAGGAGATATGGGGTTAATTTCTGCAGATGAAATAATGTTTAAATGTGAGGTGCCCATCATAGCATGTTGCAACATCTTAGTGCATGGAATGTGTGGTATAGGATACCTGCTGCATACTTCTATTGAGCAGTGTTAATGGCCCAGTAGTATTGCCAAGGAAAAGAGCAGGCAGATGTAATGGTTCTTAAAAGGATGTGACAACATCAGGGTAAATCAGTTAGGCTACGTTCACACAATATGTTTATCACTGAGGTGTCAGAGCACATTGCAGGGATATAACTGGCACCAAACACATCTAATATGTTGTGGCTCAGATTGAATTAAAAGGTTTTTGTTTAATTATATGGGCTATGCCTGAACAGAATGCAGTTTAGAATTTTGAAGTAGAAACACAAATTCAACTCATATGATTTATTTTGTACTGCAAGTGTTAAATGACAGGCTGCTAGAAAAGATAAATTGTCTTGTAGCCTGTATTGAAAATGGAAATTGTTGGCAGACTTTGCAGGTTTTTAAAGAAAGTTCAGCACAGCAACACAATCGATGAATGCAGTCAACATAATCAAGGACCTTTCTCACCCCAGTCATTTCCTCATCCCCCATATCCCGTCAGGCAGAAGATACAAAAGCTTGAAAGCATGTATCACCAGATTCACGAACAGCTTCCTCTTCTGTTACTGCTGAATGGTCCTCCCATAAGCCAGGGTTTAGTCCTGATCTTCCAAAGAGGCATATCTAAGTGCAGACGTACCGAGATCTTTGCAGACATTGGACTCTTTCTCTGTAATTGTAACACTACAATGCTGTAAAACTATATTCTGGTATTTCTCTCCTTGCTCAACCAGTTGTACTTGTGCATGGCTTGACTGTATTCATGTAGAGTCTGGTTTGATTTGCCTGGACAGCATGCAAACACAATATTTACACTTTATTTCGGTACACATGAACATAATAAACCATTACAAAGACCAATGAGTACCGAATAAAATAATGCGGTGCAGATAAGTTGAGTAGATGAACGTTGTCTCATTAATACTTAGGGCAGTACAGTGGCATAGCAGTAGAGCTGCTACCTTACAGCGCCAGGTTCAATCTGACTACAGGTATTGTCTGTACAGATTTTATACATTCTTCCTGTGACTATGTGAATTTTCTGGTTTGCTCCCACACTCAAAAAACATACAGGTTTGTAGTTTATTTGGCATCGATAAAAATTGTAAATTGTCCCTAGTGTGTAGGATAGTGTAAGTGTATGGGGTGATCACTGGTCAGTTTGGACTCAGAGGGCCAAAGGGTCTGTTCCACACTGTATCTCTAAAGTCTAAAGTCTAACAAAGGCTAATAACATAGGATATAGATTTTAGATTTATACAGGAGGAGGGGAGGATTTTTGAAGTGGAGGTGGTCTGAAACTTACTGCCTGAAAGGCTGGGGATGCAGAAATCCTAGAAGACTACCAGTTAAGAACTGGGAAGTAGACTTAGTGTCAATAACTCTTATTTTTTGGGCTGGCTAAATTGTCTTCTTTTGTGCTGAACATTTCTACTTTTTAAGAAGGGAAATCATTGAACCCACAGCATCAGCATGTTATCATACTGAAAAGCATATAACTATGTTTAAACATAATTCACAAATGGTCTCCTCTGGAAACTTATGTTCTAAAATACTCACTCAAGGCATTCCCTTGCAGAGTTATATTTTCCAATATTATACTCTCTGCGAGCAAATGGCTCCGGACTGCTGTAATGTGTTTGTTATGACTCTTATTGCCAACAGGTGGCAAGAAAGACTTGCCTTTCTTTCCCTTAGCACCAATGTGTATAAATAACTAGGCAAACTTTTTCCATTCCCACAAAAAAAAAGCTAACTGTTGGAATTCGTTCGAGACTTGAGTAACTTAACATTGCTGCATTTATTGTAAGTCCCAGCAGCCGTGCTCCAGCGGCGGCCCGGCTTCAGAGCTCCGGCGGCTCCAGCGTTCCCGTGGTCGATCCTGGCTGGGGGCTGTGGTGGTGTTCCGGCGTTCCGGCGGCGGCGGCGGTGGCGGCCTGGCTTCAGAGGCTCGGCCGCGGGCCTGGTGGACGATGACATCGAAGGCCTGGATTGCCTCAGTACAGAGGGGGAACAAGTAGGGGAAAATGACAAAGACTTTAAGACTTTTGCCTTCCACCACAGTGAGGAGGTGCTTGGTGAACTCACTGTGGTGGATGTTAAATTATGTGTTTATTGTGTGTTTTGTTTTAATTTATTACATGTTATGACTGCAAGGTAACAAATTTCGTTCAGACCGAAAGGTCTGAATGACAATAAAGGAATCTGAATCTGAATCTGAATCTGAAAATATCACGTTTCCAAGTGATCAGAGTATAGAAGCAGCTGTCAAAAGATGAAGATCACCATATTTCATATTGATCAAGAATTAAAGTGAAGAGGTAGAAATAAAGAGCTGCAGTTGGTTACCAAGGAAAGACGCAAAGTGCTGGAGTAACTCAGTGGGTCACGCAGCATCCCTGGAGAACATGGATAGATGATGTTTCAGGTCAGGACTTTTGATCTGGTTTACAGCAAAACAGAATGGAGGATAAAATATTTTTGTCTCCTAAGGCAGTGCCTTAAACATGCATGATTAGACTTGCTTCTATACGTTTGTCTGGCTATCGGAACCTATGTGCGAATCACAGAGTCCTACAGCATAGAAATAGGCCCTTCATCAAACTATGTACATGCAGTCCATCAGGTGCCTATCTATAATAGACCCTTGTAGCAAAACTTGCTCCATAATGTTCTTTGTCATGATAATTCAAATGCGTATCTAGACAAATGCTGTTAGTGCCTCTGCCTCCACCAGCCCTTTAAGAAGTGTGTTTCAGTTTCTAAGTACTCAAAATAAATATTCCTCAATACCTCCTGTACAGCAATGCCTATCTGGTACAAGCACTGGGACCTGTACAATTATATTGTCATTTGAGTGAGGTACTGCATTACACATGGCCATTACGGGCATTGACAAGTACTGAACTGACCACTAATTAATCCACTCTATTTTTTTCATCTACATGTACCTAAATCATCAGCAACAAGAGAACCATTGTCCAACATCAGAATAATGTCGGGTCTGCAGTGTGGCAAGCAATACTGTTGTATGTCAACGGGATCAGGATTTGATATCCATTGTTGATCTATTTAATAGCTACGAGAAAAAATCATGATTCATAATGTATCATACATATTTAAATCATATTTGTTCCAAAGGAGTTCTGCCTTGAACATTTTAGCAGATTAATACAGACAAATACAAAATATTTTAGAATATCCAGCTCCACAGTTTATAAATTGCAGTCTGGAAGAGCAATGTGAAACTAGTGTGTTGTTTAGCCCCCAAAATCTGCGCCAGACCAACTAGTATTTGGGTAGATTACAATTTTATTGCAGAATTGAATGGGCAGATGGCCAAGTCCATTCATTCAGTAAACAGGTGGCCCGTTAAGAGCTACATGCTGAAGCTCACATCACGAATGAATTGGCAGCTGACAGCACCATCTAATACACAGGTCGTGGATCATTTCAGAGCAATTTCAAAATGATTGGTTTGTTGCATTCACCTTTCAGTTATAGCATTCCACAGGAAGATAAGCCCCATTTTCTTTTTAATTCAAACCCTCAAATTTAAAAATTCTCGCTTTTGCATTCAAATTTCTTTCTCTTTTCCCCTGCAATTTCCACCACTTCCTATTTCTGGCTTCCCTTTCAGTTTTATAAGACCAATGCGCCGAAGATCCCTCTTTAAACCTTTTTGCCTGCCTCTCTCCACCATTAAAGCACTTCTCAAAACCTGTCTTTACAACGACACCAGTTTTGGTATATCGACAAACATTCTCTTGGACTTCTAGAGTAGTAGAGACCATATTGCCTGGTTGCACCTGGCCTGGTTCGGCAACTCTAACATCGAGGAACAAAGAAGATTGCAAAAAGTAGCAAACACTGCCCAGTCTATCACAGGTAATGACCTCCCCACCATCGAAAGGATGTACTAATTTGGCTGCCTCAAAATGACACCTAGCATTATTAGAGAGCCACGCACCCTGGACACATTCTCATTTCATTCCTGCCATCAGGAAGAATATATAGGAGCTTGAAAACTATAATGTCCAGGTTCAGAAGTAGGTTATTCCCACAACAATCAGGCTATGAAACACTACAACTTCCAAATAAGCTCCAAACTACTTTCACTTGGGGGGTAGACACAAAATGCTGGACTAACTCAGCGGGACAGGCAGCATCTCTGAAGAGAAGGAATGGGTGACGTTTCGGGTCGAGACTTCTTCAGACTGATGTCCGGGGTGTGGGCGGGACAAAGATAGAATGTAGCCGGAGGCAGTAAGACTGGTGGGAGAACTGGGAAGGGGGAAGGGGTAGAGAGGGAAAGGAAGGGCTATCTGAAGTTGGAGAAGTCAATATTTGTACTGCTGGAGTGTAAACTACCCAAGCAAAATATAAGGTGCTTTTCCTCCAATTTGCGCTGGGCATCACTGACAATGGAGGAGGCCTAGGAGAGAGGTCAGATTGAGAATGGGAGGGGGGTTGAAGTGCTGGGCAACCGGGAGATCAGGTAGGTTAAGACGGACAGAGCGGCGGTGTTCAGCAAAATGATCGAAGAGCCTGCGCTTGGTCTTGCCGATGTAGAGAAATTGTCACCTGGAACAGCAGATACAGTAGATGAGGTTGGAGGAGATGCAAGTGAACCTCTGCCTCACCTGGAAGGACTGTTTGGGTCCTTGGATGGAGTCGAGGAGGGATGCAAAGGGACAGGTGTTGCATCTCCTGTGGTTGTAAGGGAAAGTACCTGGGGAGGGGGTGGTTTGGGTGGGAAGGGATGAGTTGACCAGGGAGTTTTGGAGGGAATGGTCTCTGTGGAAAGCAGAAAGGGGTGGAGATGGGAAGATGTGGCAAGATGGGATCCCGTTGGAGGTGGCGAAAAAGTTGGAGGATTATATGCTGTATGCGAAGGCTGATGGGGTGGAAGGTGAGACAAGGGGGACTCTGTCTTGTTACGAATGGGGGAGGGGGAGCAAGAGCGGAGCTGCGGGATATCGAGGAGACCCTAGTGAGAGTCTCATCTATAATGGAAGAGGGGAACCCTGTTTCCTAAAGAATGAGGACATTTACAATTCCCTGCTGTGGAAAACCTCTTCCTGGGCGCAGACGCAGCCTAGACGGAGGAATTGGGAGTAGGGTATAGAGTCTTTACAGGAAGCAGTGTTGTAAGAAGTATAGCCTAGATAGCTATGGGAGTCAGTAGGTTTGCAGTAGATGTCGGTCAATAGTCTGTTTCCTGTGGTGGAGACGGTGGGAT
This sequence comes from Okamejei kenojei, assembly GCA_035221665.1. NCBI lineage: Eukaryota > Metazoa > Chordata > Chondrichthyes > Rajiformes > Rajidae > Okamejei > Okamejei kenojei. Next base: position 54,281,188 of record CM069140.1, on the reverse strand, counting down.
CTAGAAACAGTAGGGAGATGTCGGATGTGGTCCAAGTGAATTTGAGTGCAGGATGGAAATTGGTGGTGAAGCTTGAAGTCAGTCAGTGAATTCTGCACGGGTGCAGGAGGTAACATCAAAGCGGTTGTCAATGTAGCGGAGGTAGAGTTCGGGCTAGGGCCAGAGTACGCCGGGAACAGTAATTGTTCGACGTATCACTCAAGCTTCGCCTCGTCTGTCCTTTCCTTCTTTGCGTTCAAATAGTAAGTGTTAAATAAATCTTATTAGTGTTCTTTAGCTTGTTTTATGTGGGGATGGGGGGGAGGGTTTGTGGGAAATCTTTTCTAATCTCGACGGAGATGCGATTTTTCTCCGTATAATATCTCCGTGCGCACTGCAGCCTAACATCGAGGAGTTGGCAGCCTCCACTGGAGACCAACTTTTGAGAGCTCCACCACGGGAGCGTAAGGGACTTTAACATCACGGAGTCCGCGATCCCTTTGCCAGGGACCAACCTTGGAGCACAAACCATGGGTGCTTGCGGACTTGACATCACGGGGCCCGTGGGCTCTGTCCAGAGACCGACATCGAGAACTCCAAACTCGCGGGAATTTCGACCGCCCCAAGAGTTTAGGTCGCCCCGACGCGGGAGCTTCAAACGCCGGTAGCGGGATCTTTGATTGCCCCAACGGATGGTTCGATTGCCTCGACCGCGGGAGAAATAACTAAAGTGGAAGAAGATTGGACTTCACAGCACGGATGTGAGGAATCCGCTGTGGTGGATGTTTATGTTAACTTTTATGTATTAGTGTGTCTTGTTGCCTTTTTTTTTCGTATGGCTGTAAGGCAATTCGCACATCACTGTATCTTCATTGGTACATGCGACAATAAAACACCTTTGAAACTTTTGAAATTCACTTGGACCATCTCCGACATATCCCTACCGTTTCTAGATCTCACCGTCTCCATCACAGGAAACAGGCGATTGACCAACATCTATGACAAACCTACTGACTCTCATAGCTATCTAGACTACACTTCTTCCCACCTTGCTTCCTGTGAAGACTCGAACCCCAACTCCCAATTCCTCCGTCTATGCAGCGTCTGCATGCAGGATGAGGTTTTCCATACCAGGGCATCGGAGATGTCATCATTTTTTAGGAAACGGGGTTCCCCTCTTCCATTATAGATGAGGCTCTCACTAGGATCTCCTCGATATCCCGCAGCTGCGCTCTTACTCCCCCTTGCCCCATTTGTAACAAGGACAGAGTTCCCCTTGTCCTTATCTTCCACCCCATCAGCCATCGCATACAGCATATAATCCAACATTTTTGCCCTTCCAATGGGATCCCACTACTGGCCACATCTTCCCATCTCCACCCCTTTCTGCTTTCCTCAGAGACCATTCCCTCCGCAACTCCCTTGTCAACTCGTCCCCTTCCCACCCAAACCACCCCCTCCCCAGGTACTTTTCCCTGCAACCACAGGAGATGCAACACATGTTCCTTTACCTCCCCCCTCGACTACATCCAAGGATCCAAACAGTCTTTCCAGGTGAGGCAGAGATTCACTTGCACCTCCTCGAACCTCATCTACTATATCTGCTGTTCCAGGTGTCAACTTCTCTACATCAGCGAGGCCAAGCTCAGGGATCGTTTCGCTGAACACTTCCGCTCAGTCCGTCTTAACCTACCTGATCTCCCGGTTGCTCAGCACTTCAACTCCCCCTCCCATTCTGACCTTTCTGTCCTCGGTCTCCTCCATTGTCAGCGCAAATTGGAGGAACAGCACCTCATACTTCGCTTGGGTAGTTTACACCCCAGTGGTATGAACATTGACTTCTCTAATTTCAAATAGCCCTTGCTTGCCCTCTATCCCCTCCCCCGTTCTCCCATAATTGCCCTCTATCCCCTCCCCCGTTCTCCCATAATTGCCCTCTATCCCCTCCCCCATTCTCCCAGTCTTTTACTGTCTCCGACTACATTCTATCTCTGTCCAGCCCACTCCACTGACATCAGCGTAGATACGTCATCCATTCTCTCCAGAGATGCTGCCTGTCCCTGTCTAGAGATGCTTTCAAGAGAGAGCTAGATAGGGCTCTTAAAAATAGCGGAGTATGGGGAAAAGGCAGGAACAGGGTACTGATTGGGGATGATCAGCCATGATCACATTGAATGGCGGTGCTGGTTCGAAGGGCCAAATGGCCTACTCCTGCACCTATTGTCCCGCTGAGTTACTCCAGCATGTTGTGTCCACCTTCGATTTAAACCAGAATTTGCAGTTCATTCCTTCACTTTGGGGGATTATTTTGTCCTTGTTTGTTTTTTCTTTCATTGTTCAGAATGTCATTGTTGTTTCAGTACAAATATGACAAAGCACTCATGATTATCTTGGAGTGACTACCTCCAACAGTGTTAATCTTTGTCTAGTACTGCCCTATGAAGTGCACTGCTATTTCACTCTGATAAAGGCACTGTATTCAACTTATTTTGAACTGTAAATCATTACACAGCTATCTGTTTTCTAATTTCCACATGCCTGATGGCGGGAATAAACCCTAAAAATGTTAAATACATGGTTTGCACTGATTTGGCAAACACCCAAGTCTCAAAAGAGTCCAATAACTTGTGGCCTTTTCAATTATTTTAAAATAAAAATCTCATGCGAGTACTTAGCTTTACCCTACCTCTAAATGAGAAGTAGCTCCAAATATAAATTTACTTGTTTCTGCTGATAGTAAACACATTTATTTTGCTCTGGAATTTACAGCATACAAAGAATCTCTCGTTACTCTTTTATATATGGTGAGTTACAAAAAATTTATTATTTTCTTTACAAGTATTTCAACAGCAAGACTCAGAAATCCAATACTTTAAGGTACAGGCTTCACACGGAGACACAAAGCGCAAATTCTACAATAAAAGGCTTTTGGTCTATGCCAACGTCAAGCACAGAATGCATCAATTTTACATTTGCAAACCAGACAGAAGGTGGTTAAATCACTCGACCTTACAGTATCCTTTTCTACCCACAAAGCAGTCCTGCTATTTAAATGTTCAGTGGGGGAAGTGGGAAGAAAGGAAGCACTCATAAAAATGCAGTTCTAACTTGTTACATCTTTGGCCTTATTTTGTTCATTCCACAGTTCATTTCTATTGTTAGATCTTCAGAATCCTCAATTAGGCTGCTGTATCAGCTGCATGAAGTCCACCTCTGGCTGAAATAAACCTGGCATTTAATTAGGACTTAAGCAGAGTTGCAACATTAAATAGGAATCAACTTAAAGATATAGTTGATGCATTGGTGAAGTAATGAATTAACAAGGAATGGTAATCAGGGTTACAGAAAACTTGGAGAATGGGATTGATGGAATGGCTCTGAGAGCTGGCATAAACTTAACAGGATGAATGGCCTCCGAGTCGCATAGAAAATCTATGAAATCACAATTTGAACGATTTCCTTCTGGGAGATGTTACAAAATGGAAATAAGGCAGGAAAAATGCCTATTCTGAATGGATGAATAATTGTGTTAGCAAGCCAAACTATAGTAAAAGGATATGAGGTTTATTCATCTGTTATGGGATGTTGCTGAGAGGATCCTAAGAAAAAAGTATTGGGACAGAGGAGTAATGATCAAATTGTGGTAGAAACGTCTCATCTCAATCCACACTATGCATGTCACACCACATAAAAATTATTTTGTTATAAACTTTAACCTTAATTCTGGACACAGGAGTTCTTAAGTCAGCTTTGCAGAAAAATCTGTGGTCTTCGCACCCAATGTCATAAGTTTATTTCACTGTTAGAGGAACTGCAAAAGATGGGTCATAGGAAACAAAGCCCTGCATTAATCTACCTTTGATAAACATCATGTACATCTAAGTAATAGAGAACTACCGGTAAGTTTGGTGGTGTGGATTTGGTTTTATTCTGCATCCGTACAAACTGGCATTTTTAATTCAAAGTTATATTAGTGTGCAATTGGCACAAAAATCTGATTGACCTTTTCTCACATTGTTCATTTTCATTTGGTAGGGATGGAGGATTGTTAAAGAGAAGGGATGAAACAGCTGCAAGCACAGATTAAAGTGGATCAATACCGGGACCAGTAAACATCTAACTTCATATCAGGTTTACCACTTCAGCTCCAAGGGGCACCTATCTCTTAAAATAATTTGCTTGGGTTTATTCTTTACATGTTCTGGCAATGAATAGATTGAAAAGTTATGCAGTTTTTCAAAAATTATGGTGCTAATAAGGAACTAATACAGTCAAATCCTTCTTCATGATCATTTGAATCAAGTCTTGTGTCTGCTGATTGCAGATCACTGGGGAAAACAATTTGACAGATGCGACAAATATCACAACATGCCTGGCTAGAAAAGATTTTTGATGCACAACAGAAATCAGCTCTGCTCTTTAATATGCAGTTTGAACTGGAAGTTTTACACAAAGGTCTTACAATTTAGAAAATCTCTATCTTAAATAGCAGAGGACTTTGTGAGATTTTGTTAGCTGTGGCACCATATGCAATGAAGTCGGATGCATCATCACAAATGATGGAAACACCTGCAAAGTGTTTCAATAAAGAAAAAAAGTTGAAGAAACAAGATAACCTAAAATGATGCATATTTTCTTAGTGTTTAGGCTCCTCTCATGCAAAATCCACTTTTGCTAGCATTGAGGAATTCAATCAGTGTAGAAAATAAAATAAGCATCAATTCTAAGGATTGAATACAAGAACCATTTTGTATTTACTGAACATCAGATGATCACGTTATTTTGTAGATGCTCACAACACATGTTTTGGAACCTAGAATCATGTGGATGATCAGCCATGATCACATTGAATGGCAATGCTGGCTCGAAGGGGCGAATGGCCTATTCCTGCGCCTATTGTCTAACACCACAGAATTGTATGGCCATTTACATCCTGTAAACTGTAATCTACTCTTCACAAATTTAAAAACTGGCAAAACAAGATAAAGTTCCATACCAAGTCAGAAGAATGACTTCAGTTAAATCTGTCTTAAAAGAGGATTAAAAGAAAACTGGATGACCAGTATGAATTCCCATACTTGGCTAGTTCTTGCTTTCATACTGGCTTTGCCTAGAGCAAGCAATGAAGGAAAAACATGCATGTTTCTACTCTGCAGGGATAGAGGGTAAACCTTCGGATTAGTTGCACTGTTTTTTTTCACATAGCTCCTCATAAATAGTTACAAATAGTGCAGGGCAGAAAGATGAAAGAAACAAAAATAAAGAGGCCATATACTCAATTACCAAATAACGCTGGAAAAAAAAATTGAAATGCCCAGCCATTTTTCTCATTAGTGAATCATTCACTTGATCTGTGAATTTGATCATAGAAATAAGGACCAGACTTTGCTCCAAAGAAACTCAGCGGAGGATATGAACAGCAGCATATCTTAATGTGATGTGTTTTTCTCCAGGAAAGTTTTCATTTGCAGAACCAGAAATTGACTGAAAGAAAATTATGAGGAACCATTCCAATTTTAGCAAAAACACACAGCTAATGTTATGAGGCTAAAGGCCCAAACACTTGTCAGGAACTTAAATAAAATAACAAATTATTATTACTTGATGATACTGCCAATTCATTGCTGTGAATTCAACTCATTTACAGGATAATGATTGTGAAAACTGTGCAAACCACACTGATATCCCTGGAATTTTATCCCTTTTGTCTTATGCTAGATCTCCCTCCCCCCCCCCCCCCCCCCCCTCCCTCAACAATGAGCACTATTTTGGGCTGTAACAAGAAAATGCACTGAAAATTAATAAAGCCAGAATGATCTGGATGTTTTATCAGAAAATGGCACCTCATGCATATTTTAATGAATGTATTTCTTACTTCTTTAATATTTGAGTTTGCAAGCCTTGATATGTGGTCAATGAGGATCTGGTCAGATATCTGTACATTAGCATCAGTTTCAGATGTAGCTTCTAGCTCAGCACTCCTAATTTAAATGGTCACATGCCATTGAATGTCCAAATTTAACACTTAATATTTTTAGTCAAATAATAGTCTAAAACCTCTTTGCTGTGTGGTGATCACACAGGAAAATAGGCCATGATTTTCTTTAAAAATCCCGTGGAATAAACATCGTACAATGAGCAAACTGGAAGGTACCTTATTATTAAATAATTTGCTTCTGTACTGGCACAGACAACCACAAATTATTTTGCAAGGACTGTGAATATTTTATTAGCAAATGCCAGTGTGTTAATGGATACTTCAAGCTTTGTTCATTAAACCCATATTACATGAACTGTGGCAACAGTTGTTTGAAAAAAAAATCCAGCGCTCATGGGATGTCTGGATACATAAAAACAGCAACTGGTCATTAAAGAGAAAGAAAGGAACTAAACTTGTAAGGAATTGCAACTATGTCCAACCAACTTCGAAAAAGGTGGTTACATTTAAATTTCATCATGTAGGCCTCTCTGGCCAGGAGATTATACATCAAAGGTCAAATTCTATAATAATTCGGTAATATTTTGCTTATTTTTAGACCTGTGGGTTGTCATTGACCACAAGTGAATTTGTAAAGAGTTGAGTGGACCTTAGTTCTTCCACTGGTTTTATAATCTGTTCCTTGGGAGCCAAGCATTTTATATGTATTTGCGAGCTGCATGGTTTCGTGATCATCCCAGAATGTAGCATAAATGTGATACAGAAGAGAATCAGGAACCAAAGTCTAACCACCTTATTAACAAGACACAACACTAAAACTGGGTGACTTATAATGATGGGCTATACAAACTTTAACAATTGGTAACACCGGAAAAGTTCTCAGAAACAGTGGATGATGCCAATTCAGTTACATTTGTTGTGAGGGGCAGGTATTGCCAATTGTTGCAGACAACCATGAATCACAAAAGCTCTGCATCCCTTTCAAAATCTACCTTCAAATTCTTGAGTATATTCCAGGAATTTTCACATGAATAACAAACATTATAACTGGTTACATATTCTGGTACAACTGAGACACACAGCACAACGCTGGTCCACAAGAACAAACACAGCTTTTACAGTTCAGGGAGTAGACCGTGGCTGCGACACAGGGCTCACCCTGGTTCTCCCTCAGTGGACTGCTGCTGCTGCAGCGGCTGCCTGATATTTAAAACGGGTCAGGCTCCTAGTACAAGCAGCCCATTTGTTACAACTAAGACAAGCCAACTTGTCCACATCATTTAGCATTTAAGTTATGGGTAGTATTACAGCCATTACCAAAGCTGTTACTTTACTCTGAATGAGAAATATACACCACAAATTATTCATTAAACGAGATTCATTTTTAACCATCAACTCAAGATATTTAAATCTTAAGGCAGCCTGGGTAAAAATACTATAGGTTTAATGCATATCACTTCTCTTTTTTTTCCTCTCAGGATGATTGAGGACTTATTAGTATGCACTGTTCATAAGTCTATTCCATTTATACACAATCAATGGTGTAAACATACATAATTTATATTACATGTGCTTCATCTTTTGTTTTTTTTTGTCACTATAACACAACAATAGAACACAGTACAGATCCATTCACAATGTACAGCCCAGAATGTCTTCAAGTAGACGTAGCATCCGGTACCAGGATTAGGGAGGAGGCTTGTGTGTATGTTCTGAGCATCAATCATCTGATAAAACTCGGATGGGTATTAGGGATCCTTTTTTTTTAAATACAACTAACAGGATTACCAAGTTTTCCTCCTGGATGGGTTGCTTCTCTTCTTCCAAACATTTAAGAGAAAAACAAAAATGGAATATTTGTTCACTTTTTTTGGTGCTACCCCACAATTGTCCGCGGTCCTCTTCCTGCTGTGAGGCGCTGTGTCTAACTAGACCTCAGGATAAGTATGGTCTTTCATTCGCATCCCACTCCTTCACAAATACACGCGCCTGAGATCTCCAGGAGATGTGATGGTGTTGCACTGAGGGCAGAGCTTTTTGGCACCCTACAATAAAAGAAAAAAAAAAAGAAAGTTAAACATACAATGTTAGATGACAATAATTTCCAATAACTCTTTCTTCCCATATTAATTTGGACATTTAGCCATTAGAAGTACTCTCTTGAGATTTTTTACGTCTCTGTTTTAATATCTGTAAATATTTATTGACAGAATAAGAGGATAAAGTACCATAATTGCAAACCTTTTGCCACATTACAACAATTTAGAAAATTGGCTTCCTGAAAATATTTTCTCTCTTTTTTTAATTTCCTAGTTTTCCCCTACATTAAAAATAAGTTCTTCTTCTGATCACTCTTCAGCACATAGCGCTTCTTCAATCAAGCTGTATATAACTGAAAGTGACGGTTTCACATTATGATAACTTGAAAAGGCAACAACTCATTTAAGATGGTTTTCATGCCAGTTCAGTCTAAACAGATGCTCCACACTGCTTTCAATGAAATTGGCTGAAAATGCATTGGTTTCACCCTGGCAACTTCTATAATAATGATGATGATTATTATTATAGAAGTAATAATAGGAAGGAGATCGAAAGCCTCGTGACCTGGAGTCGAGGCAACAAAGCTTGTCTCAATGTTAACAAGACTATGGAGCTAGTGATCAACTACCGCAGGGGTCGGCAACCTACGGCCACTGGGCCGAATGCGGCCCGTAACCCGAAATCATCCGGCCCGCAGGTGTTTCCCCCCCCCCCCCCCCCCCCGTATTTATCCAGCCTGTAGACCTCCGTCACGTCCGGTACCTCCAGGGCCCCGAGGCCGCGGTGCCCAGGCGCAGTGACGCTAGGAGGCCTGCGATGGCGGCCGCAATGGCGGAGCCGCCTGCCGAACTGCCAAGCACTGGCTGTGCCGCATCCTGTGCAAAGCTGCCGGCACGGCCGCACACCTTCTGTGTATGGGCTTCGCTGTCGGGATCGGGGTTGTCAATAGATTGGGGATGAGTGAGTGTGAGTATTTGAGCCACCGCCTTCAGGACAGAGCCAAGGCAATGTTCCGTAGGTACGCCATGTTCGTGAGCGCCGGTAACTAGTAACTAGGGGCCAGTGTTCCGGGTGGTGTCCTTGAAGGGGCGGATCTACGTGTACACGTGATTTGATGCCTGCCATCCGTGGCGGGATGGGGGCGGAATCCATGTGTACACGTGATAGATGTAGCCCGCCATCCGCTCACAGACACGCGTCCGACCCCTATGCAGAACAAGGTTGCCGACCCCTGGACTACAGGATGCGAAGCTGTACACATACCTAAGTTTGCATTGACAGTGCCAAAATAGAGATAGTTGAAAACTTAAAATTCCTAGGAGTCAATATCACCAACAACATTTCCTGGACCACCCATATTGGAGAAACAACCAAGAAAGCACAACACCACTTCTACTTCCTTGGAAGGCTTAGGAAGTTCAGCCTGTCCCCTACAAACCACACCAACATCTATTGATGCACCATAGAAAACATTTTATCAGGATGCATCACAGCTTGGTTTGGGAACGGCTCCATCCAAGATCGCAAGAAATTGAAGCGTATTGTGGACGCAGCCCAGACCATCACACAAAACAATCTCCCTTCTATTGACTCCATTTACACCTCACGCTGCCTCAGCAAGGCCAGCAGAATAATCAAGGACACGACACACCCTGGCCACTCCTCTTTTCCCCTCTCTGAACCATCCTAGCGCAACTAGAGAGCAGTGCAGAACTACTAGCTACCTCTCCGGTGACACTCGGACTATCCTTGATCGGACTTTGATGTATTTACCTTGTACTAAACGTTATTCCCTTATCATGTACACTGTAAAAGGCTCAATTGTAATCACATGTTTTGTTTCAGCTGACTGGATAGCACTCAACAAAAGCTTTTCACTGTACCTCGGTGCACATGACAATAAACTGAAGTAAACTAAACTAAAGTTGCGAGAAGATTATATAGATAAATGTGAGGTTATCCACTTTGGCGGCAAAAACAAGGGGGCAGATTATTATCTCAATGGGGTTAGGTTAGGTAAGGGGGAGGTGCAGGAAGACCTGGGTGTCCTTGTACACCAGTCACTGAAAGTTGGCGTGCAAGTACAGCAGGCAGTGAAGAAAGCTAATGGAATGTTGGCCTTCATAACAAAAGGATTTCAGTATAGGAGTAAAGAGGTTCTTCTGCAGTTGTATAGGACTCTACCAAGACCACATCTGGAGTATTGTGTACAGTTTTGGTCTCCTAATTTGAGGAAGGACATCCTTGTGATTGAGGCAGTGCAGCGTAGGTTCACGAGATTGATCCCTGGGATGGTGGGACTATCATATGAGGAAAGATTGAAAAGACTAGGCTTGTATTCACTGGAGTTTAGAAGGATGAGGGGGGATCTCATAGAGACATATAAAATTATAAAAGGACTGGACAAGCTAGATGCAGGAAAATGTTCCCAATGTTGGGCGAGCCCAGAACCAGGGGCCACAGTCTTAGAATAAAAGGGAGGCCATTTAAGACTGAGGTGATAAAAAACTTTTTCACCCAGAGAGTTGTGAATTTGTGGAATCCCCTGCCACAGAGGGCAGTGGAGGCCAAATAACTGGATGTATTTAAGCGAGAGTTAGATAGAGCTCTAAGGGCTAGTGGAATCAAGGGATATGGGGAGAAGGCAGGCATGGGTTATTGATTGGGGACGATCAGCCATGATCACAATGAATGGCAGTGCTGGCTCAAAGGGCCGAATGGCCTCCTCCTGCATCTATTTTCTATGTAAGAGAGAAGTAAATCTGTTTTATAGTGATTCTTAAGTTAGAACTCCTTACCAGAACACATTTAAATATACAAAAGAGGAAGGGAGCAGTTAGATGGCCCTTTGTGTATATATACTTTCTTCCCGTTGAAGTGTGATGTTTTAGCGGCAGCACGGTGGCACAATGGTAGAATTGCTGCTAGAGTTTGTATATTCTCCCTGTGACTGCGTGGGTTTTCTCCGAGTGCTTCGGTTTCCACGCACACTCCAAAGATGTAGAGGTTTGTAGGTTAATTGGCTTCGGTAAATGGTAAAATTGTCATTAGTGTGTGTAGGTTAGTGTACGGGGTAATCACTGGTCGGCGCAGAGTTAGTGTTATTACAGTCAGAGGTCTACTGACTGCAATAACATTCCAATTTTACAGTATTATTTTCAATAGATAGAATGCCTATAAGTTATTTTTGATCCAAAATGACGTAACTTTTGGCTGAGAAGTAATTTCTCAGACCATTCTTCATTGCTTCAGATACAAAACAACTTATAACTTATAACTCATTTATATACCAGCACCTGCTATGAAGAGAACACAGATCCAAAATGTCATTAAATAAGCTGTATATAAATTATTTTGTGTCATCATGAACAGCATTATAAAGCTCCAGTGAGAGCACAAAATGGAGTAAATCTATTTTAAAACCTACAAAGAAAGGCTACAGTGATCACATTTAATTATTTATATTGTTTACACAAATAGATCAAACTGGTTATGGCCAGCTTTAAAAATGGAATCCTGTACAAGACCGGTTGGATTGTTGGTGATAATTTAAGAAGGATGCTAAAACGGATTAATTGCTATAAAATAACGTCTCAAAATCATTTTAGAATGAAGACATACAAAAGGCAAAGCACAAATCTACCATAAAGGGGCTGTCCCACTGCGGCGACCTAATTGGCGAGTTTAGAAGAGTTTAGGAGTTTCAAAAAATGACATATTGAACACCTCATTCGACTACTACATAGTGACATGTTGAAGACCTCCGTCGACCTCCCTTCGACTATGTTGAAGACTATCTACGACAACCTTCGATTACCCTCATTTACCTATGACTAACACTACTACGACTTACTTCGACTAAACCTACGAGTTAAAAAAAGTATCGATTTTTTCCATGGCAACCTTTTTTTACTCGCGCGCATTTTTCAACATGTTGAAAAATACGCCGCGACTTAGCTGAGGCATCGAATATGCGGGGACTACTCTCGAGCATGAAGGAGAGTTACAAAGGCATCCTAGGACCTCGTGTCGACCATGCTGCGAGCATGAGTCAAGGGCAAACTTGCCAGAACTTAAGGATTAGGTCGCCGCAGTGGGACAACCCCTTAATTAGGCATATCATCAGATAAAGCACACTTTACTCTCCATATACTCACATTATCAAATATAGTGATATTGTTAACACTGCATGCATGAGGATGGTGCTTGCATGTTCAGAGTGAATACTTACTGTGAATGCTTAGAGTGAATGGCATTTAAATTTTCATAAACTATTAAAATTTCAATGCATTAATAATGTATAGCAAGCATCAGGATTACCTAAAACTGAATTTTAGCGCATTTTTATAAAAATCAGAAAATCCACTCAGTTACCCATGGATCAATTTTTAATTAAACAAACCTTAAACCTATTGTTTATTTGACAAACACATTGTCTAATCATTTATAGAAGAGAGAAAATGTTAATGCTTTCTGCTATCTGAATGGAGATACAAGAGCCTACAGATGTTGGATTCTAGAGTAAAGAAAATAATTTACTGGAGAAACTCAGCAGGTCAGGCGGCATCTGTGGAAGAATAGGAATAGTCATGTTTCCGATTACTATACTCAAAATATCAGCAATTGCTCTTCCCTCCCCACAGATGGTCTGTGTGACGTGGCCCTAGCATTAACATTTGCGCCAAATTGTTATAGACAATAGGTACAGGAATAGGCCATTCAGCCCTTCGAACCAGCACCTCCATTCAATCTACCTCATCTTACACCATGATGCTCTTACACTTCCTAATCAAATCTTCTCTCAACCTTTTTGATCCAAAGAGAACAGCTTGAAGATTTCCAGTCTTGTCCGTAGCCAAAATCTTTAATCCCAGGAATCATTTTACAAGTACTATTCCACCGCCTTGCTAGAACCTTCATGTTCTTCCTAAAGTGCTGCAAACAGAATTGGGTTGTGGACCTGTAAATATATGACAAATAACCTGTTGGAATGGTCCATTCCATCCACAGCTGCTGGTTAACGTGCTGAATTTCTCCAACAAGTTGTTTGTTCCAGATTCCAGCATCTGCAGTCTCTATAATCTTCATGGTATTGCATTCTTATTTGCACATGGATGTGGATTCATATTTGCACACTGCAACTTACGATATGATCACTATTCTTTTTTTAAAAGATGAGAGACAAGTAAATATTAAAATAGAAAGACTTGATTAACGAAGCTCAGAAGAAAAAATACAGGTACGACAAACAAAACTTAGGTTTAAGAAGATAACATGCTGGAAACATTCAGGAGGTCAGGCAAAAAAAAGTATTAACGATTCAGGTAAAAAAAACAAAAAACACCTTGTTTTATTTCGACTGATGCTGCTGAACCCGCTGAATATTTTCAGGATTTTCTACTTTTACTTCAGACTTCAGCAATTCCTCGACTGCAATACATTCTGTCCACAAGAGATCACGATTAACTTTCCCTAATTCCCTTGTCTTCATGTCTTGCTCCATGGTAAAAAGAGAGAAAAAAATATAATAAAACTGTGATCGCTGGTCCCAAAGTGCTCGCCCACTGACACCTCAACCACCTGCCCTGTCCTATTTCCTATGTGTTGTATCAAGCTTTGCCCTTTGCTTTGTAGGGGCCTCTATTATATTGCCTGAAGAAACTCTCAACAAACTTGCCAAGTTCCGCACCATCAACGCCCTTGACACGATGGCAGTCCCGGTCTATATTAGGGAAATTTAAATCCCCTACTATGACAACCCTATCATTCGTACAGATGTCAGCAATTGTTCCTGTCTAATTCCTGTTGATATTTTGAGGGCTATAGTTCAATCATAACAAGGTGATTGCCCCATTAAATTTCTCAACTCCACCAATACAGCCTTTCTGGGTGATCCCTCATTATTGGCATCTCAGAATAATGTTGTGGGGTTTTCCTTAATCAGTAAAGTAACTCCCCTCCTCTTTGACTCCCAACTCTATCTCACCAGTAGCAGCTGTACCCTGGAACATTAAACTAATGGTCATGTCCCTTCCGTAGCCAGGTTTTTGTTATGGCTATGATGCCCCACACCTTGAGTTCATCTGCCTTGCCTGAAAAAAAAAAAATGGTAATTTAATCCAATCGACTTTCCTCACTCACTGCCATCTTCCTGCCCGTCGTATCTACTGATCCTGCCCCTAACCTGCAATGCTGCTGCTTTGGATGCCGTCCCCCTGATAATGTACTTTAAATCCCCCCCACCCACCTCCACCGCTCCCTGTAGCATTTGCAAACCTTCGGGCCAAGATATTTGTCCCCTTTCAGTTTAGGTGCAACCTGTCCCTCTTGTTACCATCACCTCTGTCCAGAAGAGACCCGGATACCCCAATGATCCAATGGTGCACTGAGACTAAATTGGCAAAGAAGAGTCCTGACCCAAAACACTATCCTATCAAATGTTCTCCAGGGATGCTACCTGACCCGCTGAGTTACTCCAGTAATTTGTGTTATACAAGACTTGTGTTTTTTAAATCAAAACAATTTATATTGTCTTTAAATCCCAAATCTGCAGCTATTAGTACCTTTGTTTTGCAGATTTATGTCATCATGTAACATATCCCGATGGGGTTAACACTATATACACAGCTCAAAATATTATACTCCAAGTAATTATTAGTAGTCAAGAGGAATTCAATGACCCACACAGCCCTTGCTTCTTCTCACAATGATGACAAGTGAGTCTGAAAAAGCAAGTAAATGATCTACCACCATTAGCTCATCTATCAAAGAAAGTGACAGCAAAAAGGTGTGAACAGTCATTAGAATGAGTGGTTACCTCTAACTACTATCAGAAGCTAAAGTGCCAGATAATGCAAGAACAATAGCCACTAACTGCAATGCCAAAAATCAATATTAACAAAGTAATCAGTAAAATAACCGAAAAGATTTGAGTTCACTTGACAACCAGGCTTGTTAATCTTGTTTGCTCTCAATGGTCTTGATAGTGAGAGCACTGTTAGTTAGAATGCTCCAACAAGAAATGAACAAATTTAAGATGTTTCTGCGTGTCAACATAAATTTGCATGGACAGTTCTAACATTCACCACAGAGGTTTGATATTAAACCACAAGATCAATGAAGTATACAATATAAATCTTGAACCGGGGTCTGCAGCAGCTTCCTGGCTCTTCCTGCCCAGCCATTCCAAACTATTCAGCTCAATTAAATAACAGAGGCAAAATATCACCTTGCAGGAAAGGCATTGGTACATTTTGGCCCATCAAACATCAATTGCACAAATAGCAAGAAACGAAACAGAAATTTGCAATAAGTAAATAGCATTGAATTTTTGAGTCCCTGTGCAGCGGGTTAAGCCACTTCCTCTGAAATGAATAAATGTTTCTGTTTCATGCCTCGGAACAATTAAATCAAGCTTTGTATTGATAACGGCTTAGGAACAGATATTTATTAATCCCAAAAGCATGGTAAGACAAGATAAATCAAAGAGAAAAATATCTTAGTCAAAACATTTTGAGAAAAATGCCTGTGCGGCCTCAAAAATATTTTGAAGAAATGAATATACTCATTCATTTCAAATTCTATTAGACTCTAGGTGTCCATTTCAGAATAAACAGAATGTATATGACCAGAACAGCGTAGCTTCGAGCTGTGTGGCTTCAGTTCTGCCATTTGTAATTTAAACTATTACTGTCTTGTTACTCTGTACACAGCAAGGTTAAACGAGTTATTGCAGTGAAGCAGATTAGCCACTCGCTGGACTTCCTACAAGCAATACAGAAGGGCTCACTGGGGAAAACGTGACTATTCATTTTCTAATAAATCACAAGTTCACAAAATACAACTTCTCCTGCAGAGCAAGCATGCTTTCTTTTTGGATACGAATCAAGTTTTACTAACAGCCAAAATAAATTCAATAATAAGGTATATCTGAAGGCTGATAGATTTCCTTTAACATTTTTAACTACAGGAAAGAATGCTACTTTTCAAATCAGGTAAACTCAATAATGAATTGTTCTCCGATACAGAAATCCAATATTATCACCGACACCTAGTCCAGATGAGACTGTCTTGATCACTGTGAACTGCAAATTCCTTACAAGCTGGCAACCACCATCACAGGATATTGCATGATCAAAAGGGTTTGCAACCAAAAACTGTTGATCTATTTTTAAAGAGCCATTAAGGTGGATGGCCAATTGCTCCATCAAAGTTTTAAGAATAATCATAAAGTTGTAAAGATAGGTTAAAAGGTTCCAGTATTTAGGATCTTGGCTATTACAGATGGAGCCTCAAGGCTGGTCAAGAATACAGTTTTAGTGAGGTGTAAATGTCCAAAAGGTTTGTAGTGTTGGAAGAGCTTACAGCTGAGGTGGGGAGAGAATAAGTAGCTAATTTCAAAGTAAATGTTAGAATTAAAAAAAAACTATGTTTCACTTAACCAAGTCAACAATCACCAAGGTGAAAAGTCATTGGAACTTGACACTGGGAAAGAAACTCTATGTGCTGGCATAGAAATATTATCTGAATCTCATCTCAGCTCAAACATACCAAGGCTACAAATATTCTCATTCAGCTTACCAGAACGATGGTGGAAGCTAGTGACAAACAGTAGAGTTTGTGATGTTACTGAAGCTGATAGTATTGATGAGTGTCTACTATATGGTGATCTAATTGACACGTGAAAGAGGTTGATATAATAGCTTCTGGGAGGCTATGAGAATAAGGGACTGAATAGTTCCGTAAGATTAAGTGAAATTCATCAGATAGTAATGTAGAATTGAGGACAAGGACCAGCCATAATTACACACCTACACTGTTTTTCTTTCCATTCCGTAAATTCTTCAAAAATACACCCAAATAATTTTAGTTCGCGTTTTAGAAAAAACGGACTTCCTCTGATCTGCACACAAAATCCAGAATCAAGGTGTGAAATATAATGAAAAAATAAAGCATAATAGCCTCAGGGAGGAAGGCAACTTGTGCAGGCTTGTAAAGAAAGTTACATGCATCTTATGGCGGATATGCTTCTTGTCAAAGCACTTACCAAGGGCATGGGCAAGGCACTTGTTGATTAGCAAACTTCCTTTGAAGTTTAAAGTCGTGGCACTTGACTTTAAACTTCAAGATGAATATTGCAATTCAAGCTGCCCCGAGACTGCCAAGGCTCTACAGCCTCCTACCCTTATGACGGATGCAATGATGTGCCAGGAGGATTTAAGAAATGCACAGATTTCATGTTTTATAATGGTCGAATGCGCTATTAATAATAGAAAAAATGGTTTAATCCACCAAAAGAAACAGCCTTTCAAATTATTTTCCCAATGTATCAGAGAGTAATCTGATTTTAAATTACTGACAATTATATATGCTCATCTCCTTTCTGGTTAACTTGGGGTGATCAGTGTGGCTGCCTCGCCAACAGTCTATCTGTCCTTTCTTCTTGTTTGTTATTTTTAGTATGTGTTAAAAGTATGTTTTGGTGTTCCTTGGTTTGTTTTTATGTGGGGGGTTGGGGGAAACTTTTTTTTCCAATCTCTTACCTCAACGGAGATGCGATTATTTCCCTATCATATCTCCGTCCCCACTGGGTAACATCATGGAGTTGGCGGCTTTTCCTGGAGACCGACCCAACACTCCAAGCCGCGGGAGTCCGCGGGACTTTAACATCGCGTAGCTTGCGATCCTTTGCAGGGGATCAAAGCTCCAACCGCGGGGCCTGTGGATTTTAACATCGTGAAGCCCGCGGTCTCTGGTAAGAAGAGGCCGATTCGGGAGCTCCATGCCACGGAGAGTTTCAACCCCTCCGATGCAGGAGTTTCAATCACCCCGACAGGGGCTTCAATCGCCGGCTGCCCCGACCACGGACGAACAAGAGGAAGAAAATTGAACTTTATTGCGTTCCATCACAGTGAAGAATGTGGAATCCACTGTGGTGGATATTTATGTTAACTTTCATGGGGTTGTGTGTCTTGTTGTTTTTCACTTAGTATGACTCGAATTTCACTGTACCTTAACTAGTACACATGACAATAAACTGACCTTGAAACCTTGAAAACTTTTCAAACCATACTTATTAAAATGTTTGAGTGCAGACGTTTCTGCTTAACTTCTGGATCCACCAGTTTGAAAGTCAACACTCAGAAACATTAAATGATGCTTAATTCATCAGGGATGTGTTGCCAAGGACTGCTTCTAATGCATTATCCAGCTTGCTGTGGGACTTAGCAGTGCTTTATGTCAGGTTAGAAATTCAACAAAGGCACATGCCTCCAACTGATCCACTGACCTCCTTGTTCAATGGATGTTGATGCTGTCAATCCCTCACTAGAATGGTAATTATTTTGGTGTCCCGATGGGATCTTTCATCCCATGAGTTAACAGATCTTTTACACTCCTGGTGATCCAGACAGTGCCAGTATAAGTCAGCTCAATACATTTACAACCCAACACTACACGTCACCCTTTTGTTAAATTATTGAGATTTGCGTCCTCAGGGTTAATTAAATATGTTGTTATCTGACAAATAATCTAGGACCTGCAATGTTAACTATGTCTGTTTCCACAAATGCTGTCTAACCTGCTGAATTGATCCAGTATCATCATCTTTTAACTGAAGACTACTAGAATTTAATTGTCTTAAATTAGCATTCGCAGTTAAGGCATCACTAGGCTGGGTATTATTTGTTGCTCAGTTTTGAGTCATGCACTACGTTGCTGCATAATTGCCCATGTGAATATTACAATGATTCTTTGATGAGCTGGTCACCTCTATCTTTCACAGCACAAAGGACCAACAACCTGAAAATACCTTGAAGTACCAGCTTTTGTGTCAATCTGGTTGCTAGTGTGACTCGCACGTTTTGTGTTGTGAGCAAAAACTTAATCCCACAATACATACTTAAGCTTATTTGTGGTTTCACAAGGAAAGTAAGAATAAGAAAAATATTTTGACTACCTCACTGCCATTAATCTGTTGAGGAATATAACATTAAAAATCTTGTATAGAAAGAATCACCATCCAAAATATCTTTATTCATGTTTAGCCCACAATGGATACGTTTTAGCAGATAACAGATTATGATTAGGTTTCAAAGTGGGTTAAAATCGACAAGTCACATCAAGTGAATGACATTGATCAAGTAAATGCACATCTTTGAATTTGCAACACATCTAGGGCTAATTATTTCAGTTTTGAGGTAAACCCATTGCCCTAAATCTTACACAACTCTTCAGATTGCTCGAACTCTCCATTGTTATAATTGCTTTAAGGAAATAAAATCATGTCAGAGCTGATAAGGCCTTTGAATCATTGGACAACTGGCTACTCATGGCTCCTGGCCTTCAAGAACAAAAGTGTACAATACACAGATAAATAAATTATAGCGAGATCTAAAAGTTGAACAAAGACTACTGTCACCGAACTAGCTTGTTTCACACGTCACAGTATGATTCTCTTTGTCTATGTTAGATTAATTACAAACACTCAAAAAGGGACAGAAAAAGATTGAACTTTTAGTCTGCCAGGCCGAGATTGAGGCTATAAACCAACTGATGTTTTATTTAACATGGCCAGATGTATGAATGCTGTATTCACTGCAAAAGAGTGAATTTATCATAATTTATAAACATTATTACTTTCCACAATATATCAGAATAATAAAGATACTTCCCCGAAGCAATCAACATACATTAAACCTTGAAAATGAGCATTCACTACTTATGTGATGAAGGGTTGCTTGAAGAGCCAGGTTCTCTACTGGCTAAACGTCAAATCTTCAAACCAGGTTCTGCTACCGTGTCCTTCCAAATCATTTGTCCTCCATCTCATTCAATATTCTGGGAACATATCCCAAAATCCACCTTTAGCATGTGATGCAGCAGTAAATTCATTATACTGACTGCAAGTCTAATTAATAACCATGCTTCTTTCACTGACAATCACTCTATATAT
The DNA here is from genome assembly GCA_035221665.1 of Okamejei kenojei. Classification (NCBI taxonomy): domain Eukaryota; kingdom Metazoa; phylum Chordata; class Chondrichthyes; order Rajiformes; family Rajidae; genus Okamejei; species Okamejei kenojei. The sequence goes on along the minus strand of CM069140.1, from coordinate 54,261,278 downwards.
CTCACCCTGATTTTTAATTTCCTTCCCATGTCACTGACATTTTCTTCAATCTAGTCCAAAACTCATGCAACCCTCTATTCCTCTAACTTTCAGCATGTCCACTAAACTTCTCTCCAATGATGGCCAGGTTTTTACCAGCACACTATAACTTCTTAAAATCCATCTATTTGACCAATTATTTAGACATTCCTTGCAATATCTTCAATTTTGGTTCAATGTCCATTTCTGGCTGATTTCATCTCTGTGAAATATGTTGTGATATTTTTCAAAAAAATGCCCAATGTGGAGAAAGATTATTAAAAGATCAATATCTTCATTTTTGCCACATGTACACAATACCAAATCAATCTCTTTCCACACCATTGTACTGCATGGAACAGCTGTAGTGTCACATTGTCCCCGTCTACTATTCCACTGTCTGTATCTGTTCAGCCAGGCAATCTGTAATGGGAGGCAGAACTGTTGGAATTCATGTAAAGAACACCTGATATTGAACACACATTACTTTAGCATGAGGTCTAGCAGTCTATGTATCTCAAGTCCAAAGAATGACTGCGTGACTCTTACGCTGACTATCAATGTCTCCTGTTGCCCAGAAGATTCAAGTGAGGTGCTGCCCATTAACCACAAATTTCTGTGTAAACTAAATCTTTCAGCTTCTAAGCTAATGGTGAGAACTGATAGAACGTAAAAAAATGTGAAAGTTGATCAATGTAACACTAATCAAATCCAGCACACTATAATTGGGAACTTAATGCAAAAGCGCCACTCATTGCCAAGCGACTTCACACTACCCCATGTCTACAATTTTGCAGGGAGTTGGATGAACAAAGGAACTTCAAGCTATTAAAAATAATTATAAGTTAAGAAATGTTTAATCAAAATCTGAGGGAGTATGTTAATTATTGTAATGAACTTACCTCAACCCTGGTAGCAGTAAATATATGGCTTTTAGTTTATTGATTTTTTTTTTTTTAATTCAAAGCCGTGCAAAAACACCCAATTCTTTCAAATGTTTAGAATACTAATTGTGGTTATAGCATTGAGTGTTCTATGTGTTTTATATTTGATCTACGCAACATAATCTTTAAAATGTTCCTTTCTTTTCCTTATTAAAGGAAGATTTAGTTTAAATAGAACCAGGTTAATGAGAATAATCAATGAGTATTACATAGTCACATACACACACACACACACACACAAACACAGTTGCCATGCACTGCCCAGTTTCATAAAAAAAGACAGAAGTAACAAGATTACATGCATTCACTTTGATTAAAGATGCAAGGGCCCAGCATTCCAACTTTATTACTGTCTTCAGGGTATGGTTTAATGGTAACATTAGTAACAAGCCGCCACAGCAAGCAAATTTTAAAGGACATTGTGAAAGTGTTTATATAATAAATTGTGTATTGGAAAATGCTGGCTGCGAAACAGATGAGCATTTTCTTATTAATTGCTTCCTTCTGTACTCCAATGTTTGAACAGATTATAACACTCTTCCCTGAAGGCACAAGGGCAGGATGACGGATAGGGAGAAAGAACTTACAGAAATGGAAGGAGATTCTTACCAATGTTCTGAGCCAGCATTCCTCACAATGAACGTGCCAACACTGGATTGATGTAAGGGGCATCGAGTAGGAGTCCTGAACAAAATAAAAAATAAACTTACTAATTTTGAAGAATGCTGTTAGAAGAAATTGAGGGAAACTACATACAGCTCAGATTTCATCTTAATTTAGTTACGCTCAACAACCAAAGTTACCGATTAATTTTATTGTAGTAAATAATTATGTATAGGGATTATGTAAATAATTATGTATAGGGATGTAAAAAATGTGTGCAACAATCAAAGCCATTCATGAAGTGCTGCATTAATTGTAACTCATTAACATTAATTTCTATCCTCACTGCTGAAGTTATTGAACTATAGCTTGCAAAATGGGAAGGCATCATTTGGTCAACTGTTTCTACCTGGTTCCTTACTGGAGCAATCCTAGTAAGTAACTTTCTCTCCATTGCCTTGCATTCTTCTCTGCTTCAAATATTCATTCTTAAAAGGTCTTTGATTCATTTAGGTCTGTGACCTATCAAATCCCTCTGAAAAATAATCTATACTTTCAACAATTCCTTCTGTAAAGCCTAACCATGTTTTTCGGTCTCAGTAAACAATTTTAAATTGTTAGCCCCTCTCCAATCTCTTCCAAACAAAGGAAACGGGCTTTCTCTACTCATCTTCACTTTTTTTTTACATTTCTGGTTCTTTGTTTTTACAGCATCTTCAATGCTCTTGCTATTGCATATATTCTTGTGGCTTGTTTCTCCACACAAAAATGCAGATATTTTTCAGCATAATGTTTGGTAAGTTTTGGATGCTTGCACAAATGCAAAAGAGGTGAACCTACAAGTGGAGTTCTAATGGCAGTAGTCCAGTTATGATCTCTGCATGGATTCCTATTGTGGATCAGGAATTTTCTGGGATTCCTCAGCATTTACACTGAATTTGATCTCTAATTCTAGTGTGTAGAATCCACAAGCCCAATCACCTAAATGGAGATTGTACAGCTATGAGGAAGAAAGGACATTACAAATTCAATTCAATCATTTGGGTATTATTTAATCAAATTAATTATTCAAATGTTTCAATTGTTTCAGATGAATTTATTTTCTGAGTTTTAAAATGTCAAATTCATACCTGCCACTCTGACAATTACCCAACTGTCAAAAACGTCCAGACGAATTTTGTGGGTGGAGCCAATCCAATTGAATTGCTATTATCAGACCACTGAATGAACAGTTTGGGTTTTCTCCCCATGATTTATAAATGTCAGCAATGAGGTTAGTGTCCTGATGGTCACTTCTCAGTCTACAATCTTCTGTACTGTTGAAATGGCATTGGATTTTTTGTTAGTGCGATCGAAACATCTGCATTTTAAAGTTTAAATTTATGTCTAGGAAATGTGCAGTTTGTAAATGTTGAACAGACACATGCAGCAATTTTGAAAACAATCGTCTTGACTTTATTATCCGCTACTGGGTGTACAGATTGGAAAAAATCTGGTGTTACTATTGAAATTGTAGCAGATACCAGTCTTCCATTCACGCAATGTCAAATCCAGGATTTACTGATAAGTACGGAAGACTACACTGCAAGAAGGCTGGGGGGGGGGGGGGAAACAAAAATTGCAACTCAGATCCTGCCAGTCTGAGACCAACAGACTTCCAGCAAAGAATAGGAGCAAAACGGGAGGCAAGTTAACTTTTCAAAATTATCTCACTTTACAGGAATATTTGATGGGTTATTCTTTTTTAAAAAATCAATAACTTTTAACGTTAATTATTTACTTCCACTTCATTAGTTTTTAAATGTCTCTGAATACCAAAGACTTTTATATAAACTTTTAAAAATCAGTTGGAGCTTTTGCAGCCAGAAAGAAACTAGTTCAGTGACTTGGAAGACAATATCTAACATAATTTTGCCAAAGGTGGAGAGAGTAATTGGGAGCTGGTTATTTATTATGTATTTCTCTATGCTCACAATGACTAGAATCGATAGCATAACCCTGAATGTCCCTTCTCTACTTCTTGGGCCTGGGATTCCCATGAATTGGTGGGATTCGTATTATTTTTCCAAGAAGTCTTTGAGAACATCCTTGAAGCATTTAATTTGTTCATCTGGTAAATTTTTCTATACTGAAGAATGGAGATAGTGTGTCTGTTATAGTGGTCTTCAGTCAGGCTTGAAATAACCTTTATTTGTTTTTAGGGTCTAGATATTTGGGCAAGAGGACATTGGAGGGGATGCTGATGTTGGCTCACCTATCCCCTCTACTAGCATTATAAATCATATTGTAAGCTTTCAAATATCCAATTTACAAGTCACTATAGATGTGTGTGGCCACAGTACATAAACTATGATTTCCAAGAAGTTGAAAAAGTTTGATCAACATAAAAAGCAGCACTGGGTATTAAAAACCACAGTATTTTGGCCCTGATTTTCCCTAGTGAGTCTTAAGAACCCAATAAATAAGAGCAGAGGTAGGTGCTCTGGGCTTTAGGGCTTGCTCCACTATCAAGATCACGGCAAATCGTCTACCTCAGCATCATGCCCAAATCCCTTTTCGCCTGTTGTGCTTCCAATTCTGCATTCCCTGAAACTGCCCTTTACCACATCTGGAAGTTGATCTCACTAGTCTACAAAGTCCCAGAGCAAAGCAGTAACAGGAGCTGAATGACACACTAAGGACAGGTAAGCCAGAACAAGCTCCTCCCATCGAGGTCTACCTTTACTGACTTAAAACCACAGACATTCAGAAAAACTATTCAAATATCTCCAATCTGTACTTCCAAACTAAACTCTAAACTAAATCCACAGCTAATAAAATTAAACAGCATTTTAAAATGTCAACAAAATAGAGAGAGTACAGAGGAGATTTACTAGAATGTTGCCAGGGTTCCAGCAACTATGTTACAGAGAAAGGTTGAACAAGTTAGGTCTTTATTCTTTGGAGCGCAGAAGGTTAAGGGGGGACTTGATTGAGGTCTTTAAAATGATGAAAGGGATAGACAGAGTTGACGTGGATAAGCTTTTCCCATTGAGGGTAGGGAAGATTCAAACAAGAGGGCATGACATGAGAATTAAGGGACAGAAGTTTAGGGGTAACGTGAGGGGGAACTTCTTTACTCAGAGGGTGGTGGCTGTGTGGAATGAGCTTCCAGCAGAGGTGGTGGAGGCAGGATCGATTTTAACATTTAAAAGTAAAATGGATAGGTATATGGACGTGAAGGGAATGGAGGGGTATGGTTAGTGCAGGTAGATGGGACTAGGGGAAAACAAATGGTCGGCACAGACTGGAAGGGCCGAGAGGGCCTGTCTCCGTGCTGTAATTGTTATATGGTTATATGGTTATATGGTTAAAATAATTAAAAATATTACTCAATACAAATATATTTTTTAAATATATCTGTTCTTTTTTCCTAGCCAAGGTTGAGCTGGATTTAAAAGCAGATTCCCAGCATCTCAGCAAAGTCTGCTCCATGGTTGGGAATGGTCAATTGCACTTTACTACTAAGTTTACTACTACAATTCCTAAAGGAAATGCTAAATATACTGGCACTTTTATTGAGAAATGTTAGTAGTTCCATACAGAACTGCAAGCAAACCCCAGCAAAATAAAAGACTTTCCTTCTATCTATTTGCTGAGCAAATCCTTAAGCAGCTCAAAAATTATTTTAAAACTAATTCTATGTTCTCTCGCTCTCTCTCTGTCAAATGGAAACAGAATGTTCACATTTTATTGTTTAATAGTCATTCTATATTGGTTGCAAGAACATTACAGGCCCGATGTTATCATAACTGCAATGGCCTGGAAAGTGGATAAGCCATACTGATAAGTAGGGTGCAAGTTTTAATAACAATTTCTGTAGTTTGCTGCAGAGCAACAACAAAAAGGTATTTCAAGAATAATAGATGCCTTGCAATTGAGGTCATTCAGAAAGTGTTCCCAAGTGAGTGTACAACTGACTGAGAACATCTCAAAAATAATCTCACATGAATGTCATGTTTGGATGATTGGAAATACAAACACTGGGGCAACAATTCAACATTTTCAGGAGAAAGCAAAAAATAAAATCACTCAGAAAATCTGTGTAGCTCTCTCTAGAACTGCATCACGTTGGCATATTATACCCACAATGGCTTTGAAATATGCACAAATATTAAGACATTAAAAAAAAGAGATTGTGGTTTCAGTTTCCATACTCTTGCTACAAATATGCGGGAATAACAAAATGGCATTGATTTTTTTTCCCCACAATATTAAAGATAAAGGCTAGTCTTTCAACTTAATGAGATTTTTTTTAAAACAATCACAAAATGCATTGGTTATCTACCACAAGATGGAGCTAAAATACCAATTGGAAATAGTTTTATACAAGCTATCTCTGCAAATGATATCAATGTCTCCACAAATACCGAGATATGTTTCTGTGTTGCAGCAACCAGAACTAAATACAATACTTAGTACAATACTAGTATTGTATACAGAATAAATACAATACTAAGTACTTAACCAATACCATGTAAATATCTGACAAAAGTTGCACTTTAATATTCACCACTATCAACAATGAAGCAGGTCAAGCAAATTATTCCTCCACCAATTTAACCCCATTCATCATATACTAATCATGTTTATTCCTAAACTTCCCCCCCCCCCCCCCAATTGCAGAGATTATCTACATCATTGGAAAAACATTTTTGATATAAAGCGGTACCAACATGCTCTAGACGGTCTTACCATGCCTTGGTTAGAGCAGAACTGGAATAGAGACAATTCCTGGCATTACACTTTGGACAGATATGAGGTTAGGGATGGAATGCTGCCTAGGATTACTGGAATGTTAGCTAATGTTGTCCCACTCTCTAAGAAGGGCAGCAGAGAGAAAGCAGGGAATTATAGACCAGTTAGGATAAGGCGGAAGTCTTTTAGGACTGAGATGAGAAAAACATTTTTCACACAGAGAATGGTGAATCTCTGGAATTCTCTGCCACAGAATGAAGTTGAGGCCAGTTCATTGGCTATATTTAAGAGGGTTATATGTGGCCTTTGTGGCTAAGGGGATCAGGGGGTATGGAGAGAAGGCAGGTACGGGATACTGAGTTGGATGATCAGCCATGATCATATTGAATGGTGGTGCAGGCTCGAAGGGCCGAATGGCCTGCTCCTGCACCTATTTTCAATGTTTCTATGTTAGCCTGACATCGGTGGTGGGGAAGATGCTGGAGTCAATTATAAAAGATGAAATAGCGGCACATTTGGATAGCAGTAGCAGGATCGTTCAGTCAGTATGGATTTACGACGGGGAAATCATGCTTGACTAATCTTCTGGAATTTTTTTAGGATGTAACCAGGATAATGGACAAGGGAGAGCCAATGGAGGTAGTGTACCTGGACTTTCAGAAAACATTTGTTAAGGTCCCACATAGAAGATTAGTGGGAAAAATTAGAGCACATGGTAATGGTCGTAGGGTGCATTTGGTTGGCAGACAGGAAACAAAGGGTATGCATTAGAAATTTGGTTGGCAGACAGGAAACAAAGGGTATGAATTAACAGGTCCCTTTCAGAATGGCAGGCAGTGATTAGTGGGGTACCGCAAGGCTCGATGCTGGGACCGCAGCTATTTACAATATATATTAATGATTTGGATGAGGGATTAAAAGTAACATTAACAAATTTGCAGATGACACAAATCTGTGTGGCATTGTGAACTGTGAGGAGGATGCTATGAGGATGCAGGGTGACTTTGGACAGGTTGGGTGAGTGGGCACATGCATGGCAGATGAAGTTTAGTATGGATAAATGTGAGGTTATCCACGTTGGTGGCAAAATGAGGAAGGCAGATTATTATCTAAATAGGATTGGGGAAATTGGGAAGTACAACAGGATCTGGGGGTCCTTGTTCATCAATTACTGAAAGTAAGCATGCAGATACAGCAGGCAGTGAAGAAAGCGAATGGCACGTTGGCCTTCATAACAGGAGTAGTTGAGTATAGGAGCAAGGAGCACCTCCTGCAGTTGTACAGGGCCCTAGTGAGACCACACCTGTAGTATTGTGTGCAGTTTTCGTCTCCAAATTTGAGGAAGGACATTCTTGTTATTGAGGGAGTGCAGCGTAGGTTCACAAGGTTAATTCCCGGGATGCCGGGACTGTCATATGTTGATAGAATGGAGAGGCTGGGCTCTGGAATTTAAGGATGAGAAGGGATCTTATTGAAACATAAGACTATTAAGGGTTTGGACACGCTAGAGGCAGGAAACACGTTCCCGATGTTGGGGGAGTCCAGAACCAGGGACCACTGTTTAAGAATAAGGGGTAAGCCACTTAGAATGGAGATGATGAAACACTTTTTCACACAGAGTTGTAAGTCTGTGGAATTCTCTGCCTCAGAGGGCAGTGGAGGCTGGTTCTCTGGATGCTTTCAAGAGAGAGTTAGATAGAGCTCTTGGGGATAGCAGAGTTAAGGAATATGGAGAGAAGACAGGAACGGGGTACTGATTGTGGATGATCAACCATGATCACATTGAATGGCGGTGCTGGCTCGAAGGGCTGAATGGCCCGCTCCTGCACCTATTGTCTAATAATACCCTTACTGTAAATATGTCTAACAAGGGTTGCATGTAGTGGAATTTAGAAACATAACATGCAAATTGACTATTTTCAAAACGTAACAAGATAAATTATTTACAATGATTGGTGGAACTGATGATTAAGAATTATGGTCTAAAATGTGATGACATGTCCTTCATTTAAATAATGAAAACAGTGGTAACAAGGTGGGCGTCTGATTCTGCAAATGAAAAATTAAGACAACGCAACAATAAATATAAAAGCTGATACTGACTGGCCTTCATTATCCGGTCATTCGGGTACTAGGCCGTAATGGGCTTGTGGAGTTAGGCTTGCGGAGTTAGGCTTGCATCAGCCATTCTCGGAATTGAACGCACGAAAGTTTGCAGGGGAGAAACGATGCGTTCCTATTCCCATATTGCAAATAATTGTGTCGTCAAGTAATCTACATTTAATTTTGATAATTAATGTGCATTATAAATATCTGATTAATATAGATGTAACTGACCTGTAAAAAACCATGCTACATTATCCCAAAGTCCGTCATTACTCATTGCACAAGGGTTGCATGCTTGATGTACATTCAAATGTAATCCCACATTTTGTCTCCAATTTAAAGGGGCTGTCTCACTTGGGCAACCTAATTGGCAAGTTCAGAAGAGTTTAGGAGAGTTTGAAAAAAAATGTCATGTTGAAGACCTCCTTCGACTATGTAGAAGACCTCCTTCGATTATGTTGAAGACTAGCTTCGACAAACTTTGGGAAAATTGGACACCGTATAGTGGAGAGTGAAGACGACCTCCTTTGATCTCCCTTCTACTATGATGAAGACTATCTACAACTACCTTTGATTACCTACGACTAACATGCCGACCTACTACTACCTACTACAACTAAACCTACGAGTAAAAAGAGTATCGATTTTTTCCATGGCGACCTTTTTTCACTCGTGGGCATTTTACAACATGTTGAAAAATATGCCTCAACCTAGCTGAGGCCTCGAGTACACGGGGACTACTCTCAAGCATGAAGGAGAATTACAAAGACCTTCTAGGACCTCGTGTCGACCATGCTGCGATTATGAGTCGAGGGCAAACTCGCCAGAACTCGCGGATTAGGTCGCCCCTTTAGAGGCCATAGTGTTAAATAATTTTGCTAAGTTGCTCATCATGCTCAAGGTATCCCACTGAACATTTTAGGAGTGGAAAGAAATCCCATCACTCAGATAAAAGTAGAATCAAGCAAGGCATTCATCTTAAACTAAACAGATGAGAGGTGTAAGAGGAGGATTGTGTGATCATATATTAAACATGGCAGAGAAGTTGAAAAGGACGAGGAAGGATAACGAATATTGGTGACTCACTTGCCTTTGATTGGGTCATTCTTATTCTTCATTTTGTTTCTGTAAACCATGATGGGGCATTCCTGTATCCCCCCCCATTTTTATTGCATTGCTTATACATCTGTTTAAGTTACAATAGCTTTGGTTTTGTTCATTGTTATGTTTTGGGCATTATAGCTTTAAATATCCTCGGATATTTTTCGTCCCCTTTGGAAACATTCCAAAGTTTCTGCTGCTTGCTGTCAAATAACCAAAGACTAATATGTTGTGATTACTAGTTCCCAAAGGCTTCATTGTTACCTTAAAGTGCATGCTGTTTTGTTATTTGGACGAGTCTGATCTTAATGCAAACTGATAACAGTGGGTTTCACAATATTTAGGGAATGTATGCGCTACATAAACCAATAGCAATACATTCTGTATTTCATAATTATGACAATGTTGTGAGCTCACTAACCTTTCACCCTGGATAACACGATTTTGCCTTCGTAACTGTGTGGAAGCCTATTCCTGATATTGATACTACTTCTACTGATGAAGCATGTCTGCCAATCAGTTCCAAATTTTCTTATTACTTTTTCATATATATGTGCCACCTTGTCCAGTAAATGAGATTTAATTAAAAAAAAAAAAAACGTCCTTACTTCTCAAAATTCTTTATGCACTTCCATATGGACTTCTTGCATTCACCTCCTTTCAAGGATGTAAATTTCAAACCTCCCCTTACGAAAATGAAATTGTGTAGAAAATCAGCATCTTTTTCCCCCACAGTGGAAATGTCAATTACTAGAAGGCATAGCTTTATGGTGAGAAGAGGAAAATTGAAAGCAGATGCGCTTACATAGTTGTAGGTGCTTGGAACATACCGCCAGTGCCTGTGGTGGATGCAAATATGATAGTGACATTGTAAATGGATTTAGACAGGCACATGAACAAGCAGTGAATGAAGGTATATGGATAATGTGCAGGAAGATGGGATTAGTTTAATTTGACATTATGATCACTATTGGAGCATCTGTTTCTGTGCTGTTCTCTTCTATGTTCTATGTCCATGTTTTACCATGAATGCTTACTGTTTTAAGCTTCTGACTGCTCGGTCACATTGAACTTTTCTAAAATTAATGAGTTATCAGTTCCTCAGCAATTTCAATAAGAAATGCACAGGCAGCATATCAGTCTTCCAGAACGTCATTCACAAAATCACAAACTGATCACAGTGAGAGGCAGCATCTCCATAGATGCTGCCTCACCCACTGAGTTTCTCCAGCATTTTTATCTACCTTCCATATTTTTCCAGCATCTGCAGCTCTTTCTTAAACAGTGAGAAGGCGGCCTTCGGCCCAATTAATCTATATCAGTTCCCTGTAAGAGCAATCCAGCCAATCCTACTCCCAATCCTAGCCTTCTCCAAACAGGTCCTGCAATGTTTTTCCTTTCAGATAATCATGTAGCTGCTTTTTAAATGCAATTTACATCCTCTTGTAACCTCTTCTGTTTCAAGAAAAATAAACTCACATCCACAAAACCAGAGTCCCTTCTATTTTTGACTAACAAGTGGTTAGGCTAGTTTTAATAACAATCCTGAAACTGATTCATGGTCATTGGTAGAGTTGTAAGATGGATGGGTTGATGTTTATTTAGCTTCATATCCAACAATAATTATGGCATTACATATTTATAACCAGGGGGATATAATTTTAATCTAGTGACTGCTTCACGGTAAAAACAATATATTGTGTAGATTTAATACAAACCGCTTGTATATGTGCTAACAGCCCCCGAAGATGTTGATTTTATTCATTCTACCTATAAGCCATATCAATAATGTTGAAGGATCTCCTACAATGAGGTGCATTCTACAAATATATTCTCAGGTATTTACTTTTAGAAAAATATCCAACTTGACATCTACGGTTTCTAATCTAATTTAAATATCATCTGCATAATGCTGCATGATCATTGCCAGGTCCAGATCCTAACCACAGATAACAAAGAAAACATTATCAACTTCCCTGCATGCCAAAGGAGATGTGCGGGACAGGCTTTTTATTTACAGAGGGTGGAGAGTGCCTGGTTGCAAAGCCGGGTGATAGTTTAGGAATATATGATAATCGCATTTAACAGACCTGCTTAGGCAATAGGATATGTAGGGAATGGAGGGACAAATGGAGTGGCGACAAATAAGATTTGATCTGAGCATCATGTTCGGCACAGACATTGTGGGCCGAAGTGTCTGTTCTTTTGCAGTACTGTTCTATATTAACTCCAATCCTTGGCAAAGGAGAGAGTTTCAAATCTGTATTTAAATATGTCAAACAGAACAAATTCACTGCCATTTCAAAACTGATTTTTTTAGTGTTTTGGGAGTCCTTTAAATCTTATGAGCACCATTTCATAATACAGGCAATCGATGGCTAATTAAGAGGTTCTGTTTTTTCTTTACAGATGGCTTTTAGTCGATTTTGTATGTCCGTTGGAAATTATTTTAAACATTACTTGGCATGGTAACCATACATCCACGGTATTGTAATGAGTGGCATCAAAAGCACATAAGATTGTAAAGAAAGAACAATCCAAACAGACAAATATTTAGAGTATGAAAAGAAACGCATTGAATTTATATTGCACCTTTCCCGAAAAGTCTTAAGGGATAATTGTATGAACACTCACGTAATGAAAGGAAATACAACACACAATGTGTAAATGAAGGTTAGATAACAATTCGATGAATAAAGATCTCGTTGGAATCAGAACTTCTTTCCTCTACAGTCATGCAATCACTTATGACGACATATGTCCATCACCTACACTGACTTTGCTGGCTGACTTGTAAAGTAAAAAAAAGACACAATGTTTTGTAACCACCTGGAGCAGCCGACCTCACAGCAGAACACCGGATCCGATCAAACAGAGGCTCCAACGTCTTGGAGCATCGATGGGACATGGATACCAACGTGGGTACCATGATGTACAATAATAGGAGTGACCAGCAACTTACCACATGCTGGTAAGACTCGACCCGATAAGTATATAGATCGGTGGGATCACCACCCAACCCGTGGCCTGACTGAACAGCAAGGCCTGATCATCGGGAACGCCCAAAGCAGTGATACGACCCCCTGACCCCATCAGACACATTCACCTATCTTCTGGAATGAACAACCAGATGCAGCCATTTATCCAGGAAGCAGAGGAGTGCTGCCCTGTGGGTGAGAGTGAAATATTTAGATTTCATGGCCTCTCCTCCTCCCAGAATACTATTGGCAAATGTCCAAGCTATTGAAAAAAAATAAACTGGAAGCTAGGCCCATTTAGTTCAATGAACTGAGAAACTGTTGGGTGTTCTACTTAACTGAGACATAGCTCACACCTGCTTCACCTGACCGTGCTATACAACCGAGGACTTGTTAATTCACTGGGTAAAGCACAATGTCGTCAGATAAGGTAAGAGACGGAGGTGTTTGCATCCTAATCAACACATCATCGTGCTTGGATGTGACAGTTTTGGCAAGTTCCTGCTCCACAGATCTGGAATATCTAACGGGTAAGTGTAATTCCTTCTGCCTGGTGTGGGTATTCACTTCAACTATTCTGACAACAGATTACATATTCCCCATGCGGAGGTGAAGTTTGAACTGGATGAGCTATTCACCACTACTAATGGCCTTGAATACTAGTACCCTGAGATCTTGTTCATTATTCAAGATTCTGATTCAAAAATGTGTACTTTCCCACTGTTATCATGTGTTTCAACAGTTTTCGTATATGCTAAGGATGTATATATGTTCTCCCAATCTAGTTCGTTGCAGTTCTTGAAATTTTTTTATCTGCACTTTTTTCTTTACGGTACCTTGATGTATGTGTGTATGGTATGATTTGGCTGGATACCACACAAATGCTGTTTTTTTTACTGTTAAATGCATACACCTGACAATGATAAACCAATAAAACCAATGACTCAAATTATCTGAAAGATTGAAGAGAACTGTCACTGTTTGGTGCTCCCACAGATTTCAGACCCACACTAGAGGATGCCAGTTTGTTTTGTATTTGATTGCCGTATCTTTTCAAACTGCAGAACTGCAGTCACACTTTCGCCAGTGAAATTTAATCAGATCACTGAAATACAATGGAGATAAGTGAATGGTCCGCGTTCTGCGATGGAAGAATTCCAAAGTGTGTGGGGAATTCCAAAGTATGGGGTCTGAGATGGACTGGTTGTCAGGGATGGCCAGTCTAGCGGAGGAGGGGGTGGCAGGTATTTCGCCAGGAATAAAGCACGGAGCTTTAGTCTCATCGTAAGGGATAATGAATGCTGACACATTTTTAAGACAGCAAAACAGGCAAAGGAAGTTAATTTGTAAAAAAATTATATATATCCTCTCAGAGGCAACTGACATCCTGAGAGACATTCTTCCGCTGTGACGTTACTTGGATTCAGGCTGATTATAAAGCCACTCCCCATGTCACCCAAACAGGAAATTGAGCAATGTCTTGAAGGATTTATCAGGTAATGGCCTGGAACAATCAAGCATTACAAATCTTCAAAGCAGATAGGTCTCGATCATGTGGCTTCCTCCTTGTGCTAATGATGGACAGGCAGAGTACAGTTTGCCCCAGGCCCAACCCATTGAACTGCAGGCTAGTCATGTGCAACCATTCAGATGATCGAGCCCCGTAAGGTCTACCCAGGGAAGTGAAAGTTCAATGTATAGCAAGCACTGCTCATTTGTTAGTGGTCCACTTCAATAGATAGGTCAAGCTGAAAATTGAATGCTGCATTCAGTTTGGTATTGTGCCACTGAACAAGAGAAGCTGCACAACCCAGTGGAAAATAATTAGTGTTGGAATAGGAACAGAAAGCAGAAATACCTGGGACTATAAGCAGTAATACATTTGAAGAAAAAGCAGATCATACCAAATCACGTAAAATACAGTATTTCTCATCATTCATCTACAGAAACAGCAGGTTTTAAGTGACAAAATCACCCTGATGTGGTGGTGGATTACTGGTGCCATGACAGCGGGTATCGTAGCTCACATGCAATTTATTTTTTTGAACGAGCAATTATTAAAGCTTACCAGCAAAATTGAAAATAGAACTCACATTTTGCTGGGCACCTAAATTTCAGCAAAGTCCTGCGAGCAAATTACGAGCCTCACTCATGCATGTGAGCAGTGGAAGCTGACCATCAGAACAGAAATAAATCTAAATCCATTCCTTTTAGAAACCAGGTGCCTTCCATTATCAGAAGACGTCATATTTAAAAGTCAACAATTTAAAGATTGCTTATATTTGGGACAAAAGGGAAAAAGCTGTTACACAAAAACTGGCAAGAGCTTCAGGATACAATCTATCAGGAAGAAAGTTTAAAGGTATTATAGTTATTTAATTCAATAATTAATTTTGTGGAAATTACCAATCATTTGTGCAGATTCTGAATTTTCACTTTTCACGGATCAAACAGTTATACACCAATTAGGACATTAAGTGCTAAAGTAAGTCAGCAGCCCAGGTTTAAACTTTCTTTCTGATAGGCGCTGTTTAGGTTAGGATCCTTCTTCAGACTGATGGTGTTGAGGGTGAGAGGAAGAAAGCTTGAAGAGCAGAGGGGCAGAACAAAATATGGCAGGTAATAGGTGAATATAGGTGAGCGGATAATATACAAATTAGAAACGGGATTATTAACATGATTCACCAAAGCATTGGGCAGAAGGATGTTCACTGCCACTGACCTCAAGTTAAAATGTTTCTTTCAAAAATTTCTATCAAAAGAACCTCAAATAAATCATACTTGTATCATTTGCCTATAAATGTAAACATTTGTAAACAAAGGACAAGAATTTTACAAGAGGGGGTCACAAAATAAAAATTGCCTACCATACAAATAAGACATTTATATCTATCTCCACGTGACAGTTGTCGTTCCAATTCACGGATGCGGGCTTTCAGTGCTTCAATTGTCGTTACAGTTGCATCTTCAGATATCCTGTACAAACAAGCAAAAAACAATTTGGAAGTTAGTCAAAATATGCTTGCAAACAGCAGACATTATGGCCTTTATTTAACGCACAAACAAAATAGAAAACAGGTAACATGCAAATTCAAATTTCACAACTTAGTAAACCCTCATTCTAATAGACCTTGGCGGGGGAGGGGGGGGGGGGAAGGGAGATAATGTCCATGATTCCCAATTGGTCGTTATAACCGAGTAAGGTATTATCATTGTATGCAGTTGAAACAAAGAACTACATATGACGGCTAATACACAAAAGGACACAAAGTGCTGGGATAACTCAGCGGGTCAGGTAGCATCGCTGGTGAACATGGATAGGTGACGTTTTGGGTCGGGACCCATCTTCAGAATGATTCTGTCTGTTGAGTTACTCCTGCTCTTTGTGTCATTTCACCATATCTAGCCATTTAACTGCACCAGCGGGCCTTCTTCACCACCCGTCTCACCTCCTGCTGCTTCCAAGATGGAGTATGTCAGCAACTCGGGGGAGAAGGAGTCGAAGTCGGCAGCGAAGGGAGGGAGAGAAAGAGGCCAAGTGGACAGAGCGACATGAGAAGGAGGAGACAAACCGATGGAAGAAGCAGCAGCTGGTGAGAGGGGTGGGAGCCCCACGGTCATGGTGTCCCATTGGTGGCAGCGGCCTGAAGAAAGAGCTGCCGCCAGGGGTTACAACGTGAACCGCAAGAACATCCACTTCAACTGGACCGTGAAGGACCGTAATGGGTGAAGAAGGGCTCACTGGTGCACCTTGAGAGTCGGGCAGGATCCTGGGAAGCATGCAATCTAAGTCCCTGGGGAGGCGATGCAAGTCGGGGGTCCGTCCGCTATAACCAAATCCATTATAAAGAGGTCCATTAAAATAGAGTGTTTACTGTATCACACATTTTCACTACAAAGCACTGAGTGCATGTATCGATTGTATCTTTCCCATCATTTCCATATTTAAACTAACCATGTCAGTCCCCTGTTTTAATAATCTCTTTGTTTATTGATTTTAAATAAACAGAGCAACAATTTCAAAACATTGAGCAAGATTAAAATAAAATGAGAAATAATACAAATTTGATTTTTGTATCAAATTTTGTAAAAAAAATGTAAAGCAACACTAACGACTGATAAAGAGTTGGGAGGAATGAAAAATAAATCGAAAGGATTAACACAGCAGGCATTTCCATTCATGAATGGATATATGATGAGCATGTGTATATTTGAAAAGTAGACTGCAATTTTAAAATACCTCTGGAAAGCACCCAACTTCAAATGTCACTATGCCAAATGACACCCACAACTTCAGAATGCCACTTAAGACAATAAATAGCAAAACAACAACAAGGAAATGTCATACGGAGAATCAAATTAAGAATAATTATAATTACGTATATTCAGAGATATGTCTGCATCCACATAAGAGCCTTGATGCATTCAACAAATCTACTTCATTTTCTACCAAAGTCACAAATTGGTATGATACATTTAACTAAAAGTAGACAATTACTATTATTTGTTAATATAAGGACACATAAAGACGACTGCTATGACTTCCAAATGTGTGCCTTACAAAAAGCCCACAGGAACTTAGCTCAAACACCTGAATAGAAAACATATCCATGCATACAGTCATGGAATTATCATCTAAGGGGTTCTATTTTCTCGTGATTGACCCGTGTCTTTTAAATGTAGTTTTTGTACCTGCCTCAACTACCTCCTCTGGCAACTTGCTTCATACACGATCAGAAGGAATAGGAGTAGAATTAGGCCAATCGGCCTACAAGTCTACTCCACTATTCAATCATGGTTGATCTATTTATCCCACCTAACCCCATTCTCCTGCCTTCTCCCCATAACCTCTGAAACCAAACAAATCAAGAATCTACTTGGCATCCACAGCCTTCAGTGGCAAATAATTCCAGAGATTCACCACCCTCTGACTAAATAAATTTCTCCTTATCTCCTTCCTAAAAGAACGTCCTTTAATTCTAAGGCTATGACTTCTAGTCCTAAATTCTCCCACTAGTTTAAAAAACTTCCTTTCCACATCCACTCTATCCAAGCCTTTCACTATTCTATCTTTCAATGACGTTCCCCTCCACCATTCTCTGAGTATATATCCACAAATCTCTGTGTGAAACCAATGGCATCACATCTAGAAAAAAAAAAAATTTGAACTTCAATAATTTCTCTTTGGCTCTTTGATAAATTCTTCCATGTAAATATTATACCATCTTTAAGGGCCTGTCCCACTTGACCGTCATTTGTGTCTCATTAATGAGTCATATATAAAATAGGTTGCGTGCGCAACGTCGCGCGCAAATCACGCGTCAGCTCAGCCGTCTGATGCGTGTGACGTCATTAGAATACCCTGCTTCCCTATTCTGCATCATGACCATCATGGAAGAACTACAGATTTTATTGCTGCAGCAACAACAGAGACGTCTGTTAGCAGCAGCCCTCATACTTACAGATCAGCCAGGAGTACAACAAGAAAACGAACATGAGAACAAGTAACGGGTCCTTTTCAAAATGGCAGGCAGTGACTAGTGGGGTACCGCAGGGCTCAGTGCTGGGACCCCAGCTATTTACAATATATATTAATGATTTGGAAGAGGGAATTGAAGGCAATATCTCCAGGTTTGCAGATGACTCTAAGCTGGGGGGCAGTGTTAGCTGTGAGGAGGATGCTAGGAGACTGCAAGGTGACTTGGATAGGCTGGGTGAGTGGGCAAATGTTTGGCAGATGCAGTATAATGTGGATAAATGTGAGGTTATCCACTTTGGTGGCAAAAACAGGAAAGCAGACTATTATTTAAATGGTGGCCGATTAGGAAAAGGGGAGATGCAGTGAGATCTGGGTGTCATGGTACACCAGTCATTGAAAGTAGGCATGCAGGTGCAGCAGGCAGTGAAAAAAAGTGAATGGTATATTAGCTTTCATAGTAAAAGGATTTGAGTATAGGAGCAGGGAGGTTCTACTTCAGTTGTACAGGGTCTTGGTGAGACCACACCTGGAGTATTGCATACAGTTTTGGTCTCCAAATCTGAGGAAGGACATTATTGCCATAGAGGGAGAGCAGAGAAGGTTCACCAGACTGATTCCTGGGATGTCAGGACTGTCTTATGAAGAAAGACTGGATAGACTCGGTTTATACTCTCTAGAATTTAGGAGATTGAGAGGGGATCTTATAGAAACTTACAAAATTCTTAAGGGGTTGGACAGGCTAGATGCAGGAAGATTGTTCCCAATGTTGGGGAGGTCCAGGACAAGGGGTCACAGCTTAAGGATAAGGGGGAAATCCTTTAAGACCGAGATGAGAAAGACTTTTTTCATACAGAGAGTGGCGAGTCTCTGGAACTCTCTGCCACAGAGGGTAGTTGAAGCCAGTTCATTGGCTATATTTAAGAGGGAGTTAGATGTGGCCCTTGTGGCTAAGGGGGTCAGAGGGTATGGAGAGAAGGCAGGTACGGGATACTGTGTTGGATGATCAGCCATGATCATATTGAATGGCGGTGCAGGCTCGATGGGCCGAATGGCCTACTCTGCACCTAATTTCTATGTTTCTATGTAAGAAAGGCTAGCAAGAAACCCAGGAACAGGTCTGTGTGGACGAGATTAGAGGTTACATGAAGCGTAAAAAGCGGGCCGACTGCGTAAGGTCGTCGCATGTTTACGGATGTTGACGCATGGTGACAAAACCATGCGTCACCACGCGACACATCGTGCGTGCGTGATACGTCACGCAGATGGCGCGCGAGGATTTTGTTACACTATGAAATCCTGGAGCGCCGCGCGACACCGCGCGCCACTGCATGCAATTCCACGTCTCACCATGCGCGCGTCACCCACGCGTCGACCTATTTTACATATGACGCGTAAATGAGGCGCAAATGACGGCCAAGTGGGACAGGCCCTTTAGTCTACTAGCTGTGAACAATTTTGTACTCAGTAAGTTTTTAAGCACATATCCAATTAACATGCAACAACTAGCCTTTTTAGCTAAAACAGCCCATCAAGGCTCATACATCACAATCCCTCATAAAAATGGTGTATAACGTGCAGAATGCTGACTCTAAGTATATTTAATTTTAAAATGTGAGCTAGCTCTTAAGTTCCAAAAACATTCTGAGGAATGCAGAAGGTCTATTTCAGATTTCAGCTGCTAGTAAGGAAGATCACTTCTAACCTGAGATTGCTTAAATGTAACAAAACAAGGTACTTCTGTGACATTATTAAGTGATCAAATGTTGGCTGACTTGCCTGCACCTTTCCGTTGATTTGTGGAGTTGTTAGCAAGGCCAGTATTTGGGATCCATTCATTGTTGTCCCGAGACAATTTTAATAAACACTCAAAACAATGGACATTTTAATACAATTGAGCGGCTTCAGAGACCAATGCATAGGTCAACAATGTAACAATTAGCCAGGAGAAGCAGAGAAGCATAAAAAGTAAAAGTGTGAGCCTGTTAAGCTTTTGTAACACGAGATAACTTTAGTTACTTTAACTGATACCAATTTTTAATCTCCAGGGGCTGTACATTTGAATTTGTTCAGCTATTATCCCAGGCTTCATGTATACGTTATTACATTTTCACAATGTGGCAGTATACAGTGGATTCTATTCTGATTTTCTCTGATTATTGTCGGAGTAAATAATTCTGAAAGTAACATTGTAGTGCGGGGTAACATTAAAGTATCCTGTAAATTGTTCAGAGAATTATTTTGGAACATTCCATATTAAACTATAGAAACAAGTATTTTCTACAATCTACGAGGCAAGCTAAAACACCAGAATTCATGTAAATGTCGTGTGTCACTGAAACTTCAAAATACTAAAATGAAATATCCATCCTTTTTGTAGATACTACTACTTAAGCTTTAGAGGGATAGGGGCCAAATGGGAAAACAGATCCAGGTTACACGGACATCCTGGCTGGCTTGACAATTTGGGCCAGAGGGCCTGTATCCCTGCTGTATGACTGTTTTCTTTGATAGAAAGGCAAAACAAACAAAATGGTTGGAAAAACAGTGAGATTAATCCTACCCCTATTTCTTCTTTGGTAAGGCACAGCTTTTAAGTATCTGAACCAGAACCTCATCTTTTCTCAATATTCCTTATTGGGTTAGGACCTGGTAGTAAATGCCTGAATGCAAACACACTGCACTTATGCGAACTGAATCTTTGTCTCCTGAACTTATACCAGGTTAGACCTGGTCCTGCAATAACACGGCCAATCATTTGCCCGCACAGGGGTGAATCAAGAATATGCTGGCATATCCTTAACAACAGAACTGAAACCAACCAGCAGTTTTCGCAAAAAAAATAAATCGGATTGTGGAAATGTGCAATTCTTTCTTCCAAAATACTTTAGGTCCAGAGTTAATTGAAATTTTTGAATGCTGTGGTGGCTGCTTTAAACAAGGAAAAAATAACAAATTGCAGCACAGAAGACGGACCAGACATTGCCTGAATGATTGACAGAACATGCTTGAAGGAGTGAATAGCCCTACCCTATTCTCATAAAAGAAAATGTCAACAAAATATAATTCTTCCTGTGTTTTCAAGTAGCCTTTAAGACATGCAAAGCGAGGCAACCAAACAAGCAATACATTTGTACAGCCTAAAGTGCATAATGCATCATACATGGCTATTGGTACAATTCTTGATTTGTCAATGGTGACAAGTTAGGTTGTGAAAAAATTCTTCCATTTCAATTAAACAATACTGATTAAATAATTTTGAAACTGATTTTCTTAACATATTCATGATAGGCAGAAAACAATATTGAAAAGGCATTACACAACTTGACTGATGTGATATCTACTGGCAGTTTATTTACAGACATTCAAAGGGACTTGGGCTGTGAAGCCAATGGTAGCCACAGGCAGGTGGTGGTAATTGTGGAAAGGTCTGATTTACTGCAATGAGGCAGACTCCACCAAAACCCTAACCCTTGCATTACAGGCTGAACTGTACCAAGATTCCAGCATTTGACAAGTTACATCAAGCATCAACAACATTTGTTAAAACACCAAAATAATAATGCTTTCCATCAATCTGTTGTGTAAACAAAGAAAAATAAAATGCTGTGGTGGTACGATACTAATCACACTGGCAGATAATGTGCAGTGAATGATAAAGGTGAAATACTGACATTCATAGATAAGTTGCACTCCCAGCAGACCAATCAAGAACACAAAACCATACAGCAGATGGTCTTTTCAGTCCCTTGTTACCACCTCACCCACTTCACCACTA
Organism: Okamejei kenojei; assembly: GCA_035221665.1. Lineage (NCBI taxonomy): Eukaryota > Metazoa > Chordata > Chondrichthyes > Rajiformes > Rajidae > Okamejei > Okamejei kenojei. The sequence continues at coordinate 54,239,537 of CM069140.1, read as the reverse complement.
CTCCCTCCCCACTTTCTAAACCCAGAAGAGAATCATAAGAGGTAATAAAATTATACAGTTGAGAATGGGGAGATAAAGGAAGAGACAAAAAGCTAAAACTGCATCAAATCATCAACAGCTTTTTTTAAACAATAAACAGCAGCCCATGACGCAAATCTTCTTGCAGCATACTTACTAACTAATTCATGGTTCTAAAACATCCAAGAAATACTTCACATTTGATAAACATCCTCAAATCATGACATGAAGCTTCCAAAGACCAAAATGATCACTTTATGCAACCGTGTAACCAACAACCATTTATCACTTGCACAAGGGCCCTATAAACCACATCTATCGTGCAAGTAAGCAAATCTTAGTGTCAAGCATTGAAAAGGCATTAGTTTCCTGAAAATTTAGTGCTGCACAAATTAGCCTGGGTAGATTTATTCACTGCACTCGGGAGGTCTGGGCCAATTTTGCGCGTTGGCAGTCACAAATTGATTTTGCAATTTAAGAAGTTTGCGACGGATACTCAACAAATCTTTGAAGGCTAGCCACATATTTTTCTATCAAAACATAAATACACATTAAAAATAGATTTAACACACTTGGCTGTAAAATATGAATGAGGGTGAATAAAAAACATGCACAATAAAAATATTATATGGCCATTTACAAAATGTAGAAAAACCACGTTACATTTGAGATGAATAAATAGTTTTGGAGATGGTCAAAATGCCTTGCGAGTAGCAAGTCAGCTCTCATGCACGTACTTGCAATCTAAAGTAAGAACTCCTAAACACATCCAATTTCATCCTGTCTCTTTGATGATCTGTCCCTCAAATGGTCTGGCAGCCAGTTACAGTGCCCACCATAATGTTTGGGACAAAGACCCATCATTTATTTATTTGCCTCTGTATTCCACAATTTGAGATTTGTAATAGAAGAAAAAAATCACATGTGGTTAAAATGCACATTGTCAGATTTTAATAAAGGCCATTTTTATACATTTGGTTTCACCATGTAGAAATTACAGCAGTGTTTATACATAGTCCTCCCATTTCAGGGCACCATAATGTTTGGGCACAGCAATGTCATGTAAATGAAAGGCGTCATGTTTACGGGCCTGTCCCACTTAGACGACTCTTTAGGCGACTGCCAGCGACTAATTTTAATGGAATTCACCTACGGCACCTGGCGACAACCTATGTAAACCTACAACAGCAAAAATTGTCGCCACTGTCGCAGAAAAATCTTCAACATGTTGAAAATGGTGTGGCAGTCGCCTGTAGTCGCCTAAAAAATCACGTATGTGGGACAGGCCCATTAGTATTTTATTACATATCCTTTGCATGCGACTGCTTGAAGTCTGCGATACATGGACATCATCAATTGCTGGGTGACTTCTCTGGCGGTGCTATGCCAGGCCTGTATTGCAGCCATCTTTAGCTTATGCCTGTTTTGGGGGCTAGTCACCTTCAGTTTTCTCTTCAGGATAAAAAGGGCATGCTCAATTGGGTTCTGATCAGGTGATTGACGGCCATTAAAGAATTTACCATTTTTTAGCTTTGAAAAACTCCTTTGTTGCTTTAGTAGTATGTTTGGGATGATCGTCTTGCTGTAGAATGAACCGCCAGCCAATGGGTTTTGAGGCATTTGTTTGAACGAGCAAATAGGATGTGTCTATACACTTCAGAATTCATTATGTTACTACCATCAGCAGTTGTATCATCAATGAAAATAAATGAGCCAGTACCTTCAGCAGCCATACATGCCTAGGCCATAACACCCCCACCACCATGTTTCACAGATTAAGTGGTATGCTTTGGATCTTAAGAAGTTCCTTCTCTCCTCCATACTTTGCTCTTGCATTCACTCTGATACAAGTTAATCTTCGTCTTATCTGTCCACAAGACATTTTTCCAGAACTGTGGTTGCTCTTTTAAGTACTTCTTGGCAAACTGTAACCTTGCCATCCGATTTTTGCAGCAAACCGGTGGTTTGCATCTTGCAGTGTAGCCTGTGTATTTCTGTTTATGAAGTCTTCTGCGGGCAGTAGTCATTGACAAATCCACACCTGACTCATGAAGAGTGTTTCTGATCTGTCGGACAGGTGTTTGGGGATTTTTCCTTTATTATAGAGAGATTTCTTCTGACATCAGCTGTGGAGGTCTTCCTTGGCCTGCCAGTCCCTTTGCAATTAGTAAGCTCACCGGTGCTCTCTTTCTTGAGGCTCGCACCAGGGTCTCCTCCATACCCCGCAACACTGCCCTCTCTCCCCATTCCCCCACTCACAAACAGGGCAGAGTCCCCCTGGTCCTCACCTTTCACCCCACCAGCCGGCAAATACAACAGATAGTCCTCCGCCAGTTTCGCCACCTCCAACGTGACCCCTCCACCCGCCACATCTTCCCATCTCCCCCCGTCTGCCGTCCGCAAAGACCGCTCCCTCCGCAACTCCCTTGTCAATTCTTCCCTCCCCTCCCGCTCTACCCCTTCCCCGGGCACTTTCCCTTGCGACCGCAAGAAATGCAACACTTGTCCCTTCACCTCCCCCTCCACTCCTTTCAGGGACCCAAGCAGTCCTTCCAGGTCCGACAGAGGTCCACCTGCACCTCCTCCAACCTCATCTACTGCATCCGCTGCTCCAGATGCCAGGTGATCTATATCGGTGAGACCAAGCGGAGGCTTGGCGATCGTTTCGCTGAACACCTCCGCTCAGTCCGCAAAAACCAACCCGACCTCCCGGTGGCTCAGCACTTCAACTCCCCCTACCATTCCGTATCCGACCTCTCAGTCCTGGGCCTCCTCCACGACCAGAGTGAGCAACACCGCAAGTTGGTGGAACAGCACCTTGGGGAGTCTGCATCCTTTGGGCTTGAACATTGAATTTTCTCAATTCTGTTAGCCCTTGCTGTCTCCTCCCCTTCCCACCTCCCCCTCAGCCCTCGGGCCCTGGCATTCCCTCTATCTCTATCTCCGTCCCCCACCCTAGTCGCACTAGCTTCTCATTTTCAAACCACAAACAGCTAACAATGGCTTGTTCCCTTTATCATCGATACTTTTTTGCATATCTTTCATTCATTGTTCTTTATCTCTCCACATCACTGTCTATATCTCTCGTTTCCCTGATCCCTGACCAGTCTGAAGAAGGGTCTCGACCAGAAACGTCGCCTATCTCCTTCGCCTCTTAGATGCTGCTGCACCCGCTGAGTTTCTCCAGCTTTTTGTGTAACCCTCTCTTTCTTCTTCATGATATTCCAAACAGTTGATTTTGGTAGGCCTAAGGTTTGGCTGATGTCTCTAAGAGTTTTATTCTTGTTTCGCAGTCTCATAATAGCCTCTTTGACTTTAATTGGCACAACTTTGGTCCTCATGTTGATAAATAGCAATAAAAGTTTCCAAAAGTGATGGAAAGGCTGGAGGAAAGACTAGGTGCTGAGAGCTCTCTTATACCTGCATGAAGAAGGCATTTAAACACACCTGAGCAATTATAAACACCTGTGGCAAATAAATAAATAACCATATAACAATTACAGCACGGAAACAGGCCCTCTCGGCCCTTCCAGTCCGTGCCGACCATTTGTTTTCCCCTAGTCCCATCTACCTGCACTCAGACCATACCCCTCCATTCCATTCACGTCCATATACCTATCCACTTTAGTCTTAAATGTTAAAATCGATCCTGCCTCCACCACTTCTGCTGGAAGCTCATTCCACACAGCCACCACCCTCTGAGTAAAGAAGTTCCCCCTCACGTTACCCCGAAACTTCTGTCCCTTAATTCTCATGTCATGCCCTCTTGTTTGAATCTTCCCTACCCTCAATGGGAAAAAACGTATCCACGTCAACTCTGTCTATCCCTTTCATCATTTTAAAGACCTCAATCAAGTCCCCCCTTAACCTTCTGCGCTCCAAAGAATAAAGACCTAACTTGTTCAACCTTTCTCTGTAACATAGTTGCTGGAACCCTGACAACATTCTAGTAAATCTCCTCTGTACTCTCTCTATTTTGTTGACATCCTTCCTATAACTAGGCGACCAAAATTGTACACCATACTCCAGAATTGGTCTTACCAATGCCTTGTACAATTTTAACATTACTTCCCTACTCCTATATTCAATGCTCTGATTTATAAAGGCCAGCACACCAAAGGCTTTCTTTACCACCCTATCTACATGCGATTCCACCTTCAGGGAACTATGCACAGTTATTCCTAGATCCCTCTGTTCCACAGCATTCCTCAATTCCCTACCATTTACCATGTACTTCCTATTTTGATTTGTCCTGCCAAGATGTAGTACTTCACACTTAACAGCATTAAACTCCATCTGCCATCTTTCAGCCCACTTTTCCATGACGGGTCTTTGTCCCAAACATTATGGAAGGCACTGTATATGCCAAATCGCTTGGATGGTTGGGATACTTGCAAACATTCAAAGATATTCCACAGCTTGGTTCAAAACTAAATATATTTAAAATAATTAAAAGACAAGAAAAACATACCACTGGGAAACTGCATGAAACTAACATTACATTTCTGGATTGTAAAGTCCCTGTTCCACTTTCCTGAGTTACTCGCGAATTCTCCCGAGTTTTCCCCTTGATTCAACCTCGGGTAATGTCCGTAGTGAGTCCATAGATATTTCGTAGTGGCTCGTAATGCCAGCCGTAGGTACTCGGGGCATCAGGTAAGTCGGGACGTTTTTTCAGCATGTTGAAAAATGTCCACGAGTAAAAAATATAGCTCCGAGTACCTACGGCTGGCATCTCCGAGTTTGAATCAGGGGGAAAACTCGGGAGAATTTGTGAGTAACTTGGGAAAGTGGGACGGGGCTTAAGAGTCCAACAAGAGTCAGCCAGCTGCAAGTGAACAAAAAAGTGGCGCAGCTGTAGAGATATCGCCTACAGCTTCAACGACCCAGGATCAATGCTGACCACCAGTGCTACAATATAGTTTGCATGTTCTTCCTGTGACTACATTAATCTTTTTCAGGTGATTCAGTTATCTCCCACACCCAAAAGATGTGCAAGTTGATACATTAATTGATACTGTGTACTGTTAATGTGTAGATGTGTGGAATTGTTGGGGGGGGGGGGGGGGGGGGGGGGGGGGGGGGGGGGGGGGGGGGGGGCGGGGGGGGGGGAGTTAATGGGAACGTGAAGAGAATAAAATGGTGTAAGTGTAATGTGTACTTGATGGTTGGAGTGGACTCGGTGGGCCAAATGGCCTGTTTTCACGTTGTATGTCTCTTGTAAGGAAGTTGGGAACTTTTACATTTGTGTGATGCTTGAAAGACCAAAGAATTTTGAGAATTTTACTGAGTATTTTGAGGGGGTGATACAGAATTTGGGACATCATTTTATAGCTGCACAAGACATTGGTAAGGCCACATTTGGAGCTCTGGTGTCCCTGCTATATTATGGATGGCATTAAGCCAAACTTAGGATGTACTACCTGCGGCAGCTGAGAAAACTCAATCTGCCACAGGCAATGATTTTTTATACTGCCATCATATAGTCTGTCCTCACCTTCTCCATCATGGTCTGGTTTGGCTCAGCCACTAAGCACGGCATCCGGAGGCTGCAGCGCATCGTTCAATTAGCCGAGAAGGTTGTTGGCTGCAACCTTCCTCTCATCGACGAACTGTACACTGCAAGGGCCAGGAAGTGAGTGGGTAAAATTATCTCTGACCTCTTGCACACTGGCCACAAACTCTATGAAGCACTTCCCTCTGGAATGCGACTCCGGACTGTCAAAGCCGCCACAGCCAGACATAAATACAGCCTTTTTCCATGAGCAGTAGCTCTACTCAACAGCCAAAAGTCTGTAGCCTCCTTTGGCTCTGGTATTTTATTTCATTCTTCACATGTATAAATTATGTTTGTTTTCTTTAATTGTCCACTGTATATCATGTTGTTACTTGCGAGCAAAGCATCAAGGCAAATTCCTTGTATGTATACATACAGTGTCCTCCATAATGTATAGGACAAAGACCCATCATTTATTTATTTGCCTCTGCACTCTACAATTTGAGATTCGTAATAGAAAAATGAATCACATGTGGTTAAAGTGCACATTGTCAGATTTTATTCAAGGGAATTTTTATACATTTTAGTTTCACCATGTTGAAATTAGTTGTGTTTATGCATAGTCCCCCCATTTCAGGGCACCATAATGTTTGGGACACATGGCTTCACAGGTGTTTGTAATTGTTCAGGTGTGTTTAAATGCCTCCTTAATGTAGGTATGATAGAGCTCTCAGCACCTAGTCTTTCCATCATCTTTGGAAACATTTATTGTTGTTTTTCAACACGAGGACCAAAGTTGAGCCAATGAAAGTCAAAGAAGCCATTATGAGACTAGGAAACAAGAATAAAACTGGTAGACATCAGCCAAAGGTTAGGCTTCCCAAAATCTACTGATTGGAACATAATTGAGAAGAAAGAGCACTGGTGAGCTTACTAATCGCAAAGGGACTGGCAGGCCAAGGAAGACCTCCGCAGCTGATGACAGAAGAATTCTCTCTATAATAAAGAAAAATCCCCAAACACCTGATCGACAGATCAGAAACACTCTTCAGGTGTGGATTTTTCAATGACCATTGTCCGCAGAAGACTTCATGAACAGAAATACAGAGGCTACACTGCAAGATGCAAACCACTGGTTAGCTGCAAAAATAGGATGGCCAGGTTACAGTTTGCCAAGTAGTACTTGAAAGAGCAACCACAGCTCTAGAAAAAGGTCTTGTGGACAGATGGGACGAAGATGAACATATATTAAATTAAGTGAAGGCAAGAGCAAAGTACACTTATCTTCATTGATGATACAACTGCTGATGGCAGTAGCATAATGAATTCTGAAGTGTATAGACACATCCTATCTGCCCAAGTTCAAACAAATGCCCCAAAACTCATTGGCTGGCGGTTCATTCTATAGCAAGACAAACATACTGCTAAAGCAACAAAGGAGTATTTCAAAGTTAAAAAATGGTCAATTCTTGAGTGGCCAATCACCCGATCTGAACCCAATTGAGCATGCCTTTTATATGCTGAAAAGAAAACTGAAGGGGACAAGCCCCCAAAACAAGCATAAACTAAAGATGGCTGCAATATAGGCCTGGCAGAGCATCACCAGAGAAGACACCCAGCTACTGGTGATGGCCATGAATCGCAGACTTCAAGCAGTCATTGCATGCAAAGGATATGCAACAAAATACTAAACATAACTACTTTCATTTACATGACATTGCTGTGACCCAAACATTATGGTGCCCTGAAATGGGGGACTATGAAAAACACTGTTGTAATTTCTACACGGTTAAACCAAAATGTATAAACATACCCTTTATTAAAATCTGACAATGTGCACTTTAACCACATGTGACTTTTTCTATTACAAATCTCAAATCGTGGAGTACAGAGGCAAATAAATAAATGATGGGTCTTTGCCAAAATATTATGGAGGGCACTGTAATTGGCTAACAACATTTATTCAATTTTACTCAAAACTGGAAATAGTGCAAACATGATTTGAGTGTTATCAGGTTTTGAAGCTTTTAGTTATAAGGAAAGGCTGGACAGATAGGCCAAGACTTTTTCCCTGAAGCGTAGGTGGCCTTATTGAGGTTTTTGAATTCATGAGCAGTTACATTCTTTTCCTCAGGATAGGGGAGTCTAAATTAAAAAAAGTAAAGGTTTAAGGTGAGAGGTGAAAGATGCAAATTACATCTTTTTCAACAGAGGGTAGTGCATATATGGAACAAGTTGCCAGAGGAAGTGGTAGAACCGGGTACAATTATGACACTGAAAAGGCACTTGGGCAGGCACATTGGTAGGAAATATTTGGAAGGATATGGCACTGATGCAGCCGCATGGAACTAGCATGGTTAGGCAACTTGGTCAGCATGGAGGAGTTGGGCCATAGGGCTCGTTTCCATGCTCAAGAAAATCTATGTCAAAACTGCGTGGTAAGACAAGTCTCCTATTAATTCCTCATTTTTTAAAGTATTTCTTTACTTTAGGTTGCTCATTAAAAATTGTGCAACCACCCTTATGATAAAATAGAGGACGTTTATTTCGTAGTGTGTAAAAATGATACTGGTAACTATTGATTTATAGTGAAGGCAGGAAAAGCTAAAATCTTAATTAATTTGGCATTTTTAATGGCTGGTCACAGCAGCAATGTCACAGGTCTAAAGAATGCTCACAGGGCCATCTTCTCATTCAAAGAACACAATGTGGTTGATCTCGGTAACAAATGGGTAGGAGTAATTCTTTGAAAAAAAAGTCCAGAAGAAGCCAAGTAGCAGGTGTGGTGCAGCCTGTAATCAATGAGTAGGCCACATCAAGTTCTGATTTAGTTGTAAAAAATTGCTGCACTGCCCAAAGATCAGCGCAATATGTGAATACTGCACAATCAATAGAGAGAATATTGATTTTGTTATTGTAGGTTCATATGGTCCAGACCTTGTTAAAATCACATTTATTAACCGGACTGTGCTCATTAACCATTTAATTTTGGTTTCATTTGGGTTTATGTGGATCAGTTACTTTAAATATGCAAGTGGTGATTCATCTTAACTGAGAGTATTACTTGTTCCGTTGTGGGTGCATAAAACAATTTTACCGATTGTAAACCCAAAACTCCAAGCACACGGCTAAAGGGCCTGTCCCACTTGGGTGTCATTTGCGCGTCACGCAGGTGGCGCTCAAAGATTTTGCGAATCCCCAAATCCTGGGGCTCGCGTGTCACTGCCTTCATCACCTTGCACGCGTAATGCACGCCATGCGCGAGTCACTACGCGCGTATCGCACGTGGTGACGCGTAAATGATGTCGCGTAAATGACGCCCGAATGGGACAGGCCCTTAAACCTTTTTTTTAACTCAACAATTAATAAAAAGATCATTATACATTTTACAATGTTGGCTAAAGCACGTGGAAGGCAAGATGCGTATGTTTCTGCACGTGCATAGTAGCAGCTGGAGAAAACTTGTGCACTTCCAGATTTTCAGTAACAAGGATCAGACTTGGAAATGATTCCACAGCATTTGAATGACCAGTCAAGACCATGTTCACATGTCAACTGTTTTTTTTTAAAGCACAAGTTGGATAAACTTCAATGTTTGTGCGATAATCCTGCATAGTGTCAGCTGAGGCTTCAGCGATTAGAATAGCGACTGAATCACTAGATTCTGGATTCAGGTATCACTCCGGCGACTTGTGCACAAAAATGTAAGTTGATACAATAGTTCAGTATGAAGGGACTGCAGCACTGCCAAAGATGCCTTCCTCTTCAACAAAAGTCAGTTTTGTTTGCTCTATTAGTTAGATGTAAAGGATTCCATGGCACTATTTTAAAGTGTAAGCAAGTTCTTTCTTGTATCCTGGGCAAGATTTGATCCTATCAATGTTTGAGATTACCTGATAATTATCAAACTTGTGGAAATGTCATGACCAAACAACTTAAATTATATGAATGGTTACACTTCAGAAAGCATTGACTGCAAAATCCTGATATTGTGAAAAATGCCAGTAACAATAAATCTCTCTCCCACCCGCTTTGGTCATTATTCAATGTACAAAATAGGAGAATCATTGGGTCATAAGGGATAGGAGTAGAATTAGGCCATTTGGCCCATCATCTACTCCACCATTCAATCATGGCTGATCTATCTCTCCCTCCTAATCCCATCCTGCTGCACACTCCCCATAACCTCCAACACCTGTACTAATCGAGAATCTATCTATCTCTGCCTGAAAATTATGCACCGACTTGGCCTCCACAACCTTTTGTGGCATAGAATTCCACAAATTCACTACCCTGACTAAAGAAAATTATCTTCATCTCCTACCTAACAGAAGATCCTTTATTTCTGAGGCTACGACCTCTCTCTCCCACTAGTGGAAACATCCTTTACACATCCAGTCTATCGAAGCCTTTCTCTGCACTGTTTGAGGTCCCCAAATGAATAATGCGAACAGCAATCAGCCTTTATAAATTGCTTTTCCCACTTATAGGTCCATGGTCAGTAACCTTTGGTCATTTTATAAATCAAACTATGATCAAAACTATAATTCCTGAATTTCTAAAAGTAAACTCTTGTGTTTTAATGACTGTGCATCAAACCTTTCCATACAGATTAATTTTGTAAATTACATGCAACTTTTGAAATAGTTGGCTGGCAAAATAAACCAAGCCAAAAGGACTATAACTATTAGTCATTATGCTTCTACTTTAAAAATCTGAATTAAACTTGTGCAATGGTGTATTCTCCCACCAGCCCTAGTAACTCATACTGAATTAATTATCTTATATCGTGTCTGCCTGGGCAACAATACAGCCTCAAACAGAATCCATTAACTTCATTAGCAAATAATGATCACGATGGAGAGTCTCAATGGACCCAACTGGGTCTATCAGATAGAACAGGTCATTTGTTAAACATTAGTGCACACGTGTGCTCTTTGCTCCTCAGATTAAACAGAAGCATTCCCAAATTAACATCTCAGATGGCTTCACTATGCAATCCATTAATTAAATCATATTAGTTTACACAAAATCAGAAACCTGAAATATATGAATGGCTGATTTTATTGTGTCAAACTCATTGAGCAGTTCTACGAGTAGTTCTATAGTCATAATCACAGAAAAATACATACTCAGCCAGAATTGCTTAGTTATCTAAATAGACTTTTTACGAAAACAAACGTTAACATGGCAGGGACAGAGAGGGAATAAGGGAACAGATCTACACAATATATCAATACAACCCACATTTCACCTTTGGACCCACTTTAGACCAGAAAACATTTTATAACTTCAGATCTGAATTTCATAGGACAGGTTTCTATCCAAAATCTTTTTATTTTTTTTTTTTTTTATATATAATCGAAGACTAACAGCACAGAGGATGTAGAAAGGACAGAGGATGTTCAACATCACATTTAACAAAGGCAACCATGAGGATGGAAGTCTTTTTAAAATAGCTAATTTGACAAGGTTAAACTTTTTATGAACTGGTCTCATTGTAAAACCTTAAACACAATCAAGATAATGAACAAAGTATAACAGATTTTGCAATGGCTTACTAAGCCATAATTATTACTGAAGAACTCACACATACCAAAGTAATTGTGTTCAATCTATTCTGTCAGCATAATTATTTCAAAATTCTATAATTTTTTTAAGTTCCAATGTTTACATAAACATTTGGACATATATTGGTGCAAATTATGAATTATCATCTCACTACAGGTAAAATGTTTAAAAGAATCTAGTTAAAAATTGAAATTTAGTCCTCCTAGATAAATGACAATGTGATTTTGTGATTTGCTCGTTATATAAAATATAGCCGAACTGTTGCTGGACATCGAAAATCACCTTTGAATGATGCCCGAAATAAATTAATTTTGGGAAAGCAGAATACGCCACCTTGAATGCTGGGTTTTGAAGAAAGGCTTTATAGAAGTCAGCAGCGAGTGCCTTCACTTAACTATTCAGCACAAATTCAGTCTAGCAACAATTGTAGAGGAGACTCAGCTAGATAGATCCAAGCAGAATGGGTACAAAATGTGGAATATTAATTGAAATTATTAGTTTGTTTTAACAATCCAGTTTTACAAATTTTCAAATCTCGCATAAAAAGGTAGAATGTTATGAGGTTTCATAAAAAAAGGGCAGTGATATCAAAATGAAATAAATCACAAAATTCATAGAATAAAATATTAAGTAGTCAATTCTAAACTTGTATTTCAAGTGAAATAGATGTTCAGTGTACCTTCAATAATGCTCAAAGCATTATGTTTAAAATAGTAATTTAGAACTGTAGGCTAAATTCATAAATACAATTCTTAACTTTTTACACTTAAAAATCCACAATTGGATTCAGGTCAGATTTATTCATGCAAATTGCATAATTTAGGTTTAATTGTTCTCCCCTTGTGCAAGCAGCTTAGCATTATTTTCAGTTTCAATGATCAATTAAAAAGTAATTGAAGTATTACAGCAAACAATTTAGAAACACTGGGGATTTAAAAGTTACTGCAATAATCAATTGAAACTTCACTGCGTCGAGTTTCTGCCATTTACAAAAGTTACCACTGATATATGGAAACGTAAATAAAATTAAAAAGATATTGTTCCTCACCTTAAATTTAGTCAGATAAGCATATTACAAAAAGCACTCTCAAACTGCAGAGGCCATGTATCAGTATGTATATATTGGAAAACAGATTCAATTACCACATCTACACAGAAATGTCTTCTATTGTTTCAAGCAAGCATGAAATTTGGCAACAATCAGATTGGCGGCCTTGTAGGTCCCATTTATCTTGCCAGGGGTACATAAGCCAGCCTCATTGAGGACTGGGAAATGAATATTAAAACCTCTGCATTTGTAGCAGCTGCAAACGTGTCGCTCCATTTTATTCCCCCTGATTAATGGCCTCCTATTCCTGATTTATAACTCCCTGCTGGACAAGCCTTAGCCACACTGGAAATATTAGAGAATTATTAAATAAACATTCATACGTCATGTCTGTTTCATACACTCCTCATAATGCAACTGACTCCAATAGGAATTCAAGCGCCAGGAACTGTTTGCTTTAACTCTGACATGCAGCATCTTGAATGATTCATGCCTCGACTTGCTAAAACACTTAGTATCATACATCATGCCAGCAGTAGTCTCCCAGTTTGCAGAGTGCCTATATTGGCCCAGGATGAATCAATCTCGACTGAAGGTCTCTTGCTGCCACATTAGGCATATATCATCACCCACTTTTTCTTCCCACCCAACCCCCCCCCCCCCCACCCGCAAGACAGGTAACGTTGGTCTCGGAGTCATGGCCTTTAAAGTATAACCCTAATATTAATTTAGACAGTTCAAAGCAGCCCAGAGTCATCAGTCAGTCCAAACTTTTGTTGGCTTTGACAAAGTATTTAACAGACCCACTCATCTAGAAGTGTGTGCACACCTGCGTGCCTGTTTGAAGGAAAGGGGAGTGGGGGTAGGAAAGGAGATGATATTGAACAGAGGAAAAGCTATCAATGCAGATAAAATCCTAATATAATTTTTTTTAAGGTTCCCTTGATAACATTACTCAGAAATGGAGAATACTCTTGTTTCAGGTGACTCATATCAAACACTGACAGATTGGTGTTCATATTAACGACACAGTTGATTCCACTGGATGTTTCTGATTAATGTTTCTGCTCTGTGAAGAGAAATGGCTAAAATTCATTGTGTATACTCTGGTTACCTTTAAAAAAAACTCACAGCTGTAAATTCTTATTACTAGTGATGTATTTCATAGATTGCACTTTCTACATAGTACAGATTGAACTGTTGCATTTATTAACATTTGGCTTTAAACACAGCAAGTCAGATGCTGAACACATTCTGTATTTAATTTATATGTTTTCTTGAACAGAAATAAAATTTCGCCGGCAAAATGTGCCATGGGCCATTCATACATTATGAATCTCACAATGCAATTCCCCTTTTTGTACAAATTACAGTTAAGTGAATATAGTTATACAGACACATGATTTATGGATGGATTGCGGAGAGGGGTACAAAGAGGAGGGGGTGGCGGGTGTAGGTCATGTCTTGGAATGAGAGAGAACTGGTAGCAGATGCAGAATCTGTAGAATGTGAATGAATGGGCTATGCCTGTAATTTACCTGAGCAACAAGCTCAATTTGCATTGGAAAATAATGAGGGGGGGGGGGGGAGGGGACAGAAACACTTTCACCTTGAAAGAGTTGAAAAGAAACTGTAAATAAATGAATCAACCTTAGTTACCTCAGTACATTTCCAGAGGTTTGTGCACTTTATCCCATTTTTTAAAAAAATGGAAAATAGAATCGCGCATCTTCGTGAAGGTAAAATCATGCATTCTATATTTAAACCTAAATTCCCAAGTAACAGTTACAGATTAAGTTAATGATTCCCTATTATAGGATTGAGAAAGTGAAGAATATATAATAACATATTTTATTGTCATTACACATAAGTGCAACAAGATTTGGTTTGCAACTCCATCCGATGTCATAACTTAAACGACTAATAAAATTTAGGTTTAGATATTTAGGTTTAGATTTAGATACGTAGATATATGAGAACAATGAGTTAGGATGTTTAGTTCACAATATATTTGAGAGAGTAAATCTTGTCAATTACTATTAAAATATAAAACATAATTTAAATAAAATAAAAAGCTAATTTTCTCTTGGGAAACGTGACAACTATTAGATGAAGGTAAAAATATTGAAGGAAAACATACAATAAAACCTCCAGAAAGTAGCATTTTATTATGATAAAATGAAGTTATAATTTTTTTTTTTTTTTTCAAATTAACATGAAACATTCTGGATATATCAAACCCTATCAAACAGCCTGTCCATCTCCAATAACTGGTTATGAACCAAATATCTAGTCTTGACCTTTTAGATAAAAGTATCCCTGCATCCTTCATCAGTCACCTGACTATTTCTACTCACCATCCCATCCCTCATAAGCACTTGTTACAACCACACTTTTACTTTGTACTCCAACAGACACTTCCCACATACAGCAATCATCGCACCTTCACATGTTTAGTCATCAAATATAAAACTAGGGTTCACTTTTTTCCAGGCACCTAAATAAAATAATATTCTTCCTATCACCAAACTAGATAACCAAATTAACATTTGTCAAAATGGGAAATAAATAATCCAATTACAAGAGACAATACAAATGTGGCGCTAGATCAAAATATCAAATCTACTGCTAAAGATAAACAAACAAGAAAATTAAACACCACACAAATATTTGCATAAAAAGCACATTTCACTGATGGAATGTTTTTGAGACACTTTAAAAATGGATGACACAATTACTATTCCTTTTAGTAATAATACTTCTAAATGATAATAATGAGGTTATTTCAAAGACAAACAAAATGTTTCCATTTTAGAAATTACTGACAGCAATAATAAAAGATGAATGCCTTTATTTACATTACATTCCCTGATAATTGATAATCGACTTTGCCAATTTAGCAATAGTTTCACTGCTTACAGGAGTTTGCAGGATCAGCATAGGAAGTGCTTTAGTAATGCTTTAGTAATCAGAGCATGACACTGATTTTTGGCAAGAAGATTTTTCTTATACACAATGTTTGCAGTTATTTCAAATCTCTCTGGTGGATGTCATGGAAATAAAACAACTGCAGAAATCTCAATTTCTTCTTACATCTTTCTCACAGTTCCCAATACTTAATGGAGGCTCAATCCTAAATTGTGCTAATTCAATTTTGTTCTGTATCTCTCAAACTATGCAACGACATTCATGATCAACCACAAGTTATAGATCACCAAAATTGCATTAAAGTGATCTTACATCAAACCCTTTGGTGCAAGGAGAACTTAATCACTTTTGTATATGTGTGGCTAATTAACCGCAAATACAAAGGGAAAATAAATGCTCTGTAGACAACTGAGGGTTGAGGTCAAGCTGAAAACCCATAATCCAGGGAATAGGTGGAAAATGTGCATTGTGAGGTGTGGCAGCAAATCAAGTAGTTGCAGGATACACACAGAACTGCTAGAATTTTGAGCAAAACACAAAGTGCTGGAGTAACTCAGAAGATCAGACAGCATCTGTGGAGGGAGTGAATAGGGAACGTTTCGGGTCTGAAGAAGGATCTCGATCTGACACGATGCTTATCTATTCCCTTCACAGATACTGCCTGACCCCCAGGTAGTTGTAGTATTCTGTCGGGGGTGGTGGTCTGTGCCATGCTGGAGAGTGGGAAGTGCAGAGTGTTGTAGGATTAAAGGTAAGTGATTGTATAAATGATAGACATTGTTTTCAATCCTGCACAGGGCAGTCCACGATGTTCTGGGTCTCCCAGAAATTATATCGAAGCTCCAAGGCAACTTAGAATTATGAATAAAAGGAGCCAGTCAAATTTCTAAACAATCCAGAAATTATTGCTTCACGACGTTTGCTGAAAGAAAATCATTATCCAATGAATTCCCAGGCAAATAAACTACTCTCCTATAAAATAGTACTGGGGCAAGACAAAAGTACACATAGATCCATGGAAATACTAGTGCAATTTCTTCATTCTCCCTTAAAATGCACTGATACTAACCACTTTAAATGCAGAAATGCAATCTTTTTGTTGTGAGAGTCAATCAGGACAGAAACTGTTTTGATCAATTCTGTCAATACACATGCACTTACTTTTCAATCTCGCTGTTTTTACATGTCTTCTGTGTCTGCACCTCCAGTTTGCCACTTTCCCCATTACTTGTTGAGGGCATTTCTGTAAAGAAATCAGAAGCAGAAGATCCAGCAACTGAAACTAAATCACTACTTCTCACAAAAAACACATTTTCACACCAGAGATGCAGTGCTCAGCATGATCAAAGTTTTGTGCACTGGAATGAAAATACATTAAACGTAAATTGTACTTTCCCCATAGTTGCAATATTACAACTGTGATTGTATTTTAGTGCTCAAGAATTAATCAAAAACTAAATACCAATAAAAAAAAATACAAGCATTTGAAATAAAATGTTTATATTAGCAAATAAAATTAAAAAAATAGAATAAAAATCTAAAGTACTTTTTCTTGGCATTCAACAACTGAAATATGGATGCCTCGTCCCTTGCCCCTCACTAGAATCTTCCCCTTAGCCTCAGCTATCATCAGATGACTTCCTGGTTCTTTATCAGATCCTAGTGATTTTCTCGCTCATCTCTTGTCAGATCCCACACATTCCCCCACTGCTTCCATCAGATTCCATTCTCTTACCCGGCTCTCAAATGACATTGCTCTCCTGCCATGCAGTCCCTTTGACGTGAAATATGAACTCCATTTCTCTATCTGCAGATCCTGCCCGACACGCTGAGTTGTTTTCCCTTTCCTCTCTTACCCAAGGTTAAGAGAGCAATTTAACCGAGTCAATTTCTGATTTTAAACTTTAGAGCACCTTAAAATGTTCAAAGCAACTTAGTGGATCATTTTACGCATATCTATAGGAGGAAATATCAAAATCATCTAATCATCTTTGTCCATCTACCTACCATCACTTGCCCATTTGGAAAATTCTGGTGTTATTCTGTTGCTGGGGGTTCCACCACTGCAAAGATAATATACCATGATCACTATCACGCTTATCATAATCACTGTATCTTATATGAAAAATGAAAGCAATGTTGGAAATAGGAATCGAAGCATATTGTGCACATATAGTTTTTCTAGACGATTATGAAAGTATTGCAACAGATATGGTGGTAGTTCTTTACGACCCAACATAGCAAGTAAACCAAATCTCCTTAGATTCAAATGATTCCCATTCCAGTAATAAAAGTTTTAATTTGTTAAAATAACTTGTTGAGAAATTAGACTGTAATTGTTTCAATTCATGTATTCAAAAAAGGAAATGGGCAGGCTTCTACCACAATGGAGATTGACAATAAAATTTACGTGGAAACTAAAAATGTCTCACCCTATCCTTTACATTATCTCAATCAAAGGGAAAGCAGCTCTGCTGAAGGCAAATTATCAATCAAAATAATTTCTGAATTGTAAAAAGGTATTTCGGAATCTAGTAAAAAGATGTCAGTTTAATATAAGAACTACTTCCAAATAACATGGAATGGGAACTGCACTTGAAAGTAAGCAAAACAAGGTGGCAAAATACTGTATTCCTTTCCTTTCATGTATTTTTTTGGTATTATATTCTTATTGTTTCTGTTAATTCTAATCTCAATAGAGATATATTAAGCAATGTGATTCTTTCACTTCACATACTAACTATTCCCGTGGAACACCAACTTAACAGATACTTATATTTTAAAACAATATTGGAAGGCCAATTAAAACAGAGTAAAAGTAGTATACACCAAAGCCTTTTTATTTCAGACCTGGACAAATGAGATGTGCTTATTTCATTAGTCACAAAAATGTAATCCTACCGTAAAATTTAGATTTTGTGAAATTAATTGAAAATTAGATTAAAGTTTCAGGAGCCAAACAAAAATCACTAAAACGGCTCCCAACAGAACAGCAGACTATAATTCTACTGTAAAGAATCAGGACTACTGTTTCCACTTACTTAAGCACAGCACCACGTAATGCCTCCCTCTCTTTGGCCTCTCCTGGTTCTTCTCCAGTGCATGGTATAATATCTGCTTCTGTGTATCTGTTCAGCAATTAAGGAAATAACCAGGCTACAAAAGAACTTCAGCAGACATCACCTTTACATTGAAAAATCTTCCTGTTAACTTCAAAAAACCACCCTTGTGTAAACTGGTATAGATTTGGTCCAATTCCTGAGAAATACTTTGTGTCAATGCCCTCTGAGTTATGATCATAGTACAAACAGTATAGTAACAGCTCCAGTAGCAAATATAAGATTGATGGTGACTTGGAAAAGCAACAATTCAGTTCACCGTGTAATAATTTTTAGATCCATCATTTCAATGCCAACTACAACAGATAGTTTATTAGATTGTGTTGGCATTCACATCACCCATCAACAGTTGGACTTTCAGCCTTCAAGCTGGCTACCTTATATGTTTAGAGCCAGATTCTTCTGTATCACCACATCATTCACTGCCACTAAAAGACCATTTACATTTGTATCACTATTTACATCAGTTGGCACCAATATTTATTATCTGGTTCAACAAATGGCCCTCTATATAAATAATTAGTTTATATTTGAGATTAACATCCTTCTTTCTTATATTTTCTGTCACTTTCAGGCATACCACAAAATATCATTAAATTTCAAAGATGCCTAATTTAATGCATTATTACAGGACATAACAAGAATTGCTCCATACAGTATTTGGTATATTAAATATTTTATTTGGACAGTAAGCAAACAAACAAGCTTGTTGGTTTAATGTTTGCCTTCTTCAGTCCTTTCTGAGCAATATTATCTATTGTGTAACTTATAAGTTTGGTGCACAATGAAAAAAAATATATTGGTCCTAATCTTCATCTTGAAAGCTGACAGTTAAATGAGTGGGTAGGAAAGACCGGAGATGCTAATTTAAATCGGATGTAGACACAAAATGCTGGAGTAAGTCAGTGGGACAGGCAGCAACTCCGGAGAGAAGGAATGGGCGACGTTTCGGGTCGAGACCCTTCTTCAGACTGATGTCAGGAGAGTGGGCGGGACTGAGATAGAATGTAGTGAGAGACAGTAAGACTGGTGGGGGAACTGGGAAGGGGGAGGAGATGGAGAGTGAGGGAAAGCAAGGGCTATTTGAAGTTAGAGAAGTCAATGTTCATACCACTGGAGTGTAAGCTACCCAAGCAAAATATGAGGTGCTGTTCCTCCAATTTGCACTGGGCTTCACTTTGACAATGGAGGACAGAAAGGTCAGATTGGGAATGGGAGGGGGAGTTAGTGCTGATTGATAAATGAGTGAAATACATGAATGGCAATACAACTGTTTTGGGTCTTAATGGAAGTCCTTGGGTACAGATGTCTGAGGACCCTGCAAGTGGAAGGTTGCACTTCTGCCAGATGCTAAGTTGCAGCCACCAACTCACTGTACTGATCCCAGGATATCTACACAGCACTGATAGACTCCTAATGGAATCCTACTGGGCAAGGCTGACACCCACAGATTTCCCAGTACTGACCCTGTGCCAGATTAGACATGGCACAAATGCAGTACCTTTTGAAAACTAGAATAAAATGGCTGTGAATAAAAGTTAAGTAGGCCTCTCATTTCATTTCAGTCAGAATGTTTAGATGTGTTAAACTGGCTAAAACCATAAAGTATGGTAAGCTGTTTAGATATGTTAAACTGTTTTAAACCATAAAACGGTCGTTCAAGGCCTGTGATCGCTATGATAACCAATCGTCAGGGTGGGACCAACTGGCAGTCAAAGCTGTTCTGGGAATACATCAGGCCAATTACAACCAGAAAGGTCTTGCACTGCATTAATCTACATTGGTTTTCTCATCACCCAGGAGCCAGCTAACCAGCAAAATGCTTAGTCTGGAAGGCACTGGATAAAGCAACTTGGTCTTAGAAAACATGACAAATCTTAGCATCCAGTGAGGATATGTCCTATTACTCTTTATTTTCCTGTAATTTATTAAGCAATTGGAGGGGAAATGTCAATATACTTCTTTATTTTTAAAAATAGGAGACTCCACTTGGCGCTAAAAATCTGCAAAAATCAATTGTCTGTTTAATAGTTATGCATTTATTTATCAAAAGGATGCTGTGGTTTCCCATACTCCAAGGTATCGTCTCCATCCACATCAAGATCTGCATCACTATCATGGTTCTCTTTACTGCTGCACGTGACAAACCCGGATCCTATGTTTAAAATAAAAACAATGGTGTATAATGAGGTAAAAGCACATCACACGTAACAGTATAAAATTAAAGTGGACTCTCTGCATTTGTCAAAATGTAAAATATTACTCTTTTTTGGAAAATTTGCCACTAATAGTTCCTACTATAACATTAGCTGCATTTTTATCATTCCATTATATACTCATTGCCATCTACTCCACGCAAAAACAGCAGTTTACAGATAAGTCACGCTCAGTACATTCTTAATTTTTATTCATGAATTTTCAATGCCAATTTCAAACTAAAAGTAAATTACCAGATATCTCTTCAAAGCAACTGTCTATCCCAAGTTGAGTCAGAATGCAGAGAATGTTTGTTCAAAGTAGAGCAAAGATCTTAAGTAAAATCACCATTTGAACAGAAAAGGAAAATATGCTCTGCAAATTATTAAGACTCCCTTAATAATAGATAACAAATGTATAACAGGGAATTGGATACCGATAGAACAATTTAGCTAAACTGTATATACTATAAAGTTTGCTGACCTCAATAAAAATGTCCAAAGTTTCAGATCAGAACACAATTTTTTAAAGAAATGAATATACCCATGCAATATATATCCTGGCTAGGTAAAACCTAGGGCAGCACAGTGGTGCAACTGGTAGAGTTGCTGCCTCACAACGACATGGGTTCGAACCTGACCTCATGTGGTGCCTGTATGAGGTTTGCATGTTCTCCCTGTGACTGCGTTTTTCCTCTGCATGCTTCGGTTTCCTCCCACATCCCAAAGACATGCAAGTTTGTAGGTTCATTGGCCTCTGTAAAATTGCCCATATTGTGTAGGAAGTGTGTACAACTTGTGTGTCAACATCGAGTCGGTAGGCCAAAGGTTCTGTTTTCATGCAGTATCTCTAAACTAAACCTTTGAATTAGCCTTCACCACTGAAACACTGCCTCTTCGCATGATGAAGACCTCAGGCAAAAGTAAAGTTGGCAAGGAGAAAAAGGACAAAAAAGACTTTGAAGATACAATGCGGGGGCACAATCAAATAACCAAATAAGCTCATCTCTAAACCTCTGGATATTGGTCTTGGGATTTCATCTGCAATTGGTTTCTAGATTGACCTGAATGAATGAATACACCACAGTCGCTACAGACTTCATAAAGAAATGTGTGGAGGACTGCATCCCAACAAAAAAAACTTCCGAGTGTTTCCTAACCAGAAGCCTTGGATGAACCATGAGATCCGCATTCTTCTGAAAACCAGATCCCGGGCATTCAGGTCTGGAGATAGAGGTCTACAAGAAGTCCAGATACGACCTTGGTAAGGCCATTAAAAAGGCCAAAAGGGACTTCTGCTCCAAGCTGGAGGATGAGACGGATGTTCGGCAACTGTGGCGGGGCTTGAATGCAATCATCTCCTACAAGGCAAAATCAGGAGGCAGCTCAAATGTCAGTGAAGCATCACTCCCTGACGAGCTCAATGCGTTTTATGCACGCTTTGATAGGGAGAACACGGATGTGCCTTACCAAGTCCCCATTCACCATGACGTCAGAAGATCCTTCAGAGGGGTGAACCCTCGGAAAGCGCCCAGACCTGATGGTATACCCGGGCGTGTTTCAAAACCCTGTGCGGACCAACTGGCTGGAGTTTTTATGGACATTTTCAACCTCTCACATCTGAGGTCTGAGGTTCCCACCTGCTTTTAAAGGACATCAATAATACCGGTGCCAAAGAAGAGCTCGGTGACAATCCTCAATGACTATCAACCAGTGGCACTAACGTCTGTGGTGATGAAGTGCTTTGAGAGGCTGATCATGGTGCAAATCAAGTCATACCTCGACAAAAACCTGGACCCACTGCAGTTCGCTTACCGCCACAACAGATCAACGGTGGATGCGATCTCACTGGCTCTCCATTCTGCTCTGGAACACTTGGACAATAAAACCTCAAGTCAGGCTGTTAATCATTGACTACAGCTTGGCATTTAATACCATCATCCCCTCCAAGCTGGTTACCAAGCTCTCAGATCTGGGTCTCTGCGCATCCCTCTGCAATTGGATCCTCGACTTCCTCATTCGCAGACCTCAGTCTGTCCATATTGGTGGAAATGTGTCATCCTCGATAACGATCAGCACGGGAGCACCCCATGGCTGCGTGCTCAACCCCTGCTGTACTCGCTCTATACTCATGACTGCGTAGCCGGACATAGTACGAACTCCATCATCAAGTTCGCAGACGACACCACTGTTGTGGGACATATCACTGATGGGGACGAGTCAGAGTATAGAAATGAGAGCAACCGATTGACCAAATGGTGCCAGCACAATAACCAGGCTCTCAACACTGGCAAAACCAAGGAACTGATTGTGGATCGGAAGGGGTAGGATGGGGACCCACAGTCCCATTTATATCAACCAGATGGTGGAAAGGGTCAAGAACTTCAAATTCCTGGGCGTGCATATTTCCGAAGATCTCTCCTGGTTCCGGAACACTGATGCAATTATAAAGAAAGCACATCTACTTCCTGAGAAGATTACGGAGAGTCAGCATATCAAGGAGGACTCTCTTGAACTTCTACAGGTGCACAGTAGAGAGCATGCTGACCGGTTGCATCGTGGCTTGGTACGGCAACGTGAGAGTCCAGGAGCGGAAAAGGCTGCAAAAAGTTGTAAAGACTGACCAGTCCCTCGTCGGCTCTGACATATCTTATTTTTTTATATATATATATATATATTATATATATATATATATATATATATATATATATATATATATATATATATATATATATATATATATATATATGCACACATACATACATATACACATATATATACATACATACACCCACACACACACATACATATACATACACACACACATATATATATACATTCTATGGTATATGGACACGCTGATCTGATCTGTATTTATGCCTACAATATTCTGTGTTGCAGCAAGCAAGAATTTCATTGTCCTATCTGGGACACATGACAATAAACTCTCTTGACTGGATTCTAGATTTCCAGACCAGTCAATTAGAATTGGTCATAAAATTTGCTTTACACCGTTCCTCAACATTAGTGCCCTCAAGACTGTGTGCTCAGTCACTTGATCTAATTAATGCCTGTACACTTATGACTGCATGGTTAAGTATGGTGTCAGCTCATTTCATTTAAGTTGACCAAGTATACCACTATTGTCATCCAAAACAACACCAACAATGATGACTACAGGCCTAGTCCCAAGCTGCCTGGATAAAACAGTCCTGAACCCTCACCAACTGAGATGCTATTGAGATGCTCAACAGCTTTAAGTTTATTGGCAGCTATGTCATCAGTAACCTCACCTGGTCCCTTCATACTGATGCAATAATTTGAGAAAATAAGTCAGCATATTTACTTTTTAACGCATCTGAGAAGACGCACAATGTCCGCAAGAATTTTCTTGAACTTCTACAGATGTGCTCTCAACAATATTCTAGTAAAGCCCTATTAAAGATAGTCTGAGGATCTCCAATTAGGTAGATGGCAGGTCAGTACTGCTCTCTAGTTTGTGATGGGATGGTTCAGTTGCCTGATAATAGCTGGGAAGGAAGTGTCCATGAATCTGGAGACCACCTTTTATTGCAGCATGAATCATGCAAAAATTGTTCAGTTTTCTGATGTCACCAAATCATCCAGTCCCTGATTTAACAAGAACCCAGCAGCAAACCATCATTCCTTGTTCGGGATGAAATGTGCATCTTGGGCCTGATAAGGCTTTCAGTGCACTGGTCACACATTATAACAAAAATGTTCAGTTTTGCAAGGTCCTCTTCCACACAAGTTTAGGTGTAAAAATCACCTCTTCATGGGGATATGCTCCAGCATTTAGCTGCGAGTTAATTTCTGCTGCATGATATCCAATTTGGTTTCTTAAAGAAACTTACTCAGGGTACGCATTTCACCTATGAATGTGATTAAGTGTTTTATTCTAACTGATTAGTGCAAATGGATCAATCATTTCTAAATTGACATGCTACCCACTAATTCCACAATAGGAACCATTGTACTTAAATTTCAGCTGTACAATATTCAACATTTTGAACATTTAGTATACAAAACAATGTCAGAGAAATTGAGCTTTCCAAGTGAAAATATAAAATAACGGAATACTTGAGACCACAGGTTTAAGATGAAAGGGTGAAGGTTTAAAGGAAAATTCCAGATCTAGTATTTTTTTTACTGACAGAGTGGTAGGTGTGCCTGGTACAAGCAGCCATGTGAGGTGCAGTAGAAGCCACTATAACAGTATTGTTTATGGGTAATTTAGGACAGCCACATAAACAGGCAGGGAATAGAGGCATACGGACCACATGCATGTAGATAGGATTTATTTAGATTGGTCGGTATGGACACAGTGGGCTAAAGGACCGTTTCTGTGCTGCATTATTCATCGTCATCTCCACACACATCGCAACATTATATAGACTAGATGTCATGGTCTTGTGAAGAGTGATGAACAGCCAACAACAAACAAACCACTCTTGGCTCTACCATCCAATAAAGGCCATTATTGGCTGAGTATTCCTGAGGCCTGGTCTAATGAACCAGAGATACTAGTTCCAATCTCAGTGTGAAACTGGGAAATTTATTTTAATTAAATCAATATGGAGTAAAATGAGGATATCAGTAATGCTGTGCCACTGAAACAATTGTATACGCCAAACATTACAATGAAAGCGCTAAGAACTCTTAACAGTATAAGAAGGTGATTTACCTCTATTACCTCAATGGCAATTAGGGTGGGGTAATAAATAGCAGCCTACCCAGCAATGCCAACATTTGGAGGAGTAAAATAAAAATGAAACTGAAGATCATAAACTGTACCTTTTTAACTGCAAACAATTGAAACAGAATAAAATATAAAGAACAAAGAACTACTGTGATGGGCAGCAAAAAGATCAGAAAAGCTGTTCATATTATTGCAGTACCAAGAAATCAGCTGTGGAGTTTATCAGCTTGTTTATAAACGGCAGGCAAGTTATACTTCAACAGAATTGATATGGATTTGAAGCAATCTTGTCTTGTGGATTTCACTGCTATTAGCCAATCCTTAAAAGTCGGCATTATTCTCATCTAAGACATCAAGAAGCATACTATAAATCTGAAGTTTGCCCATTTTTAAGTCCCAGGGTATATATTGGTAAACAGGACATGAATAGACCAACCACTCTGCCAGATCGGAGTATCTTATCAAATTGTTAAAAAAAAAAAAATACTTTTTTCCTACTGTTCTGCACGTCCAATTGAAATAAAATTCTTGGAGATTTAATTTCTGACTTTTTAAATGTAGCCTATTTAAACCTGTCTTTTTAACCTTCAACCAATACAAATAGCAAGCAGATAAGACATGGGTCATTTAGCAGAGAAAAACAAAGTAATGCAGCAGTTCCTTGTTTCTTTGCCATTCTTTCACAGAATGTGACAAGTAATTCAGGCGCCAATCTTGAATGACACCTCTATAAGTCCCTGACACTACCGGAGACAAACTTCCCCATCAATCACGCTCTACCTATCAGAACTACTTAACTAGCTTCTGAACTGCTGAGCGAGGAAGCAAAGGGCCTGTGCTGCAGTAACCCAATCCAATCCTGTCAAATATATCGCAACTCCCAGTAGGCCAAGGCTTCTGCCCAACTAATTAACATTACAT
This sequence comes from Okamejei kenojei, assembly GCA_035221665.1. Classification (NCBI taxonomy): domain Eukaryota; kingdom Metazoa; phylum Chordata; class Chondrichthyes; order Rajiformes; family Rajidae; genus Okamejei; species Okamejei kenojei. The sequence goes on along the minus strand of CM069140.1, from coordinate 54,213,520 downwards.
GTTGAAAGAGAGGAGAAAGTGGAATTTCCAAGTGCTGAGTTGTTAATAAGCCTTAAATTTTATAAATGCGAGTTACCCCGAAAGACAACACAACTAATAATCCAATGACCCTGCCTGCTAACCCAAAAGAAAATCACTGTTAATTTAATCAATTGATCAGTTCATTGATTTGAAGTCATGACTGCTTGTTAACCATGCAGAGCAAAAACCCACGACTGCACGACCGCAGAAAGCCGTCATTGATTTTTTTCACCTGCCACTCAGTGCACATCCTGAATAGAATTGCAACTTTGTGCAAAGGGGAGCTAGGGGTTTCAAAGTTAAATTAGTTACAGATGCAATCAGGGTGTCTTCTGTAAACTCTATTGATTGAACAGCTGACAGTCCTACACAGAACAACTCTGCTAGTCAATCGCCTCAGATGTCACCTGCCACTTTGCAGAATAGTTGACAATGCAATTATCTGGTGTGGAGGTAAGAAGTTGCCGTGTGTCAAATATAGTTAGCCCCCATCAGAAGCTTCTCAAAAGGCCTGTAAAGTCTGTGTTTCATATGCATACAAGCTATGTGTTTGGCAAGATCTACAACATGCCAATTAGTTTCAAACTAGATAGATGTGTGAAAGATACAATTTCACCAGAAAGTTTTAGTCCGGCTTGTTATGGATAAATATATGAAATCCAAATAAGATGGCCTCAAATCACTGTCAATTACATTTGGACTGGAGGGAAATCATAAATGTGTAAAGAAGAAATTTCAACATTTCCTAATATTGTGGCTATAGTCTCCCAAGCATCCATTATCCACTGGTAAAAATCATATTTCTTGAAGTGCAGGTTTCCAAGAGTATGTCAGGATAATGATTTTTTTTAAATTGAATCATGAAAACCAAAGATTATCATGGCAAGGTGTTAAACTAAATTTACAATTCGATTAACTTTTCCGGGAAAAGAAGATAGAGGACTAGTAAACTGTTTAATTGTCAGGGCATTTAGGAAGGGATGATAAATATATTTATCAAATGAACCCCTTTCAAGTGAGATTGCTTTTTTAAAACAAATATCACTAAATATCTTTATTTAATCAAATAATGAAAAAGAAGAAAACAGACTTTAAATATGGATATAGGACTCAGTTAAATAATTTCCCTATCGACAGCATTCCATTGCTACATTACACGATTGTGTGTATTCCTTTAATAATTTGGGAAAATACACTTTGTTCATGGTTTATTTAATATGGATGAACATCACAAACAGCAGGCATCACCTCAGCAATTACCCAAGTCAGCATCCTATCTGGATCACTGCTGAAGAGTCAGAGGGGCCTTTCTCACTCTAGGTAGGTACATTCTTTAACTTTGCCTTACCACTGATCTCCACATGCCCCAATAGATTCACAGGCTAAACCTCATCTGCTGCCCCTTTTTTGAAATATCATTCAGGGAAAGACAAATTATTGTAGAAACATCCATATATCTGGATCAAGGTGGATAGACATAAATCAACTATGGTCTAAATGAATGTGGAACATACACAAAGTATGGTTGGTATGATGTCATTATTCAATTGTGCTGAATCTGAATTGAGATCTAAACTGGAAAAGACAATATCTAATGTCCTGCACATTTCATTATCCGACCTGCAATTCAAAGACATCTTTTCATTTTTTTTTTCTCTAACAAAGCACCTCATGCAGAGTGGAATGACTATCACATGAATGGTCAAATTAAATGGAACAGTCACTTTACATGAACCAAATTTCAACCAACAGGAACCCAGTGGGAAAATTGGGGGAGCGATTGGAAGATGGAAATTGGTATTGCATTTTTGGGTGTTCTTGTTGAGAAAAGTGTCAAGTGTACAAAATGCACATCCATGTGAATGATTAGGAAAATCCTTCATGACCATAAACTCACACTGCAACAAAAGAATAGCACATTAAAAAGGTTATAAATCAATGTAGACAGATCTAAGCATAAGCTCCTAGTCTCATTCAAACTATCAAATTATACTGGAAAATATAGAGAGGGTAACTCAAAGTAAAACTCTCAATTTTCATTTCAAAGATAGCTGTAAATTTTAATGTCTTTCTGAAAAGATTCCATATTTTTACATCACTCAACAATTCAATACCGATTCCAAATTAGCCCATCCTAAGCTGCACATTTCAAATCCAACCATTATATTGCCTGCCACAAAAGATACTGCATCTCTGTTAAGATTTCAATATTGGTTGTCCACACAATGTGTCGACTATAAATTGGACTGGATTGTGTTCCGATGTATAATGTGTCAGTTTTCTTCTCTACCAAACCCATACAACTCAGGTTATCTCACCTGGTAGGACAAACACGAATCGATCCAATTCATTGTGTAAGATTTTCTCAGATAGCATATTGTTAGTATCAATATAAATATATAACAATGTTATTCCCTCAATTCCTATTTCAGGATAAAATCATAGTTATAGCCTTATTAGAAACAGAAAAAAATGGGACATTAACCCCATGATATATACCTTAAGCACCACTTCACACATAAACTGAACAAGTTTACACACCATTGTCCAACAAATTTCAAATTTGGGGAACCTCCTTGAATTTTCCCCAAACAATTTTAACAGATTTTGATACTAAGATTATCTCAAGAACTTCATTCTACCTTGAATTTTACTCTATTAACACACCAGAATAAATGGAAGAATCAAAACTATACCCAGTTTATGACCTTCAAGTTTTCAACTGAAACATTAAATAAAAGCACAGATCTGTTAAATTAATTGATACCCTACATTCAGAAGTGAACATTATAAACTTGTAAACTACAAGTCAAGGATGTATTTTACAAGGTTTCTACAAATTCTTCCATTTTCTGAGCCCAAAATGTGAATGTTCTTTCTAATATACAAATCTGTACAACAGAAAAGCAGTGCTATTTCAAAGAGCCCAGTAGAGGTCTGTACAACATTCCTGCTCAACCTCCCTCTCTCTCTCTCTCTCTGAAGTTGTCGGGACAGTTTTCCTTACCACGCGTTATCACTTGCTTTAAACAGACTTGGCAGGCAATCTAATCCTCCCTGAAAAGGTCAGTGCCATTTTAACTGCCTTTCAATCACATTATGCATGGTGCAGCACACGTTCTTTGCGATGCCTCCAGCTCTTGTCTAGACTGGATCAATACCTGAGCGATATCACTAGAGGAATGACACATGATGCCAATCGACCCAAAATCCCTAAATGGAACTGAACAGAAGGGAACAACTGGCCGCCTCTGACCTATCGCTACCTAATCTACTTAGTCCCATCTGCTCAGGCCGAAATAACAACCAAAGATTTCCTCAGTCAGTGGCTTGCAGTGAGCGGGGACTTGCTCAGGCAGAACAACCCCCCCCCCCATCAGCTTTGAAGTCACATTACAAAGCAGGTATGAAAGCACAGCATCAACCATTTTCTGATGCCATCATTACTTTCTTATCTGCTTGCTCATTCCACAGTTACTATAGTTTCATCCACAGTATGTCAATAGTCTGCTATCTGTAAGCAGCCTCAGTTAGTTACTGTTCAGTCACTTTCTTTAAACTGCAGTGAATCATTTAAAGATGATAGCCCTGGTTTAGGCTGAATCAATTCAATTTTTGGATTAATGGATTTATTACTTTTTCTCTAAAGTGTATGATACTCTGAATAAAAACAACATGTTTAAGGTGATGTAAATGGAAGCAAAGCTTTGAAATATCAGTGATCCTTCTATTTAAAATATTGGTGGTTGTCGTGTTCCTTGTCATTTTAAAATGGTCAAAATGAATATTGGAATGGCATAAAACAAAAATCATCAAAGCAGCCTGTTAGCCAGTTGCTAAGGGAATAAGTAGCTATACATTACATTCTCGAGCACAACATTTTACCGCTTCTTTGTGCTATAAAACTATTCAATAGCATGAAGAATATCTCATTAACAACTACTAATGTGAGCAGAACTAATTCCAGAAACAAAAAAATGTAGAGAGGGAATACGCAACATAATTTCAGCTACAAATGAATATAAATTTGGGACAGCAACAGTCACATTTCAGAGCTCTAGCAATGATGCTATGCAACAGATGACAAATTTGAAGCAATCAAAAAGTCTTATGAACACTTTCTATGAAATGACCTTGCTCAAAATGTCTATTATACCTGAAATGGAAAGCTCGCTTTGAGTGAACTACAACTATACAGTTAAAATCCTAAAATAGCAATCAGTAGCACCAATCAAATTATAAAACCTATGGGCCAGCATGCTACTTTCTTTTAAAAATATGCCTATGTTTTGTATCCATCTAGAACAGTGTACCAAATAACTTATAGTTCAAATTTGCTGAGCTTAAAATATTTTGCTCCAATTCATTCCTGCACCTTTAAACAAAATAATCTGGTCCAATAATGAGACCATGATGTGGTTTCTTAAAGATTGTGCTAAGCATACATTCACGTCTTTTCAAGCTAGCTAAGAATACCGACTTATTCTTCAGTCGACATGACAGGCCTAGCTGCGAAGCGCATCTGACACAAACTCTGGATCTTTCATTAGAAAAACGGTACAAATTGATCGTAGCCCTTGTACCTGCAATCCCCCTGGCAGCTCCCACTAGACACAGCTTTTTTAATATTTTATAACTTTTGAAATGAGACACTGTGCTCCTTGCCCTACCTCATTTAGGTAAAACAAGGGAGATAACAGGGAATTTTGTTTGACAAGCTCTCATTTCTCAGCTATTCTGCCCTCAGTGAGCCAAAAGCAGAGCCTCACTAAAATTACATTCCCAGGACTGGTCAAGTTAAGGTCAAATATTAGGAATGAACAAATGGCTTGATTTGACAGATTTCTTTAAAGGAAATTTACCAGCTGAATTTCAGTCTTTCTCACAAATTTCTGCAGAATAAAATCTTGCCATTGTTCATTAACTACAGAAGATGTTCATTAATGCTTTGTCAAAATCCATTTTACTTTCTCATAAAAAAATAAATGACAATTTTTCTAAAAATTTCAAATATGGAATGTGGTTGTCCTAATAACTATAACCCATCATAGCTACCCTTGAAAAGATTATATGAAGACAAAGAACCTTGCAACCCCCAGCTTTGTGGAAAGTAAAACAGCTAATGTTTCAGGTTGAAGACCCTTAACAGGAACTTGGGAAGGGAGAAAATTAGTCCAGAGAGGTGGGGAGGTTGAAAGTATAGTTACAACAAAGGAAATATCTCGTCTGTACCCGAAACCCTGAACTGATGTAGTCTGACCTACTGAGCGTTTCCAGCATTTTCGTTTTTTGTTGTTGTTGCAGCTTTTCAGTTTCTGCATTTCTTTGACTTTCATTTTCCCTTAAAAAAAATGGTGCTTTCTCAAACTTGTGCAGTCCACATTGTGCAGCAACCTTGCAATGTTGTTTATTTCGGGGACAGTGTTTGGAAATTTTTACCCAATTAATCTGAAAAATGGCAAAATAATTCATAATGATATGCAACTTAAATGAGCCGTTCAGTTGATATGCCTGCTCCCCTAGCTCTTCTTGGCTGAAGACAGCAAAGTACTTGAAGGTACTACTAACAAAGCTTTGTCAAGTTGCTATAGTATGTCTATATTATACATTTTGGAACAGTGTGCCAATGGTGGAAAGAGTAAATGCTCAAAGTGGTAGTGTAGGAATGAACTGCAGATGCTGGTTTATACCGAAGATAGATCCAAAATGTTGGAGTCACTCAGCGGGTCAGACCCGCCTGATCCGCTGAGATACTCAAAGTGGTAGTTGTGGGTGCCAATTCAGTAGATGGTTTTTGATCGTGAATGCTGTTGACCAGGCAGGTGGACTGCATTCTATCATACTTCTAACTTGGCAATAGAAAGATTTTGTGAAGTCAGTGGAATTCCGAGATTTTGTCACAATAAATCCCTTTTAGGTAATACATCATTTTAAAGTTTGGAACTGAGCAACAATGAAGTTATGGTAATATATTTACAAATTGAGTGTAGTGCATGATTTGGAAAGAAAGATGCAGGTGGGAGTGCTCCCATTTCCAGTGTGTTTCTGGTCAATGCAAAAAGAGACAAATTTTAATGGGCGCACCACTGTTTACACACTGAATGGCAAGGACAGGTAGTTAGAATCTTTCTGGTTAAAGAAAATAATTATTGACAATTTAATAGTCTATTTTTTGCTGCATTCAGGTATGAACTGGTTCTTTTGCTGAAGAACTATGGATGGAATTCAACCACATTATTCTGAAAATAACTTACTACTAAATTCAGTTAACCGTGCCAGAGGACTAATGTTGGCTTAAAAAAAAAAAATTGGAATAAAAAAAAATGTCCTGGATCAATCTGTCAGGGTTTTAGGAAAATAATTTTGAGAAACTTCATGGTATGGCAATGCAGAGACTTGTGTGATGTGTTAGGAATCCTCGTCGAATCAACATCATCAATTAACTAGATTAGATGTCACTTCAACCCAGGAAAATATGCCAAATCTGTAAACACCACCCCAGTCCTGTCCTGTCCCCACAGTGTTTTGGGAAGGTGATAGCTGTTATGTAAATGCAATGTCATGCTTTTTGTTTTGTTTTTATCTCTCTCTCTCTCTCTCTCTCTCTCTCTCTCAAACAAGACTATCAATCACTTTTTGACCAACATTTACTGGAAATTCTATGACATTTTTATTTAAATATCAGAACATCTTCTCTTCATCCAAGCTATTCATCCATCTGGTTTTGAACCTGGCCAAAAGTAGAAACCCCAGATGCAGATTGCATAGACAGCACCAAGTACTCTGCACTTTTCAAAAAGTTCAGAACATACAAAAGACAAGCAGCTTTCAAAAGCATTAATTTTAAATTGTCTTTTGGTGAATTATTATAAAAGTTTGATTAGCTAAACAATAAAAGAATAAACCTTCAAAATATTGCATACCACGAAAGCCACCTTCTAATAAGGTTGTAGCGCGTATTCTCTTCTGTCCACACCATTCATATTCTTCAAATCTGTTCCCGCTTGCACTTTCATTTTCTATGTCCACAGACTCATCATCATTTGTGTAAGAGCCATCTCTCTGTGGATTAAAATAAACCATTTGAATAATTAATGCTTTAAACAATTCAACTGGGCTGGAATATGCAGTTGCTCGTCAGCGGATCCATAAGGAACCAGTGGCTACCTGCAATGCATGTGGCAATGCGCTCTGGTCATCCATGCTCCATAAAACATGGAAATTGGGAATGTGCAGGATGTCCGTTATATCCTCTTCTGACTTCCCTCCCGACCCACACAATCTATAAATTGCTGGAATTAAGGGCTGGATATACCTCATATCTAACCCCTCAGCTTCACGCCATCCAGGTGGTGCATGTATGTAGGTTTATTTCAATGTATACATGATTGCTGTTTAAAGTGTTTTGAAATACATTTATCAATATTTTAATATTGTCTATTTACTTATTTCTTCCTGAATGTTTCAAGTTCTTTAATGTTCTTTGATCATGGAAATGGGCCTGTTGATGGCACGTTGTCAGAAGACCATTGAATCTATCAATATGCTCTCTAAAGGCAGGGCCTATCTATGTTCACGTACTGTGCGATCTGCTGTCTTACGGAAGGGCTGCAGAAGGAACACTGCAGAAAGTTTGGTTCATGTAGCCACTAAAGAATATAAAGCCTCTTTATATTCAAGGTTGGGTCTGCAGATTCCAGTTCATTGAGTTGTCTTCAATTTACTCACTTGCTGTTCTTTGCAGAAAACTGATTTCAGTTCAAGAAGTAATTTATCCACTTGCGTAATACTATCAATTCCTCAAATAGTGCTATCTCAGATAGAAATTCTAGTTATCACTTCTTACATTCACTGCTCAATAAATAATATTTATTTTTTATGTAAATTACAGCCACATGATGCCCATATTTAAAAAAAACTGCCACTATTATTTTCCATGCGCCTTTTTCTGTGGTTTCCTCCCCAAATCGGTAATAATTGATATTAGAAATCTGTGCACCCCAGAGGGTAATTGTATGGACTGGCTGCATTTTCCTTCTGCTTCTCTGCGTTTTATTGGAACAATTGAGAGAATATTTATGCAAAGTTGCATACTTTGGATAAATGAGATAATTCCTAAAACAGAATTCAAATTAAAAGTTATGAAATTTATTGTAAATTGATTCAAAGGAAATCAACCACTGCACCTGAAATATGCAGATTGATTCAACTACTCTGGAAGAAATTTGGAAGAATTAGAATCAACTAATTTGGAAGAAATGTTGTTACTTTTCTAGATTTTAGATATTATGAACTTAAAATGACTTTTTTACGATATCTATATTTTTTCCTCGACATCTTGATATGTTATCTTATTAATAGGACCTGCTTACATACTAAGTAAACTCTACAGAGCTCCTAAATAAAAGCAGTGAACTTTATACATAAAAGATTGAGCATCCACATACCTATTTGCATTTCCCATACTTATTTTGATTCAATTGTTAACTTAAAAAACAAAAATTGCACTTGGTTTCATTTGATAACAGAGATAGTGGATAAAAATTTATCGGGGTAAGGGTCATGTGATAAGGAAAGGAACAAATATATACTTATCATAATGAAAACATTCTGACAACATATAGCAAATAATATTATAAATAATAGCAATAATTTCTAAAGTATGGCAGCTTCAAAAGAACTCATTTGGCCCACAAGGCCAGCCTGGTTCTGTAAAATAGCTACACAATTAAGTCCACATCCCCAGTGCTATCTTCTCACTGCCTGGTAGCCCAAAGCCTTTACACTATCTACCAGGAACATGTCAAAAATCTGATGGAACGTCTACTCCATTACTGAAAGTTACCAGTATATCCTCTCAGATAGTGTACTCCTGACCATAACGATATACACCATTCAAGAAAAAGTAGCCAATTTGACAAGCAACTTAACCCCCACCCGAAATATCCACCACAAATACACTGGGTTTTCAGTGCATAATATCTGCAAAGTGCAGTTCAGCTTACAACCTACACATCCAAAAAGGATACGGCCACATGGGCCTGACTTTGAAATAAATAGCTGTATGTTCCTCAGTGGTTTAAGTCCAAAAGCTCTTCACAAATGATGGAATAGCTTCATCAGCAGGACTTTGGCAGCTCAAGAATGGCAGCTCAATCCTATTTGGGATAGGCAACCGACGTTGAACTTGTTAACTAGCAACATATCTTGTTAAATAAATTAAAAATTATGAAAATATTTCCTTAGATTGTATGCTAATGTAGAGGGAGCAAAACAAATTATGCTGACTGGAGAAAGCAAAGACTAGAGGCTGAACCTCAAGGATAAAATTAGTAAACACTTCTATGTGATAGGGATAGGAAAGTGATTTATCGTTCTTCTGCAAAAACTATTGACAATGGGTCAACCATAGGTTTTAAATCTTAAACAGATTTTTGTCACCCATAGGTGTTAAGAGTTATGAGGTAAATACATAGTGTTGGATCAAAGAGCACCAATGATCTCACTAACTGCCAGAAAAGGCTTGATAGGCCTGGAGCAGTAAATAGCGTATTCATACTCAAATGGTTGCATAGAATGGAAAAGATAAGTACATTTAAAACGGTGAGGGAGTGAAAGATGTTGGCATTCAGAGTGACCCCGTATTCTACACAAATCACTGAAAGTTAATGTACATGTATAGTAAGCAATTAGAAAGGCAAATGGTACATTGCGTTTATTCCAAGAGTAGATATCTTACTGAAATTATGAGTGCCAACGTGACAGCATCTATCCGGAATATTGCATGTCTGCTTTGTTTTAGGAGGAGAGGTTACATCAAATTATCCCGAGTTTGGAAGATTACCCGAGAGCAACAAAAAAACTACAGTGCATTCAGAAAGCATTCAGACCCCTTCACTTTTTCCACATTTTGTTACGTGACGGGCTTATTTTACAATGAATTAAATTATTTTCGTTTTTTTTTTAAATCATCAATCTACTCACAATACCCCAGAATGAAGAAGCGAAAACAGGTGTTTAGAAATGTTTGCAGTAATTAAAAATAAATAACTGAAATAACATATTTACATAAGTATTCAGACTCTTTGCTATGACACTCAAAATTTATCTTAGGTTCATCCTGTTTCCATTGATTATCCTTGAGATGTTTCTACAACTTGATTGGAGTTCACCAGTGGTAAATTAAATTGATTGGACATGATTTTAAAAGGCACACACCTGTCTACATAAGGTCCCACAGTTGACAGCGCATGTCAGAGCAAAAGCCAAGCCATGAAGACGAAGGAATTGGCCGTAGACTTCCGAGACAGGATTGTGTCGAGACACAGATCTGGGAAGGGTTATCAAACAATTTCTGCAGCAATGCAGGTCCCAAAAAGCACAGTGGCCGCTGGCATTCTTCAATGGAAGAAATTTGGAACCACCAGGACTCTTCATAGAATTGGCCACCCGGCCAAACTCAACAATCGGGGAGAAGGGCCTTGGTCAGGGAGGTGACCAAGAACCCGATGGTCACTCTGACAGAGCTCCAGAGTTCCTCTGTGGGGATGGGAGAACCTTCCAGAAGGACAAATATCTGCAGCAAACCACCAATCAGGCATTTATGGTAGAGCGGCCCGACGGAAGCTACTCCTCAATAAAAGGCACATAACAGCCTGCTTGGAGTTTGCCAAAAGGCACCTAAAGGACTCTCAGACCATGAGAAACAAGATTCTCTGGTCTGATGAAAGCAAGATTGAACTCTTTGGCCTGAATGCCAAACGTGACGTCCGGAGGAAACCAGGCACTGCTCATCACCTGGCCAATACCATACCTACGGTGAAGCATGGTGGTCGCAGCATCATGCTGTGGGGATGTTTTTCAGCGACAGGAACTGGGAGACTAGTCAGGATCGAGGGAAAGATGAATGGAGCAAAGTACAGAGAAAACCTGCTCCAGAGCATTCTGGACCTCAAACTGGGGCAGAGGTTCACCTTCCAACAGGTCAACGACCTGAAACACACAACCAAGACAAAGCAGGAGTGGCTTTGTGACAAGTCTGTGAATGTCCTTGAGTGGCCTAGCTAGAGCCCGGACTTGAACCCGATCGAATATCTCTGAGGGACCTGAAAATAGCTGTGCATCGACACTCCCCATCCAAGCTGATAGCTTGAGAGGATGTGCAGAGAAGAATGGGAGAAATTACCCAAATACAGGCGTACCAAACTTGTAGCGTCATACCCAAGAAGACTCGAGGTTGCCAAAGGTGCATCGTCAAAGTACCGAGTAAACGGTCTGAATACTTATGTAAATGTGATATGTTATTTATTTTTAATTACTTTGCAAAAATTTCTAAACACCTATTTTTGCTCTTTTATTATGGGGTATTGTGTGTAGATTGATGATAAAAAAAATGAATGTAATCCATTTTAGAATAAGGCTGCAAAATAACAAAATGCGGAAAAAGTGAAGGGGCCTGAATACTTTCTGAATGCACTGTATCTTGGGGCCTGGCAGCGTAAAAACAAGAATAATGTTTCCATGGCTCCAGAACAAGTGACCCCTGTCTTACAGCTGATTGGTGAACGTAAATCCACCCTAACAAAATCCACAGTTCACTATCCCATTGTTGAAATCCAGAATAAAAATGTTTTCTGAAAGAATTTGTGAAAAAGTAAAGAAACACAATTTTTCTCAACTCGCTTCTCTTGTGCACGTGAAGATGACATGCCGCTGGATTGCAGAAAAAGCACAATCCTTGTTAGAAACGTAGCCCTTCCTTCCTTCCCCTGGAACCCCTGTGGTCCTCTGTAGAAGTACAAGGGATGAACCTCACAGAATAGGAATCAGCCATTCATGAGTGAGAGGTATCACTTCACCCCGAGGTTAGTGAACCTTTGGAATTTTCTATCCAAGAGTGCCAAAGAGGCTCAGTCACAGAATATATTCAAGACGGAGAATAACGGAATATTTGTCGGAAAATAACAATAGTGCAGGAAAGTGACGCTGAGGTGAAAATAATCAGGCAAGATTTCACTGAATGGTAGAGCTCCCACAGATACTATTATATTTTTAAGTCATATTTCCATATTCCTATCCCACCTCCTGACTGCAATCATAAAAGCCTCAACCAGATCACACCTCTCAACTCATTGAAGGGACTGCCAACTGTACCTGCTGCTAAAGGACTCCAAATTCAACCTACTACTCAGACAGCAGATCTAACCAAGGGAGTAAGGTGTTAAGAACCTTGGCTTATCCGTCTGCTCAAAATTCATTTCCTCTGCTCTGACCCACTTTAAATCATTACGATGATTTTTGTCCATCCGTGGATTCAACAGTGTTTATGTGAATTTCCATTAACAATATTTGGAAAAGTTACATATTTCTTTTTCTAACTGTCCCATCGTCAGATGGATTTGTTTGATGGCAGGCAAGGAGTTAAAATATAATGAGCACTCCTTTACATACTGAAACACTGTAGCACACTAAAACAGCCAATGTACTGTTTCTTGAAGTCCAATGATTAAATCCAATGATTAAAACAAGTACATAAAAAGTTAAGAGTTACCTACACTAAAGGAACTCTACTCTGCTAGGAATATAAATTAACACTAAAAAAATTGATATAAATTGCTGCTACTTTGCCATTTTTAACAAAAAAATTAAAAATGGGCCCCATTAAATATTTGCAGGATGATGCATATTTGTTTGGAATGCATCTCTGGATGCTTTCAAGAGAGAGCTAGATAGGGCTCTTAAAAATAGCAGTCAGGGGATATGGGGAGAAGGCAGGAACGGGGTACTGATTGGGGATGATCAGCCATGATTACATTAAATAGCGGTGCTGGCTCGAAGGGTCGAATAGCCTACTCCTGCACCTGTTGTCTATTGAAATTTGGAAACAATTTTTATTACCAGTAATATTTACATATCATTGCCTCATAGTTAAAACACTGTGGCATGTGATGTGCTCTGCATCATGCCACCATTTTACAGTGATCGGATGTATGAAATTGTTGGCATGACATGTTATTATGAAAACGCAAGCGGTCTTTTCCGTCTCAATTATGTGCAGAAACTACATATTAAAGGAGTTCATTCTTACATCTATTTAGTTTTGCGTTTGATTTTAAATCTTACCTTATTTTGAAGCTCAGGATATACAAGAGGAAATTAGAAAATCATTCTGTGTTGTGCCAGATTGAAAATGGAACAGGTGGCAGATAGGATGATATCAAATGGTTTTGTGGCAACAAGCATCCAATCCTCTGTTCTAACAGTGGGATGGGAGAGAAGTGAAGGAGTAAGGCAGTACAGAGTCTGGGGTAATTAAGATTCTTTAGAATCTGCAAGCAGAAAGGTATGAATGTGGAAATGAGAGCGGTAACATATGTTATTATGCTTTTGACGATACAAAGAAATTATTCCAGGTGAAGAGAAGAGGAAGATCTGCGGTCATGATGTCTGAGAGCATTTAATGTATTATTGCAGGCAAGGAAACAGGCTCTATTTTACAAGCAGCTGACGGGCTGGATGTTTTGGAGGATAGATGTTGGGCAGATATTTGTTTTTGGAAGGGCGATAAGGTTTGGAATTTTAACAATATGGCATTTTTCATAATTTAGCAAGAACCGGTGAAAGTTCAATTGTGCTCTGATGGTGAAAGAAACAAAGAATTTATGCAGACAAGAGGTGATTAAGAGGCAAGTGAAGGGAATAAAATAGGCATGCTGAATGAAATAGGCACAGCAGGAAAGGCTGGGTTGGCCTTGGGTTATGAAGGATCACAGAGATTTGGTGGCACTGAAGAGATGTTTGATAGATGCAAGAATACTGGTAGAACATAATGGATATTACTACTGGTATGAGGGCTGTAGGTCTGGGAATATTGCCAAGGATCTGGAACAACAGAAATAAATTCATATCCTAATAGAAAGGCATTCCACAAATGTTTTGCCAGCCTTCTGATGCAGTACGAGCGGGAAAAAAAGCTTATTGATGCCCCAACATGCCCATCAACTACCTGGTCCAGGCAGGCTTCCACATGTCTACTCATCTCCTCCACAGATCCAGAGAGCGTCTCATTGCATAGTGGACATACCTGGCCATCGTCTGAGGCCTTCTTCCTCTTGTTTTTCCCTATCCGTGCTGAAAGACAAGAAAGAAATACAAATTTACTATCAATATTCTTTCTAGCAAAATACTTCCAATAACCCAGATATAATTTTAAAATGCATTATATCTTTACAGCAGCTGGATTATAAACAAAATGCTTACAAACATATTTAGAAGGGAATTAATACATTTCAGCAGACCACTACTCAAGAGTCTAGTCAAAGTATATCCCACCAAAAGTGTTCAGTACACTATATTCTCACAAGTGTACTGCTCATAGACAAAATGCCTCCAATAAAATAATGACTATGTACCACACACAGCATTGCTATGAGGGTTTCTACAATGTTAAAGTTGGTTCCAAGGATGAAGCTACTATGTGATAGTCTACGCTACAGCAAGGCACCCAATATGGCAACCTAAATTTTGCTCAACCATTCAAACCTTTTTTTTTAGGATACTCCATTATTCTGGATTACTTTTTCTTTCTTAAACAATCCCATTTAAAAACAACATATAATTGATGATCTATCTTGTAATTCATGCGAGCTTAATGCACTTATATTAGAATGGTTATTTAGTCATTACTGAATTTCAAAAAATAAATCTGTGCTTGCAAATAAGCAGAGCAACGACAGCAAATTGTCAACATATCAATAATAACAATCTTCTGACTGCTAAATTAAAGTCACTGAACAGTTTAAACAAGGAAACTAAATTAAATCATACAGTTAGCAATATATTGTTGCCCAGTTTATTAGGAGGTTATGGTATTAGCCTCGTGCTTAGAAAAAATATTGTTAAATAGTATGCATACACTGTGGGAAGATTCAAATTATGTAGAAACTCCCTTTCCTCACAACATTTTCTGCTCTAAAAGGTGCAGAGAAGATTTAAATAGTATGAAATATTGATTACAATATTGCAGTATTTAATTTAGATCAAATTTTCATCAGATGCACAAAATATACAACTTGTAATTTTTTTCTGTTAGTTTACTCAAGCTATGTATGTATATTAGATGCAGCATACAGATCCTTAGAAAATACATCCTCCTTGAGTTCTACTCCGATGTATTCCTACAGCACATTGAACATCCATGTCTGCCAATGGTGGTTTCAGAAGGTTATTCTCAGCAACAAAGTCCTGCACAGATGTTAAATTAGCTGATCTTTACATGACCTAGCTCATACTTGCGAGGGTGATATTGGTGAGGAGCTTTAAACATACAATGATAAAAAGCAAATCAAATAACGAAGAGAAATGACTGAAAGAAGTTTAATTACAGACGGTTCATGTTCACTAAAACTCCACACAATTCACTAAAAATAAACCTTCACAAAGCTTTACATTTCAGAGACTGATCATTCTATGAAAGGCTATTAAAGTACTTGATGTCACAGTTCTTCAAATACATTTTAGACAAATTTCCACAAGATGAAGCACTGATTACAAGATAAAACTAATTATTTCAGAAAATAATTAATGGGTTAGGGTCTCCTGGTGTTTGCCTCTAGGGAAAGCTGAAGAGCATTTTTTTTTTCTTCCAATTTTGGGGATTATTGAACTGGCTCATGGTCATTTTACTCAGGCAGTAGGGGGTTGCAGTTTATAGAATCAAATATTGTCACTCAAAGCTCAATGGTTCAAGTTCTCCTTCAGGAGCTCAAGCATAAAATCTAGACAAAAGTGTGAGTGCAGTACTGCATGAGAACTGCACTGTTGAGATATCATCTTTCAGGCTAGTTTTAAAATCCCAGCTTCATCTGTGATCTGTGACAGATGTAAAATTCTTGTTATTTAAGGAAAATCAGATTATTAATCCCTCAACATATGTTACTGAACCTATTATTTGACTATCATCATTTTCAGTTTATTAATACCTTACTGTATAAGAATGATATTATTGATGGAAACCTTTTTGTAATATGTGGCTTTTGTTGTTTAAAAATTTTTTTTTTGTTTTAATCCAAAAAGAAACCAGGGGCAAGTTCAAAAAGGTCTAATTACTTTGGTAATGCAGAGTAATAAATTTTAAATAGAATTGGACCATGATGATCAAGTTATGGCAGATGACCCTTTACCACAAAACTGTGGGGAGGTCAAAAGGAAAGCTCTCAAGAATAAATGCAAAGACCCTCATAAGCCAAGGTCTTATACAATCTGGGTTGTTTCAAATAACTCAACTTCACTTAACATTACATTCAACTAAGAATTGACAGTTGTGTTTGAAATGTCTGGTAATCACCTTTTTTGCCTTAAACTTAGTTAAAGGCGACAAAAGTGCAGTTTCAATTCCAGCTTGTCATAATCTAGTTTGCATTACATTGTTAATTTCTGGTTCAAACTTCAATTTCACTATGTACATCGGTAATTTAGAATTCTATTCCAATAATTAGAAATTCCAATAATTAGGAATTACTACTCACTCATAAACTTTTCTCCGTTCAGGTTTAACAAATGGTTCACTCAAACAAAAGTGATGCATCCTTTTTTTTCTAATATTAAAAGTCAAGGTATCTGTTCCAACCTGTCTGAAAATTTCCTTTCAATTAATAAAATAAATAATCTATCATGACAATTAGAGTGTTCATTTAAATAGTAATCAGACAGCAGATTTAATGTGTTGCAGTTACAAAACCAAATTATTTCTTCAAACTGTTTCACTTGACAGTCTCATTCCAAAATTGTCCTTCCAATCCCCAGTGCCCATTGTACAAATTTATGAATTTTCTCTTCTCTTATTCTTTTCTTTAAAAACTGTCCTGCACATAATTAGAAATTTAACACCGCAGAACACTGCCTATTACACTGTAATTCTTTGTTCTTCCTTAACTGCAAATTGAGTGATGCTACATTAATTTTTAGGTACAAGTAATATCAAAAGTAAAAGGAGGGGAGGGGGAGGTGGGAAATCCATCTATGGCTATATGCAGATTATTCAGCTGTCTCTGACTAAATGCTAAATGAAATATCTCTGCTCTAATCGACAATGTACTCTCGAAAGGCTCGGCTGAATAGAAAAACCCAGCTCAATTACGCAGGACCCACTGGTGTAACTACTGCTGAATTCTTAATACACCAGGCTCCAGAAAAATGTTATTCTTACACTGTATTCTACAGAGTGAAATCTGATAGCACATTTCTGAAACAGAAAGATATTGTAACTCTGGACCAGCTTCGAACTAATGATCACAGAATAGTTATGTGGACAACTGAAACAAAACTTTTGGAATACGTCTAAAAATCACTACTTTGAATACTGGTCTTTCTTTCTGAAGAAATAAATTTGGAGACAAATATTTAACAGAAATAAATTTTCTGTTAGTGCAATACGAAAAGGAAGTCCTCATCAGAAAGGGCACTCACGCTATATTTCAGATTTTCTTGACTCTGTTAACTTACATGGAACAATTGAAAGACAGCTGTTCAATTTTTAACAGTGCCATGTGATATATACGAAAACAATCCAAATATGGTCGAGCTCTTACTGCCACATTGAGTTTACATTAAAGGGGAGTTGTCAGTATCTAATTTTAATCTTTTTAAGAACTATGTATAAATCCTGTTCAGTCAACAATAGCAAAGCTTTTTTGTACTTGAAATGTGTCACCAGACCTTTGGATTCTGACGACAGATAAGCTCTGGCCTGTCATTTCAGCTTTCTCTTTGGTGCTCATTGAGAAATAATTCTTGAAGATCTAATTTTCTTGTTAACCAACCCTCTCCATTTCAAATAACAGATCACATACTATACAACTATAATTATGCCGATGAACAACGGCATTTAATCATCTAATAATCCAAGCACAAACTTAACGTTAAGAAGATGGTGAATGTGAATTAGTTTCAAGCAGCATTGCCAAATAGCATCAACTCTGCTCTTGACATTTTAAATATAATCAGAATCATTACTTATCAACTCTTCGTTTTCAGATATAATTCTTGTACAGACAAAATGCTTCTCCCACAGTTGAGTAGATACTTGTGAGCTTATCTTTGACCCAATTACAATAAAAATGAAATTGCCAGCTCCATGATAAAGCCAAGAGTGAACTAATAAAGGAGACAAAAGAGACAACAGATGCTTGAATCCTGAGCAAAAAACAAACTACTGGAGGTACTCAACGGACGAGGAGGCATCTGTGAGGGAAAGTTAAGAGACAACGTTTTGGGTTGTGGCCCACTTCAGACTGGTGGAGTAGATGGAGAGATAACTGAGAGAAAGAGGCGAGAAGGGGTGAAGCATGAATTGCCAAGTGACAGATGGAGGGGTGATTGGCAGATGAGTCAGATATGGTGGGGAAGGGGGTGAAAAGAAGAGTGGGGACGATAACCAAGATGTAGACACAAGAAATGGCAGATGCTGGAATCTTGAGAAAGAACATTGGATGAACTAAGCAGGTCTTGCAGCATCTGTGGAGTGAATGGGTTGGCAATGTTTCAGGTCGGAACCCTTCTTCAGACTCAAGGTTGGAGATGATGTGGAGAAGACGAAAAAGGTACAAATATTGAAGTCTGCTAAGAAAGGAAGGTGGGGAATGAAATGTAGAAATAGAGAGGGGAATGGTGGGTAGAAGGAATTGTCGGGGTGGAGTGACCTGGAATTGGGAGGGGTGGATGATGAATGGACGGGACATGGAGGAGGCAAAAGGAACTGGGTGACCAGGGCAGTAGGGGGTCTGGAATGGAAGGGGTTGCGGGAGGAAGGAGTGGGCGAGTGCCAGGTAAATATGAAGGAGGAGACAGTTTTCCTGCAAATTGGAAAATCAATCTGAAGAATGAGCCCCACCCGAAATGCAGCCTGCCAATTTTTTATAAATGCTACCTGACCGGATAAATTCCTTCAGCAATTTGTTTTTTTGCTCAGGGAACGAACAAAGGCAGGTTTAACTTTACTTACCTGACACCCCTAACGCATAATACTTCCAGGAATACCATGTCTAAAACAATTATGACTGAATTAATTAGAAGTGATTACACTATCATCATTAATTAATTATCTGGTAATCACATTCCTGTGTACTTTAAGATCTGGGTTGCACTGACAGAATCTAGCCCCAATCGGTCGGTGCCTGTCGGTGAGGTAGGCTATTTATTCAGACTGATTCATCGTGATGTTTCTGGTTCACATAATATTGTAAACTACATCAAAAGACCACATTGTTAACCCCTCTATAAGTCTATGGAGGCACTTGAGCACTGTTGCCTAAGATGACAGAAGGGAAAGTACAATTTCTTTTTCGCAACAGGGTATGTTCAGAACAAAGACTAATTATTTTTCTTCTTTTAAGTGACCTCATTGAATATTATTGACACAGATTAGACTTGCAATTCTCTCTCTATTATTTCCCATTGCAAACTTGAACATCATACACCATCTTCCAAACAGGAAAAATCCTAAATGCAGAATATTTTTTTTCCTGGTTGGAATTTGATACTTACAGGAGATGATGAATATTATTTATGCATCTTGATACAATGACATAAGGGAGTCACAAAGAGTCAAAAAGTTCCAAGCCCTGCCATGTTCGCAATTTAAACATTCTTGAGTTACCACTTTTTTTAAATCACTTTTTATAGAAACGTAGTTTCATATAGAAACATAGAAAATAGGTGCAGGAGTAGGCAATTCGGCCCTTCGAGCCTGCACCGCCATTCAATATGCTCATGGCTGATCATCCAACTCGGTATCCCGTACCTGCCTTCTCTCCATACCCCCTGTTCCCTTTAGCCACAAGAGACACATCTAACTTCTTCTTAAATATAGCCAATGAACTGGCCTCAACTACCTTCAGTGGCAGAGAATTCCACAGACTCACCACTCTCTGTGTGAAAAATGATCTTCTCATCTCGGTCCTAAAAAATTTCCCCCTTATCCTTAAACTGTGACCCCTTGTCCTGGACTTCCCCAACATCGGGAACAATCTTCCTGCATTTAGCCTGTCCAACCCCTTAAGAATTTTGTAAGTTTCCATAAAATCCCCCCTCAATCTTCTAAATTCTAGCGAGTACAAGCCGAGTCTATCCAGTCTTTCTTCATATGAAAGTCCTGACATCCCAGGAATCAGTCTGGTGAACCTTCTCTGTACTCCCTCTATGGCAAGAATGTCTTTCCTCAGATTTGGAGACCAAAACTGTACGCAATACTCCAGGTGTGGTCTCACCAAGACCCTGTACAACTGCAGTAGAACCGCCCCGCTCCTATACTCAAATCCTTTTGTTATGAATGCTAACATCCCATTCGCTTTCTTCACTGCCTGCTGCACCTGCATGCCTACTTTCAATGACTGGTGTACCATGACACCCAGGTCTCGTTGCATCTCCCCTTTTCCTAATCGGCCACCATTCAGATAATAGTCTACTTTCCTGTTTTTGCCACCGAAGTGGATAACCTCACATTTATCCACATTCGATAAGATTCGTCAGACATGATTTATCTTCGTAAATCCATGCTGATTTTGTCCAATGATTTCACCACTTTCCAAATGTGCTGCTATCCCATCTTTAATAACTGACTCCAGCAGTTTCCTCACTACCGATGTTAGACTAACTGGTCTGTAATTCCCCGTTTTCTCTCTCCCTCCCTTTTTAAAAAGTGGGGTTACATTAACTACCCTCCAATCCTCAGGAACTACTCCAGAATCTAAAGAGTTTTGAAAAATTATCACGAATGCATCCACTATTTTCTGGGGCTACTTCCTTAAGTACTCTGGGATGCAGCCTATCTGGCCCTGGGGATTTATCGGCCTTTAACCCATTCAATTTACCTAACACCACTTCCCGGCTAACCTGGATTTCACTCAGTTCCTCCATCTCATTTGACCCGCGATCCTCTGCTATTTCCGGCAGATTATTTATGTCTTCCTTAGTGAAGACAGAACAAAAGTAGTTATTAAATTGGTCTGCCACGTCCTTGTTCCCCATGATCAATTCACCAGTTTCTGACTGCAAGGGACGTACATTTGTTTTAACTAACCATTTCCTCTTCACATATCTATAAAAACTTTTGCAGTCCGTTTTTATGTTCCCTGCCAGTTTTCTTTCATAATCTATTTTCCCTTTCCTAATTAAGCCCTTTGTCCTCCTCTGCTGGACTCTGAATTTCTCCCAGTCCTCTGGTAGGCTGCTTTTTCTGGCTAATTTGTACACTTCATCTTTTGTTTTGATACTATGCCTGATTTCCCTTAATAGCGACGGATGCACTACCTTCCCTGATTTATTATTTTGCCAAACTGGTATGAACAATTGTTGTAGTTCATCCATGCAGTCTTTAAATGCCTGCCATTGCATATCCACCGTCAACCCTTTAAGAATCAATTGCCGTCTATCTTCGCCAATTCAAGTCTCATACCCTCAAAGTTACCTGTCTTTAAGTTCAAGACCCGTGTTTCTGAATTAACAATGTCACTCTCCATCCTAATGAAGAACTCAACCATATTATGGTCACTCTTGCCCAAGGGGCCACGCACAACAAGGCTGCGAACTAACCCTTCCTCATTACTCAATACCCAGTCTAGAATAGCCTGCTCTCTCGTTGGTTCCTCTCCATGTTGGTTTGGAAAACTATCCCGCATACATTCCAAGAAATCCTCTTCCTCAGCACCCCTGCCAATTTGATTCACCCAATCTATATGTAGATTGAAGTCACCCATTATAACTCTTTTACCTTTGTTGCATGCATTTCTAATTTCCTGTTTGATGCCATCCCCAACTCCACTACTACTGTTAGGTGGCCTGTACAGAACACCCACTAGCATTTTCTGCCCCTTAGTGTTTCGCAGCTCTACCCATATCGATTCCACATCCTCCAAGCTAATGTCCTTCCTTTCTATTGCGTTGATCTCCTTTCTAACCAGCAACACTACCCCGCCTCCTTTTCCTTTCTATCTATCCCTCCTGAATATTGAATATCCCTGGATGTTCAACTCCCAGCCTTGGTTACCCTGGAGCCATGTCACCGTGATCCCAACTATATCATAATCATTAATAGCTATCTGCACATTTAACTCATCCACCTTATTACGAATGCTCCTTGCATTGCTTCAGGCTTGTTTTTACAATGCTCTTACCCCTTATCCAATTATGTTGAAAAGTAGCCCTTTTTGATTTTTGCCCTGGATTTGTCTGCCTGCCACTTTTACTTTTCACCTTGCTACCTATTGCTTCTACCCTCATTTTACACCCCTCTGTCTCTCTGCTCACACATTTAAGAAACCCACCACCTCTTATTCTCTGTTTATTATGTTTTTCTTCTTTCCCCCCTACATATTGGGTCTGAGTGCTTCCCTTCTCTGCCTCCTGCCTCACACACTGTCTACTAGCTTTCTCTATTTGAGTCCCTCCCCCCCAACCGATCTAGTTTAAAGTCTCCCCAGTAGCCTTTGCAAATATCTTACATACCCAGCCAATATTCTGAACATTCTGCATGAATCAGCTTATATTTCCTCAACTGAAGACAAGTTGAGTAAAACTACAGAAGAGGAATTAGTAAAAATCAGTGGGGTTTCAAAAAATCTGCAAAGTCTGTTTTTTTTCCAGGCAGAGAACACATGTTGCCCACTTAAGTCCCAGCATTTACCTGTGGTGTCAGATGCACAGCAAAACTCAGTTGGCATAGTACTCTTAACAAACCTGCAGCATTTTTTTCTGCTTATCAGTCTATATTGCCATGTAATTCGATATTGAATTTACCAGATAGGCTAATGTTACTGTCTATGGAGGAGCAGGGCGGCTACTGAATTTCTACATTTCACTTCCCTAATGTTGTGGCCAAAATCTGCTGCCAATTTATTCTTTTAATAATGGTGAGCATCACATCTCTCTAATATTGATTTTCAAAATGCAAGTTTTCAGAAGTGTCAGAAAACAGTTGCAAGTGAATAATAGTATTATGTGCGGCAATGTGATTTTTAGGAAACCCACAATAAACGTCAAATAGCAGCCAATTCACATTCTAGTTTTAATATATGCAGAAGAGCATAAAATTAAAATTCTGACTGTCACGGTCTGATTAATTTCTCACTGAAGAGCATTTTGCCACATCATCACATCAATGAGTTGTGACAAGTATAGGAACTATTTTATCACAGGTCTTCACATTTTAAAATAGCCATTTTACTAAACTATTTAGAATCTCAACAAAATTAAACCCAAAAAAATAGATTTGATACTCCTGCTTCTATCTAATCGCTTCTACCTTGCATTTCAATTAAGTTAGTAAATTGATGTCCAAGGAACTACTGGAATTAAACCACTAATATATAATATATAAATCTGCCAATATAAAGGACACAAATATGAAGGACATAAAGCTACTGCCGTTAAGTTCCCATGCTGTCCCAACTTTAATCATAAATCTTCTTGAACACTCTTTTAAAAACAAGAGGCAGTGCCAGACAGACGGCTTCCTTCAGATTTTATTTTATGAATGTTATCTACCTTCAGAACCAATATAGTTTACCAATAAATCTGAATTAACCTTCTAGATTTTGCAAGAGGCCATGACAATAATAAATCAGGTAGGCTCCATAGCACTTATAAAGTTATCATTTAATGTCAGCTTTATGATGATATAATTCGGGATGGAAGCCAAGATTGGTTATAGCAACTGAAGTGACAATTTGATTCCAAATTACACTTTGTTCAAACTATATTTGGCTATCTGAAGATCAAGATCTCTAATTGAAAGAAATTCCTGAAAGTGAATTATATGTTCATCGGGTCAATTGTAGAATCACCACATGGCTTACAAACAGAATTCAGACAATAATGGATGGCGGCGGCAAAAGGTGAAGGGAAAAGTCAGCAGCTGTGAATGTTCCATAAGCTCATCTCTCACGCCTACAGAAAGCACTCTAAAGTTCTGTGATCAGCTCGGGAAGTGACCTCGGTGCAAGAAAGCGGAGGGGTGGCTGCCCTAGGCAATGGATGGGTCGTTTGCGAATAGTTGCAGGTCGTGCAGTGGCTACAAGCGCTGTAGCAGCTGGGTTAGCGAGTAAATCTAATGCAGCCTGCAGCACTGGACAGAAGTAACACCATCACACTGGGCCAGACCAACCCCTGCTTCATCTGTCCAGTGCAGGTAATTCCTTTATGTGCAGGATCTGCACTTCAATATTTGTCAAGATGATGGAAACAAAATTCAGAATCGGGGGTCTTGAAAGGGAACTAGTTAAATACTTGAGGCACCGCAATAAAGAGCAAGGGAATGAGAATGACTGCATTGTTCCACAAGAGCCAATACCACCACAATAGACTGAATGGTCTCTTACGCTGCTTTAACTAATTAATGATTCTACAGGGTTAAGAATTAGAATATATGGTATGGCGTGTCCAAATAATAAATGCCATTGGAAAGATTACCTGTACTTTTCTAATACCTACAGCATTCTATTATTGCTATGTCATGTCCATGTACACCAATCGTAGAGTTTTGGTTTTGAGACTGCCACAAGAAATCTTATTGTACTGAACAAGCTTATTCTATTGAATGCCTTATTGGAAAATTTGGAAAGCACGTGCACAGTGCTTTTTAACTTAACATCAATGCTAAACATATTGTACAGTATGTTAAGCTTTATCAGTTAGGAATTTTCACAGGGAATTGAATATTATCTAGTCTAATTCACATTTGTGGTAAGTGCATTTTTAAATATCAAAATTAAACTGGGTTTTCATCATCTTAAAACAAAACCATATTCTAGGAACAATAAATGCTCAAAATGTGAATTCAAGAGGATAAAAAAAAACCTAATATATACCACCAAAAATGAAACAGCTCATCAATTTTTAAGCAACGTATGCATTTTGGCGACAATGTTCAGCAATCCCATGTGAAAGACACCGTTGCATTTAATTGGATAAATTCTGATTAGGGTCAAGTTAATAGTCACAACAGAGATTCCATATTGACACACCTGACTGAACACAGAAAATGGCCTTTTAATATGCAAAATATACAGACTGACAAAGTCACTTTGCCTTCATATGGAGGATAAGAAGTCTCATCTGCTAATCTCTCTGGAACAAGTAAGGGAAGTTAACACCACATGTATAGAAATACTACGACAGAAAGGGCACAATGAAAAATCATGATGGTGAAAGGCTACATGTGCACCATTTGCCAGAGCTTTGTTTGCAAACAGCTCTGCTGATGCAATTAGCTACTGGGCATTTAAAAGAAAAAAGATTCATGAGGCTCAGCCAAATCACGTGCAGTGTTTAGTTATAAAACATAGAAACATAGAAACATAGAAATTAGGTGCAGGAGGAGGCCATTCAGCCCTTCGAGCCTGCACCGCCATTCAATATGATCATGGCTGATCATCCAACTCAGTATCCCGTACCTGCCTTCTCTCCATACCCTCTGATCCCCTTAGCCACAAGGGCCACATCCAACTCACTCTTAAATATAGCCAATGAACTGGCCTCAACTACCCTCTGTGGCAGAGAGTTCCAGAGACTCACCACTCTCTGTGTGAAGAAAGTCTTTCACATCTCGGTCTTAAAGGATTTCCCCCTTATCCTTAAGCTGTGACCCCTTGTCCTGGACTTCCCCAACATCGGGAACAATCTTCCTGCATCTAGCCTGTCCAACCCCTTAAGAATTTTGTAAGTTTCTATAAGATCCCCTCTTAATCTCCTAAATTCCAGAGAGTATAAACCGAGTCTATCCAGTCTTTCTTCATAAGACAGTCCTGACATCCCAGGAATCAGTCTGGTGAACCTTCTCTGCACTCCCTCTATGGCAATAATGTCCTTCCTCAGATTTGGAGACCAAAACTGCACGCAATACTCCAGGTGTGGTCTCACCAAGACCCTGTACAACTGAAGTAGAACCTCCCTGCTCCTGTACTCAAATCCTTTTGCTATGAAAGCTAACATACCATTCGCTTTTTTCACTGCCTGCTGCACCTGCATGCCTACTTTCAATGACTGGTGTACCATGACACCCAGGTCTCGCTGCAATCTCCCCTTTTCCCAATCGGCCACCATTTAAAATAATAGTCCGCTTTCCTGTTTTTGCCCACCAAAGTGGATAACCTCACATTTATCCACATTATACTGCATCTGCCAAACATTTGCCCACTCACCCAGCCTATCCAAGTCACCCTGCAGTCTCCTAGCATCCTCCTCACAGCGAACACTGCCCCCCAGCTTAGTGTCATCCGCAAACTTGGAGATATTGCCTTCAATTCCCTCATCCAGATCATTAATATATATTGTAAATAGCTGGGGTCCCAGCACTGAGCCCTGCGGTACCCCACTAGTTACTGCCTGCCATTGTGAAAAGGACCCGTTTACTCCTACTCTTTGCTTCCTGTTTGCCAGCCAGTTCTCTATCCACATCAATACTGAACCCCTAATACCGTATGCTTTAAGTTTGTATACTAATCTCTTATGTGGGACCTTGTCGAAAGCCTTCTGGAAGTCCAGATATACCACATCCGCTGGTTCTCCCTTATCCACGCTACTAAAAGCGTTAACAAAAACCTCAGTTTAAACACACACAGGCTAAACTCCAGAAAAGGAAGATCAACTTGGAATCTTCACATCATCTCTCAGATCTCTCACCATATCTGCACTGTGGCTTTCTGTTTACTTTTAATATACAACAATATCTCATTCAAATATGTAATTCAGATTCTGTAATTAATATTCCACAGGAACATTTGTCATATTTAAAATATACTAAAATGCAAATTTTGTGCAAAGTTGTAGAAGGCTTGCATATAAACTACAAAAATGGAACCAAGGTAGATAGTTCTTACGAGTTTGAAGCTCCTCTTCAGTTAGCACATACACAATGAATGGTTTTCTCCTTACCACTTGCTTCTACAGCTCCACGATGACAGCATTTGCAGTGTACAAAAGTTACATTTTGGGAATGTGGTTGCCTGGAGTCATTCATGGTGAACAGCAAGATGTGATCTTAACCAGTGAGGTACATGAAGGACCCAATTTCAGTACAGAATCAGTGGTGTGTCATTCCCCAAAGCTCTTTTCAGTGTTTTTCCACTGCAATGCTTCACTTTATCCCCCAACAAACACTCTATTGGAGTGGAGCCTGGGAGAGAACACTGACAGTGATTTGCTTTTCCTCACGATGAATATAGGCAATGTTGCAGAAACGCCATTCTAGTGCTTCTGCAGTGTAGTCATATGTGAGATGCTGGAAGATGCAGCAACCGAATTTGCACACCGATGTGGCCCCACTAAATGTAATGAAAGACAATTTTTAGAAACTTTGATTAGCAAATAGGTATTAGTACAAAGGAGAATTTCCCATAAACTTGTGGATTTGGCTTAGTAGTTACACTTTTTCCTTCCAGTTGAAGCATAAATTTATGGATGTGTACATAATCGAGGACATTAAACTGAAAAGATTGCAGCTACCATCTCACAGATAAAATGGCAAACTGGGACCCTCTTAATGTTCTACAGTAGTCTTGAAAGGTGGAACAGTTGTAAAGAGTTCCCACTCCACATTTAAAAACTATTCTGCCAAGTATAGCCCAGTATTTACTTGCTGGTCTAAAATCAACACCTTATTTTTTTTTATTTTCAGTCGAAAGAATTTGTATTTTTCAGGTGGGTATTATTTTGCTGAAGACCCTGCCTGAAAATGCCAATAGAATATTGTTGCATGTGTTCTTGGGAAGAGGGATTAAGATAATAAGCTAACAGTTTCCAGGATCCCGAATAAAGAAAATGTGGCCATTACAGGACCATACCCTGTAACTATAAAACAGAGCAAATTAAGAGCTTATTTTAAAGAATGCATTAATCATCAGCCAAAGTAATGACCAGAATCTGACCTAAATATCACTTCATAAGTATGGTTGAAGTACATTATTTTGGCATTTCCTAACTGACAGTACTAGTCTTGCAAACTTAGTTCACTGATATTTTCATCACTGTTCACCAATGGAACAAATTACTTTAAAAAAATCAATAGGCAGTGATGCATTAATCATCAGGAACCTTTTTACTATAAATATATCCAAATAAATTCTCACACCCAGAATGAAACAGATCAATTCAAAGTGAAACTATAACATATACCTCAAAGCAATAAGAGTACCCACCATTCCGTACAAGAAAGCATTATTTCCCAGGTATACTACAATTTAATGAAACCAATTCCTCTGCTACTTTGTGCTAATGAAGGCAAAGGCTGCAGCAAAATATAAATGAATTAACATAATAGCAAATGTTTTCTGCATATCAGGTTTTTCAAACAGTCTACTGCAACACAGCTAATGTAACAAAATGTCTTCACCCTCAGCTGTATGCCAACCCCACAAGTTTCATGCCCTTGCCAGAACCCCTACCATTTTACTGACCATCCCTATGGTTACCCAGAAATACTGCAAAACAGTTCCCCATTTGCAAAACATTAAGAATATCCATTTGTCTCAGGGGATATCTGCACAAACAAACTGATGTACCCTTTGTGGTTAATTAGGAAATGTGTTATTGATATGAACCCAAAGGAATGACAAGATGCAGACAGAATCGTGTCAATTGACATATCGTAGATGGTAAGAAGGTTGCCCTCATCAACCTTGTAGCCCTTGAGTCACAAGATGTAATTGGGGTGAGCCAAATTGTGAAAAGTGGTTATAAAATGCTGAGATGCATTGAAGATTTAACAGTCGACACATTGTATGCATCTAGATAGTGACGAGATATCCAGACATTTAAACTCCACCTCTGATGCAGATCTGTTGCAAATATTTCTGTGACACGAA
Organism: Okamejei kenojei; assembly: GCA_035221665.1. Lineage (NCBI taxonomy): Eukaryota > Metazoa > Chordata > Chondrichthyes > Rajiformes > Rajidae > Okamejei > Okamejei kenojei. The sequence continues at coordinate 54,184,646 of CM069140.1, read as the reverse complement.
CCAACGAAGAGTCATCTGCCCGAGCGTTTCTTTCTTTTTCTCTGGTGAACAACTAGGCTTGTGCCCAGGGCATCTCCATTACTATACAATGAAGGGCAGCAAACTAACAGCATTGGAACCAAACCAACCCAGTATTCCATTCAGCCATACACCATGCAAAAATAAGCCAACACAAAGTCAGCTATGCTTCAATAATAGGATTCTCACATCTAAAGACCACTGATTCTATTCATCTCAAAATTCTCACTATATAGATGCTACACTGTTAGAAGAGTTGAGCTGTGAATTAAAATAAATGCCTCTCAGGCTATTCAGATGGATGTAAACAATACCAATTCATTATTCAAAGAGCAGGGAATCAGTGTAATTGTCCCTCCAGTATTAACTCCACACCATCACCAATAAAACAACTTGTTCTTTGTAGCTACCTGGCTGTTTTTTTACCTGCAAGGCAACACCAAAAACACTTCAAAAGTACTTAATCCATTATCGTACACAAGAAAAGATTCAATGTAAATACTATGCCTTGCTTCCTTTCAATGTGACAACATTAAAGGGATAGAATTGGAAAAGGCTGGATATCTGCACGTTTTGGTTCAAAAGATTCTTAAAACGTAATGCCTTTAAAAGTGTGTAAAATCAGACCCTGATCTGTGGTATTAATATTTTACAAAAAGTGTAAATGACAGTGGCAATAGAGTGTTAAATCCTTCTTTGGTGTGTTATTGACCCTACCATCCTGCAACTGAGAGACAAGGGGCCTCAACATATTCCATACTACAGCTTGCAATGCACTGAGGTATAATTGCATGCTTTGAACTTTACTAAAGTGAACTGATAGCAGGCAAAAAAGAAATCATTTAAAACTGGATTTATGGAAAGGTGAGTTAGGGCAGCGATGTTGTGACTTTCACTTTTTTCTTTTCATCCTCTTCCTAGGCAGTCCCTTGGGATCAAAGAGATTTGCTCCATTCCGGTTCAATTGATTTAGAGGCGGCTAATTAGACCAATTAAGAACTAGAATATTCTGTCACAGGTTGGGAGATGGTGCATTCTATCTGAATGTCTGAAGAAGGGTCCCGACCCATAACGTTACCGATCCTTTTTTCCCCAAAAATGTTGCATGGCCCACTGAGTTACTCCAGCACACGGTGTCCATCATTCTTTCCAAGGTTTACTATGGCTTTTCCGTACACGCCCAAGAAATAGATTGGACATTTTCAATGCCATTCCAAATTTTCCTTCACTATTTTGTGTGACCGTTGGGCAGGAATTCCCACATATCAATGGAGATATTACACTTTCACAGGAGGCTTTGGGAACAAATATAAATCTTTCCCCCCCATCCACCATGAAATAACTCATGAGTATCTTTTTCAGGAGTCTGGTGTCAGACATGCGGACAATATGGTCTGGCCAAAGCCAAAGTAGAGATGCAGCCTTTGTTTGTTTATCCTGCCAATGGATGTCCAGGTTTCAGCATAAACAGTTTGGGTGGTATTTCCCCAATGCTGAGGAGGCTGTCACATGTAGCTCATGTCTCTGATGTGTGTTGGAGGGCTGAGAGCTCCAATGCCCAGAAGACCATAGGTTTTCTGCTGGATATTAGGTCTTGAACTTAAAGCATGGCTTTCCCCAGATGGGAAAGGCACTGGCAGCCTCATCTTTGATGGCAACCTTTGATTGAGACATGGCACCATCAAAAGTCACATTTTTCAAGATCAAATTATAGATCTTTATTATTAGAGGGTAGCATGGTAGAACTGGAAAAATGAGAAATGTAGTATTTTAGGTTACAGAGAGGGGAATAGATAGAGGAAAAAAGTGAATGTGGCACAGTCCAAACCTTCAAGGTAATAATCACATTAAAAAAAAAAAACAACAGCTACAGTGAGAGATATAGAAGTGTGATTTTCTGCAATTCCATAGTAAGCCTTGAGAGCTGTAATGTGCCCAGATGAAAGATGAGATGCTGTTTTGTGAGCTTACATTTGGACAATAGTCAGAACAATTGGAACCTAAAGACAGAATGAGAAAAGGATAGAGTTAAAGTGGCAGGTGACTAAAAGCACAGGGTTACCTTTGCATACTGCACTAAGATATTCATCGAAATCTTTGGTTTGGATGTTGTTGAAATCCAAGTAATGCTGAAGCTATACTCGATGAGCAAATAAAGGAAATTCTATCATAGATTTGTACCTTGTAGATTGTGGAGAGCTGTGCGATTAGTTACTTTACAAAGATCAACTCCGGCAGACATGGCATTTAGCTGACATCCTGTTAAGCAAACAGCACAATGGCAAATAATCAACCATTTTCCTCACAGTGCCAGAGGCCCAGATTCAATTCTGACCGCAGGAAGTGGAGTTTGCTTGTTCTCTATGTGAACATCTTTTAGTTTTTTTAGTGTAGAGATACTGCACGGAAACAGGCCCTTCGGGCCACCAAGTCCGTGCCGAGCAGCGGTTCCCATACACTGGCACTATCCTACACGCGGGACAATTTACAATTTTTACCAAAGACAATTAACCTACAAACCTGTAGGTCTTCGGAGTGTGGAGACCAGCACCAGGAGAAAACCCACCCAGTCACGGAGATAACATACAGATAGCACCCGTAGTCAGGATCGAACCAGTCTCCCCGACGCTATAATGGGCCTGTCCCACTTGGGTGATTTTTCAGGCGACTGCCAAGATGCCGGCAGTCGCCTGAAAAATTGGCAACTGGAATGGCGACTGTCAGAGTGGAACACACACACATCGCTTCCTTCACCAGCCTGTTATGTAAGATGGGAGACATGCAAGCAGGGGGAGCACTGTCTGAGTGAAATTCACACAATGCAAAGCCAATGCGATACAAACACACACACCGCGATGAACAGGAAGGTTGGCACTGTAATTAAGACGGCAAAAGTACAATGTATGGTAAGTCCTTTAAGGGGGGGGGGGGAGACAACGTTTAAGAAGGCAGAGATACATGACAGTGAAGCTCAGCGGACATTTAACATTACTGGTCGGTTATCCTTGGTTCTGAAAACTAGTGCTTACGGTTTTTTTTCCCCAATGAAATTCACCGGTCAGCACTGGCTACGAGAACCTTCGACCTCCTGGCAACCCATTAGGACCTCCTGGCGACCCACCTGCGGCACGAGAATACTCGCTACTCTCCATGGCGGCTTCATTCTAGTCGCCGCTAATTTTTTGACATCTTGAAAAATTTGCGGTGACTATAATGAGGCCGCGACTAGTTCCCAGAATGCAGGAACTTCTCACGACCATGAAGGCGACTCCCCGGCAACCACTCGCAAACATGTGGCGACTGCACAGTCTCCTGCAGTCACCTAAGTGGGACAGACCCATAAGGCAGCAACTCTACCGCTGCTCCACCGTGCCACCCGTATGGAGTGTCCTCCAGTTGCTTTGGCTTCCTCCGACATGTCAAGCCTGAGAGGGTTAATTGACCAGTGTAAATTGTTCTAGTTTGTTAGTAAGTGGTGAAATCAGAGGAGTTGACGAAAACATGCAGAGAATAAAAAATTAAGTTACGGTACCAGTGTAAATGGGTGGTTGTTATTGGACAGACTGAAGAGCCTGTTTTCATCTCTCCATTACTCTTACATTTTTGGACAATTGTGACCTGGAGAGAAGGTTGTTGGAAGGGGAATATTGTTGAATATTAACAGGGTCATGTTAAAAGGAAATGGTCATTCCCTGTCACTTTTGCAGTGCAAATGTAACTTGCACTTATAAGCCAGTATCTAAATGCTGTTCATACCTTACTGCAGGCAGGCACCCATTATGCTGCAGCTGATATGTTTCGTAACTTATTCAGGCAATAGAAGGGGAAGCAAGAAAAATGTTGGTGCCCGATGCAGCAAGAAATTTTGTATATTAAATTATGATTACCAAAACATCAACATCCATTAAACAGTGAAAACTGCTATTTGTACAGCATGCACAACCCCTTCCTGACCACCCCTTTGACTGACCTTGCAAGTTGGCATAACTTTAAAGAATCACAGAATCTCGTGAATATAAAGTATGACGAGAAAAAAATCTTTGCAGGAGTATTTTGAAATTAAAATTATCTTGAATTCAACGGAAATGTAAATACATATTAAGCGGCAGTAGCCAGAATTAGGTTATGATATCATACATCATCAGAATTGATAGGCCATTGATCTGACATTATCCCTCTCTCGCCCTTCCCTCCCTTCCTTCCTCCCCCCCCCCCCCCCCCCGTACTGTGTACTGCTTGAGCTGCTAAGTATTTTCTGTTTTTATTTCAGAGGATGCATTTATGAGGATATTGCCCGGGCAATAGCTTTAGAGAGCCGACGAGCGATCACCCCATATGCTAACGCTATCCTTCACACTGTATATTATGATTATAAAATGTAAGTAATTCTACTTTCCCTCATTTCTCATTCTTGTATAATCAGTAATCTAACTTTATAATTATCATAAGTTTCTGACTTGTTGTCAGAATACTCAAATGAGTACAGGTAAACAAATAAAAGTCATAGAAAGAATGAAAGAAAATCATGACAAGAAGACAACCATTCAGACCATCAAGTCTGTGCCAGTAGAAATAAGGCTCCTCAGTGCTCCAGAGAAAATAACCTAAATTTTAGCCAACCTTTCTTCAGAGTTAGGACAGCAGTAGAGTTGCTGCCTTTCAGTGCCAGAGAACCGGGGTCGATCCTGACTACAGGTGAATTGGCTTGGATAAAATTATAAATTGTCCATAGTGTGAAGGATAGCATTATCATATGGGGTGATCGCTCGTCGGCTCTCTAAAGCTATTGCCCGGGCAATATCCTCATAAATGCATCCTCTGAATTGTAATCACATCGTTCCTACAACATTGTGTTTGAACTGTAAACAATAACTCAGTCATGGCCTAATTACCATTATTTGCTGTTCTACCAAAATCTCTCTAAGTTTTATATTCTATGCCTCAGATTTTTAGGGTTCAGTATTTCAGGGACCCGGGTTTAATCCTCACTTTGGGTGCTGTCCAAGTAAAGTCTGCATGCTCCTCCATTAACCATTCGGCTTCCTTTGTGTGCTCATACATCCTAAAGACATGCTGTTAGGTTAATCGGTGACTGTGAAGTCCCCATTAGTGTAGGTTAATGGAAAAATAATGTTGGGGGATTTGATGAACATATTCGAGAGAGAATAAGTTAAAAGGTGCAGAAAATTAGGAGAGAGGCTATGCGACTCATGGCCTCCTGCATGGATGCAAGAATAAAATAAACAAAGAACCCATCTGGTTTTTAAAAATCTCATTATTGACCTATCCTGGTACTTTTAATAATCCGTGTTGACAATTGTACTGAAGACATTCTTACTCTTATACTCAAATTTCACAATACTCATAACATTTGTGTACACTTTAACCTTTAATAACATACGTAAGAATACCCAAGTCCTTTTGAACTACTATCATTACATTTCTTAATATTTAAAACAAATGCACCACATTTTTCAACATAATATTCCACTTAACTTTTTGTTTCTCATTTACTTAGTCTAAGTGTATCCTCAACCCATTCTAAATCCAACATGCCAAATATTTCCAGCATTTTATATTCACCAAATCAAATCCCCCCCCCCCCCATAGCCATGATTCAGTTTACTGTTTATCAATTATTTAAAAACTCCGGAATGCATGCTCTCAATCATATTTATTTATACCAACTCTATCTCTGTTACTATTAAGGACAGCAAAACAATTATTACTGCTTTAGCACTTTTACGTGTCAGAAATGTGCTTACAAATTTGTTCTCTTTCCCTCAGAGATCTTTAATACATTCCCAACAATGTTTCTGTGCCATTTTTTGTTCTTTAATTCAATGTATAGCCTAATGTCACAGAAGATTTACATCATAGAAGGCCATCATAGATGCTGCATCAACCGCTGAGTTTCTCCAGCATTTTTGTCTGCCTTCGATTTTCCAGCATCTGCAGTTCCTTCTTAAACATCATAACCAACAATACCACCCAGCACAAAATCACCAGCAAAGATGTATAAATTAAACACAATTTCCCCATCCAAATCATTAATATAAATTGGGAATGCATAGAGAACCACTGATCCCTACAGTTCCCCACTAATTACAGCCTCCCAACATGAAAGCTACCCATTCATTCCCACTCTTTGCTTGTTATTTAATCCTTATTGTGCAGCAATATGCACACTTCAAATTTGTTTAATAACCTCTTGCAGTCCGTCAAAGATTTGCTGAAAGCACGTTGACCATATCCTATGTTTTTTTTGCTCATTTATTCTGCTAATTCCAACCTAAAACTCTTTTTTCAAATTCCATTTTCAAATGTGATTTCTATTTGGCTAAGCTATGTTAATTCTGCCCAATCCATTCACTCTTTTTCCAAATGCCCTGTGACTACTTTCTTATTAATGGATTCTAGCAAGTTCTTTACTCCCAACATCTGACTTATTAGTCTGCAATTCACCATTTTCTCTCCCCCTTCATTCTTGAAGAATGGAGTTACATCTGTCCCCTTCAAATTTGTGAGAACCATTCTATGGAATGGTGGAAAATGAAAACTTGAAATGCAGATTGATTGGCTTTCAGTCACATGAATTGGTCCTTTTTTAAAACTGAAGCTAAATTCTTCAGCTTCTTCACTCTAGAGCTACGTTCAGCAGTGTTTTCAGGTTTTCTGCCTCTACTTTCAAGAAGGTAGTCGCAAATAAAATTGCTTCATTTCTCTGCCATTTCCTTTCCCCATAATATTTGTTCTTTTTTCAATAATGAACTCACAATAACTTTTTCTATACTTCATTTCTGTTGTACACACACACTTATAGAAGCTTCTAAAGTCTGATTAGTTTCTTGCAAGATTATTCACATTGTATATCGTTTCCTTTTTTGCTCCTTTCCCAAATTATGAATGGTTCCCAATTCATTAATTCACTACACTTTAAGCAACATTGCAAATCTTTGCCTTTAACTTCTCATTAGCCATGGTTTTTATATATTTGAAATAAACAATATAATAAACATTATCATTATTATTTGCAACCGCAAGAGATGCTACACTTGTCTCTTTACCTCCTCCTCCACTCCATTCAAGGACCCAAGCAGTCGTTCCAGGTCAGACAGAGGTTCACCTGCACCTCCTCCAACCTCATCTATTGCATCCGCTGCTCTAGATGTCAGCTGATCTATATCAGCGAGACCACCAAGCAGAGGCTTGGCGATCGTTTCGCCGAACACCTCCGCAATAACCAACCCGACCTCCCGGTGGCTCAGCACTCAACTCCCTCTCCCATTCCGTATCCGACCTCTCCGTCCAGGGACTCCTCCACGGCCAGAATGAGCAACACCGCAAATTGGAGGAACAGCACCTCATATTCCGCTTGGGGAGTCTGCATCCTCCTGGCATGAACAAATTCTCTCAATTCTGTTGACCCTTGCTGTCTCCTCCTCCTACCTCTCCCTCAGCCCTCGGGCTCCTCCTCCTTTTTCCTTTCTTCCCTCCGCTTCCCCCGGCCTCCCCCCACCCCCCCCCCGTCAGTCTGAAGAAGAGTTTTGGCCCAAAACGTTGCCTATCTCCCTCGCTCCATAGATGCTGCTGCACCCGCTGAGTTTCTCCAGCATTTTGTGTACCCTCGATTTTCCAGCATCTGCAGTTCCTTCTTTAACGCATCATTTATTATTTGTTCAGTGTCATTAGTTGTAATGAAATTTTAGAATTACATCAACACATGCTTCCCATCTACGTAGTTGGATTTTTTTTTAAGTCTCTTTTTAGATTGAGCAAAAACACTTTAGATCCATATATAAAGTTTTATTGCATTCTATTAAATGCTTTCATTCTTCTTGAAAAGACCAGAAGTGCAAGGTTTTAATTAGCACATCCTCAATCCACAATACTAGATCTAAAACAGGTTATATCATTGTTTATACTTCAACAAGCTAATCAGGAAAGTCATAGTCCATGAATTTGTCTTTTACACAATTATTGCACACTTGGTTTGTCCAGTCTTTCTGTTGATTAAAGTTCCCCATAATTATTATATTACCCTTGTTACATGCACCATCAATTTCCCGATTTATAACATTGCCACTGCATGCCCCCCCCCCCCTCCCTCTTGCTTTCCTAATGTTCTTCATAATTTCATTCTAAAATTCTCTGTATGCTTCCAGGCTCTCTACTGCATTATTTTCAGTCTCATTCTTCCCTTTTTTGCCTTCTCATCCTCAATGCACATTACCAAAACTGGAGCCTCCTGGGTGAGAATCACATGCTTTTTCCTTGTGGGAACACACTTATTTAAAACCCTTAAATCTCCTTCTTAAATGCTCACATTGCCCTGAGACTGATTTATCTTCAAATAGCTATTTCTGGTGGACCTTTAGTAAATCACTTCTTAGTCAAATAAAGTTAACCTTATCCCAATAGTGAACCTTTAACCCCATTTTATCTTTGTCCTTTTCCATAACTATGTTAACCCTAAATGAATTATGATCACAACCAACAAAATACTCCCGCACTGATACTTTTTCAACTGCTCAGCTTCATTCCCCAAAGCCAAAAAACCCTGCAGATCCTGCAAACGGAAAATGCCTGAATACACAGGTCATACAACACATGTCCAAAGAGAAACAGAGTTAGTGTTTCAGGTTAATGACAATAACTGTTTCACACTACAAAGATGCTGCCTAACATGCCAAATATTTCCAGCATTTTATATTCACCAAATCAAACCCCCCCCCCATTATTCAGATTACTGTTTACCAATTATTTTAAAACTCCGGAATGCAGTTAAGAAATACCATGCACTCAATCTTATTTATACCAACTCTATTTCTGTTACTATTAAGGTAAAAAAAAAAAACTATTATTACTGCTTTAGCACTTTTAGATGTCAGAAATTTGCTTACAAATGTGTTCTCTTTCCCTCAGAGATCTTCAATACATTCCCAACAATATTTCTGTGCCATTGTTTGTTCTTTAATTCAACGTATAAGCTAATTTCACAGAAGATTTACATCATAGAAGGCCATTTGGCTCAGTTCCCAGTTATCTCAGTTCCCTCGTTATAATGGACCACACGGGGGGGGGGGGGGGGGGGGGGGGGGGGGGGGGGGGGTTGAAATTATGTCTGTTATAACCAAGTATGGTATCATCATTGCATGTATTTGAAACAAAGAACTACAGATGATGGTTAATCCACAAAAGGACACAAAGTGCTGGAGTAACTCAGCAAAGTGCTGGAGTAACCCGCTAGCTTGATCACCAAACTCAGCGGTCTTGGCATCTCCACTTCCCTCTGCAATTGGACACTGGATTTCCTCACTAACAGACCCCAGTCTGTTAGGATCAACAACCTCACCTCCTCCACTATAACACTGAACACTGGCGTGCCACAAGGCTGTGTGCTCAGTCCTCTCCTCTACTCTCTCTTCACCCATGACTGCATCCCTAAGTTTAGCTCCAACGCCATCATAAAATTTGCCGACGACACCACGGTGGTAGGACTGATCAGCGATAACGACGAATCAGCCTACAGGGAGGAGGTCCAGCACCTGACAACCTGGTGTGCCAATAACAGCCTCGTCCTTAACTCCCAAAAGACGAAGGAGATCATTGTCGACTTCAGGAAGAACAGAGGGGGCAGACACACCCCCATCCATATAAACGGGACTGAGGTGGAGCGGTCTCCAACTACAAATTGCCTCGGGTACACATCTCGGAGGATCTGTCCTGGTCCCTCAACACCTCCAAGCTGGTCAAAAAGGCGCAGCAGCGCCTTTATTTCCTGAGGAGGCTCAAAAAAGCCCACCTGTCCCCCCAGATCCTGACCAACTTCTACCGCTGTACCCATCGAAAGCATCCTGACCACCTGCTTTACGGTATGGTACAGCAGTTGCACCGTAGCAGACAGGAAGGCACTACAACGGGTGGTGAAAACCGCCCAGCACATCATCGGTGCCCCGCTCCCTGCTTTGGATGCCCTCCACCGAAAACGGTGTCTGAGACGGGCTGGGAAGATCATCAAGGACCCCTCCCACCCTAACCATGGACTGTTTGCCCTCCTACCATCGGGGAGGCGGTACAGGAGCCTCAGGTCCCGCACCAGCAGGATGAGGAGTAGCTTCTACAATAACACCATCGCACTGCTGAACTCGGAGTCCCGCCGATAGATTCCCACATCTGTATTTATCTAAACATTGCTATCACTACGTACTGACACTAAACTGCATTTCGTTGTACCCATACTTGTATCTGTGCAATGACATTAAATTTGAATTGAATTGAGATCAGGCAGCATCACTAGGGAACATGGATAGGTAATGTTGGGACCCTTCTTCAGACCGATTCAGTATGCAGTGTTATTCCAACTTAAAACTAAGCACCGATGCTACTGGTCTGCACCAGCAAGCCCTTCTTCGAAGGTTGACGCAGCTGTGGTTACCGCTCTCGCTGTATCTTTAGGCTTTCAGCTTTCTTCAGGCCGCTGCCAACGACATGACACGCTTGTTCACCATGGTGTCCCCTCCCACCTGCTGCCACTTCCAAGGTGGAGTATGTTGGCGACTCCGGGGGAAAAGGAGAAGGCAGTGGTGGGGGATGGGAAAGAGGCCTTGTGGACAGACCAATGGGAAAAGTGGAAGCTGGCGGCAGTCAAGCGGATAAAGGGAAGGAGAAAGAAGCAGCTGGTGAGAGGGGAGGGAGCCCCACGGTGACCGTAGGTGTCCTGACAGCGGCCCGAAGAAAGCTCTGTCCTCAGAAGCCACGTGAGCCTCAAAAATGGCTGCTTCAATTGGACTGTACAGTGAGTGAAGAAGGACTTACTGGAGACCCTCATAAGCGTGTGCTCTAAGCGGCCGGGGTGGCAGTACAAGTTGGGAGTGTGTCTGCTATAACCGAAATCCACTACAAAGGGGCCTGTTAAAACAAGGATTTACTGTACTAACTTGCTCTTTCATTCTACGCCTCCATTTATAAAACCCAGGATTTTTTTTCCTCAAGGTATCCTGCCATTTTCAACAACCTATGTTTATATGTCCTCAGACCTCTGTTCTCCTATATCTTTTAAAATTGTGCCCTTTAGATTATAATTGATAATATGTCTAACATCATCTCACAGCTACGGTTGCTCCATAAGGTGAAATAAACACAAAAAGTGTTATGAAGATCAAACAGCATGCGTAGAAGGATGACAGTAGGCTTAACAATCTATTCAATGACATTTGTTGAGTCATGATCTTTTTGCCATTGGTGCACCTAGTTTACAGCTTCTGTAGTAGCTTTGCTCCAAATTCCCAATATTGACAGTTTAAAAAAAAAACCCAAACCATTCTAGCATTATTCTTGACCTAATTTAAGCCCTTGATTACATAATATTTTTTTACCAACTTTCCTATAGACAAGCTTAGTTTATGGTCATATACACTGGGGTTCATGTCAGGTGAAGCTCAGTTTGTTTTTTCCCTACTCACGTAATGCAGAAAATATGCCACCTTTTAAACTACAGGATGGAAATAAAATTATCAGATACCTGGCAAATTAACAGAAATTATTATTTAAATGCACTTATCTGAAACGCATATTTCAGATTACATATCTTTTGAAGATCTTCTAATATCCTAAGAAAAACCTGTTAGCTTGTGCAGCAATTATACATCAATTCAGAGATTGTCTTTTGACAATTAGCAAATTGTTATACAATATGTTTACAACTGGTATACATATGGAGTTCAACTTGCTTAACAATTTGTTATTTTGAAAGATTCAAAGCATGACTGCTTTATAATTGTGACTGGGGGTGGGGGGGGGAGGCATATCAATTAACAATGGAAAGAAGTTTAAATTAAATAAATAATTAGAGACAGCAAGATTTTCCAAAATGGCCAACTACAGATTACTAAGCCAGGTTTGCAGTTGAATTGTAAATAAGCCTTTAACATGGACAACAACTACAGGAAACCCCAGAACCTCATATAAAACCAGTGCGCAACATTATTCTGTGACAAACAATCTGCTGGAGGAACTCAGCTAATGGAAAAGCATGGAGGGAGGGCTATGGAATTTCCTTCCACTTCACAGATGCTGCTTGACCTGCTGAGTTCCTCCAGCCAACTGTTGTTTCTCCAAATTCCAGTATTTCTTGTCTCTTGTGTCCATTCTTCAGTCCCCAATTCTCCATGCTTTGTATAAACAACGTTTAAAACTAAAAGTGTCACAAGAACATCTATTTTTCCATCATTTTTTCCCCCACTTTCCACATTACAACTGCTTATTATGTCCCTCTTCTATTTGTGGTGGTGAATAGGCTGATGTTATTTTCGCTGGTAAGATAGTTATGCTTTGCACTCATCTTTCCATGCAGCTCATCACCTTCATTCCTCAATAACAAATGAAAAATTCTGTGAGCTTCCATTTCAACAGTTAAATACTGGAATGAATTGCAGGTACTTTTGAGCATTTATACCACATGAATACGAGCTTGCAATGAAGCTCTCTGAACCTTTCAATGAAATTCCACCAATTAATAGTTTCTAGATAGCTTATTGTTTTCATATCTCTTCATGAACAATGATGACAAGGAATGTCAAAGTAGGGAGCTGTATTAATTAAAGAAATAAACCATGATTCTCCCATAAATATTTCACCGTATGTCTACACGTGCAGTGTTGTACCTGCTAGCCTGGTTAAAAGAAACAACAATTAATCCCATGATTAAAATTTTAATTACTTAATCTTGTATCAATTAGATAGCCAATTACAATATCCAGTGTGTTCAAGTTTATTTTATTACTAAACCTGTCATCCAAAAACCAATCCAGACAGCTAATGTTTATTTTTCTTCTTCTTTCTACTTCCCGAGACTAATAACAAATTATTGAGAAAAATACGTTCATGATATGGATGGGGGCAGAGATCTGTGTTGTGTTGGGGCCACAGAATGAGATTTACATTTCTTATTGCTTCTCCAGACTCAAGCATCTCTTGGGACATTTTGGTGATGTGATGAGTGCAGTGAGTGAGAGTTGTTGAAATAAGGAAAACCACAAAAACCTACCCATTAATTGCAGAACTAATTCATAGCCTAAAACACAATAGTATAGGCTATGAACCCAATACAAACTGTTACCACAAGGAAGGCTCCTTTAAAGCCATTGTTAATAATTTATTGATAAATCATATGTTATTATGTTCTGGAAGAGCTCAATACAAATGGTTTATAAATACCATCACAACCCTGATAGGAGGCTCCAATTAAATTAATTTGTAACAGTATTGGTGTTATGTCCCCATTTTTCATTCAAATACCCTGTAAACTTGATAGACACAAACTGCTGGAGTAACTCAGTGGGTCAGGCAGCATTCTGGAGAAATTGGATAGGTGATGTTTTGGGTCAGGAACTTTCTTCAGACCGATTGTAGTGCCACTCCCCGCCCTGCTGGCTTGTAAACTAACCAAACAAAATAAGAGGTGCTGTTCCTCGCCCTGGCAATGGAGGTGCTGTTTCTCGCCCTGGCAATTTGCCTCACCCTGGCAATGGAGGCCAGGATAGAAAAGTCAATCCAGTGGTAAAAGATAGCATCTCAAATTTCTTTTGGGCAGCTTACAACCCAGCGGTATGATCGTTCCATTCTCCAATTTCAGATAACTTCTACAAACACCTCCCTTCCCTCGCCCTTTCCTCCACTAAAAGTCCATTAACTGGTTCCAGTTTTCAATGGTGCACCCCTTGTGCTCACACCATCTCTAGCAAACCTCCTTGCCCAAGGTCATTTGTTGCCAGCCCCAATTTGTCCCAAATTCCTCTCCCCCATTTCCCCCCCCCCCCCCCCCCCACATTAAGCCTGAAGACCGGTCCCAAACCAAAACATCACTTTTTTTCCCCCCATAGATGATGCCTGACCCGCTGAGCTACTCCAGCTTTTTGTGTCTATCATTGTTTAAACCAACATCTGCAGTTTCTTTTTTATTGCCAGTAAACTTAATAACGTTCTTTGTTTTGAGGAGAAACTTGGTTAACAGTGCGGAAGGGAAGAGTTATCACACAGAACTTTGAAGATTTAATATTCCATTCATGACACCTTTAACATAGCAAAGCATTCCAAGGCACCTCATTGGAGCATACCGCTTTGGGAGATTAATAGTAATATGATCCCTAAAGAGGCTCCTTAAAAAGAGAGAAATAGGAGTCATTAAAATTTAGGGAAGTTTCAGAGACTAGAATTAGGCAAATGGAAATGCCTTGGTGGACTGCAGAAGTAGTGGATTACAGAGAGTGGAATGGGTGAAACCATGAAGGGATTTGAAAGCAAGATTAAGAACGTTACAAAGTTTAACTGGGAGCCATACGTATCAGCAAGAACAAGGATGATGGATGAACAAGGATTTGATATGATTTAGGACAACGGAAGCAGAATATTGAATGACCTCATGTTTTTTGAAGATAGGGTGATCATGGTCATTTTTGTTAAAAAGTGTGAGAAAACCAGAAGATCAGTTTTAAGGACAAAAAAAAAAATCACCAAGGTAAGAGATAACACCACTATTCTTGAATTAAGTCATGAAATCTTTTACCCAAGAGAACAGGCAAGGTCTCAATTTAAAACTTTGATTTAAAGTGGAACAATGCATAGCACAGCACTTGGTTAGAATTGTACAGGAGTGTTAGCAAGATGTTTATCCAAGTCGCTGGAGTGTGTCTCTAGGTCACTATATGCTGATTCGTGTTGAGAATCACAGAAGGATGCCATTCAGCCCACTGAGTCTGTCCCACTCTCAAGCCTTTCAAATAGCCTCACTCTTCAATCTTATGTAGCTCTCAAATTCTGTTTTCATATACTTAACCAGTATCCTTCCGTGACAAAATGGGATCTACTTCCACCATTACACCTTGTAGTCACCCCAGACCTTAACCATACTGTATAAGAAATTCTCCTCCAACCTCACACTGTAAAATATTTTCCTCATGTCATTAAAAGCACGTGACTGCAGCTGTCAGGTCAGTTACTCCAGAGTAACAAAAAGCACAGAGGAGGGTTTTATGAACTGATGCACCAATAGTGACCAGATATTTATAAAGGTAGAAATGGACAGCATCAGTGACAATATACATTTAAACCTGGCTAGCCAATCACAAGGCCTATGGGATTTAATGACGTATGTCAAAGTTGGCTCAGTGTGTATAGAAATTTGATAAAGTATTCAGATTTGATATGAATATGCCATGCTAGCCTGGTTCAGTACTTCATCCATGCCAGGCTGATTTGCTTAATGGGAAAGCAATTTTCAGAAAGTTGAGAGCTTCAGGAGTGTCTGTTCTGTACAATAGTTGTTGCACAAGGATTTTGGCAGCATTTATTTTCAACATCAACCCTTTCTGGAGTAATTTTAATATTTAATTTTAACAATTTTACATTTAGACCAGTGGCAAACTAGTCAAGCCATGAGTTTATCCTTCGCTAGCAACTGATTGAAACAGAAATAAATCTAATGATACTGATTGGTATTGGTGTGTGTGTGTGTGTGTGTGTGTGCGCGCGCTCCAGAAAGGGTTGATATTGAAAATAAGTGCTGCCAAAATCCTTGTGCAACAACTATTGTCATGTCTGTTCTTTCCATTCAGAATGGAGCAAAAAGTTACTCAATATGAAGTGTGTTTACCATACAAGTCATGGAAAACACTGAAAAGCTATCACCTCATGGCATATATTTCAATTGTTTTCATCAATTAGTGCAGCTTTAATTGAAACCCCCTCCCCCCTTTAAAAAAAAAGTTTATCCCCCGCAAAATCAGTATTTTACAGAGTTGCCATACACGTAACCTTACCATTCAGCCTTGCTTGCCTGTTGGACCTTACTCGCAAAAATGTCTATAAAGAAAAACAGAAAAGAAAGGTGAAAAATAAATAAGAAGCACTTAAACTGTCAAATACTGCCCGAATATAAGTGAAATATATGCTTGAAGCAGATGGATTGCAGTGGATTCTCCCATTGCCCCAACTACACAGGATGTAAACAAAACCTACTTCCTCCTTGCCATTGGTGTGTTCTGGATCCTCCACTCCTGCTGGGTCCATGGCAGGATTAAAATGGGATAACCTGTCAATATTACTTGGCATGAATGTAGCACCTGGAAGCTTTGCACCTTTATAATCCGATCCGTGCAGTTCACAGCAACTGGGAGGATGTCATTGGATTGTAACCAAGAGGCTGCATCTTGCTCAGCTTCCACCAGGCCTCGGAGAAAGCGCGGCCACGTGACCGCCGGCGAAAGGTGAAAGTGCACATCACAAAGCGCGCCTGCGCCAAGCGCCCGATAGGTGGCAGCAGCTCAGCATCCAAGAACGGTGCCTGGACTTCTCGCAGCCAGTGCTGCAGCCCACGCTGTTACTGCTCTTTGCAACACTCCATGCGCTTCTTAATTACACCTGAAAACAACTTCATGCATTCATGACAGAACATATATTTTTTAAAGCATTCAAGGCAGAAAATAAACCTTTCATCAATACAAGAAACAATGGGACAATTTCCCTTCACATCTTAAGCAAACCCCTTGAACTGAAAATTTGCACATTGAATTAATACAACTAATTAGAATTGGGAAAGAACAGGTACAAGTTGTCATTGAATGAAAAACACACACACACAAATTAGATTGCAGACTACTGATGAGGCTGGTACAGTGATAACAGCTCCTCATAGAGACAACATTCTCTGGCACTATTCCTTCTGCATGTGAGAGGTTAATGATAGCACAACACAGTAAACCACACATTTTCATCAACAACAGGAGAGCATCAATTATACAAACTATTTATAATTAGAAGTGGTGAGGATCCAATAATTCACTTACTGAGATACTCAAACACTAATTAAGCCAGATACACAGTTTGTTTTCTCTCACCGTTAGGGATGTCGTCTTCTGGAGTCATAAAGTACAGAAGACCATTTGGCTATCATGTCTGTGTCGCTGATTTGAAAGGGCTCTCCAATTTGTTGCATTCTCCTGTTCTTTGTCAATATCCTGCATTTATTTTCTTTTTCACGTATATAACAATTTCCCTTTTGACATTTATTGTTGGATCATCTTGTAACCACTGCACTGCAAGCCACCGGATCAAATAATGTTCAGCTAAGACTTAACTCACCTGATTATTTTGCCTGATATCTTAAATTTATGTCTTCTGGTTTCTGAGCCTCCAGATACAGAAAATAGTTGCCTCTCATTAAGTTCATTAGATCTCTCATAACTTTGGATATTAAATCTACTCTTAACCTTCTCTATGGAGAACAGTCATGGATTTTCTTGATTGACACACATTCAAGATCCCTCATTTCAGGTTTCATTCCATTAAATCTCCTCTGCAACCGATCTATACATTTTGCTGTAATTTAGCAATTATTTTTATAAAGGATCCTTGCAATCTATGGTGTTCTGTCCCAGTATATTCTGCATGGTGAATTTCAAGAGTACCTCCGACATAAACAAGGGGAAAACAAATGGTCGGCACGGACTGGAAGGGCCGAGAGGGCCTGTTTCCGTGCTGTAATTGTTATATGGTTATATGGTTATATAAAGCTGCAATAAGAAATACTTTTCTTGAGCTTAAATGCATGAGCAATTACACCTCTGTCAATTGTGACATGAATTATTGAGAATTACCTGAGCAGTAGGCATTGGTTTGCTTGTCTGTATGCATGATTTTTTAAAAGAGATACTGTATAGCGTGGAAAAAGGCCCTTTGTTCCAACGAGTCCACGCTGACCGTTGATCCCCCTTGGACTAATTCCATGTTATCCCACTCTACACGCTACAGACAATTTACAAAGTCCAATTAACCTACAATTTTGGCACGTCTTTGGAATGTGGGAGGAAATCCGAGCACCCAGAGAAACCCCACGTGGTAGCTGGGAGAAATTGCAACCTTTGCATGGAGAGCACCCGTAGCCAGGGTCAAATCCGGGTCTCTGGCGCTGTGAGGCAGCATTTCTACTCCTGCACCACTCTGCTGCCTTTAAGTAGTAGAATGGATGTTCCGGAATAGAGAGCTGTTCATGTAATTCCACTGAGTGAAAGATTTTGGTTATGTTCATTCACTTGACGCAAGTACAATAGCATTAGCAGGACCTTTGAGAACCAATGGCAACCTCAAAGTGAAAATGTTTCCCATTTGTTCAAAATATTGAGGGTGAACCATATTACACAAAATAAAACTGTTCAGAGTTTTAATGGGGTAAGAGTTTTAAATGAAGCTGTGAACAGTGAGAGAGAAGAACACAGACAGTCTTTCAGCCCATCTAGTTTACTAGATAATTTCACATCTGCGGAGATCAGTTAACCTTTCTCATAACTTTGGATTAATAGGTGTCATTTTTTATATATTTTGCCTTAATCAACTTTCCACTGAATCATGATAGTGTTCATTTATTAATAGAGTTAAGTGGTTACTTCGGAATTGAAAGGAAAGTTTAAAGGAGATGTGCAAGGCATTTTTTTTTACACAGAGAGTGATGGGTGCCTGGAATGCACTGCTAGGGGTGATAGTGGAGGCAGATACAATAGTGATATTTCAGAGGTCTTTAGATAAGTACATGGATATGCAGGGAAGGGAGGGATATAGATTACGAGCAGGCACAGGCGATTAGTTTAACTTGCCATCATGTTTGGCGAAGACATTGTGGACTGTTCCTATGCTTTACTGTTATATGTTCTGTGTTCTACATGTAGATTTTGGCAACATTAACTTGCATTCAATCCTTTGCTTTTGTTCTGATTCAGTATAAATTATAACTCAAAATTGACCTCTTTATTCCCTTCATGATTTAAATGTGTTGCTAATCATCTTTTCCTCTTATACCCGACATTTTGTTTCCAGTATTATGTTTAACTTTATTTAAAAATGCAGCCCTGTACAATCATTGTCGTCTTCCCTCGATCCTTCCCTCTGACTCTTATTTTTACGTTAATTAAGCATCTAAAGAAGAACGTCATGTTCTCATTTTGCTTTCTCACTGACAAAAAAAAAAGTGATTTCTCATCAAGGTGTGGTTTCAGGAAAGAATAACAGCATCAGTAGTAATTATCTGATTCTTCTGCTTTACATTTACATAAGTAAATGTTTCTCACTACACATTATATTACCTTCATCAATGAATGAGTAGCAAGGGAATTCCACATTTAAGGGATTAACATTTTACACAATTTAAAATTATGGAAGAATTAAAATTCAGTAACAAGTAAATAAATAAAACACATTTTTGCAAGATCACATAACATCTAGATATTTTTTACTTGGTAAAAATATCACAGGACAGCGCTCCTTGGACAAACTATTTTCATTTTGGGTCAAAAGAAGGTTGATGTCACCAAGCAAGGTAACATCTTGTGGTTAAGATACCTGAACAATGAGATCCCTCAGATGTTGAGGTATATCTCAAATTATATGCCCAGCAATGAAAATTCAGACCCAAACTAAACCCCAGGAGTACACGATATACTCAACGGAAGGTCAGACAGGCCAATGTGAGGCAGCTGATAATTAACCAGCCACTCCAGCTCATTAGCTCAACTTGGAGGGTAGAACAGTCATTGGAGCTGGCATTCTTCTCATTCCAATCTTTCCAAATAAACTTTCTAAAAGAATCCAAAATCGTGATCCAGCAGAAAGGTTACGTGGTCTTTACTTCAGCTTCGCAACATGAATATGGCCCTGAAAGTTTTGTTGGTTAAGCTCCAGCATTTCACAATGTGCATATTTCTAGGACTGTCAATTTCCAAATTTGCTTAAAATCCTTGGGTTTAAATAAATCAGGTATGTGCACCCCACTCGTGGAAAACAAAATCCACATCTGTGTGCAATTATGTGTGTTAAAGACTCTTAAACATGGGGACAGGTTTTTGCGTTACAAGGGAGTAGATTACTTTTTGGCAATGCACTCCTGATATGTAATGGGGAAGATAAAATATGTGTACAGCACTGGAGAAAACACAGTCACTACTCAAAGCCCAATTGCAAAAGAAGGGCACAATATGTCAGACTTGTTAAAATAATACTTTTTAAATCAAACAGTGAAATTAGCATTTTTGTTCCAGCCCCTTACTGGGTGGTGTTTTATTTTCACACTTATTAACTTGACTGCCAAAACTACAAATAAAAAATGTGATGCTCCTGCACTATGTTTACACATTCCATGAAAATGCTAATGTGAGCGAAGTAAAACAGTTTGACCCCCCACCAAAATTATCCACCATCCAGTCATTATTTTTGCTTATTTATATTTGTTTTTTTTTTTTGTGGTTCTCCTGTTCCTCTGATAATAGACCTGACAAATGCACCATTGGGAATGGTAGATGGCCAAACATAACATGGTTTGAGCTGAGTTAACTGACATAAGCCGCAGCAACAGTAGGTGCACTGTAATTGGTCTCAGAACTCTTGAGCTATGGAAAGGTAAATCAACCCGTGTCCCCGATCTCGATCATTATCCAGTGACTTGAAAGACAGAGTGTAAACTCCAGCTGAGAACTGACCAGCTTTGACCATCGGAGTCCCTAAGATGGAATAGCTGTGTTAAAAAGCATCACCCAAGTTACAAAATGAATGGTTGGTTGTCCAGGATAGGTGAAGAACTACTGATGCCTGAGCATCAATGCTTCACACAAGTCGTTGATTTGAGGATCGGACAGTAGGGAAAAAAAGTGTAAATAATAATTTATTTTCAAGCCAGCTATTTTCCAGATTTCAAATCATAAAAGCATTTCTATTGTCCAGAGCCTGCACAAATTAAAACTGGTTTAATATTAATAGCTCTTTTTAATGACCAGCTTTAATGACCTGCTCAAAAGTGGAATGCTTTCTGTATTATGATATATATATTTTTAAATCATATATTCCAAGTGATGAAATCAACTTCCTTATAGCATTCTCTGCAACTAACAGAATCAGGTTTATGCAACTCTTCAGGACAAATTGGCATTATATTGAACTTACTTTTTTTTTTAAATAATCCTAATTACCGGTTACTTGAGTTGTTACCTAGAATGAAAAAGATCTCTCTTTTTTATCATTACCCATTGTAAAACCTTTATTTTAAAAAAGGAATCCTACTGGTGAGAATTCCTACTTCAGATGATCCTTGCTGATGAGACTGCCCATTTAAATGGTGCTCTGATTGAAAAGGGAGTCCTATTGATAAATCACATGAATTATATCCGTTCGGAAAAGGTTTCCTCATTCTGATATTGGAATAGTTGGAACATTATCCAGATACTCATACAAATCACATTTCACCTGGTTTCTTACAACTGCCAATGGATGCCATGCTTTCCCTTTTCCCACCTGGTATCTGTCTGAATGATGAGTGTCATCTGCAGAGAGAGGTGATGCTGTTGGTGATTCCCCTTCCCTTTTAATTGGTGCTGATAGCAAAACAGACTGTGGAAAAAGAAAATAACATTTTGTTAAAGCTACACCATTCACAATACTGCAAATGAAAAGAAAATGTTGATATTAGAAAATATTAACATTGTCAAAATAGGACTACAATTCATGTCGATAGGAACACACAACACCCCTGTACAAGTAATTCTGGCAATGTCTTCTCATCTCTTCTCATTCACTCACAGTATTGTGCAGGCATCTGCTTCTCTTCGTTAGAAGGCAATGCCCACAGTTCTCTGTATCCATCCTTATGATAAAACTTTCTTAAAGAAAGTATTTCTCAAAGAAAGGAAAATACATCAAACTCACAGTATTTCTCAAAGAAAGGAAAATGCATCAAAAATATCACAAAGAGGTTCAAATTATCAAGTGTGATACACGTTCTGCTGTCTTCAACTAATTTTCCTTTCTTCCCATGTACTTTTACCAATTTACAAGCAAGATTTAAAAACCACAAAGACCACCTACCTATTCGGAGACAACAGCTGATAACAAGACTTAAAATTCTTTCCACAGGTTTGAAGTTATTAAAAAAAATGCTTGCCTATGTGAATTTACACAGCAAGCCAAGAATTGTTACAACTTTGTGTCTGTTTGCAATAATAAAATTATGAATCAAACCTTAGGAATCAGAAGGTAAAATGAATCCCATGAAAAGTAATGTACATTCCTTGACATAACTTGGAGTTTAGCAACAGCTTTAATTTATGCAGCAATGCTCTACCCATTTAAAAAGGCACTTCATAGAAGAATTATAAAATAAAATAACTTTGTAATTTGATACCAGGTTTCAACTGAAGTTAGTGGAAAAGATAATCAAAAGCTTGGTTCAGATTTTAGGAGCGAGGAAAGAGGGGTAGAATTCGAGAGTTCATGCAACTGAAAGACTTCCCCACAAAGGTGGAACAATATAAAGCAGGGATTCATAACAAGCTAAATTTGAAATATCTCAAATGTGGTTTCAAACTGGTAGTTGAGGCCAGTTCATTGGCTATATTTAAGAGTGAGTTGGATGTGGCCCTTGTGGCTAAGGGGATCAGAGGGTATGGAGAGAAGGCAGGTACGGGATACTGAGTTGGATGATCAGCCATGATCATATTGAATGGCGGTGCAGGCTCGAAGGGCTGAATGGCCTACTCCTGCACCTAATTTCTATGTTTCTATGTTTCTATGAAAACGTTGATTGAGTCAAGAGAATCAAGTCAAGAGTGTTTAATTGTCATATGCACTGAGAATGGAACAATGAGTTTCTTAACTGGTGCAGCTTTACATAAATATTAATGCAACAACACGACAAATAAATTTAAAATAATCAATAATACAATCAAGATCAGTAATAATAGTTAACCAGACTATAATAGTACAAACTGAAGTACATAATGCAATCTAAACAAAGTCCACTATTGATCATTGCTGAGATAGGTTTGTAGTTGGCATTGTGTAGTGTGGTTCAAGAGCCTCTTAGTTGTTAAAAAGCTTTATCGTGAATCTAGAGGCTAGGGTTCTGAAGCTCCTATATCTTCTTCATGATGGTAGCAGTGAGATGACAGCATGACCAGGGTGGCATGGGGCTTTGATGATAACAGCTGCCTTTGAAGCAGCACTTCCTGCAGATCCTATTGATGGTGTGGTGGCAATACACGACGGAGCAGACAATGTCCACCACTTTCTGCAACCGCCTACTTTGCCTTCTCAATTTCTGAGAATATAATGTTACTTTTGTGCAATCTCTCTTTGTAATTTAACAGTTCTTTCCAGATATCATTTGGTAAATTCACCCTGCACTTTCTCTTCAGCCAGTATATCCTTCCTGTGGTGTGGTGATCAGAATGGTCAACAATATTTCAAGCATTACCTCTTTAGCGTTTTCCATTATATAACTGTGGCAAAATTCTTACCTCCTTGTATTCCACATCTCTATATCTAAAAGACAGGAAACCATTAGGTCTTCTCATTATTTCCTGTTGGTCCTTATGGATATGGACTATTAAATTTCTCAGAATCTTTACTGCTTCCAGTTTTTCACCATTTAGCAAGTTCTCTGTTCTAACTTTTTTTGTTTCAAACTGGATGACCTTACACATGACCATTGATATCCATCATAACTACAATTTGTGTAGGAAGGAACTTCAGATGCTGGTTTACACCAAAGATAGACACAAAATTCTGGAGTAACTCAACGGGACAGGCAGCATCGTTGAATAGAAGGAAAGGGTGACGTTTTGGGTCGAGACCCTTCTCCAGACTACAATTTGACTAATTTACTTAATCTGCCAAAATCCTCCATATAATTTCATGCTTCCATCCTCAGTTCTTACAGCACTGTTTATATTTATGCAATCAGCTTTCCATCCCAATAATCCAGTTATATATAAATGTCATGAATGATTATTGCCCTAACATAAATTTTCACAGGATCCGCCCAATCACATGGTACCAATTTGAGTAACTTCCCTTCACTTGCCTCCCATTTCCATTACCTTTAACTTTACCTAGCTGCATCAAACGTAGGTTCTGGGAAGTAATATTGCAACACTGAACATTAATCAATCATAATTAAAAATTTAAAGTTGACTCAACTTGTACCAAATTAAATCAGACACAAATATGCATTTACTTGGACTCACCCATCTGTATGCAATAGTATATTAATATATACTGATAATTTTGCTATTTATTTTAATTCAATATGGCATGGTGATGGGCATAAAGTATAATGTCAAAATTAAATGAAGAAAACCAACATGTCCCATTAAGCCTATCCTTCCCAATGAACCCAATCAACTACATTTGGGCACAGCATGAAGCTCTCTTTTTCAGTCTTTCTATCTACCGTGGGAGGCAAATAATAATTACATGAAAAGAAAATGAATTGCATATTATTTTCTTGAGGCAAAAGGCTGTTTACCTAACACTGCAGGTTATCCAATTAAAATTCTTAAACCCAGACCTGTTCTATTGGTTCAAAGAAGACTGTCTATTCAACTTAGAATTATTATCTGAGCTTCAACCTATTCCTATAAACTTCAATCCCTTTCATAGTCAGATATTTCACCCTGGTCTTTTTCAAGGATTCAATCAACGTAGCATGTTCTGCTTTTGATAGGAATCAGTTCAGCATATCTGCAACTGTATGGGGTGAAAAAACTTTTTTTTTAAATCTCTAGTCTTGCTTGAGGCGTATCAATTTTGTATGTGTGCTCGAGTCCCACAATCAAATTTAAAGTTAAATAACCTGCTTATATCCACGTTATCCCTGCCTTGCAGCATTTTAAAGCCCTGAATCAGGCTATATCTTTTTTTATTCATTGAGAACATCAGATTCTGTCAGTCTATCTTCATAACATCGTACCAATTGTTAGAAGCATCCTTGTCACTCTGCTCCCAATCATTCACATAAAATCATTCTGATGTCAGACAGCCTGTAACTTATACATGTCCTCTGGGCACACAGTTGTATATTTCCCAACATTTTAATAAATCATTACTTTTATTATTAATGGCCTAACTAAATTCTTAGTCATTACATGTGGGGAACAAGAATGACGCCACACAATAGTAATTAAAGAGTAGTGCAGTAACAATCCATTTTTAAAACATCACCAATAAGAACAAGAGCTATTTTTAATTGTTTATTTTAGATGCCAATTAATCAGAGATTTCTGCTTTAAATAATAAATGTTGATAGCTTCATTTGGGCCACACGCAAGCGGAGGATATGATATATGAGAGCTGATTTAATAAAATCAGTTGCCAAGAATGCTTCGCCAACTAAACCAACTCACAAAGTGTGTTAGCTAATTTCTTTAAAGGTGGTCATATCCAAACAGCTGCTCTATGTGAATCCCTTTCTCCCAAGTGAGATCATCGGTTATCACTAATTTTTTTTAAATGAAGTTTTTTAATCAGCAGAAACAAGATGAAGTGAAAGTATACTCAATTTATAACAAGTAATCTTCGTAGAAAGACTTTCAATTTAACCACTGAGTTAGCATTTGCACTTTTTAGTTATATGGCTGGAGTGATGTCTGGGATGTGCCACTGTAGTATTTCGCAACATAAATTACTCTTCCTTTCTTTTCCAAAGCTTTTTATTTAAAATAGAGGTCAAATGATTATTAGGCTATAATAGTTTTAGTCAAGTAGAAGCTCATTCCTATATTAATCAAATAACTGAATAATCGGTATTTTTCCTATGCAGACAGTAGCATTAAATGTTATGTATTGGTTTCATACTTTTGGCCGGCTGCTAAAGCAAGGCCCATTTATTTCACAGCCTCCGAGATCCATGGAAACGACCTCTGAAAAATGTAGGGCCGAACTAATCCCAAACATGTCAATCTCAGGCCCTCTTCTACATACGGCTGCAGCTCAGCTTAATAAACTATTCTTAAATATTGCGGAGGCTGCTCACTTCCAAACACATCCCTTGCATGCGAAGTAGAAGTGCACAGCCACTGATACCAAATAATACTGTCCTTCTGTAGCTGTAGTGTGTTATAGGAGTGTCACAAATAATAGATCTTTTTAATGCCAAACAGTTGCAGGTTGTCTGGGTGAATAATCGATTATTCAGTGATGACAAAAAGGGACAGAGGGCAGTTGTTACAATTTTAGCATTTTATTTTTTTGACAATAAATATTGTTATTTTGAACTGCAGTGCAGCAACGGGGCATTATCAATCATCCAATGCCATGAAGCACATTTCATTTTTCATGAGGACCAACGGTTGTAGTTGCCCAATGTGGCATTCGACTCAATAAGTATGTGGCGGTTGGATGATGTAGCACCAGAGTGTTGTAGGAATTAACAGCATTCACTCTGATCCAAAAGTAAAATATTCAGCAAGCCGAAACTGGACAGAAGGAGTAACATGGAGGAAAGGTCAGCGTGATTTTACACAACTGTCACTAATTTATTTTGCACAGGCCTTGTAGGTAAAACGACATTTACTGCTGGGGGCATCTAGTGGTAAGGGATTACTACTGCATTGATTTTTTTTTTAATTCTTTGATTATAGTGACGGACTGAAAAATATTATTGAAATCATTGGAAGCTAGTCTCGCCCATTCTACCATATCGCATATTAACTGTTCATTTGGAACAGATGCTCAAATTGAACACTGCAGAATCAACTACTTTAATGATGGGCACGGTCTGGTTTCTTCATTAATGACTGGTGCACGTAAATAGGCATTTGGTGGTTTTGCTTCCAACACATTTAAATCCTTGGCATTGCAGCTACCAACTGGTCCTTGGAGTCTTCTATTCTCAGTCAGACAGAATAGAAAACAAGATCAAGCCTTTTCAGCTCACAGTTTCTGACCACCTTTCCCTGTAAATCATATGTTTTCCTTGATGGTGAAAATGGCATTAGCAGTATTTATAAAAGTAAAAAACACTCAAATGAAGAAAAACAGGCATTGTTGAATTGCCTGCAAAATGAAGAAGCTAAAAGTTAAATTTAAAAGAAAACCCAATGTGATGCTGGATCACATTCGATTCATGTGATATGTTGTAAATATATTATTACCAGCCTCTGTTAGAATAGTTTCATAAGCCTTTGCTTAAGCTTCATTAAAGCCAATTAAAGCCCTTGTTAAGAACAACTAACTGCCAACACTGACTTTATGACATTTATTTATGTTCTTCGATCGCACTGCTTAGAGCTGTGGTTTCAAAGAGATTTCTTATTTGGCTTTATAGTAACAGATTACGAGTTAAGCTGTTCTATAATGTGGTCAGGATTGTTATCCTATGGCAAACCACAGAATAGGAATCAACATACTTTTCAAGCTGAATAATTCTGAAGATCAGATAAATGTAGCGAATTGAAGTGCCACTCTGATTGCTGAAAATTCACAATTCCAGGAACGCTATAAAATGTCACCTTAGATTGTCATTAACTAATCAACATGACACTTTCCCTCTACGTTCCTGAATCTTCAAGATTTTTTAAAGAAAGTAGCAGTGAAGATGAAAGAGCAAATTTGCTCAACTTTTGAATGAGAGGAATTAGGATTCCTGAATACGTCTGGAGGGAAGAAACAAAATAATATAACTTGGCAAAATCATGTCTGTTTCAGTCAATCCTAATCCAAGGAAGGAAGCCAGCCTCTTGTTGTAATGGGACAGAATCGTGTCAGTGGTGACCTATGAAAAGTGTTAAAAAGTGTCATGACCTATGAAAAGTGTTAAAACTTAGCTTTTGTGGATCCCCTGTTAACTGCTTAAAATATGCCAGCTTGAACCTTAGTTAAGATACCCTATATGATGACATGGCCTTACATGTCAGATGGAATGGCCAGAACGTGGTTATGAAACATCTGAACAAAACTTTGGTTGCCAGCCAAGCCACACACTGGAATAATCAGCTGAGAAACTTGTCAAACGTTACAAATGTTTCTGAACATCCCTGTACAATGTAAATTGCAGAGTACTCAAATTCTCACGAAAATTCCAATTTCATCAAGTGAAATCATTGTTCCCATGCCCAACCAAACTCGATGCAAGTTTTCCATATGCACAAATGAATTGATTGATTGATTGAACGATTGATTAATTGACTGAAAGATACAACATAGAAACGGGCTCATCGGCAAACCAAGTGCACACTGACCATTGCTCGCCTTTTCGCACCAATTTCATGTTATGCCACTTTTGCATTCACATCCTACACACTAAGGGTAATTCTACCAAAGCCAATTTCACCTATAAACTCACACATCTTTGGAATGTGGCAGGAATCCGGAGCACCCAATGGAAAACACACAATTACAGGGAGAGTATGCAAACTCCCCACAGTCAGCACCTGATGTCAGGAGCAAACCAGGGACCCTGGCGCTGCACCAACTGTTCCATGCAAATTGGATCCCATGGAGAGTCCTGTGTGGCAACATAGACAGTAAATCAGCACCAAAGAATGCCTGACAAATCTGGGACATCTGCATATTTTGGGAATTCTAAACTTTGTAAAATCCACTGGCAGTTCCATATATAGAGAGAGAAAAGCCTCTGTCAAAACTATAATTAGGTGTGCAATGCTATCCTGGGAAATTTGCCAAATCTTCAGAGAAGTGGAACATTTGAAAACCACCTTGAATGTGTAATAATAGCATTTATTAAAGTAAGACTGGATCTAGTCTTGACTACTCATGGCTACGTTATTGCCGTGAGTTTGAGTTTAGTTTGTCACGTGCACCGAGCAACAGTGAAAAGCTTTTGTTGTGTGCTAACGAGTCAGCTGATAGGCAATAAATGATCACAATCGAGCCATCCACAGTGTACAGATAAAGTATAGTGCAAGATAAAGTCAGATCAAAGATAGTCCGAGGGCCTCCAATGAGGTCGATAGTAGCACAGGACTGCTCTCTAGTTGTTGGTATGGTGATTCAGTTGCCTGATAACAGATTCTGGGAAGAATCTGTCCCTGAATCTGGCTGGAGGTGTAACTTTTCACACTTCTATATCTTTTGCCTGATGGTAAAGGGGAGAAGAGGGAATGGCCGAGGTGCGACTCGTCCTTGATTATGCTGGTGACGTTGCCGAAGCAGCGTGAGATGTAAATGGTCAATGGAAGGGAGGTTGGTTTGTGTGATGGCCTACTAAATGCTGATCCTGTTGCAACAGGAACCTAGAAATTATCTTGCAAACTCTCCTTAAAATAAAAAGAAAAAGCAGCTTGCCACTTATCCTGAAGATTTCAAGTGAAAGATCTATTTGGCTACTGCACCACCCTTTGCTTGCTACCGAATTGTCAACAATGAGGTGAAAAAACCAAGAACTGAGAACACACATATAGTACATAGATTTTTCAGCTGCTAAAATTGCATTGAGATATACAAATGGACATATGAGCTAATTATGTCTCTCGTGGAGCAATAACCCTGGGCATGGTTATATGTCATAACATGAGCCTTAATGTGGCAAATTTATTGCAGCTGTGGTTATTTTGCTTGCTCTAAATCTCTATGAGTCTTATCTCCCATGATTTCCTAGGCCCATAACACAAGCATCCCTTCAAGGCTGTAGCTTAATACTGAGACCCATGACATCTCGGATATGCTGTGTGCTGATTTTAACCAGTAATCATTCCAAATCTACTATCAGCCAGGTTTATAATCCAGATCTCTGTCTAGTCATTCTTGCTGAAAGTTTATCTGCAGTATCAAGAAAAAAGAACACGATTTGCTTAACCACAATGTTCCCCACAGGTCATTCGCACCTAGTTTCTGGTGTGACAAATAACTATTGGATAAGTTCCTGGAGATTAGATGAGTCAATGCCAGTCATAGGTTTGGAAGAGGGATACGGTACAATGTTTAATAAAATGTGCAGCACATACAGGTAGTCATCCAACAACAGAATTTTAGACTGAGAGATACAGTGCGGAAACAGGCCCTTCGGCCCACCAAGTCTGCACCAACCAGCAATTGCCCATATGCCAATACTATCCTACACGCCAAATAACTTACAGACCTGTACATCTTTGGAATTTTGGAGGAAACCGGAGCTCCCAGAGAAAACGCACATGGTCACAGCAAGAATGTACAAACTCAGTACAGATAGCACCCGTAGTCAGGATCGAACCCGGGTCTCTGACGCTGTAAGCCAGCAACTCTAACCCTAAGCCATTGTGCCTCAAGCTACATCACTGTGCCGCCCACTATACCTGGGGGATTGTAATGAATGGGGTAATATAGGTGAGAGCAAACTCCAAGCTTTACAGATGATCTAATGAAGGCCCTGCAGGAAGAAGCATGAAATTGGTGGGGAATGGAGAATGCAGAGGATAGAGTACGTAGGTACACAATGCACAGACAGTGAGAGCAGAAAGCCATGTAGATTAATGCAAGGAGTAAATGCTGAAAGAAATTCAGTGAGCTCATATCAGCAGTTGAGGTCAGTGGGTGAATATTCTAATGTCATTTTCTACCTACTACAACACTGCTACTGACCACAGAAGATGCCCAATGTACCGTAACCCTATTACTCATCTACCAGTGTCAATCTATACGTACTTAAGTTCATCTGTTCCACTGCTTCTTTAACACTGCTAAGACATACATCCAACAGCCTGTGTATGGAGGCTATTTCATCATGATTGCCGCATCAGTCAAATTCCCTTTCTCTTTTAGTCATAGTCATACACCATGGAAACAGGTTCTTTGACACAACTCATCCATGCCCATTGTAATTTACCCGTGTTTGGCCCATATTCCTCTAAACATTTCCTATCCATGTACATGTCCAAATGTCTTTTAAATGTTATTATTGTACCTGTCTCAACTGCCTCCTCTGGCAGCTCATTCCATTTACCCACCAACCTCTGAGTTCAAAGGTTCCCCCTCAGGTTGCTACTAAATCTTTCTCCTTTTATCTTAAACCTATGCCCTCTAATTCGCGATTCTCCTACCTTGGGGAAAAAGGCTCTGGGCGTTCACCCTATCTATTGCCCTCATAATTGTATACACCTGCGAAACATAGAAATTAGGTGCAGGAGTAGGCCATTCAGCCCTTCGAGCCTGCACCGCCATTCAATATGATCATGGCTGATCATCCAACTCAGTATCCCGTACCTGCCTTCTCTCCATACCCTCTGATCCCCTTAGCCACAAGGGCCACATCCAACTCACTCTTAAATGTAGCCAATGAACTGGCCTCAACTACCCTCTGTGGCAGAGAGTTCCAGAGACTCACCATTGTATACACCTGCAAAAGATCCTCCCTCAACCTCCTGTGCAGCAAGCCTGCCCAATCTTTCCCTGTAGCTCAGGCCCTCGATTCAACAGATAATAGACAATAGACAATAGCCAGGAGTAGGCCATTTGGCCCATTGAGCCAGCACTGCCTTTCAATGTGATCATGGCTGATCATCCCCAATCAGTACCCCGTTCCTGCTTTCTCCCCATATCCCCTGACTCCGCTATCTTTAAGAGCCCTATCTAGCTCTCTCTTGAAAGCATCCAAATAACCGGCTTCCACCACCCTCTGAGGCAGAGAATTCCACAGACTCACAACTCTCTGTAGGAAAAAGTGTTTCCTCGTCTCCGTTCTAAATGGCTTACCCCTTATTCTTAAACTGAGGCCCCTGGTTCTGGATTCCTCCGACATCAGGAACATGTTTCCTGCCTCTAGCGTGTCCAAACCCTTAACAATCTTATATGTTTCAATAAGATCCCCTCTTATCCTTCTAAACTCCAGAGTGTACAAGCCCAGCCACTCCATTCTCTCAGCATATGACCGTCCCGCCATCCCGGGAATCAACCTTGTAAGCCTATGCTGCACTCCCTCAAGAGCAAGAATGTCCTTCCTCAAATTAGGGGACCAAAACTGCATGCAATCTACTCCAGGTA
Organism: Okamejei kenojei; assembly: GCA_035221665.1. NCBI lineage: Eukaryota > Metazoa > Chordata > Chondrichthyes > Rajiformes > Rajidae > Okamejei > Okamejei kenojei. The sequence continues at coordinate 54,152,840 of CM069140.1, read as the reverse complement.
GATTCCTGGCAACATCCTTGTAAAACTTCTCTGCACTTGTTCCAGTTTATAGGCAATGCGACCAGGCTGAACACAATACTCCAAATGTAGCCTCACCAATATCTTGTGCAACTGTAACTGTCCCAACTTCTATACTCATTTCTCTGACTGGTGATAAGATTTTAGGATATGAGGCAGAACTTACACTTGTCTCTAAACTCCTTGTCGACCATCTACAGCCTCCCACCAGCCAAGCCATCAAATGCTCCTTATATGTTAACTCAACCAGCCCAAGTTTCATTCTCGTAGACCTCCACTGGATCCTCTCCAATGGCAGCATATCCTTCCTCAGATATAGGGTCCAAAACCGTCACAAAATATTCCAAATATGGTCGCACCAGCACCTTATACAGCCTCAGCATTACATTCCTGCTTTTATATTCCAGTCCCGTTGAAATGAATGCTAGCATTGCATTTGCCTTCTTTCCCGCTGACTCAACCTGCAAATTAATCTTGTGGGTATCCTGCACCAGCACCCCCAACTCCCTTTGCACCTCAAATTTCTGAATCCTCTCCTCATTTAGAAAGTAGTCTATGCTACTATTACCTGGTGCCCTGTGTTCCACGATGGTGGTGCCAGTGTCTGTCCACTACGCACATTAGCAATGGATGTTCACTATCCCTGTGGGCACCCTGTTCAAAATGGCATCAGTTGCCAATCACCGCACAAATGTGCTGAGGGACCACATCTGTTATTTTAGGGCAGAAAGGATGGATGGATTACATAAAAACAGACACTTCAGAGCGCAATTTCTCCCTGTAAAATTCAACAGTAGATTCCTCAATTATAGTGCTTACACCATTTGAAAGGAAAGTGAATGTTAAAAGCATTTTGATGGAAGATACTTGTAATGATACAGCACCATGAGACAGCGAAGGACAAAGTCTTTTGCAGTATCACCAGAACACTCAATATCTTTGACATATTTCTGTCACACTGGGATCTACACAGAAGCGGAAAATCAGGGACCCTCAGTGAGTCATCACCTGTTCTCTCACTCCTTCTCTTCCTTTCGTGCTTGAAGAAAGGGTGCTGTGCAGGTCAGCAGTTGTGCTGAGAGGCTGAGAGACGATAGAAGCGAGGAAAAATTAATCAAAAAAATAATTTGTGCAGCATGATTAAAAAACATAACTTTTACACAACCAGCTAGCTCAGCACAAGTGACATTTGCAAGAGGGAAAAGTATCTTCTAAAGGTAGGAGCTTAAAAATAATAATTCATGGCTTTTCAACCTTTTACATGATGTTCCCCCACCAGCTAATTTTAGGTTTAATGGCAGTAAGGCAATTAATCTTTGCAAGCCTGGTGGCTCCAACACCTCTGACTTGAGGACAGCTCCTTTTTAGAGAGAAGCATTAGACATCTTTCTCTTGCCATTTTCTATCCCGCAAATTAATCTCCGTCGTACATCTCTAAAATGAATTGAAATGGCTAGCATATTGTAAATATTGTTTCCCTATGCGTGCAGGATCATGTGTCATAAAGTGAATGGAAGTGCATTTCCCTCTGACATTTTGTTAACTGAATTTCCTTTAAGGCAGCCATTTGAGACTATTAAGTGCTATCCCCTCATCTATAGACGGCTTTCTCTCTCCCTTTCTTTTTCTGTGTCTACAGGGTTGTCTGTAGATTAAATGAAAGAAAAACTCAGCTCCAATAAAACTGATTCTCTCGTTCTATTTAACACATATCATAGAAGAGTATAGCACAGCATCAGGCCGTTTGGCTCGTGACATTTGTATCGAACATTGTGCCAAATTAAACCAATCCCTTCTGCCTGTACATAATCCATATTTGGGGTGACACAGTAGCACAGAGGTAGAGTTGCTGCCTTACAGCACCAGAGACCCGGGTTCGATCCTGACTACGAGTGCTATCTGTACGCAGTTTGTATGTTCTTCCCGTGATCGCGTAGGTTTTCCTCAGGTTTCCTCCTGGGGTGATCGCTGGTCGGCGCGGACTCAGTGGGCCGAAGGGCCTATTTCCACACTGTAGCTCTAAACTAAATTAAGGTATATCTCTTCATTCCTTGCAAATCCACATGCTTATGTGAAAGCCTTTTATAAGCCTCTATGGTGTCTGCTTTTACCATCACCCCCTGACAGTGCATTCCATGCACCTACCCACTCTGTGAAAAATACTTGCCCAGCACATCTCCTTTAAACTATCCCCCTCTTACCTTAAATCTTTGTCCACTTGTTTTTGACATTTCTACCGTGGGATAAAGTTTCTGTCTGACCATCCGCGCTTCTCATAATTTATAAGCTTCTACATGGTCTCTCCTCAGCCTGTGATAATCCAGAGAAAACCTCTTCTTATAGCTAATACCCTCGCATCCAGGCAGCATTCTGGTCACCCTCTCCAATGCCTTCTCATTATTCCTGTGACCAAAACTGCATTTATATTACTCCAAATGCTGCACAACCAAAATTTTATAAAGCTGTCATCCTTAATGACCTGACCGATGAAGGCAAGCATACACCTTCTTTGCCACTGATGTTATTATATTCAGGGTGCCCAGGACCTGGATCACAAGATCCATCTGTACACCATTGCTGTTAAGTGTCCTGCATTGACTGTGTACATTCCCCTTACATTGGTTGACCTCCCAAAATCCTTCTGGATTGAACCTGCCACTTCTCCACCTGTGGAGCTGGATAGAGAGAGCTATTTATGCCGAAACACAAGATTATGGACAGAAAAAAGAACGAACTGCCAAGTTTGTTCGGATGTTACAATTATGGTGAACAATAACATGAGTGGTACAGAAAAGTATGCTGCATATGGGAAAATGTCCCAGCTTACAAGATCATTTCTACAAACTGTGCATGATGATGAGGTCATCAGGAGCCTATGGAGTGGATGGGATGAGCCGTGCTGTGGCAGAAACAGCACTAGGTTCAGAGTAACAGCAGAAAATAGCATACCTGGTAGGGTGTCAATTGCTTGCCAAACCTGGAATGCTCATTAGATGTACCAATGCAAAAATGTTGGTGCCACTGGCAGTCAATGACATTTCTACTGGTATACTGCCTTCGTAAAGGAACTTAATTTGTTTCTTGTTTCTCTTATCCCTAACCAGTCTGAAGAAGGGTCTCAACACGAAACGTCACCCATTCCTTCTCTCCAAAGATGCTGCCTGTCCCGCTGAGTTACTCCAGCTTTTTGTGTCCATCTTCGGTTTAAACCAGCATCTGCAGTTCCTTCTTACACATATTATCAATATTAATACAGTGCAATAGAAACCAATGATTCAATGCTGTTGAGGTAGAACAACATTAACTGACGTTTGTTGGGAAATGCTATCCAAAGATGGATCCAAAGAATTAAGAGAGTTATGCTGTGCGGCGGCGCAGTGGAGCAGCGGTAGAGTTGCTGCCTTACAACGCTTGCAGAGCCAGAGGCGCAGGTTCAATCCCGACTACGGGTACGTTCTTCCTATGACCACGTGCATTTTCTCCAAGATCTTCGGTTTTCCTCCCCCACTCCAAAGATGTCCAGGTTTGTAGGTTAATTGGCTTGGTATAAATGTAAATTTGTCCCCAGCGTGTGTAGGATAGTGATATTGTGCGAGGATCGCTGGTCGGTGAGGACTCGGTGGGACTGTTTCCATGCTGTATCTCTAAACTAAATTAAACTAAATGTGTACTTGATGGTAGTAGATCAGAAAGATGTCACACCCATTGATGGAGAATTGTGAATGTTCCGTTGGCAAGATGCTTACAAGTTCACAGGTTCACAAGTTATAGGCGTAGAATTAGACCATTCGGCCCATTGAGTCTACTCCGCCATTCAATGATGGCTGATCTCCTCTTCCTGATCAAATTTTCCTGCCTGCTCCTCATAACCCATGATACCCGTTCTAATCAAGAATTTGTCTATCTCTGCCTTAAAAATATTTGATACTAGCAATGCTCAACTAGGGTTGATTTAGACCATTTGAAACCCAGTTCCAGTGAGATCGACTGACTGACCAAATGGTGCCAGCGCAATAACCTGGCTCTCAACACCAGCAAAACCAAGGAACTAATTGTGGACTTTGGAAGGGGTAGGATAGGGACCCACAGTCCCGTTTATATCAACGGGTCGATGGTGGAAAGGGTCAAGAGCTTCAAATTCCTGGGCATGCATATTTCCAAAGATCACTCCTGGTCCCAGAACACTGATGCAATTATAAAGAAAGCACATCAGCGCCTCTACTTCCTGAGAAGATTACGGCGAGTCGGTATGTCGAGGAGGACTCTCTCAAACTTCTACAGGTGCACAGTAGAGAGCATGCTGACCAGTTGCATCGTGGCTTGGTTCGACAACTTGTGCGCACAGGAGTGGAAAAGACTGCAAAAAGTTGTAAACTCTGCCCAGTCCATCATCGGCTCTGACCTCCCTACCATCGAGGGGATCTACCACAGTCGCTGCCTCAAAAAGGCTGGCAGCATCATCAAGGACCCACACCACCCTGGCCATACACTCATCTCTCCACTGCCTTCAGGTAGAAGGTACAGGAGCCTGAAATCTGCAACATCCAGGTTGAGGAATAGCTACTTCCCCACAGCCATCAGACTATTAAACTCAACTCAAACAAAAATCTTTAATAGCCTATTGCACTTTATATGCTTATTTATGTGTGTATATATATATACTCAATAGTATATGAACACACAGATCTGTTCTGTATTTATTTATGCCTAAAATATTCTGTTGTGCTGAAGCAAAGCAAGAATTTCATTGTCCTATCTGGGACAGATGACTATAAACTCTCTTGAACTTTAACTCTTGAACAAAGATGTCCACATGTGGGAAAGAGTCAATCTTGTAGAAAATACCCTGGTGGTTGGACCTGAACCACTCAGAAAAAGAAACAACTTTGAATAGTGCCACCAACCAATGGAAAGTCAAGGGAGCTACTATCTGATCCGCGGGAAAGTTTAACTAATAGTTACATCCATAGTTTCTTTGTTCTTGTGTTCCAGGCTTCACTTGGATAGTATCTAAGCTCTGTGCCTGAATAAGAGTTTTAAAACACTACCTCTGGACTTGGGGAATCATTCAACAATCTAACACACCTATATTAGGAAGCTATATAGTTCGTCAGGTGGGACTGAGAAAGGTACATCATAAGATCATGAAAATTAAATTCTGCATGAGCCATGCAATTTGCAAATGCACATACCAATCTCACTTAAGCAACAGGGAAACTAGAACGTAATACTATCGAGTAAATGATAGTAAGCAAGCTATGGTATTCCATTCAAGGTATGTCCCTGTGGCTTGCAAAGAGAAAACTAAAGCCAGGTTGGAGACACTGACTGAGGCACACAGAATATTTCCAGTAGCGATGCCTAATTCTCTTGAGTATCCAGCTGAGTAAATGTTGAGTAATCATGCAGCGTGCTGAAAATGTGCTTCTATCCTAGGGATGAGGAGGAGTCACTATCTTAAGAAGGTGACAGGAGATGTTTTGTTACACGAAGAGTAAAGAATGAGTTTGATGAACTTGAGCTCATATTTAACCCGATTCAACACTTCATTTCAAAAGCTGCCATTAAAAAAGAATGACATTTGTTATCAATACAGCTTGGGAGGAATTTCACCGACTGGTTGCTGCACATGAATGTCTCAATGGGATAAAGATTTCATTACGGCCTTCGGGTAATTTGAAACTGTAAACAAGCTAGATTATGACTGACATCAGCAACAAGCCATTGAAGGAAGAAGCAAGTAAAATTGAACAATCAAACACTGAAGCTCTTAAAGATGTTGCAATATGCCAAGGATGAAAAAAAGATCTGGCACTACATACAGGTGTCTGAAAAAAAAGAATCCCAGAGTAACAATCCTGCAGTAGAACTCAGATAGCCACAGAAACAGATTGCACACAAATTAAGAGGGAATTACATAGTGTGATCCTCAGACCCGAGAAGTTTCACGTGCACCCAAAGGAGAACTATATTTGTTTATGTGATTACGAGTCCCTTGAGATCATTACTCTTAAAACCCCCCATCGAACACCAAGGAGACTGCAGAGAATATTTGGGGGGGATACACATTAGGTACTGTCCATGTTAAGATATTCATGTCGCTGATGGGCTTATCCAAACCTATTCAAAACAGAAGGTATAAGGTGAAGGGGGAAAGATTTAATAGGAACCCGAGGGGTAACCTTTTATGCACAAAGGGCGGTGGGTGTATGGAATGAGCTGCCAGAGAAGATAGTTGACGCAGGTACTATTGCAACCTTTAAGAAACATTTAGACAGGTTTGGGAGGGTCTGGGCCAAACACAGGCAGGTGGGAGGAGAGGAGGTGGGACATGTTGGCCGATGTGGGCAAGTTGGATCGAAGGGCCTGTTTCCATGCTGTGAAACTATGAATCTATAAATGGTTCACAAAATACAGATCTTGATAATGTTGCAGCAAAATAAAGCACAGAGCAATTGGATAGTTCTATGGATACAGTATTTTGCTTATTTTCCCTTTTTTTGAGGATGGATTTAACATATATTCACATGAACAATAATTGTACCTAGAATGCTTTCACAACTTCTAATAATTCATGGCTAATTGTGATCCACTGACATTTCTTAACAATAATGTTTATACAAATTCTTTCAGCAACAGGCCAATAGGAAATTTCAGTGGAGGAATAGGCCAATAAAGACATCAATCCAATTAAAGGCTTCAGAATCAAAAGATAGCTAAGCATTTATGAAGATGTGATTATCGAAAATGCAGTTATGAGGCAATGGCTTTCCAAACAGAAGATAAAGGGGACATTAGTTTGAGAAACAAATTAATTATTAATCATTTAAAGTTTAGTTTTAGTTTAGTTTAGAGATGCAGCACGGAAACAGATCCTTCAGCCCATCAAATCCATGCTGATCAGCCATTCACTCTATGTTATCCCACTTTCACATCCACTCCCTACACACTATGGGGAACTACACAGAGGGCAATTAACCTTATGTGGGAGGAAACTGGAGCAGCTGTAGGAAACCCAGGCGGTCACATGGAAAACATGGAGAACATGCAAACTCCACAGAAATAACATGTGAGATCAGAATGAAATCTGGGCCGCAGACGCAGTGAGGTGGCAGCTCTTCCAACTGACCTGCCTTCCCTATTTAACACAGAGATACACATTTATAGGCACAAATCGAGGTGATTCGAGAATAAGTGATTTTTTTTACCACTGTGAAATGTGTCAATTAACAAGGCACGATCACTAATATATGGTTCTGCCAATTCAGGTAAAAGGCTAAATGCTTACACTGTCCCATGAACAAGCCATTCCGCAACTCAAATGCTCATCTCTCCTAGGACAGGAGCAGAGGTCAGTCAAGCAGACCTCAGATATCCAAGAAATTAATTCAGATGTTTTAAATGCAGTGAAGTAAGTCACAAATCAAACATCACTGATCTTTTAGGAGTAGAGCCACAGAAACCCAGAGGCCACATAAATAGATGGGCAGCTCGGTGATGACTGTTGATGTAGATCGATTAAGTCATTAAAGCAATTTATCCATGGCAGACGCAAATTGGGAACATAGGCTTAGTGAACATCGGCTGTCTATATTACATTTAAACTGCAAAAGTGAAACTATTTGAGGACAAAAGATTCCAGTTAAATAATATTTGAATCAAATAAAGCATTTTGATATCTCAAAACCCAGGCCTTTCAATTCACTGAAAGGAATTCTGAATCTCATGGAACTAAATTGTCTCTCTGCTATGTAGACATTAATGTCATTTGTCTGCAAATAAGCACTAATTTCTACTTACATGCTTCTGAATCCAAAGCAAAATATCACAAATACTGAAAATCTAAAATTAAATATAAAAAAACTAAAAATAATATCCAGCAAGTCAGTAAGGAGTTGTAGAAAGAGAAACTTCTCCCAGTTGTGATGAAACATCATCAAACTGATACATTAACTGTGTCTTTCTCTGCCTGACCTGCTATGCAATTCCAACATTAAGCACAAAATAAACTGCTGGATGGATTCAGTGAGTCAGGCAGCATCTGTGGAAGGAAATAGATAGACAACGTTTTGTGTCAGGACACTTCTTCAAGACTGGAGGAGAGGAGGGGAGATATTTAGTAGATAGAGGCGAGGGGAGGTCGTGGGGCAAGAACTGGCAAGTGTTAGGTGATCAAGGTATGGGGGAATTGAGAGGCAGATGAGTCACGTGGGGGAGAGAAGAGTGGAAATAGTTACAAAAGCTGAAGGTGATAAGTGGAACAGACAAGGGGCTGCAAATTAAGGATCTGATAAGAAAGGAAGGTGAGGAGCGAAATGTAGAACTAGATAGAGGGATGGATGGTGGGTACTACATTACAATGATGGACTTCTGGACATTCTTGCTCCTTTGAAAACCCAGACTGTTTCTTTTACACACTCTGCCCCGGTACACACCTGTTCTACGCCAGCTAAAAATAAAACGACGTCGCCCGGAACGTCTCTACAAAAAAAACGGACTTGTTGTTCACAAGGACATGTATGACAACCACATACTGCACTATAAGGATGTCCTCTCCACAGGTAAATCCATATACTATGCTAATTTAATTTCATCTGGCGAAGGGAACACTCGAGCCCAGTTTTCCACAATTAACATGATCTCACGACCACCGTATACTCTCCCATCCCACTTGTACTCAACTTCTCAATGTAATAGTTTTATGTCCTTTTTCAAAACGAAAATTGAAAACATTCACAAACAGCTCCCCTCTTTATCTAATGCGGATAATAGTGCACTCCGTCCACCTTCTTCTGTCCCCCCCTTTTCTTTATTATCTAGTTTTCAACTCCCAACTGTTACTGAAATATCTGGTTTCATCCGAAAATCGAAATCATCCACCTGCCAACTCGACCCAATCACCACCCACTTAGTCAAAACCCGTCTACCTTCCCTCTCCTCTTTCACAACTAACATCATCCACTCCTCCTTTATTTCTGCTCATGTTCCTTCCTCTCTCAAAACCACTGCAATAACTCCAGTACTTAAGAAACCCGGTGCAAATCCCAGCAATCTAAATAATTTCCGACCAATCTCCAATTTGCCATCTATCTCTAAAATACTAGAAAAAACAGTTGCTGCACAGGTTCACAATCATCTCATCAGCAATAACCTCTATGAACAATTTCAATCTGGTTTTCGCCCTCTCCATAGCACAGAAACAGCATTAGTCAAGGTCACCAACGACCTGCTGATGGCTGCCTTCTCCGGTTTTCTCACAATACTCATCCTCCTTGATTTGACTGCTGCCTTTGACACCATCTCTCACAACATCCTCCTCGACCGTCTAGCCTCCATTGGTATCATCAACACATCACTCACCTGGTTCACATCAAACCTCTCCAGCCGCACTCAGTTTGTACAACTTAAAATGTCCAATCACTACCCTCCCCAGTCACCAGTGGTGTTCCCCATGGCTCAGTCCCAGGGCCCCTCGGTTTTAAAATGTATTTATTATAAATGTGTCCTTGGTTTTATTTTCAGGAAATACAACATTCAATTTCACTGCTACGCGGATGACACCCAGCTCTACCTGTCCACCAAACCCACTTCCATGCATCCTCCCTCTTTCCTGTCTGACTGCTTAGTGGAAATTAAAACCTGGTTTGCTCACAACTTCCTCAAACCAACAGTAACAAAACTGAAATTCTCCTTGTTGGCTCCAAATCCACCCTATCTAAATATCCCAATTTCTCACTCACCATTGACTATTCCATTGTCCCTCCTTCCCCTCAGGTCAAGAGTCTGGGTGTCATCCTTGATAGCACACTTTATTTTGAAAAACACATGAATAATCTCACTCGGTCTGCTTACTTCCACCTACGCACTATCCACCGTCTTCGTCCATCACTCACACCGAACAGCACTGCTACTCTCATCCTCGCCCTCGTCGCCTCCCGTATTGATTATTGTAACTCTCTCCTCTCTGGTTTACCCCACAAGTCCATCGATAAACTCCAATTGGTCCAGAACTCAGCTGCCCGCATTATCACCAGAACCCCATCCATCGAACACATCACTCCCATCCTCAAACAACTGCACCGGCTCCCTGTCCAATACCACATTGATTTTAAGATTCTCCGCCTCACTTTCAAAGCCCTCCACAATCTTGCTCCTCCATACCTCTCTGAACTCCTCCAGCCTTACACTCCATCCCGAACTCTCCGATCCTCTTCTTGCTCCCTGCTCTCCACTCCATCTGCCCGCCTATCCACGGTGGGGTTCAGAGCCTTCAGCCATTCTGCCCCTCGCCTCTGGAACTCTCTCCCACTATCCATCCGTACCATAAAGTCTCTTCCCACCTTTAAAACCTCCCTCAAAACTCACCTATTCAGACTGGCCTATCCCACATAACTCCACTTTCTATCAAATTCATGGATATGTTGTTTTTGTTTCATTTTATTTATATATTTGTCATTTGCTTGTTTTAACTGTAAGGTGTCCTTCAGTGTTCTGAAAGGCGCCCATAAATAAAATGCATTATTATTATTATTATTATTATTATTATTATTATTATTATTATTACATGGGAATGGGCATGGGTTGGACGGGGGTGGGGCTGGGGGTGGCCAGGGTGACAAGGACCCAAAGGAAGGAAAGGTGGGTGCTAGGCAGGAGAAGATGGACAAAGGTAATGGCATTGGATGGGAGGGGCAGTGGGGAGTGGAAAGAAACTGTGCATGAGAGTAATCAGTAGGACGGAGAAGAAATCCGGAAGGAATTTGTATGCTTCAATGAAATTATATCTCATTCTTCTCAGCTCCTGAAAATAAAAGCTTACCCTGCATTGTTTCTGCTCACAGGTAAATTCCCACTTGCAGAAATCAATCTGTTGAACCTTTATTGTACTATCAGAAATATATGCTTCCTTAGATAGGGAATTGAGGATCATACAGAATGTTCCAAGTGAGCTCTCAGCAGGGTCCTGTATTATTGCAGAGACTTTTTTTATTGTCTATAGTTTGCAATGTCCCTCAGTCTACTAGTTCCGAGATGCCAACTTTGTTCTGAAAGCTTCATGTGCAAGCTGTTCACCAGGGACTCATTTGATCTGTGCACACGTTAGATCTGGTGCATTCAGTTAAACCAAGATTTAGTGGAGCTCAAGCTTTCTGGTTTGGGTACTGATACAAGTCGCTACTCTTTGTAAAAAATATTGATAGTACAATACATAAGAAAATGTTCTCCTTCAACAATCCTTCCACTCACTAAGAGGTCATGTTTGGAAAATAAAGTTCATTCCCATTATCTTATACTATTAAAATTCATGCTAACAATTACATTCATAATTTGAAGAAATCCGTGTTGAAATGTAACATTCCCCAGCAAACTAGTTCTAGGATTCTCTTGCTCACTGGAGAGCAGTGAAGTCTGTGGTAGATTTTAGCATGACCGTTTCATCTTTGGAACTTCTAAGCCAGACATTGAGAATAAAAAAATGTTCTTTAAAGATACATGCAAGCCACAATTCTTCATAAATGTAGACTATTCTCGGATGAGTGACGAATTGGAATACGTAGCCCCGGACACTTCCTCCTCTCCATCTCCCATCAGGCAAGAGGTACAGAAGTGTGAAAATGCACACCTCCGTATTCAGGGCCAGTTTCTTCCCAGCCATTATCAGGAAACTGAACCATCCTATCACCAACTAGTGAGCAGTCCTGACCTTCCACATACTTCATTGGAGACCCACGGAGGATCTTTAATCGGACATTGCTGGACTTTATCTTGCACTAAACGTCATTGCCTTTATCATGTATCTGTACACTTTGGACGGCTTAATTTTAATCATGTATAGACTTTCGGCTGACTGGATAAGCGCGCAACAAAAAAGCGTTTTACTGTACCTCGGTACACATGACAATAGATTAAAATCAACTAAACTAGAAAAGTAAATAGCTTTGGGGCTCTGGGCAGAGCATGGATTTCATGTGCACTGAAGTAATTTGAGTTATTTTTTGCTTCATTTGAAGCCTTGTTTTATTCAATAGTATTATCTTGCTGAATTGTATCTGGAATGAAAGTATACCCTTCGAAGAACTGCCCAGGGTTGCAGCAATAGGGGTTGTCTGGCTGGTTGATCTTACAGAAGATGGCAGCTGAAGTCCTCCAATTGATCCCAAGCACACCTGCACTTATGGTCACTGTTTCCGTTCATGATCATCCTCCAGCTTCCAAAGCTGAAGTCACGTGATGTGTCCAGTTATCAACATATCCTCTGACACTCAGCATCAACATCTATGTGAATATTGTGTGAGCAACTGCATTTTCACCCCAGAGTATTGCCTGCAGAATTTGACCTTCTAAAGGATTGGTATTCACAGAGCAGTAAGTGAAGGGAGAAATAGGCAGAGAAGTTTTTTGAGAAAACAAGACTTTAATATATATTACTCGAATAAAGTTTAACCAGTTCCAGTCCATCATGTTGGTAAGTTCTGAGATTTTTGATGTTAAACCACAAAATTGTGTTAAATATTCTCGACACTGTCAATTTAAAAAAAAAGCAATTGGTTATTTACTCCGAGATACATCAAATTTTATTGCTTATTTCAATAAACGATTAAAAGAAAATCATATAATTTCACGACTTAGACTTAATATAGTACATGTGTTACAAGCATGAAAATGTCTCAGTTGCTGAGGATAGGAGGCAAAACTTATGAAAAAGGAAGTGTTTTTGTTAATTCTTCTTTTAATGATCCTTGACATGTATATTCTCAAAGCACCAGCCAATTCAAGAAAAGATTTCTGCAATTGAGGTTATAGTCGCTGCCAAAAGTGGTCACCTCATGGTGCTGCATTTTAACACTTTATTCTTACACAGGATTGATGGCAGCCTGCGATTATTTTCTGATCCTTAATCCCACTCTGAAGGCAGCTGAAAGTCCTTGAAGAGTGCTTGTTTAACAAGGACTTAATTCTAACTTAACTGGAAATGAAGTACTCCAGGGACTGGACTGTTCTCATGTCAGTTAAAAGGCTCTTTTCCTCAATCTCTTTCTAGTCCTCTCCTTTTCTGAGCGATTGCTACTCACATATCTTGTGATTTCTTTCTTTCATTTCCTCATCTGAAATATCATACAATTCTTAGTTTTACAGCTGCTTTGCACCTTGCTTTATTTCTTGCATGCAAATTTATTCTCTCTCCATTATTTTTGTTTCAGTTCTTCTTCATTCTTGTTCTTTGTTTCATTTTTCTTCTTATTTACTTTCACTCACTTCCATTCATCTTTGCTATGACTCGCATTTTAACATTTGTTCAGCCTCACTTACCTTCACAGTCCCTTGGAGTGTGTTGTCCTTCAACATGGAATGCTTACTGTTGAAGAAACAGGAAATAATTATTTCACTTTATTGCAGTTCATGTCTTGCGCACAGTTCTAGTTAATTTTCTGCATGAGTACTATTACAACATGCTAACAGATTTTGTTATTCATTATATTACCTGGCATTATCTTTTTAAAAATCTCTCCAAAGTGCAAACTGTTGCAAAGTACACCGTAATTATTTGCATGTTGTGCAAAATAATCAAATGTGTGTTTTGGCAGATTCTGTACAACACACAACAGAATAAATTGCATCTCATCCTGAAAGCACATCAGCTGTCCAATACCACTCTTGTCAAAGTGACATTACTCCTATTTAGCAGAAGGAAAGAAAAATTGGGGCTCAAGATTATCCACATCCAGAGTGTGCAACATTTTAACAAATGTATCAAAATTCCAGCGTGTTTAAAATAGATTTAGGAGACAAAGTTGAGAATTGCATTATAAAGGTCAGTTATCACATTGATTTAGAGGTCTATGCAATATTACTTTGAGTCATTTGATAGCACATTAAAAGAGATAGCATCCTTTCTATTGTCACCTCTGGGATCTAACTAAAAGCAATTCAAGGAAAAATATATAATCTGCTTAACATAAATGGTTGGGCCTATGATTGACTGAGATGCATGTAAAACGTTAGTTGCCTCACCATGCGGAGAGGACACTTGCTCTAATACTCTAAACTAACACCTATTGGTCAAAAGATAGAAACAAAATGCTGGAGTAACTCAGCAGGTCAGGCAGCATCTCTGGAGGAAAGGAATAGGTGGTGTTTCAGGTCGATACCCTTCTTCAGACATACATACATTGTAATCTGAAGAAGGGTCTCGACCCGAAACATCACCTATTTATTCTTTCCAGAGATGCTGCCTGACCCGCTGAGTTACTCCAGCATTTTGTGTCTATCTTCGGTGTAAACCAGCATCTGCAGTTCCTTCCTACTCTTACTGCTCAGTCACAGATTGTAATTTGTAATCACAAAGAAAACCATCAGAACACACATTCTGCTCTTCTTCAATCTGATGTGCCTTATACCCTTTATTTATCCTTGTGATCATTCATAAGGATTTTAGTAGCCTTTGAAAATTGCTTGGAGAATCAGGTAAAAATGAAACATATCGAATGAAGATTTTTTACATCCAACAAAAATTGTTACAATTCAAGTCTTTCTTTAGAATCCTTTTTTCTATTATTTGCCACCTCCAGCTCCTCCCTAATCCCCTACCACCTCAAATGTATACTACAACATTCCCACCCCAACAATTGCTTAACCGGGCAATTAATATTAAGATTTGCAAAAACCTAACTGCTGCAGAAACTCTGTGCGACTGGCAGCATCTGTGGAGGACTTTTCTTCAGACTGGTCACAATTATTACAGTTATTTTTCCTGGGGACCAATAAGTGTACAAACAGAAAAAATGCAGGTTCACCATCACATTGATCACTCCCAAATTAACTGGCATGAGAAAGAGGATCACCTCAGGAGTGACCATGGAATTAACAAAAATGAAAATATAGATTTTTAGTAATAAGACTATGTTGCTCTTTTCCAGAATGTTTATCAAATGTCTTCATTATATGAGATTCACAAAGAACATTGAAAAGTGCAGCACAGGAACGGGGTCTTCAGCCTACAATGTCTGTGCCAACAAAGCTAATCTCATGTGCCTGCATGTGATCCACATCCTTCCATTCCCTGCATATTCATCTGCCTATCCAACACCCTTACAAATGTCACAATTGTATGTGCCTCCGCCACCACCACTGGCAGCATGTTCCAGGCACCCATATCCTATGTGTAAAAAAACATGTTCTGCACATCTTCTTTAAATGTTACTCCTCTCACCTCAAGGCTATGCCCTCTCATCTTTGACATTTCCACCCAGGCAGAAAGGTTCTGACTGTCTACCCTATCTATGCCTCTCATAATGTAATACTTCTATCAGGTCTCCCTTCAACCCCCAAGTTACCATTTATTTCAATATTCTATCCTTTCACTTGCATGACAGCATTTGGCAAAAATATATAAAAGCTTTCATTAATTTTCATGTTGTCATTTCTATCCCAAAGCTGAAAGTGGAGGTGATCAGATACCTCCATGGCCCCACAAGTACCCCACTAACCTGCTTTTCCCTTAAGCCATTTTCTCGGACAAACTAAGATTAAATGAACCAACATCCTTCCCATCCTTTGTAGGGTACCTTGACCTGTTGCATCTGGTGACAGGCCTGAGACTGGACTGTACTCACGAACCAAAAGAACATTTTTTTTCTTCTTATCATTCAATATTAGATAGAGCATGGCAAGGTTTTACAATCACACCATCTTTATTATCACAGATAATTTACTGGTACAAGCAGATTATACAAACAGTACAAGTAAGGATTTTTTTAACGCATTTCTATTGTAATTTGGACTCTTAGAAAAGGTACAATGTGCCAAAACCAAATTCAATGAATAGAAATAAACAGCTAAAGTAATTCACCTAATAGGCTGCAGAGAGAGAATGGCTGGGGATATTCAATTTTTATTCATTTAAGACGGTAACATTATTCATCTATAAAGTATCATATATATCATTACGCTAATAGTAATTATTGAACACATCATACTCTAAATTACTGCCCATTTTTGACTATTGTACTCCATTATGAAGATAAAACCTGCCATCTCCAGATATATTGCTTTCACTCAATGCCAACACTTTCAAAATCTACTTCTTATAAATATCAAAATTCCACTTAGAAAGATGATTATTTTCCTCTCAACATACTGCAAACCAATACTGCTAAAAGGGCAATCATGCTATTTGCTTCCAGTCCTCCCGATGAATAGGATCAAGACCTCAGTCTTTTCAAGTGGGTATAGTGCTGGCTTTCATTTAGTACCTCATGCTGCGGCATGGCTAAGCACGTGCTAAGGGAAAAGAGGGGGTTTGGAGAGAATATATGGTCCTGGTTGTGGTGGATAGCACAGTACCAGCCATGTGGACATGGTACCACATTTCTTGGCAGAAAATGTAAACATTGCTGAGCTTTCATCTCTAAGTATCCCCATTCTGTAAATGTCCCTCAAGACAAACTATGCAAGAAACCTTTGCTAATCATGTCCTATAGGAGGTTACCATGACATTTGCAACACAAATGCCAAAAGATTATTTCAACATTCCCTTCCACCTTAAGCTCTAACTGGACTTTGGAGTGCCTCCTTGTGGAACAAATCGGATTAGGAATTCACAGGCACCAATCTTTTGGCTTACTACTTACATGTTCACTGACATATTCCATCACTGCAACTCACCGAAGATGACAGTGAAATAATTGTCATGAGTGTGCTGTAATAATGCAAGTTGGAGAGCATTGACCACAGATATTTCCCGAGAATTATCTTGCTTCTTTGAAGAATTTTTGGATGAATCTTCGCAGGAAGGAGGGCATTATCAAAGAGAAGCCTAGTATTGAGGTTCTCCCGATTCTATTTTCTCATTGGGATTCCCATCCTTTTCACTAATCACTGGCTAAATTTTATGCATGCACGCAACTAAAAATCTATAGACAGCGAGGCATGATCAACAAATAAAAACGATGTGTACAAAATACAATAATAATGACAAACAGACAAATAGATGTGTATGATAGATTGGGACAATATATATTTGAAGTGTTCAGGAAACCCCTTTTTTCAGTTTTCTATTACATTGTCGCTATGAAGAATTTCTTATTAATTACCCTGAAGTAAAACTCTTTAATTGTACATTTAAATTATTGAAGTTTCAATCTAATCTCTTATGAAATTTTTCCTTAGACTGTTCAATTTGAAACAATTATACAACTTTAGAAAATGAGTTGAAAATAAATTTTTAATTAAACTAATTATACAATGGTAGATGTAGATCATTCTTTCGCAAATGATAACAGACCAAAGAGAAGTAATGATTTTTTTTTTTGTCACATCGAATTTGTAACTGTTTTCTCTTCCTTTTCTCATTATAGCACTTAACTGTTCAAAGATGTAGATACTGGTATGTACATCTATCAACTTATGAATATATTGTACAAAAATTACATACTTATAGTGCCAAAGCCATCAGCCTCAGGGGCAAAGCAGCTTACTATAAAGGCCAGATCTTAACTGCATCCGCCTTGCAACTTTGGGAATGACTGATTATAAGGCAGCAAGTATTAAAAAGCATTGCTAAGCGCTGGTCGCCAATAAGGGAAGACAGATCAAATCATATCTGTGCTACAGACGCTAATATCCTAGGCTGCAAACAGGGACATCAATAAATTTTTATGAGACTTTGAAAAGATCAACACAGTAGATGTGACAAAAAACAATGCTCCTGTCATGTTCAGTTTGTCCACAGCGCTCAGCCGCAGACGCCTAAGAGTATGTCAGCGGAGCGAAATTTAATTTTACAAGATTAAATCCGCCTTCATTGGCAGATGGCCGGATGCCTTGAAATGAGCACTGAAGGTGTTTCTTGAAGACATGCGGTGCTAAGCTCCTCCAGGACATTATATTTTAAAGCAGTATTTAAACCAAAGGGACAGAACGAAGCAGCTAATATAAAGCAAACCTAATGTAATAAATTGAGACGGAGCAAGGGAGAAAATGGGAAGGAAGAGTGTTCCCTGATATAAAGTCCAATTGGAATTCCTTACTTCCCCACTCTGCACTAATGCTTCTTGCCCTTTATCATATGTATGATGAAGCCCATCTGGATCTTTTTGTCTTTCATATAATCCAGTTTGCTGAATTTAAGGAAATAAAATCCCCAATCCGCATGCTTCTAAAGGAGCGGAGGGTTTGCGACCTCCCAGTAACAATCAGAAGTCAAAAAGAGAGTAACAGTTTGACGAACAAAAACAGAAAAAGAAAAGATACAAAGTGGAGCAAACATAAAAGGCGGATTATCTTTTTTTTTTCTATGCTGTTGTTGTGAAATCCAGAAGACTGTATAGTTGAATAGGAGAATATAAAAAGCATTCTGCACTTTCTGGGAGGTGATGTCAACTCTTCTGATAATTAATCTTCTGAAAGCAGAAGGACAGATTGTACGTTGTTAGAATTCAGCTTTTTGCAAATGTCTGTAAAAGGCAGTTATGTGTTTTGTCTGATAATGTCAATGATGCTCTGTGTACAACAGATCAAAGGTAACCCAATTAAAAATGATTATGGGCTTCTTCAACCTTTTGGGTCCTGATCAGTCTTCACAAACTCGCATTTAGCAAAGTCAATAAATTCCCCGAGAACGGGATAAATCCTGTACTTCGTATTCTGTTTTTACTTTATCAGGGAAATTATTGACTTGCTTTAAGCACTGCTGAGTGAAGAAGAAATGATTAATTGAAAACCACAAATATTCAATGCGTAACCAATTGAATAATTGGATTTTGGACTGAAAGTTTCATATTCAGCAATTCTCCACCTACTTATAACACTAGAGTGGGGATGAACAGCAACACTTTCAGCCACTTTAAATTATTTTCTGTATTGTTGTCCTTTTCTCTAAGGGTGAAGTGAGGCCACAGCCCTAGAAACATAGCTCAATTTCAAGTGTTTAAGTCCCTGTTGTATTCAACAAGCTTCAGACCCACTTTTGTTGTATAATAATACTGCAGTGTCCCGTTTCCGATGATCAATATAATTAACTTTCCAGTCAATTTTATGCATTCAGAGTAAGCCACCATGGGATCTCTGTAGCTAAGAGATCCCATAGGTCTAGAATGCACACGCATACCATAATATTAACACAATGACAAGAGTGCAGCAAAACTATCTTCCAAGAAACCGACTCTGAATCTTACGTCAGACATTGCAGAACACTCAACATCAGATTAGGAGCAGGGCATCTTCCAGTTTAGTTTAGTTTAGAGATACAGCACGGAAACAGGCCCTTGGACCTACCGAATCCGCGTCGACCAGTGGTCCCTGTACACTAACACTATCCTACACACATTAGGGACTATTTACAATTACTCCAAGCCAATTAACCTACAAACCTGTAGGTCTTTTGACTATGGGAGGAAACCAAAGATCCCGAGAAAACCCACGCAGGTCACGGGGAGAACTTACAAACTCTTTATAGACAGTACCCGCAGTCAGGATCGAACCCGGGTCTCTGGCACTGTAAGGCAACAACTCTGCCACTGCGCCACCGTCGAGCTTGAGGAATTGTCTAAGATGGGTATAACTTTCAACAGTATTCTGCAACACCCAATCTTTGGGTTTTTTTGTCCGTTGACCAACTAGCTATCAAGATTACTACATTTTATCTTGTTCTGCTTATCTGAATTTTTCCAATAAGACTCTTTTGAGACACATTAGCAATACCTTCTGAAAATCCTATGTGCTGCATTTACTGTAGTCCCTTTATCTATCCAATCAATAACATTTTTCTATACCCTCTATTAAATTTGCAAAGCCATTTGTTAGTCATCTATGATTAAATCTTGTACTCCTTACTAACTTGATCTCAAAGAATGGATTATGAACTAATATTAAACAACTGATTCGTGCTTTTCCTTTTCTTCAGCTACAAACATTATATCAGTAACTTTTCCATCTCAAAGTACAATTTGTATGTTAAAGGAGAATAGAAAAAAATGTGAAAAGTGCCCCTGTTCTCTACTTTCTGACCTCTCTCAACAGCCTGATAGCATGTATTTAGTCAAGTGACTTTACTGCCTTGATCCATGATCACACTTCAGAGATAATTCCTTTCTTGCTACTGCTTTATCAGCAACGTATTGTGAATATATTTGGATCTTTGCTAAGCAATCGTTCTTCAACATTCACATCAATCATTTTGCCTACGTTTTTTATTTTCAAAAACTATATCAAAAATTGTTCTTTTTTCTTGTTTCCCCGTATTCCCAGGTTTTGTTTTCTAAATACATTTTATTCTGCTGTACAAAAATATCCTGATCTAGGAAGCAGTCCTGAATGCAACCTGAATACAATTTCCCACTTTGATTTTGTTATGGCCACATAACACCTCTATGTCATTATTAATGGCTTGAATTCTAATTATTAAAAGTTATTTTGGCATTCACAATCATATTACTGTGGTTTTGGAACACCAATCCTTAACTTTTTCCCCACTCTTTGAAATATCTTGCTCATTCTACAACAGATCTTATATCCCTGTATTCTGTTCCTTCCTCAAAAGATAGTAGCACAGGAGCAGGCCCTTTGGCCCACCATGTCTGCATTGATCATGATGATGCCAAATTAATCATCTCATCTGTCTGTATATGGTCCATATTCCTGTATGCCTTGCCTGTTATGTGTCTGTCCAAATGCCTATTAAACATCGTTTTGTATCTGCTTCTACCACCTCTCCTGGCAGCTGCATTTTTATCAGACCACCTACATTTTCATTCATGTCATTGATATATATTACAAACAACAGAGATCCCAGCACCTATCCTTATGAAACACCACTGGTCACATATCTCCAGTCAGAAAAAAACAGCACACTCCAACCACCCTCTGTCTTTTATGACCAAGCCAATTTTGGATCCAATTTATCAACACATAGTGGATCGATCCCATGGGATTTTCGCAGTACTTTTTTAAACTCTGCTCATATTCCAATAGTTTTATTAATCCTACTGTCCCTTTCCATTATCAACCTTACACTTTTTTTTTCAAGGAAATTATCTTGAATTGTCTACCTATTTTCTAATTAGCATTTCTGCAAAAAATATCCTGCACTGTATCCAATTCTGGGTTTTGCATTCGGGAAAGAAGGCTTTAAAGGAAAAAATATTTACCTGGTTTTATTTCTAGGATATAAAACATAAACGGGTAGATTGGAAAAGTTATATTGAGAGCCCCTTCACTTCCTGGAATATTTTGGCCTTCCTAATTTTTCAAGAAGCAATCTGTATAGTTCCAGCAAAACAACGGTAATTGGTGTCTTCCATTCTTGTCCCAAAATCTATAAACTGTCATATCTCAAATATACCTCAATACTTCTCATTAATTCCAAATAAGAGTTGGCTGATGTCTTCACTTTTCAGCAACCGTTTGTGACTCAGTATCACATGCTCTTACATGCTCTTACAAGGAAGAAGGCAGGAACGGGGTACTGATTGTGGATGATCAGCCATGATCATATTGAATGGCGATGCTGGCTCGAAAGGCCGAATGGCCTACTCCTGCACCTATTGTCTATGTATCTATGAAAATGCCTTCTAAAGTCTTAATACCTTCAGTTAAGCAATTTATAACCATATAACAATTACAGCACGGAAACAGGCCCTCTCGGCCCTTCCAGTCCGTGCCGACCATTTGTTTTCCCCTAGTCCCATCTACCTGCAATCAGACCATACCCCTCCATTCCCTTCACGTCCATATACCTATCCACTTTACTTTTAAATGTTAAAATCGATCCTGCCTCCACCACTTCTGCTGGAAGCTCATTCCACACAGCCACCACCCTCTGAGTAAATAAGTTCCCCCTCACGTTACCCCTAAACTTCTGTCCCTTAATTCTCATGTCATGCCCTCTTGTTTGAATCTTCCCTACCCTCAATGGGAAAAGCTTATCCACGTCAACTCTGTCAATCCCTTTCATCATTTTAAAGACCTCAATCAAGTCCCCCCCTTAACCTTCTGCGCTCCAAAGAATAAAGACCTAACTTGTTCAACCTTTCTCTGTAACATAGTTGCTGGAACCCTGGCAACATTCTAGTAAATCTCCTCTGTACTCTCTCTATTTTGTTGACATCCTTCCTATAATTAGGTGACCAAAATTGTACACCATACTCCAGAATTGGTCTTACCAATGCCTTGTACAATTTTAACATTACTTCCTTACTCCTATATTCAATGCTCTGATTTATAAAGGCCAGCGCACCAAAGGCTTTCTTTACCTACATGTGATTCCACCTTCAGGGAACTATGCACAGTTATTCCTAGATCCCTCTGTTCCACAGCATTCCTCAATTCCCTACCATTTACCATGTACGTCCTATTTTGATTTGTCCTGCCAAGATGTAGCACTTCACACTTAACAGCATTAAACTCCATCTGCCATCTTTCAGCCCACTTTTCCAAATGGCCCAAATCTCTCTGTAGACTTTGAAAATCTACTTCATTATCCACAACACCACCTATCTTAGTATCATCTGCATACTTACTTATCCAATTTTCCACCCCATCATCCAGATCATTGATGTACATGACAAACAACAGTGGACCCAACACAGATCCCTGAGGCACCCCACTGGTCACCGGCTTCCAACCTGACAAACAGCCATCCACCATTAATCTCTGACATCTCCCATTCAGCCACTGTTGAATCCATCTTGCTACTCCGCCATTAACACCCAAAGATTGAACCTTCTTAACCATTTATATATTGGTATTCTTCAGGTTTCAGTGCAAGAAACATATTGCTTTTATGGTGTGGACTTGTATGTTCAGGGAAACATTTCCAAACATGCAGATAACATTAGATATGGAAGTTGCAGCTAATTGTAAGTGGGGATAGTTTCATTTAATTTAGATATACAGCGTGGTCCATTGAGTCCATGCCAACTAGCGATCACCTGTACATTAAGTCTATCCTAGTCACTAGGAATAATTTACAGAAGCCAATTAACCTACAAACCTGCATGCCTTTGCAATGTGGGAGGAAACTGGAGCTCCCGGAGAAAACCCAAGTGGTCGCAGGGAGAACAAACAAACTCCATACAGATAGGACCCTTAGTCATGATCCAACCCGGATCTCTGGTGCAGTGAGACGGCAACTCTACCGTTGCACCACTGTGCCACCTTAATGGTGATAAGACTTTAAGAGGACTTAGACATGCTGATAGAATTAGCATACAAGTGTCAGATGATAACTATTGTGAAAAAGTGTTCATATTTTAGTGGTAGGAATAAAGAGAGACTATATTATCTAAAAGGTACAATGTGAAAATGACTCCAGAAACAGGAAATCCTGGGTGTATATATACACATAATTTTTGATGATGGCAAGGCAAGTGGAGAAAATGGTTGAAACGCCATAGGGAATTTATACCATAAATAAGCGGCATAGAAAATAAAATATCATAGAGTCTTTTTAAAAACCTGGTTTGGCTACAACTTAGCACAATATCCAAATCTGGGTGATGTGTTTGGGGAAAGGGAGAAAAAAAGACTTACTAGGTTGTTGCAAGGATAGAGGAGTTTACTTTGCTAGTTCTCTTGATGCAGAGAAGTTTCAGAGGTGTTTTGATTGAATAATGCAAAATCATACCGAGTCTTAAAGAAGTGAATGAGAGGACACATGTGAAAGGGCTAGAATGCATAGGTCATAGATAACCAAAAAAAAAACCCTGAAGTGACAGAAGGTACAACTAGGCAACAAGTAGCTACTCTCCAGAATTGACAGCTTGAAATGGTGGTGGAAGCACATACAACCAAGGCCTTCAAAAAGATAAGTATTTGAAAGAAAAGCAGAACTACGAGGAAAGTGCAAGGTATAGAGCAACCTATATGGCCCATACAAAAAGCCAGCATTCACTTTTCAGTTCCATGATTCATTGATTTAAGCTTAGAACACATTTGGGGTTTTAAATCATTGTATGTTAAAGAAGATATTTTGGTAAGAAATGTAAATATATTTTATAAAATATGTTACTTCAGAGTTATTTTTACAAGGGTATGTTAAGAACCAGGCCACTGTAATAATGTTCTCAAAATACAACTATACAGATGATTAGATGTATTTTTCCACTATTTAAGCAAAGGCACAAACCTATTTAAAACATATAAGGGAGAGAAGGAACCTTTAATAATCACTTTTCTATTGACGCCCCTCCATAATTCATTTTATTATTAACAAATATAATGCTGTTCTTTCACAGTAGAGGTTTCATCAAATCAATGAGTGTTATAACAGAGGTCATGATAGATCTAAAAGCATTACGGTGCTATCGAGAAGGGAATGCTCAGGACTGCATGTTCAATAATGAAACACTCAAGTAAAACCTAACAGAAGTGTTAGCTTACATCAAATTTACCAGTTGAGAATTGCCGTGATATTTTCTCTCACACACACAAATAAATACATGATGCTATTGGCTTTGCACTTTTCATTCTCTTCAGGATAAGAGAATAATGTAAAAGAATCTGTGCCAGTATTTGCTGTTTCACAGTCACAAAACACTTTAATCTAATAACATATATTGCACTAAAGGATTTTTAATATATTTTTGAGGATCGTGTATTGACACAGTTTTATAATTGGTTAATCCTTAACAGAGTGAAATAAATGAGTAAAGTCATTACAATTTATCCATATGTCTTGCTTTAGGGACAGAACCTCCAACCACAAAATATTAATCCCTTACCTTTCTGTCCATTCCTTTGAATGCTTTACCCAAGTTTACATCTTTTACCACAACTCTTATCATGTCTTTTAATATACCACAGCTTTCATTAGATTATTTGGATTGACTTTAGTTCATCTCCTTTAAGGTAATAATTTTAACTTGTCAGCTCTACCTGCTACATACTACAACCCAACTCAATGCAATTTGAATTGGGAGAGTTGACCTATTCTGATTGTGTCGACTTGTACTCCCTGTATGATGCAGCTTACAGATGTGGCCAGGGAGGGATCATACGTACAAATGTGAAATGTGCCTGTGGTTGGGTTTCTTCATCAGTGTGGAGTTTGGCTTTTGAGACAGGTATCCATCAATTCAATAATTTAGTGTTTTTGGTTCAATACTTAGCATCTCTATAACACCAGAATAAACAAAATGGGCGGCCAAAAAAAAAATATAGCAGCAGGATTACTAAAATGCTCTTTGTGGATGGTAGAACTTTCACATTCAAATTCCGTACAACATAAAATTCTGCCCACATAAGCAAAATCCTAACCCATGTAAATAACTTCTTCTATCCTAAGTCACAGGTTAAATTCAAATTAAACAACATGTATTGTGTTAACCAAAGTACAATTCTTAGAAGTCCAGGCAGAAATCAAGTAGACCTAATGAATATCTGCATATGGCCTCATATTCAGTATGTCATCTTAGTCAATAATCAATTACTATTTTGCTGATCATTCGGTATTTAGACTTTCTATTTAAATCTGAAACATGATGGCTGCTGCTTGTCAAGATAGGTTCTAGTATACAGTGCTGATCAAACTGAATTAAATAGTGTACTTTGGTATAATACTCCTTGTTGAATATCAATAGATTTTCTTTGGGAAAACTATAGTGCCTTTGAAACCTAGTGAAAAAACTATCCAGCCACCAAGTTATATTTTATGTCCCTTTCACTTACTGCTTGTTTGTCAATGGAATATTGTGGAGAGAGAAGAATGTGTTAGAAACTCTAACCTTTCTCACTGACACATGCATCAGGGGGCACTACATTTCATGTTGGAAGATAATTGCAGTCGAGGCAATTTTTAAAAAAAGCTAATGGTGTCATATTGCAATTAGGTTTTCATAGTTTGCTTGGTTCTTTAATAAATGCTAAAAGATGCATGAAACATAACTCACTATGAATATATCCAAAGTGAAAATAACTTGTGTTTCAACTGGGATGTCACAGAACATAAAGCTACTGAGATGCACAGCATCAAACTCAAAGTAGCTGTTAAAATATTTGATGTTACCATTTTTTTTTCAATGTAATATTCCAATAATAAAAACATAAAAATATTCAGGGCATCACATTAAATTAAAATAACAAATTATGTAAATATTGAAATTCAGATATCTGGAACATTTCTTTTATTTAGAATTTAATATAGGAATGAAATTGCAACCATCCAAAATGCAAAATGTAAGTTTTTATTTTCTAACTGTCCAATTCACCATAATGATAATGTCACAAGGAATGCCAGAAATATCTTTACACCAATGTGAGTTGAAAATCTCCACAATCTGCAAAAAAACAGCATGAAAGAAATTATAGTTTTTACAATGCCTACACTTAAAATGGACAGTAGATTATGAAAGCACAAAATATATATTTTTATTAATTCTGTGTGCGTATAACTCAAAATATTCTAAGTATAAATTGTGTAAAAAGGGAAGAATATCTTCTGAAAAAATAAACTGATTCTCAGAATCAATATGACTATTAAAACGAGTCTGAGTCAGGCGTGTCCAGGTTAAACTACACATTACTTGGTGTGCTCAATGCATTGGATCATTTAATATTTTATACATTTTTAGCTTTTATGAAATTCAAAACCTCGCTGAGAATTTTGATTCTGTTATGATATGGGTAGGGAATGGTTAATTAATAATACTGAAAAGAATAAAAAACATTAAAAATAAAACTATGCAAAGAAAAAAATCATTAAATATAAAACTGGACAAAGAAATGTATTTATTTTAAATAATGGGAACACAAGTTACTTGAAACAATTAACCTGGGCCTGCCAAATCCAAAATAAATAATTATAATGTGATGGAAAATGACACTACATCATCCGCATAGTGCACCCTGTTCTGCCCTGCCACTTGTTTACAGTGCCCAAGTCCTTGCAATTCAGTTCCTGCACCAGGAAGCTGATCTCTTCTCCCTCATGGCTTGGCTTTCCTGAGGCTGTCAGTGGACAGAGCGATAGATCAATCAGGTCAGCCCATGAGGAGGTCTGTCAGAAGTTTCTGTCAAAGCACTTAATAGTGTCAGTTCCTGTAACCTCACAGCTGTGAATTTATGCCTGGAAGCTCACCCAGGGATATGCTAAAATAACATAGTTTATTAGTGTTTTTAGATCACAGGGTGTGCCATGCAGCCTTCCAATGTCCCCCTCAATCTTCATGTCAACCCTCATTTGTAGGGTGCCGAAGAATTTATTACGGAGCCAATTACAATGTTAATTGGAAAGTAAGAAAAATCAATTAATTCACAAATTTTCCAATTAAAATAGAGATAAATCATAAAGCTGTTATTAGCAAAAGGCCAAATCTGTTAACTTTTAGCAGGGGGAAAAAAAAAAGTAGCTGAGCCTTGCCTGGTGCCCTTGAGTGACTTTCCTAACAAAAGCTGCCATCAGCAGAACGGGGCAGAAGACAGATAAAAAAAATATCGACTGGGCAGAAGGAACACTTCTTTATTGATCAGAGGAGAATTTAACTTTCTGTGCATACACACAGTGTCAGCAGGGCCATGGGGCAAATTGAAATGAGCTGGCTGCCAGGATGACAAGCAAAGCACGGGAACAGAAATACAACAAACTGGACAATCTGTCCTTGTCTTGCAGCAGCCATTCACGCTAGAACATTTGCTAATCCTTGGCGTTCCATCTCCTTGTAACAAAAGATGACCTGTGATGGCAATAGGGTGGCTTTTGTTACAGATGGAGATTTTAAGGTCTTTTACTTGTTGACAGAAATTTATGACCTATCCAGCTGATGCAAATAACAACATGTATTTACAAGGAACTATAATTTATAATACTTAACAAACAATTGTCAAATATTAACATGTTCAACAGTGCATAATAGAGGCTACAATATTTTTTTTTCTTTATCGACTACCTGTGGAAATAGTAAGCAGGAAGGCTGAAGGGGCATGTCACCAGTGTAATAAACCAGTGGAATGATACAAAGGGGGAATTTCATTGCTGATTACAAGACAGCAAATAAAAAAACACACGAAGCAGAATTTGTTTGCAATCTTCCTATCTTTTCTTCAATGTTCAATGGGAGAGGAAGGTAAATAAAGCTGGAGAAAAAAAAGTCTCATTTTACGACTTTAATTGAGAGTGTGCTATAAAAGCGTGTCACATAATATGGAATACCATACATCTATCTGCGTGGTTTATTTGTTCAGATAATGTTACATAAATGCTTAACAATATTTGAAAATGGTACCTACATATTACTGTCGTGCAATTATATAAAGGCGACAGCTGTGTGGCTGCAAACCTCACTCCTGCATCTGAAAGCTTGCATACATTTCCAACCATTCGACCATGTCAGTCACACATCCAAAGACTCACTGAGGAAACCTTCTCTCCAACATCAAAGTGGTGTGCAACCAGAGAATCTAACTGAAGGAGAACAGATGCAACAGTATGTCCCAATTCTCAGCAAGGATCGGAGTAGAAATAGACAACTGGACCCCTTAAGGCAGCTCTGCAGTTATAGTAAAATTGTGGCTGATTAGATTTTTTTCCTCAACTCTGCATTCTCGACTATGCACAGTAACATTCCATTGTGTATCAAGTATTTATCTTCCTCTGCTATAAAATACAGTGCTTTCACTGCCTTTCAGGAAGAGAATTCCAAAGACTCACACCATCTAAGGGAATTTATTATTCCTTATCTCTGTCTAAAATGGGTGACCGTGTTGTCTTAAACAGTGTGGCCTCGTTCCAGTGTCTACCCACAACAGGAAACCTCCAGGTATTCTAAACTTAATACGCTAGGAAACAAGAGCAGACATAGGCCAGTCAGCCCGTCAAGCCTCTCCTACCATTCAACAATGTCATGGATAATCCAGTCTTGGCCACAATACATTTTCCCGCTCTCTTCTTGTACCTCCTACAACTCTTACGGATCAAAAATCTGTTAATCTTCATTTTTGATATATTCAATAAGTCCCACAGACTCTCTTGGGTACAACATTCAAAAGAATCACAATCCAAAGAGAATAAATTCTTACTTGAGTTTCCCCTAACCTGAAACTATACCCACAATTTCTAGATACATCCTCAAAGGAAATATTCTCTCCGCACCCACCCTGTCAGAATCTTAAATTTCAATCAGATCATCTCTCATTCTCCTAAACTCCAAGGATTATAGAGCCTACAACTGTTTTTCATACATCAGCCCCTTCCAATCTGCAATGCTATGAGTGTTTAAAAAATCTTGAGATCAGCTGATTGATCCTCTCACCTGTCAATCACCATGATGAAGATAACGCCTCTTCCGAGGGGGGGGGGCAGGACTATAACTCTGGCCACAACTCTGATTCTGCTGTGAATCAACTGAACTGTGAGTCTACTGAACTGTGAGTCTGCAATGTACTTGCAATTAATGATTTGTTAGCCCTTAATGAAAATAAAATGAGTTGTTTGGCCTGCCCTGTGCTTGAAACTGAAATAATAATGCAAATGAAATTAAATGAAATTAAATGAAAACGAGATGAGTTGTTTGGCCTGCCCTATGCTTGAAACTGAAATGGCAATGGGAATGAAATAAAATGAAAATCAGATTACTTGTTTGGCCTGCACTGTGCTTGAAACTGAAATGGCAATGGGAATGAAATGAAATGAAAACGAGATGAGTTGTTTGGCCTGCCCTGTGCTTGAAACTGAAATGGCAATGTGAATGAAAATGAAATGAAAACAAGATGAGTTGTTTGGCCTGCCCTGTGCTTGAAACTGAAATGGCAATGGGAATGAAATAAAATGAAAATCAGATTACTTGTTTGGCCTGCACTGTGCTTGAAACTGAAATGGCAATGGGAATGAAATGAAATGAAAACGAGATGAGTTGTTTGGCATGCCCTGTGCTTGAAACTGAAATGGCAATGTGAATGAAAATGAAATGAAAACAAGATGAGTTGTTTGGCCTGCCCTGTGCTTGAAACTGAAATGGCAATGGGAATGAAATTAAATGAAAATGAGATTACTTGTTTGGCCTGCACTGTGCTTGAAACTGAAATGGCAATGGGAATGAAATGAAATGAAAACGAGGTGAGTTGTTTGGCCTGCCCTGTGCTTGAAACTGAAATAGCAATGGAAATGAAATGAAATGAAATGAAATGAAAACGAGATCAGTTGTTTGACATGCCCTGTGCTTGAAACTGAAATGGCAATGCAAATGAAAATGAAATGAAAACAAGATGAGTTGTTTGGCCTGCCCTGTGCTTGAAACTGAAATGGCAATGGGAATGAAATGAAATGAAAATGAGCTTACTTGTTTGGCCTGCACTGTGCTTGAAACTGAAATGATAATGGGAATGAAATGAAATGAAAATGAGATGAGTTGTTTGGCCTGCCCTGTGCTTGAAACTGAAATTGCAATGGAAATGAAAATGAAATGAAAATGAGATGAGTTGTTTGGCTTGCCCTATGCTTGAAACTGAAATGGCAATGGAAATGAAAATGAGATGAGTTGTTTGGCCTGCCCTGTGTTTGAAACTGAAATGGCAATGGGAATGAAATGAAATGAAAATGAGATTACTTGTTTGGCCTGCACTGTGCTTGAAACTGAAATGGTAATGGGAACGAAATGAAATGAAAATGAGATGAGTTGTTTGGCCTGCCCTGTGCTTGAAACTGAAATGGCAATGGAAATGAAAATGAAATGAAAATGAGATGAGTTGTTTGGCTTGCCCTATGCTTGAAACTGAAATGGCAAAGGAAATGAAAATGAGATGAGTTGTTTGGCCTGCCCTGTGCTTGAAACTGAAATGGCAATGAAAATGAAAATGAAATGAAAATGAGATGAGTTGTTTGGCCTGCCCTGTGCTTGAAACTGAAATAGCAGTGGAAATGAAATGAAATTAGTTGTTTGGCCTGCCTGAAACCACTAATTTCGGCACAGAAGGCCCCACATTAGCCGTGAAACCAGTCCTTTTCGCCCAAAATTCCCGTATTAGCCCAGGACAAGCATTTTGCCCCAAAAGGCCCGTGCCAGGCCAGGAAAAGTCCAGAAAAAGTGCCTTTCACTGATATTTCACTCAGATTTTTTTTAAATGTCCCTTCAGCCCATCAGGCCTGTACTAGCATAGGAGGAGTCCCTTCGGCCCATCAGTAGGTATTCCCCCTGCAAGTATTAAACCTCACCCTAGTATCTTTCTCCCTCCCTTCATTGCCTCCCTGTGAGATTCAGACCAGGATAGACTTTCCTTCTTCATTGCTGTGATCTGCAGAAATAGATGAAAAATATCTAAAATTGATTCTCCACCCTCTCCCCCTTCTCTCTCACAGATTTTGTTCACCTGTTTTGGGCAGAATTTCTGGCAGTTTCAGAGCTGCCAGCCCACCAGTCCTGAGTGACTGAGCTGCCAGCCCACCAGCCCTGAGTGACTGAACTGCCAGCCCACCAGGCATGAGTGACTGAGCTGCCAGCCCACCAGGCCTGAGTGACTGAGCTGCCAGCCTACCAGACCCGAGTGACTGAGCTGCCAGCCCACCAGCCCTGAGTGACTGAGCTGCCAGCCCACCAGGCCTGAGTGATTGAGTGCCAGCCTACTAGGCCTGGGTGACTGAGCTGCCAGCCTACCAGGCCTGAGTGACTGAGCTGCCAGCCTACCAGACCTGAGTGACTGAGCTGCCAGCCCACCAGGCCTGAGTGACTGAGCTGCCAGCCCACCAGGCCTGAGTGACTGAGCTGCCAGCCCCCCAGGCCTGAGTGACTGAGCTCCCACCACCCAGGCCTGAGTGAATGAGCTGGCAGCCCAGGAATACCATTTGGCTCACAATGTCCATACTAGCCCTCTGGAAACCAGTCCCTTCGGCCCAGATCATAGCGCAATTATATTTGATGCATCTCTGCCTTTCTCTCCCTCAAAATCCCATCTCCCTATTCGCTATTCCCGCTACATAAACTCTTCGACTGCCAGTAAGTTCTCTGAGACTCCCGTAGCTGCTCCTGACATTTGCACCATCGAGGCGTCTCCCCTCCATCTCAGCAATGACAACCTCATTTCTTTATTCAATACCACTTGCTTTTCCATCCTGGATTCTGTTGCTCCTCTTAAAATGAAAAAGCCTAAGCCTAAAGGCTGGCCCTGGCTCAATGACACCACCAGAGCCCTAAGAAGAGAGTGCAGAAAATCAAAACGGAAGTATAAATCTGAGAAGCTTCAAATTTCCTTTGAACGTCTGAGAAACAATCTTCTCAAATACCAGGAAGCAGTAAAATCTGCGAGAACACAATACTTTTCCACCCTTATTTCCAAAATTGCCCATAACTCCAAGGTCCTATTTAGTACCATCACCTCTGTCATATGTCCTGCCCCCAGTACCAGCTTAATTGGGTCCCCTGCTAAGTGCAAAGAATTTACCACATTTTTCACCAGCAAAGTTGTGAAGATCAGAACGAATATTTCCCCTCCCATCCATGACCAAGCTGTCTCATTAGTCTGTTCTTCTAAATTAGACTGTTTCCATCCCGTTACCTTGTAAAGCTGGTCTCCACTATGAAACCTGCAACCTGCCCCTCGACGTTGTCCCCACTGGCCTTCTGAAGGATGTCATTGCAATAGCCGGTTCCAGCATCCTCTCCATCATCAACAGTTCACTGGCCACTGGCAACCAGCTTCAAGCACGCAGTGGTCCAGCCCCTCCTGAAAAAAATATAACCTAGACCCCTCCTTGCATAGCAACTACAGACCTAATTCCAAACTGCCTTTCCTTTCAAAAGTCCTTGTAAAAGTAATTCTAAATCAACTAATGCCTTACCTACACCAAAATACCATCCTGGAAGGTTTCCAATCAGGTTTCAGGGCCCACCACAGCACAGAGTCTGCCTTGTTGAAGGTACATAATGACTTGCTTCTCGCCATTGACTCCGGCGACTGTGCAATCCTGCTCCTTCTCGACCTCAGCGCAGCATTTGACACAGTGGACCACACCATCCTAATTGACCATCTCCTGTACGGGGTTGGTATCGATGGCACTGCCCTGAGCTGGTTCGTCTCCTACCTTGTAGAGTTTATCTACAAACATAGGCAACTCTTTCCCTCCCCAGCTGGCCTTTGCTGCGGGGTTCCACAAGGCTCCATCCTCGGCCCCATTATCTTCTCTCTGTATTTGCTCCCCGTAGGCCAAGTGATTCAAAGGCACGCCATTCCCTTCCACTGCTATGCAGACGATTCACAGCTCTATCTCCCCCTGAAACCCAACAACCGATCAAATCTACTCAGCCTCATGCACTGCCTCAAGGATATAAATGTTGGATGGCCCAGAACTTCTTCCAACTAAACGAGAGCTAGTCTGAGGTCATCCTACTCGGCCCCTCTGCATTGTAGTTTGATAAACAAGTCAATGCTGTGGTAAAAGCTAGCTTCTTCCAGCTTCGCACGATAGCTAAAATCAAACCATTCCTCCAATTCGACGACCTTGAAAAGATCATCCACGCATTTATCTCCTCCTGCCTTGATTACTGCAACTCCCTTTACACTGGCATCAGCCAATCATCCCTGTCCCGCCAGCAAATGGTCCAAAACGCCGCAACGAGACTTCTGACGGGCACCCGAAAAAGGGACGACATCACCCCGATTTTGGCATCTCTCCACTGGCTCCCAGTGCGGTTCAGAATCAATTTCAAGCTCCTCCTATATGTATACAAAGCCCTTAACGGGCTTGCTCCCACCTACATCCAAAATCTGCTAACCCACCATTCTACCTCCAGGTGCCTCAGGTTGGCCGACTTTGGGCCACTGACTATCACGCGGTCCAGTTATAAGATCAGGGGCGACCATGCTTTTGCGGTTGCAGCACCTAGACTGTAGAACAGCATCCCTCTTCTCATCAGAACTGCCCCCTCTATCGACTCCTTTAAGTCTAGACTTAAAACTTATTTCTACTCACAAGCGTTTCTTGAGGTCCTCTGAGGGAGCGTTGTATGTATGTTTGTATGTATTGTTCGATCTATGTACCACTGTATGTAGCATGTTAGTACCTGCACTGATGTAAAGCACTTTGGTCAACGAGAGTTGTTTTTAAATGTGCTATAGAAATAAAATTGACGACTTGACTACACCCATACTAGCGCTCCAGAAAGCCCCCCCCACACTGGCCATCAATAATGGAATTGGTGGAGAGGTGGAATATTGCGTTGGGGGACCAGCCCTCCCATGTGAACATGGGACCCAACGGATCCCACTTAGTCTAGAGCTTCCTTAAAAACTATACAAAATACTCGTTAATGTAAAGTTGCATTAAAGCATCGCTAGTTTAATGCCTCATGATTCTAGCAAAAAACGCCAACATTTCCATTATCCTTTCTAATTATATTTTGTACTTGCATGACAACCTATGCTCATTATGCACTTGGACGCTCAATTCTCTCTGTAAACCAAAGGTCTGCAATCTCTTACTATTTAGATACTTTGTCTGTTTTTAGTTTAGTTTAGAGATACAGCACAGAAACAGTCCCTTCGGCCCACAGAGTCCCTGTCGACCAGAGATGCCCGCACACTAACACTATCCTACACATACTATGGAAAATCTACAATTTTACCAAGCCTACAAACCTGTACGTCTTTGGAGTGT
Organism: Okamejei kenojei; assembly: GCA_035221665.1. Taxonomy (NCBI): domain Eukaryota; kingdom Metazoa; phylum Chordata; class Chondrichthyes; order Rajiformes; family Rajidae; genus Okamejei; species Okamejei kenojei. The sequence continues at coordinate 54,118,246 of CM069140.1, read as the reverse complement.
GGGAGGAAACCGAAGCACCCAGAGAAAACCCACGCGGTCACGGGAGAACATACAAACTCCATACGGGGAACACCTGTGGTCAGGAACGAACCCGGGTCTCTGGCACTGCAAGGCAGCACTTCTACCCCTACGCCACCGTGCTGCCTTATGTTTTCATTAATTCCAGCCCGAATTTCATATATTTTTCCTTACTTCACCCAATTTGCCACATCTTTGCCTCTCGCAACCTATATTCCTTTGTGCCCCCTTTTCACAACTTTCCTGCCTATCTACCTTTGTGTCATCAACAACTTAGCATCCATAAGTTTGGTGCATTGTTTCCAATGATTTCTATTCATTGTAAAAACTGAGCCCTCCCCCCCCCCCCCCCCCCCCCCGCCTCCCTCCTCATAGATCTTAATGACCAAAGAAAAAACTATTTACATTTATCTCTCTGTCTCAAGTTAGCCAGTCAATCTTCAAACCATGCCAAAGTATTACCATCTTCACCGAGAGCATTTATTTTCTACAACAGCCATGCTGGAAATATTGAAAGTAGTCAAATTCTTACATCTAATCTTCTTAAATTTTAGTTTACTTTTGTATATTCCCCTGACTCTCAGTCTGAAGAAGTGTCTCGTCCTGCAACGTCACCTATTCCTTTTCTTCAGAAGTGCTGTCTGACCCGCTGAGTTACTCCAGCATTTGTGCCTATCTTAGTTCCTAACGTGTATGGTCTGTCACATGAGAATCCCTATGAATGAGATGCTCATGCAAAGCTCAAGCTCATGCATGTCCTGCAAAGTCACCTTGCTGCAATATATGCAGATTGCTCCCTGTACAGCTGTGGACTCCAGTGTGAACAGAAGCCTGTGTTGTGTCACAATACTGCAATAATATCTCTTCTGATTGAAGTATTGCAAAGGGTACACACCATAGGGTGACAAGTGGTTCCATGGAGCATAAATAAAGTTCGCAGACCTCAGTGATCTCCCTTATCGACAGCTGAATACTATCTGCAATTTGTTGCATATATTTCGAGCTCCTATGCATTTTTGCTCCAGATACCCGAAAAGCAAAAACATGCTTACCGACAATCCAAACCGTGCCCTGCTTTAAGATTACAGATCTAACTGCAGCAGGTAACAGACTTAATGCAGACATCCAAGATAAGCAAATACATTTTCAACACTGTTCCTCACAAGATTTAAATGGAAAAATGACATTGAACACCACTGGAGAACATGGCCCAACACATTCTCCCTGTTTTAGCAACGTCGAGCTTTTTCATGAAATACACTCGTCCTACTAGCTATTGAGTACTCCATGTGAAATCTCTATGCATGCAGCTGGGTCTGGCCATAGCTGGTTTATGGAAGAGCCTTTAATTCAGCAAAGTCTTTCCATGCCTGCTACATCATGAAATATCAATGGAATTAAAAATCATAACCAGAAGTAATCAACCTGCAATAACCAGCAAGGAATAAATTAAGATTTAAAGGGCAAAGGACATTCCTTCTACTGATTACAAGTTAAACCATAGAAGGTTAAGACAAGGTAATGGCTGCAGTGTTGAATTCAAAATAATGATGGTGATGTTAGATTAGAATATCATTCTGATTGACCCGCCTGGCTTAATTATGGGATATATTTGCGGCATATGGATCCAAGTTTTCAACATTACAACACCCAGCATGATACACTGAAGATATCCTGAACACCCGTGGACAACATTTTGCATGGTGCCCAAAAAAATCATGAGGTAGTGCTCTGCCTCTCTGGTCTTGCATTCCCCCTCCTACGGCCTTCTCGCATAACTGGCAACCATCATACTCAGTATGGAGACATGGAAGCTGCACATTAATCTCTTCTGCTCATCCTCTGGTGAACTTCTAAATCATTCCACTCATTACAAAACAAGTGAGTAATGAGTCCAATCAAGCTGGGCATTTACTATAGCTAACTCAGAGCAAAATTGTTTAAGATTGTCTTGATTGCCTGAAACTAAGTCTTCAAATTCCTTAACAACAAAATCTGTGTTTTCGTAGGCTATTTTACGCAAACACTATTTAACATTGACAGAATCTTAGCAGGGATATTAGAAATTAAATTGCATTGCCAGACTTACTCACCTCCTTATTCACATCTATTTTTTCATTAAACTTTATCACAGAGGAAATGCAGCCCGGTGTAACATTTCAAGCAGACTGCTTTGTTTTTTTTTTCCTGTCCTACATTCACTCTGCTCTTATTTTTCCAAAATGACACACTATCATTAGGCCAAGATTTTATAGAAATTGGTCAAATTTAAAATGTCATCTTCAATGAAACTCTTAAAAAAATTACATGCACTGCATGGAGCAGGACAGACTATATATGGAACCACAAAGAATGATTTATGAACATGTATCATATGAGTACCATGTTGAAGAATGTGCTTAATGTGTAACTGAATATCTGGGATGAGAATCTGGATTCAGACGTGCCAGAATTTGTTTCCTCATAATTTGAAATTCAAATAAATAAAGAGATTGCTGGCTTGTCCTCCCTCTCTCCTCTGCTTTGCTGAAACTGCCAAGAACTTTAATAGTTGTAACATCTTACAAATATTACTTCAGTGGAGCAGGGTTAGGGTCCTGACTGACCTCTTCCTCTTCACACCCACCGAGAAACCATTAAACGCATTGGGCAGCAAGATTGAAACGCCCTTTGTGTATGTGGTAAATCTGAACCAACATACCCTCAAATTTACAATGAATCAGGTAAATGAAATACTTCTGATTCTAAAGTAAGCTAAGCAACTGGGGTGCAGATGAGAGCAGAGGTTATCTTCACTACTATTGTTTGGAGGAGTAACTTCAGGTGACATCTTTGGAACTACAGCAGAGAAGGAGACCATTTGGAACTGCAGGTAAAGGAAGAAATATTAGGGGTATTTTGGGTATTCCTTCCATCAGGCTCTCAGCTGTAGTTGTTTATAGCATTTCAAGAGCTCATATTTAGGTTGTCCTATTATCCTTTTAGGTTGTGAACACCCTAAATTACCCTCTAATTATTCCACCAGTTTTTGGCTATCAATTATAGAAGCCATGCCTGAAACAGTAAATTTTAGATTTTATGGATGATCTATTTGTTCAGTTTAATACCCAATCAGTAGAGGTGAAAATCACACTGACTCTAAGTAATTTGATTTGAACTCACTACCACAAAATTCCAATAGGTTTAAAACTTGCTGTTATTATCAATCACCTGCAATATATGCTGTTCATTTTTAGTCCATTGTAATCTGCCTTATTTAATTGAAATTAGAACATTAGTAACAATAGCGACAACTAAATGTATTTATTTAGCACCCACAATGTCACAAGCAGCTGAAGGTGGTTCATTGAAATGTTAATAACAAAAAATGGTACAAAGACATGCATAAAACATCTTTCTCTGTACTGTTATCAGAATACTGACCCATCCTTCCATAATCTTGGGTGAAGTTCCAATCTTCCAACCTACCTCATTGCTAACCTTGCACTTTTAAAATCTGCAATTGCTCTGTAACCATAATATTGTAATACTGAAACACTACATCTGCACTGGTATTTATTTTCTTTGCACTGCCTGTATACTTATGTACAGCTCAATTATACTCATGTATAATATGATTTGACCTGATTGTATTACATACTGTACAAACAAAGTTTTTCACTTCATCTCAGCAAACATGACAATAATAAATAATACAATACAATAGAACATTAAACAGCACAGCATGGCCCACGATGTCTGTACCGAACATTATGCTGCCTTAAACCCCTCCATTCTACCTGTACTTGCTCCTTATGACTCAATTTCTGTATGTTCATGTATCTATCTAAAAGCCTCCTAAAATAATTATCATAACTGCTTTCACTACCACCCGTGCGATCGTGTTCCAGACACCTACCACCCTCTGTCAAAAAAACTTTCCCCGCACATCTCCTTCTCCCTCTGCATATATAGTTATGCCCTGTAGTATTTGTCATCTCCACCCTGGGAGAAACATTCCCTATCTACCCTATCTATGCCTATGAAGTGATAAACCCCTATTAGTGCTCCCCTCAATCTCCAATGCTCCAGAAAAAACAATCAAAGTTTGTCCATCCTCTTCTTATAACTAATAAGCTTGAATCTAGACAGCATCCTGGTAAACCTCCTCTACACCCTCTCCAAAGCCTTCCTACCCTTCCTGGAATGGGGTGATCAGAACTGCACACAATATTCCAAATGCAACCTGATCAATGTTTTATAATGACATACTAGATTTTGAAACAGATGTCCAAAAGCTTGCTCAATTACATAAATTTTAAAGAAATTTCAGCAAAAATCAACAACAAAAAATGGATTGGCTTTAAATAATTTGCATTGAAGTAGGAAATGAGTTCGGTATCTGATGTGTAAGGCAACTATGAATTTAATTAAAATAGCCAGCTTCTTCCCCTTCCATTTGTTAGCCTCATTCTCTATCATTTTTTTTTCAAAGAATCAACCCTAAGACATAACTCACAGCTATTTCAACCAGAATTGATTTGGCTGTTAAAATTAGCATTGTCATTCACAAGAAATGAATACGATTATCTCTTCATTGTTCATTACCCTAGTAACCCCTTCAAGGAAATTCCTTAGCTCTGCCATATTTACTTGATAATTGGTTTCCACCCCAAATATCTGAGCAGTCCATTAGGAACCAGATTATATTTTTCCGGCATTACTTATACGCAACAAGCACATCTCCATTTGACTGATTGTATAAATACTGAAACCGAAATGAATCCTTGCCTTATGCCTTATTACCTCTCTTGCTTTGTAATATCTGGTGCCATAATCAATCTGTGTTACACCTTGCGATCCATTTATTTATCTCATCCGCCGTCCCACCTTTTACAGATTTGCTTGTCTGCCACAGCCACTAGAAAGGCAAAACTGAGAGGGACTATGATCATGAAAATGGACACCTGGACACACACTGGTGCGTCATATCGTAATACAGCAGCAGTCACAGGGTGGTGGATTTGTAACCTGGTGCTCTGGTGTTACGGGTCAGCCTGTCATCATTTAACGAACCTAGCAATTAATTTCATTCATTAGTCTTAGTCTGCAAATCAGCTCCTACTGGCGCAGTAGCAGTCAGGGTTTATAAGATGAGATTGGAGGTTTAGAGGGATATGGGCTAAATGCAGGCAAATGTGACTAGCCAGTTATGAAATCTGTTCAGCAGAGGTGAGTTGGTCCAAAGGGCCTGTTTCCATGTTGTATGACTGTGTTTCTATTTTAGCCGGCAGCATTTACTCTCCACTGTGGGGTTACCTCAGCTCTGTCATAGCATCAGACCTGCTGGTTGCTCAGAGATGGATCTCCTGATTACCTCATAAATATTTAAGCATCAAAATTGATTTTCAAAAGAAAACTAACAAAGAGACAGAAATAAACAGTTTCTAGCAATATTTCTTGATGGCAGTTGTTTTTTTGCTCTTTACAATCCGAGCTCTGTTACATTATCTCATTTTTCCAGGCCCCTCTCACGAATGAAGAAAAGATTAGGAACGGATTGTTGAAAATGACCCTGTACATTTCTATTTCACAATGTTTTGAATAGTTCACAACAGAGCAATGATGGATGACTGTCCTGATTTTTTTTATGTTAACAGTTTAGTTGGTCAGTGACTAACAAACTCCTTCAGTCATCAACAAATTCTGTACCTCATACTCCAATGAGTAAACCTAACATCAGTAACGCATCTTCACTCTTGAGTAGACTATTGCGCTACTGATTTGCTTTTAAGTTTTAATGCATTGTGGAATCAATTTGCTAAGTTATCATCATGGCAGGAGTTATCCTGGGTGATTTCAATGCAATGAAATCTCATGTCGCTGTGCAGTAGAAATCTCATTAACATTCAATGAGTAAAGCTTTGTCATTTGTTAAGATTTTGTAAAGTATCCCTAAAAGTATTAGTTTATTATAAATATTTATTTCCTGAGTTGTTTTCCAATAATCAAGAGTTGATTATCACTCGATCACAGCAATTGTCCAGTGATTATCACATTCATTTATCTTCATATGTATTCTATCGTCTATACACTGCATTTAAGCCACTGCTGTGAAAGCAGCTATTGAGAATTCTGCCATCGGCAAATAGGGTGGAACAAAAGATTGTCATGAGTTCCACAGAACATTTAAAAAATAAACAGTAATACTAATATATTCAAAATCAAAGAACGAGATCAGGTAATGGGCACAAACCGATGAGGCAAAACATCATTTGACGTACCACAATAACAATACTTCCCCCTCATTCATTATTTTCCACTCTGCTGTATTATAGTCAAACAGTGCACAATTTCTGAGTTCAATCCTTTCTTTTGCTGGCAACTGACCACATGATATTACTGTGTGGAATCAAAACATAGTAAAACAATTCAAACTCTCTCTCATTACCCTAAAAAAAAACTTCTCAACCATGCATCCAGCAGAGCAAAATGTAGGCAGCTCAGCCAAGCTCAACTCAGCCCACGACGACCTTAGGTTTTATTACATCTGTAGCCATAAGGGTCCAAATCATTCAGTGCTTTTTTTGTGACAGGACTGCATCTCCCTTGAGATGGTGGATTGGAGGACGTGCTGCTTTGTAAGCAGAGAAGCATTTTAACATGGAACATGCAATGTATGGGAGAAAAATAGCTAATGACATTTTACATTTTTCATTTGTTGTTTTTCTCTCATTTTCTCTGCTTTTCTCTGCACTGTGACTTTTCCAATCTCACTCAGGCCATCAGGGGAAACGAATGGAAGTCAGGTTCGACCACATAGAAAGGGGAGCAGGGAGAGTGTTTGGGTGGGTAAGACCATTGGGAATGCCTTTTGCAACTATTGTTCACTGATTTCTTTCTATGTGTGTAGTTTTTTTAATATTCCACTCTTTCCTTTACGTCCTTCGGATCGACGTAGAGCCATTGGCCGCGAGAAGTTAAAGCTACACTGATCATCTGGGGAAAGATGCTATATCATAAACTCTGCTGACAGTGTTATCTACTTGTGACAAATGAAAAGGAATGATGCGTTTGCCGAAATAATATTTGCTATCGAATAAAGGACAAGTCTCATCTGCTAATACACTCATCCTTACGCAAGGAACAAAACAATAAGGCAGTATTAATTATTAAATAATGGCGCTCTTCGTGTCATGATAGATAACATTCAATCCATCCAGTTATTCAGGCTACACTTGCTAATCTTTACCGCAATGGCTCCCTGAACACGATCCCTGTTCCCTTCCCTCTTTAACCCTTCTAATTTCTTGTAATTTTGAATCCATACATTGATTAAGATACTGCCAATTGATTTGCTTTAATGCACACTTACGTATTGAACTGAACTTTCCCAACTTTTAAAAAGATAAATGATTTAAATGGTGCAAATGGTTCAGTAGATTAAAAGAGCTTCCAGATTTCTATTGACCTAATCCATATTGTACAAATATTGATGCCATTTGAAAGCTATTATAGTAACCTATTACTTTGTGGCCCATTCTGTACTGCCAGTGAGCAGGCAGATAAAGCAAGGCCCCAAACTACAAGAACAACATGTTACAGCCAAGTTCCCTTTTGGATCTAATTCCATCACGGCATGTCCAGCACCTCCCCATCCTGCAGAAGCACAGGGGTGAGAATTTGTCCTTAGAGCCATAAACCTATGCCTGTAGTTGCATAAATGTTGACTCATTTACATCCTTAGCTTTAGATCCAAGTCAAGTCAAGTCAAGTCACATTTATTTATATAGCACATTTAAAAAACAACTCTCGTTGACCAAAGTGCTTTACATTTGTTATAAGAGTAGTATACACAAGCAGGCTACATACATATACACAAAAGCCCTCACTCAGAGGACGTCAGGAAAGGCTTGGGAGAACAGATACGTTTTCAGACAAGACTTAAAGGAGTCGATGGTGGGGGCATTTCTAATGGGGAGGGGGATGCTGTTCCACAGTCTAGGAGCTGCAACCGCAAAGGCGCGGTCGCCCCTGAGCTTATGCCTAGACTGCGGGACATTCAGTAACTGCAAGTCGGCCGATCTGAGGGACCTGGAGGTGGTGTAGTGGGTGAGAAGACTTTTAATGTAGGTGGGGGCAAGCCCATTGGGGACTTTGTAGACAAAGAGGAGGGTCTTGAAATTAATTCGGAACCGCACAGGGAGCCAGTGGAGAGAGGCCGGGATCGGAGTGAAGTGGTCCCTTTTTCGGGCCTTTGCCTTTCCCTGCACATGGGAAATTTCTGGACCAGGGTTGCTGAGCCTCAAAGAACTGGAGAAAAGCGGCAGGACCAACACATATGTCCCTTCTACCACTTCTGTCACTCAGTTGATCAAAGCTGATCCGATCTTGGCCTCATATCCATTTTTGCACCTGTACCCTGCAATCCTCGACTCCTTCACAGCACAAAAGTCTATTTATTTCAGCTTTGAATATATTCAGAGATTTAGCCTCTGCGGATCACTGGGGAAATGATATCCAAAGATTCACAACCATCAAAGGGAAGAAATTTCGCACCATCATTATCATAATCGGGCAACCAGTTAAGCTGAAACTATGTCCTCTATATGTAGACTGTCCCATGAGAAGAAACATTCTCTCAGCATCTACCCTGACAGTCCCCCTTGAATCTTACGTTACAAGATGATCATCGATTATTCTTCTAAATGGTGACGAGGACAGGTCCATTCTCCTCAACTTTTCAACTACAGCAATCCTTTCATTCTGGAAATCATTCTTGAGAGTCTTCTCCATTCACTCCAATGCAAGTAAACCTCACCTTCAATAAGGTTAGCAAAATTATGCACAGCACTTCAGGTGTGATCTCATTAATGCCATGCGGTCAGAGTCAGCACAGAAACAGTCAATATGGCTCTAAACATCCATGCCAACCAAGTTGCCTACCTGAGCTAATCCCATTTGCCTGCATTGCGCTTGTATCCCTTTGAACCTTTCCGATACACGTATCTGTTTAAATATCATGTAAACATTGTAATTGTACTTACCTGCAACACTTATTGTGGCAATTTGTTTGACTTAACCATTACCCACTGTTTGAAAACGTTGCCCATCAGATTCCCTTTAAAATTTGCTCATCTCACCTTAAATATTTTTGTTTAGGTCTGGATTTCCCTATCCTGTGAAAAAGACTGAGCCCTGTGCAATAAGAGCGACATCATTCTAATGTTGTACCTAATCCCTTTTGTAATACAGGCCCACACTTCATTTGTCTTCCTGATTACTCGCATTCTAATTTTCTGTGTATTATGCATGAGGTACAAAGATCTGTCTGGACCACACCATTCTGTGCTATTTCTCCAGTCAAAGAATATACTGTTCTCTTATTCTTTCTACCAATAACTTTACATTTCCCCCACATTGTACACCATCTGCCGTATGTTTGTGTGCTGGTTTAACCCATCTATATGCCTTTGCAGACTTTATGACCTCCTCACAACCTGTTTTTCCTCCTGTCTTTGCATTATCAGAAGACCTAGCTGCAATATGGAGCCTGAGAGTATAGATGCCAAATGCATGTTTCTCCTGACAGAGGTTTCAGGCACTAAGGGTAACACTATCCAAATAAGCAGTTGCCATCCATGACAGAGATGAGAGGAACATTCTTCATCCAGGGAACCATGAATCTTTGGAATTTTCCACCTAAGTTGGCCGTGGTGTTTTGGCCACTGTTTATACAAGACAAAGTAAATGGTGGAGGCAGAGACTCTCACGATGATTAAGAATTATCTAGATAAATACTTGCATCATTAAAGTATACAAAGCTATGGATCAATTATGGATAAATGACTGTATAGTTGAATATTTGATGGTTGGCACATGGTAGGCCTAGGAGCCTGTTTCTGTGCTGAAACAGAAACAGGCCCTTTTCTGTTTTCTTCTAGTCTGTGTCCTTCTTTTATACTTTAGACAAAGATGCAGCACGGAAATAAGCCCTTGAGCCCACCGAGTCCGCACAAATCAGCGATCACCCTGTACATTAGCACTATCCTACACACTATGGACAATTTACAATTTTACCGAAGCCAATTAACCTACAAACCTGTATGTTTTTGGTGTGTGGGAGGAAACTTGAGCACCCAGAGAAAACCCATGTTGTCACAGGGAGAATGTACAAACTGCATTCAGAAAGGACCCATAGTCAGGATCAAACCTGGGTCTCTGGCACTGGAAGGCAGCAACTCTACCGCTGCGCTACTGTGCCGCCCTTAACGGCAAAGATCATGAGTTTGGTAGGTGCTGTTGGAATAGGCCAACTAACTGATTTGTATTTTACTAATGGCCACAGTACAACGGTGGCAGAGGAAGTTAACATTCAAGGTGGTAATTGAATACCAGTCAAGTTGATTGTTTTCTCCTGTATGCGTGTGTATATATATGCCGTACCGTGGGCAGATAGAAGTGTGGGGTGCAGTGAGGGTTGGTTTGGGTGCATGTGGGGACTATGTGCGCATATGTGTTTGTGTGCGCCTGCGTGCGGTGGGAAGGGGATGGAGGTTGAAAGCTGTGCCAGCAGGAAGATAATGATCTGAATAGACTTCAGTGCTATAATTTCCATGACTGCATGGGCTGATTGCTTTCACTGTTTTGAGGAAGAGGAACTAAATAGATAATCGTGAGAAAGAAAATATAACATCTGTAATCTGGTACCCGACTAAAATTGGATTGACACCAGCTGTAATTATGGGCCTAAGAACTCCACTGGGGTGCAGTTTTGGCAGTTACACAGTTTACAGCCTTCTGTCATATTCTTGCCAAATCCACACTAGTTGTCTGTCAGTACAACCACTCATATTTGGAACCTTTATATTCATGAAGCCTTTCACTTCATTGTATAATGCCAAGTTACGTATTTGATAAGTACAGTAATAAAAAGTAATGAACATGTACTGTAACATAATGTACTATGCACGTGCTGAAATATAATGTAATGTACATGTTCTGTAATATAATGTAACCTAATGTACTGTGAAATTGTAATATCAATCAGTTTCAAATACATTGATGTCAGGTTAGATGTTGAATAAAGTTCCCCCCACTTTGCAGCAATAATGCGCTCTCTTCTCACTTTGACCATTGCACCTGTGCGAATATTTCTGCTTCCCTAAGTTGCCATCCGCATGGCCTCTCTGAGAGAAAATGATGATTAAGTGCAAATTAGAGCTGAGTTATAAACCATTTTGTGCTGCAGGTTAAGACTTACCAACCCCTTTTCACTTACAGCTGGCAAAGAAAGAAGACTTTTATCCCATCAGTGTGGGGCTGGATACGGCATCTCTGAAAAATTCCACTATTTATGGTGTCAGAACATTGTTAGATGATTCTTGAGAGCCGATTTAGGAAAACATAAAACACGGCCGTGGTTTCAAAAACCTATTTTCTCTAAAATTCTAAAAAAAAAAGGATAATTTACTATTGATCTATGGCTAGATTAAAAAAATAAGGATCATTTACTATTAATCTGTATTGTTGGTGCTAAAATAATACAAATATAGTAACGGATAGAATAAGTGATCTTAAAACTTTGGAACTGCTGATTTAATGGAATCTACTCAAGAGTTATCAGTACCTCGTCACAGGATCTCAGGGTTCTAAACACGGACTGGTGGAGGGTAAATGTTGCCAATATTCAGGCAGAATCAGAAAATTATTTATCTTAATAACGGTTGCAAGCAAAATATACACCATATGCAAGATAGAAAAGCCATTATTAGAGACTCTCAATTTGATTCCTAAAATAAAGATAACACCTAACCAACCTACATGAATATTTTATGGCAAACTTTATATGTGGCCACAAGATTGGAATGGACTGAATGGCTTAGATTTCTACGCTTCAAAAATGCTACACAACACATAAGAGTAAATCTAGTAGGAGAGGCAGACAGCATTTGTACAAGGAATTGATTGTATTCTCTGAGGCAGAGGCTTATTATTAATAACAATGGGAATGCGGACAGATTAACAGAGGAGTGATGCAGAGATTGTAGATGGGACTACGTTCTTTGCAATTTTTATTAACAATATGGATGAATGTGATGAGAGAACCTTTCTGAGCACTTGCTGGCTGCCTTTCCTGCTTGTGTAGCTACATGTCAAAACTCATTGCCTGTGAGGAGCTTTGGGATATCCCGAGAATGTCAAATGCACTACATGAATAATGTTGTGTTCTCTTTATTCTCTGTGTGCAGAATTTGTGAAAGAAATCAAAGATGGGAGAACTGAAACAATCTAAGGTAATTAAAAATGATTCCCCCTTCAAAAAAAACACTATAGTATCTGATATAATTAACAAACGTCTAATGATGCATTTAAACAGATGATTCTTCAAAATTATGTTAATCTTAGTTAAATTGATTTCTGACAGGTGAGAAATTATGTTGTTTGTTAAATCTATTATTTAAAAAAAATTCACCTGCCCTTTTTATATACAGCATATTTTTGTAGTTATTGTTAAAGTAATACAATTCTTGCCAATTTGAAGTAACCTTAAAGATCCAGTATAGATCTGGGGTCAAAGCCTGAAAGGGGTGCATTGAGATCTTCAGCACATGATTTCAGGACCTGTCGAACACTCTCTAAACCTACTTGACATTAATTTAAATGCTTCGTCAATCAAGTCAAGATCTCCAAACATATATGTTCTAATTGCAAGGTAATGGACACCATACATAGGTCTTAATACCTAAACATAAATTAAACAACAGAAGTTTTCACCAAACAATGTACTGATTAGATTACATTTTACCATTACTAGTTTGAGATAGTTAGCTGTAGGTTAAATGCTGTATTAATTCCCACATAACACAATAAAAGATTTGGTCTATTCTGATTCAATGCAGCTGTTTTTTTAATAGCTAAGTAATAAATAAAATTTATATCTTGCACCAGATTGCCCTGGCAATAGAGACATGTTTGCTTGGACAGTTTCATTGCATACGTGGATTTAAGGTAGCCAGTTGGGTGTCCAGATTTTTACAATTTATGTCTCTAGCAAGCAGAATTTGTTGATCATTTTAAAGACTATATTCTCAAACTGTCAAAGTGGAATGTAAACACAAGTAGCCTCTGAAAACAAATCAGAACAATTATGTTATTGGCTCAAATTCAGAATCAGCAGCCAATTCTCTCACTAAATGCCAAATATATCACTTTATGTCATTCTGCTCCCCACAACAATCATCAAGTTTAAACGCTAAAACTGCCCATTAACAAACTTTGCACCAGTCATTTCAACACATTACTGGCTAGTGTTTCAATAAAAATGGTGGAATTCTACAATTTGGATTTTACTTAACCCAAGCAGATCAGTATGAAAATACAAAATAAAACAAGCGAACCGAATAAAAATTGCAGGCAATAAGTGACGCTGCAAGAGACCCATCAAAGACGAGTCTTTAACTCATCTGTAATAGATGTTCATTTCAGTCCCAACCCAGCCTGAATGACTGGGTGCACGTGCACTCCATCACCAGTGACAACACTGATAATCTGTGTGTAAATCTTATCAGCTTGCCTGCTTCCATGATAGTTCACTGTAATTTTCCCCCCAATGCGCGCATGCGTGTGTTTGTGTGTGCGCGCATGCACAGCCTGAAATTCTTCCATGTTGTAACCCTGAAAATAGTAAAACTGTGAAAATGTACATACCATATATTGCTCTGCGTGAGCTTTTCCATCTCTTGTTCCATATGGTCTTGTAGTTCACCTGGGCGGAGCAGTACCTGACAGATGGGGCATATTGGAGCTTGGGTATCATACAGAGTTGCTTTCTTCTTACCTGATTTGAAGAAAAATGAAAAAAATAATTACAAAAGTGCGCTATATTATGTCACTCAACGGAAAATGAAGTTTCCAAGCTTTTCATTCTTAAGGTAACAATTGATAGACCAGTTTATTATTGCACAGGAACAATCTATTATTCCAACTGTTGCAAATAATGGTATCCATACATGGATCAGTGTCATCCTAGTGTTCTCTGTTATTTCTTTAATCTGGAAAACAATGGTTAAAAGCAAACTGAAAGTGGATACCTTGTTTTGGATTTTCCTTCATTATTGCACAATTTAGGATCATTGAGGCATCTGCAAAAAGCAGACACGAGCCACTTTGGTGTGGTGGCAAATATCCCTGGTGCAGACAACTGCAAACCATTAGTGGGTGATAAAAAATTCCTAAAACATATTTCTTCCTCCAAACCTATTAACATAAAATTAAACTAATCTCTTGGCTCCTGTGGATTTTTTAAGCTCTCCCCCTGATTATTCCAATCATGTAGCAACACTTTTATTATTTTGAGTAAAGTGCGAAGCTCCCACATACCAACTCAAATCCTACTAAACACTGCAGTTCTTGTAAAACGACACCCAAGGCAGGTTAATTGAAGACAGTTTTGGTGGGATTGACAGATTAAATGGAAATATTTCTATTTATATGGCACAATATAGGAATTTGGTGAGGTCACATTTAAAGTATTGTGTGTAGCTCTGGTTGCCCCATTACAGGAAGGATGTGGAGGCTTTGCGGAGGGTGCAGAAGATATTTTCCAGAATCTTGTCCATACACAAGATTAGAAGTTGTTCAGCCAGAGCTGAACACACTTCTCGGCATCTGCATACAATGGTGTCCGTCTTTCGCTTCTTGTGCATGGTGGTGAAATTGGTCAGTGGGGGCGCTGCGAGTCGGCTGCCCTGCCAGCAGCGTGTTCATTATTTCGATGTTTTTTTGTTTTTTTTAGTGTCCAAATGTTTGTTTTAGTGTCTCTCGGTATGTCTTGTGTAGAGGGTGGTGGGGGGAGGGGGAAAGGGGGAAACCAATTTTGGTCGCCTCCTTGAAGGAGAGGCGAGACGGACACGCGGACATTTTCCATCGCGGAGTGTGTGAACCCTTTGCGGGGGTCGCCAGAAAGTTCTCCAATCTCTGGCCTGGTGACTTTGACATCATGGAGCTGTGGTCTGCAGAGCTTCTAGCAGCGGGCGTGGCGTGGACCTACCGTCCGGAGTCTGGGATCTCTTGCCGGGGATCGCCGGAGAAGAGCTCCGACCGTCGGCCTGCGGGCTATAACATCCTGAAGCCGCGGTCTCCGGTAAGAAAGTGCCGATTCGGGCACTCCAGGCCGCGGAGTGTGTTCAACCGTCCCGACATCGGAGTTTGGATCATCCCAACGAGAGGGCCTGTACATCAGGCCATCCGTAGCGGCGACTACGGAGGGTTCATGGCCCTGACCACGGGTGAACAAAGGAGGAGGACTGGCTGAACTTTGTGCCTTCCACCACAGTGAAGAATGCTGTGGTGGATGTTTGTGTTAAATCTTATTGTGTACTGTGCGTTATTTTTAAGTGTATCGCTGCTGGCAAATTCATTTCACTGCATGTGATGAATAAAATTGACTTTGACTTTGGAAAGAATGGTGAAAACAGAGCCGTGATGTGAACGCTCTTTTCTTGACCCCTTTTCCAGAATGCTGCCCCTGGTTTAGAGGGTATTTAGGCAACAAGGAGAGGTTCAACAAACTTGGATTGTTTCATCTGGGGGGGTCGGAGGCTGAGGGGCAACCTAACAGAAGTTAATCAAATTATGAGAGGCATAGAAAGGGAAGATGGTCAGAGCTTTTCTCACCAGGTGGAAATATCAGAGACTAGAGGGCATGGCTTTAAGGTGAGAGCAGCAAAATTTAAAGGGGATGTGCAGGGCAAAGTTTTTATACCGAGATTGGTGGGTGCCTGGAACACATTGCCAGGGATGGTGGTGGAGGCAGACATGATACTGGTATTTAAGTATTTTAGATAGACACATGGCTATGCAGGGAATATTGGGGGCGGGGGGGGGGGGGGTAGTGATATTGATCACGTGCAGCCATAGGAGATTAGTTTAACTTGGCATCGTGTTCAGCACAGACATTGCGGGCCTGTTCCTGTGCTGTACTGTTGTATGCTCTATGTTAATTCACGGCCAATAGATATAAAAGCACCTTGCAACCAATGAGACCAAGTATTGTAATGGTGATCATCACACACCAAGATCTCATTAATCACAATATGATCATTTAAGTAATCAGATTTTATGATGTTGGGTGTGTTCGGGATACTGGGATGAATGATATTACTCTTCTTGAAATGGATTCATCTGATATTTACCTTCGCTTGACAAAGAAAACCAGAAAGCCTATTATTTCAACCAAAGGATTGCTCCTCAGACAGCTCAGCGCTCCTTCAGTATGGCACTGGAATGGCAGCTCAGATTTTTATGCTCATATCTCTTGCTATTGAGGGAGTGCAGAGTAGGTTCACTGGGTTAATTCCCGTGATGGCGGGACTGTCATATGATGAAAGAATGGAATGACGGCTTGTATTCACTTGAATTTAGAAGGATGAGAGGGGATCTTATAGAAACATATAAAATTATTAAGGGATTGGACAAGCTAGATGCAGGAAACATGTTCCCAATGTTGGGGGAGTCCAGAACCAGGGGCCACAGTTTAAGAATAAGGGGTAGGCCATTTAGAACTGATATGAGGAAAAACCTTTTCACCCAGAGAGTTGTGAATTTGTGGAATTCTCTGCCTCAGAATGCAGTGGAGGCCGATTCACTGGATGCATTCAAAGATTAGTTAGATAGAGCTCTTAGGGCTAGAGGAATCAAGGGATATGGGGAGAAGGCAGGAACAGGGTACTGATTGTGGATGATCAGCTATGATCACATTGAATGGCGGTGCTGGCTTGAAGGGTTGAATGGCCTACTCCTGCACCTATGTTTCTATATAACTGATTTAAGCACATACTCACTAGCTCAAAGGCAAGACAACTACCAACTGGAAAGAACATGGTCTAGACTTTTGTTTTTAACTTCGTCTGATGGGACAATATGAGATTTTGCAGCAAGATTGTGAACGGAGATGATAAATTGGATCTGGTACTACCCACTTTCACAATAACACTCCAGCCAAAATACATTCTGTAATCAGCAGATTCAAACAAAAGCACATAGCAACAAAGTGTGACTAAACAACACTGATGGTAACTACAAGGTGTGACTAAAAAGCACAGATGGTAACTACACAGAAATTTTCAGTGTACTTTTAAGGATTATCCATCAATACAAAGAGGTACAGACCTCCTGTGATAATCTAAATCGCATTTTGGAAGCCATTGACTGATAAATGGTTATGTCATGTAGGTTCAGAAACATTGATTCTTTTCAATCTGATTTTACATCACCAACACACATTCATGGATCACAGTAAACTTTGTGCAAACGTTGAATGATCAAAAAAATTAATTCAAAGAAAATGCATCCAATTTATTGGAGTTATTTGAAGACAAAAATGTGATTGATGCACTTCACAGATTTCTAGGAGGCATTCAAAAAAGTGCTGCTTAAAAGGTTATTTATAGAAAATGAAAGAAGGCAACGTGTCAGCTTGGGTAGAAGATTGACTGGAAACAGAGATGGGTAGAAATGGCTCCTTTTCTGGTTGGCAAGATCTAGCCAGTGGCATGACACAGCGATCGGTGGTGGGGACGCAACTTTTACAAATTTAGTTCAGTCAGTTGAGTTCAGAGATACAGCTCAGAAACAGGCCCTGGACCCACCGAGTCCGTGCCGACCCACAATCCCGCACACTAACACTAACCTACAAACACTAGAGACAATTTGCGAATTTACCAATGCCAATTAACCAACATACCTGTACGTCTTTGGAGTGTGGGAGGGAACCGGAACACCCGGAGAAATGCTACGCAGGTCATGGGGAGAACGTGCAAACTCCATACACACAGCCCCCATGGTCAGGATCGAACCTGGGTCTCTGGTGCTGTAAGGCAGCAACTCTACCGCTGCGCCAACGTGTGCCACATTTATTATATAAATAACTTGGATGGATGCACCAAAGATAAATATGTTGATGATGCAAAGAAAGGTAGGAAAGTAAGCTGTGAAGAGACATAAGGGTGCTGCAAATGATGCAGATAGGTTAAATCAGAGAGCAAAGATCTGCCAAATAGAGGCAAAGGTTCGAAAATGTTAAATTAGCGATTTTAGCAGGAAATTTGGAAAAAAAGAAACATTATCCAAACGCTGAGAGACTGCAGAGTATTGAGAAGCAGTGGGAAACGGGGGAAGCTTCATAAAAGTCTGGTAAGCAGATAAATCAATTATGCAACAGATATTATCATTATTTATAAGGGAGTTGGATACAAAAGTACCATAGGGATAACATATTCAGTTACATAGGGCATTGGGGGTACCACAGTTGAAGTTCTGTGTCCAGTGTTTAATGAAGGGTATAAACGCATTGGACGAAGTTCAGATACTTGGAAGAGGCAGATTGTCTCATGAGGGAAGGTTAGATAGGCCAGATGTGTAGGAAAGAACTGCAGATGCTGGAAGAAGGGTCTCGACCCAAAACGTCACCCATTCCTTCTCTCCAGAGCTGCTGCCTGTCCCGCTGAGTTACTCCAGCATTTTGTGTCTCCCTTAGATATGCCACGTTTGTGCAAATCGGAGTACAAAGGTGAGGGGAGATTTGATTGCAGGAAGATCTAGAAAGAGGAATCGATATTGAAATAGGTTGCACTGTACGTTTATTGGAGGAAATGCAAAGTAGTGGTGAGGTTTAATTTCCTCAGATGCGGGAATCTTTTGAGACACACATCACAAAGTCTGTTGGAGAAACCATTTGTGGCAGTCAAAGCCACAAATCAAGCCCCAAGAGTCTACTCCAAGTGGTCAAAGTTATAGAGACTGCATCTCCGAATTATTATCCACTAAAAGCCTCAGTAACCTTAGACACTACTTACTGCATCCCTATCACCTTCCGACAATCTCCACTAATCCAAATTCCATTTCTTTCATCCAACAATATATTCTGATTTACAAGATGCAGGAGTACCTCATGCTTTCGATTAATCTACCTCACCACAAACCCTCTGTGTTGCTTTCGTCTATCTGATAACCAAGATGTGCAATTTGGCCAGACAGGTGCAGAAGAATAAGACAAGTGTGATGTTTAAAGATATATCCTCTCTTTATATAACAAACGAAGGCACCAGCTCTGAAAATGATGCAGTGCAAAGTAATTTAGAGTGATGGGAGGAACTGCAGATACTGGTTTATTCAGAAAATAGACACAAAATGCTGGAGTAATTCAGTGGGTCAGGCTCTGGCTCCAATTCTCTGGAGATAAGGAAGAAGTGACATTTCGGGTTGGAATCCTTCTTCAGACTGCAGAAGGGTTCTGACCCAAAACGTCACCTATTGCTTTTCTCCAGAGATGTTATCTGACCCATTGAGTTACTTCAGCATTTTGTGTCTCAATCTTCAAAATAATTTAGAGTTTAACTGAATCTCCAGAACCACATAGCCTGCATCGAGGTTAAGGGAATTACAAATTGGACATTAGGTTTGTTGCCGATGACTCAGATAAACATCGCTCTGGAGCAGCTTTTTGCAGCAGGGTTATGAGATAGAGAATGAAACACTTGGTGATTTGGCAAGCCCGTCAGAAAGACTACTATTGTCCGCCCTCATGTACAAATGCATAGGAAATTGTGAAGCAGTGCAAGAAAGCAGTGGGATATTGCCGATGTCTACAGATCCAGCCCGTGACGTTTCTGACATAAAAGCGGCTTCTATGACTAGTATCAATGCAGTTTCCTCACAGGCCCGAATTTGCCATGTGGGTGAATCAAATGACATACAGTGCATTCAGAAAGTATTCAGACCCCTTCACTTTTTCCACATTTTGTTACGTTACAGCCATATTTTTAAATGGATTACATTCATTTTTTGTTATCATCAATCTACACACAATACCCCAGAATGAAGAAGCGAAAACAGGTGTTTAGAAATGTTTGCAAAATTAATAAGAAATAACTGAAATATCACATTTACATAAGTATTCAGACCCTCTGCTATGACACTCAAAATTGAGCACTGGTTCATTCTGTTTCCATTGATTATCCATGAGATGTTTCTACATCTTGATTGGAGTCCACCAGTGGTAAATTAAATTGATTGGACATAATTCGGAAAGGCACACACCTGTCTATATAAGGTCCCACAGTTGACAGTGTATGTCAGAGCAAAAACCAAGGCATGAAGATGAAGGAATTGGCTGTAGACCTCAGAGATGGGATTGTGTTGAGACACAGATCTGGGAAAGGGTATAAAACAATATCTGCAGCATTGCAGGTTCCGAAGAGCACAGTGGCCACCGGCATTCGTAAATATAAGAACTTTGAAATCACCAGGATTCTTCATAGAGCTGGCCACACAGCCAAATGGCCAAACTGAGCGATCGGGGGAGTAGGGCCTTGGTCAGGGAGGTGACCAAGAACCTGATGGTCACTCTGACAGAGATCCAGAGCCTCTGTGGAGATGGGAGAATCTTCCAGAAGGACAACTATATCTGCAGCACTCCACCAATCAGGCCTTTATGGTAGAGTGGCCAGACGGAAGCCACTCCTCAGTAAAAGGCACATGACAGCCCGCTTGGAGTTTGCCAAAAGGCATGAGAAACAAGATTCTCTGGTCTGATGAAACCAAGATTGAACTCTTTGACCTGAATGCCAAGCATCACGTCTGGAGGAAACCAGGCACCGCTCATCACCTGACTAATACCATACCTATGGTGAAGCATGGTAGTCGCAGCATCATGCTGTGGGGATGTTTTTCAGTGGTTGGAATTGGGAGACTAGTCACGATCGAGGGAAAGATGAACGGAGCAAAGTACAGAGGGATCCTTGATGAAAACCTGCTCCAGAGTATTCAGGACCTCAGACTGGGGTGGAGGTTCACCTTCCAACAGGACAACAACCCTAAGCACACAGCCAAGACAACGCAGGAGTGGCTTCGTGACAAGTCTGTGAAAGTCTTTGAGTGGCCCAGTCAGAGCCCAGACTTGAACCCAATCGAACATCTCTGGAGCGACCTGGAAATGGCTGTGCATCGACGCTCCCCATCCAACCTGACAGAGCTTGAGAGGATCTACAGAGAAGAATGGGAGAAATTACCCAAATACAGGTGTGCCAAGCTTGTAGCATCATATCCAAGAAGACTTAAGCTGTAATTGCTGCCAAAGGTGCCCCACCAAAGTACTGAGTAAAGGGTCTGCATACTTACGTAAATGTGATATTTCAGTTATTTCTTTTTAATTACTTTTCAAAAATTTCTAAACACCTGTTTTTGCTTTTTTATTATGGGGTATTGTGTGTAGATTGATGATAAAAAAAAGAATTTAATCCATTTTAGAATAAGGCTGTAACATAACAAAATGTGGAAAAAGTGAAGGGGTCTGAATACTTTTTGAATGCACTGTATATCATTTGATTCACCCACATGGCAAATTCAGGCCTGTGAGGAAACTGCATTGACACTAGTCATTGAAGCCTCTTTTATATCAGAAACTTCGCGGGCTGGATCTGTAGATATCAGCAATATCCCACTGCTTTCTTGCACTGCTTCACTATTTCCTATGCATTTGTACATGAGGGCGGACAATGGTAGCCTTTCGGACATGCTTGCCAAATTAGTGGTGAATGGCTGCTTCATGCTCTGTTTCTCACTGAGGCTTCAGCAGAAGAATTACTCTCTGAATACTATAGCATGACATGGTTTCCTATGAGGTATTCTTCCTTCCCTTCTGCCGCTCCCTCTCCTGACAGCATGTTCTGCTGTGTGTGTGTGTGGTGCAATCACGCAGTCATGATGCACACTCAGAAGGAAAAAAAACATATTTTGGAGCAACTGGTTTACGCAATGAGTCTTGGGGTCAATATTAACCCTTTGTTATCTAGTGCACGACTCCATATAGACTTTAGTGACTTCAATAAGAACTATCAATTATAGAATTGTGGCAATACCCAGTGAAAATCAATCAGTAACTGGTAGTTTATGATCCCTTTAAACCTTTCTTCCTGGTTCTGAATATATTTACAGCTGTACCAGGTTAAGAAAGCCCATAAGTTGGAACATTTAGCTTCAATTTGGCAGCACTAACATCAAATCAGCGTAGTATGTTAATTGACATCATGATCTACTTACTTTGAGCACTTTCGGCAGGTGTTATCTGTGCACAGGTTAAATCATTACCAATACAGCAGCTGGAGTGACAAACACCACACAAATTCCTGTGTGCATCACACACCCAAGTAGAAGCTATGTGTCCCATGTGGCACCCAAAGAAAATATGTTATGGAACTCGATTTTGCCACTGCGTATTGCAGCTGGTATTTCTGAAGCATAGGGTTTATCAAGGTCATTGAAGTGGTAAGATACTACAATTGCCAGCTCATAAAGTCAGTTCAGCATTTGGAATGAGAGAAGCCCTCATCAATTGGCAAAACAAATTCTCAAAATGCCTTTTCGTCCAGCTGCAAGAACATGTTCTAATGCCTTGTTCCAAATTCCAAATTACACAATTTCAAAGCAATTCGCATCAGCTCAGCAGAACAAGTGATTGAATTATGTTTGCTGATTTTAACTAGCATCTCCATGTTGCAACCTGGTTATCCCATTCTCCTAACTGAGAGAGGCATGTAGATCTGACAGGCCTCTGTAAGGTGGTGCAGGAAGCAAAATAAGTCAAGTTGGCAGAATAAGCAAAAGAATGGCATCAATATCAAGAGGCAGGTTTCTTCCCAGCACACACAGGATTGCATGACATAAAAGAATCGAAAAGCTTCTTATGTGTCGTAACATCACGGTAGAATAAATAAAATGCCAAACAACAAAGAGGTCTGTATCTATGTTGGTTGTCACAATGTAATGCATCTGTTTTATGATGTTTAGCCAATAAGATTTCAAAAGTTTACTCTAATAGTTCCCCAATTTTGAACTCTTTCTTTATCCAGCAAATATCAATGTCTGCAGGATTTCTCAATTATTGATACAATTGCTAAAATTAAGAAGGAATGTTGTAGTACACAGATTTTTAATTAAAAGGAGAAGGAAAATAAAGCATTATGGCAATTCTATCCCATATTCTCCCATTACAGATAACATAAGACACCAGCAAAGAGTTTGCAGACAATAATGATAAATTTTCTGTGATAAAAATAACTGACAATATTTACAGTCAGAAATCATTTCCTCTAATCTTGAAAGAAAAGATTGGAGGGAAATGAAAACAGATCTCAGCCAGAAATTACTTTGGGTTCTATTTTTGTCCCCAGACCTTGCACAAACAATACAAATTGCTGTGACTGTCTCCCAAAAAAAGCACACACGCTTCCAGCAGGGAAATCCTGTTACAGCCATGCACCAGCACAAACAGATGTCATGTAAACAGCTGCCTCCACCCTTGGCCTCATCCCCTGCCTCTAGCTGTACTGTATTAAAGCCTCATTTATTAATAGGTCAGCAATTAACAAGCTAAGCATCCTGACACCTACTGAACACATGGCAGGCACTTACATTCACTGCAGTTTGGCTGAACACTGGCGTTTATTGACAAAAGATTTCTTCTAATCACCAGGATACGCAAATAAAATTAAACAAAAATCTTTGTCCTTCCAGAGACAGGTTTTGGGTTAAGGCAGCTTTCAAATTGTACTGATCACAATTTGGGTCAGTTGAGTGATTAATAGGAACATGATCATAAATATATGAGAAGAGAGCAGCTGGAGAACTGTTCAATATGATAAACAGGGATACAGATTCATTTCTGAGATTTTCCACATGGCAAGTTCCTGATCCTGGCCATTGCATCCAAGTAAAGGCATTGAGCAGAAGCCAGATGCTTCCCATAAGGGGGAAAGAGGAAAAAAAATCAGCAAGTGAGTCAACAAAAAGTCTTGTGCCAAGAATAGCAATGTCAGGTCTGGGATGTGGTTGTCTGCCACGATAGTCAATGGAGTGTGGTGTGCTGTGGAGAGGTGATGGGGATGAGGTAAAATTAAATGTCTTTAAAATGATTCAAAATAATTTTGTTAAAAAGTGACAAAAGTCAACAATTATTTCTTCAGCAATCTAGACAGATGTTCACCTTAATTTAAACCCTGGATTCAGTATTCATTTTATAAATACTTTATTACATCTCAATAGAACAGGATATCTTTCCAGGTGTTGGGTTTTGAATGAGGCATTTCAGAAACAGGAGAGCAACCTCCACAGTTCCAACATTGGATTGCAGGTATAACCACCCAGCAAATAATTGGGATATAAATATCTACAATATTAAAGTTTTTGAAGAATTTTTAAGAATTATAATATATTTAATAGGTCTGCATTTGGTCTGTCCAAATGATAAGCAAATATATCCAATCCCCTTCAGTTAGAGAAAACCTTTACCATTTGGCAGATGTCACGAGCTTGGGCTAAAAGAGACACAATGAGTTTATCTTTACACATTTTGAATAAAAATTGGCAGAAGAGCCACATCACTCTCCCTAGCCTAGGCAAAGCTTCTTTCCTTATTTGTATCTGTCCTCCTTTCTCTCTGCTGCTAGCTGCTTGATTTATTTGGCCGAGCAATCTGTTTTATAAAACCAAGACCTGCCTAAATCCTGATCCACTGACATGGCCAATCAGTGGCCAAGATCTCACTTCCACATTCAGACACAGTGTACAACCTTTTCAACGAGCTCCATTAGTTTAAAAGATATATCATACCAGGGATTCCTAAGCGATTTTTCTCTTCCCTTTTCCACTCTCTGCAAGGAGAGATAGGAGCTTGGAAGCCCAGATATTCAGTCTTCGGAACAAGCCTCTTCCCCACTGCTATTATACATCTTAAAACAGTCACCCCTTTCATCCCCACTTCCTAGAGATACTGCCAATTACTTTTTCTCCTCGCTCTAACTCATTCCATTATTCCAATTTACGGTAGTTTTCTTTGCACAACTTCAGATTGCACTGCAATCTTTGTATTGGTAACTCGGGACATGTGAAAGTAATAATAACCAAAAAAAGCAATGCAATGTTCTTCACCACTCCTGTTTTGTCATTGTATTTATTGTTATATTTGTCATTACATGTATAATATTTACTATGAGATTCATGCAAATAAGGAATTTCATTGAACCCTGGTGTATATGACAATAAACTAATCTAGTATAATCCAAATGTGTACCCCTCACCCTCCACCCAGTCCAAATGAGAATTTCTGAAATGTCAGTCATACCACATCATTTCCAGGAATCTTCCCATTCAAGTTTCCAGTTTTATCAACTGGCCAGATTGTAGTATGGACACCAGGAATTAATGAATCATTATCTGAATAGATATGTTTGCTATTTACTTATCTTCTGGGCGGAAATGTAGCTCATTTATCAAATACCAGGTGCCACTTTATTGACTGACTGCAGAGGAAGATAACTGTACTAAGCTCAATGTGATTTAGAGGGTGTAATTATCCTTACAAAGAATCTCGCGTAGAAGAAACTGCACTGGGTTAATTGGGGAGGTGGAGGAGGGGTTGATAGCATGATAACTGCTACATTGTTCATCATCCTTGATTAATAAAGTCACATAACGTCCTGGGTTTTGCATCGCGATGAGCTGCTCAACTATCCTGGCACCAGGTGTGCAGGGATGAGGCTACTATTCCATGGTTAGGGAGGAGAGAACAACCCTCACATAGATCTACTGATACGCTATACAAGTGGTAAATGAAAATAGCTCACCTTTGCAATTAAGAGATCAAGAATGAGGAGATCGGAGTGTTTATTTCTCATATGTAGAGGATCTGATCAATGAAAGTCTTACTTACAGCTTTATAGGCACATTAGATGCAACAACAATAACTAAATAAAGAAATATACAATCAATTATCAGTTATTCTAAGTAAATCAGACTATGATAGTGCAAAAATATAAAGGACATGGAGCAACTATAGACTGCAAAGTCCAAAGTCGTTCGGCGCTTAAATAGGGTTGTGGTTAGGATTGTGCAGGGTGGTTCAAGAACTTAATGGTTGACAGGGAGAAGGTGTTCAAGAACCTGCAGGTAATGTTTTTTATGTTCCTGTACCTTGTTTCCGATGGTAGCAGTGAGAAGAGAGTCAGTATAGTGGATCTTTGATGATATTAGCCGCCGCCTTGAGGCAGCCCATCCTGTAGATCCTTTGATGGTGGAAAGGTCAGTACCCGTGATGGACTGGCCAATGTCCACCACTACAGCCTCTTTCTTTCCTGAGCATTCAAATTACTGAACCAGGCCATGATGCAACATAAAGTACATGACTGCAGGACCTTTACAAGCGGATGTCAAGGAAGAGACAAGAACAACAAGAGGAACATTGGCTACAGAGTACAAGATGTGTCTCAAGGTATTTTAAGATGTCAAATCATCTTGATAATTTGTGAAAACATCTATCATGAGATCTGTGCTAGTCTCATAATTATTCTTAATTACTGTCAATTTCAGTGGTTAGTTAATGGCAATGTGATGCATTACTTCAGAGGCCTTGCATTGCCTTTTCTGTCTGGATGATCTAGAAAGAGGAAGACCATGCTTTATATGTTCACACATGGCAGCTGGATTTATCGTTCACCTTTTTGTACAGGTAACCACAAACCAATCAAGCCTGCTATGATATATAATCATTGATTAGTCCACTGTGATCTTTGCCAAGCTTGTGCCATGAAAAAACCAAGATTAGGAGAATCATATCCTCTTTTGTTTGCTACCGTGAGGGAAGCAGCCGGAATGGAGGACAGGAGGCTCTTGGACATCACCCTGACGGCATTTATTTCACTCTTTCATACTGTACAGGTTGTAAAGGGGTTAAGTCTTTTTTCTGAACATTTAATCAAACCTGCAAATATCCTAGCAGCGCATTTGTCACTATGCGCTAAAATTATCTAATCCTGAATACGCACTAACTATAATCCAACATTTTGCTGGAAAAGGCAATATTTAATTCCATAAGTATTGTTGATATTTTAAATTCTGGTAGACTGTTAGAGCAAGGTAAACTATTCCTCATTAATTCTCTGTCAAATGATTGATGATTATTCCACAGGAATCAAACAATTTCCTCAGTTGCCAACTATATTTAACCATTCTCTCATTTTTTCTCCTCTACCTCTTTCCCCTGCAATAGAATTGTTCTGGTGTATTGAGGAAGCATTGTATGATGAATTACACCAGCTTTGGATAATGGAAATGGTCAATGCAATTGCTGCTGAGCAAGTCAGACAGCATGGAGTAAAGGGGAAGACAAGCTGGCACCTCAAAGTAATGTCTTAAATCAAGTTTCTTTAAAATTCACCAGCAATTGCAAAGTTCAGATATAGATTGTTTTCAATATTACACTGCATCCCAAGAAAACCCATAAAGAGATTATTCAGCATCAAATCATTAAATTTAATGCTAGCTAGTAATTTTGGGATATATTCTGCTCTGAGAATATAAAAAGGATGATTTTAGTGTCTGTGGCACTGCAATAAAATAAACAACAGAAAAAAACATGAAGGGACAATGCAATACATTATGTAAATCTAAAATTGATATAATAACATTAATAGATAAGGAAGATTGATCTAGTAAACAAAAATAAAAAAGAGAAATTTGTTTAAAAACCAAGGTGAGTTCTGTGCTGTAATTGAAACATGGGTGATGTTACTATCCCATTCAATTCAATTCAATTCAATTCAATTCAACTTTAATGTCATTGCACAGATACAAGTATGGGTACAATGAAATGCAGTTTAGCGTCTGTTCGTAGTAATAGCAATATAGAAATAAATACAGAATGCAGACAATGTGGACGGAGAGACTGGAGAAATCCATCGGCGGGACTCCGAATTCAGCAGTGTGATGGTGTTGTTGTAGAAGCTGTTACTCATCCTACTAGTGCGGGACCTGAGGCTCCTGTACCGCCTCCTTGTTCTTTCTAAAGTCAACAATGATTTCCTTCGTCTTCTGGGAGTTGAGGACGAGGTTATTGTTGGCACACCAGGTTGTCAGGTGCTGGACCTCCTCCCTGTAGGCTGACTCGTCGTTGTCACTGATCAGTCCTACCACCGTGGTGTCGTCGGCAAATTTTATGATGGCGTTGGAGCCATGCTTAGGGATGCAGTCATGGGTGAAGAGGGAGTAGAGGAGAGGGCTGAGCACACAGCCCTGTGGCATGCGGTGTTCAGTGTTATAGTGGAGGAGGTGAGGTTGTTGACCCTAACAGACTGTGGTCTGTTAGTGAGGAAATCCAGTGTCCAATTGCAGAGGGAAGTGGAGATGCCAAGACCGCTGAGTTTGGTGATCAAGCTAGCGGGTATGACAGTGTTAAAGGCGGAGCTGAAGTCAATGAACAGCAACCTGATGTAGGTGTTGTTGCTGTCCAGGTGGGTCAGGGCAGAGTGGAGGGCCGCCGATATGGCGTCCTCTGTAGACCTGTTGGTCCCATTAATTTATAACTCAAAAATCTTTATTATACAGTGGCTTGCAAAAGTATTCATACCCCTTGAACTTTTCCACATTTTGTCATGTTACAACCACAAACGTAAATGTATTTTATTGGGATTTTATGTGATAGACCAACACAAAGTGGTGCATAATTGTGAAGTGGACGGAAAATGATACATGGTTTCCAAATTTTATTACAAATAAAAAACTGAAAAGTGTGGCGTGCAAAAGTATTCAGTCCCCCTGAGTCAATACTTTGTAGAACCACCTTTCGCTGCAATTACAGCTGCAAGTCTTTTGGGGTATGTCGCTACCAGATTTGCATATCTAGAGACTGAAATTTTTGCCCATTCTTCTTTGCAAAATAGCTCAAGCTCAGTCAGATTGGATGGAGAGCGTCTGTGAACAGCAATTGTCAAGTCTTGCCAGAGATTCTCAATTGGATTTAGGTCTGGACTGACTGGGCCATTCTAACACATGAATATGCTTTGATCTAAACCATTCCATTGTAGCTCTGGCTGTATGTTTAGGGTTGTTGTCCTGCTGGAAGTTGAACCTCCGCCCCTGTCTCAAGTCTTTTGCAGACTCTAACAGGTTTTCTTCCAAGATTGCCCTGTATTTGGCTCCATCCATCTTCCCATCAACTCTGACCAGCTTCCCTGTCCCTGCTGAAGAAAAGCATCCCCACAGCATGATGCTGCCACCACCATGTTTCACAGTGGGGATGGTGTGTTCAGGGTGATGTGCAGTGTTAGTTTTCCACCACACATAGTGTTTTGCATTTATGCCAAAAACTTCAATTTTGGTCTCATCAGACCAGAGCACCTTCCTCCACATGTTTGCTGTGTCCCCCACATGGCTTGTGGCAAACTGCAAACGGGACTTCTTGTGGCTTTGTTTCAACAATGGCTTTCTTCTTGCCACTCTTCCATAAAGACCTGATTTGTGGAGTGCACGACTAATAGTTGTCCTCTGGACAGAATCTCCCTCCTGAGCTGTGGATCTCTGCAGCTCCTCCAGAGTTACAATGGGCCTCTTGGCTGCTTCTCTGATCAATGCTCTCCTTGCCCGGCCTGTCAGTTTAGGTGGACGGCCATGTCTTGGTAGGTTTGCAGTTGTGCCATACTCTTTCCATTTTCGGATGATGGATTTAACAGTGCTCCGTGAGATGTTCAAAGCTTGGGATATTTTTTTTATAACCTAACCCTGCTTTAAACTTCTCTACAACTTTATCCCTGACCGGTCTGGTGTGTTCCTTGGACTTCATGATGCCCAAGGAACATTGTTTGTTCACTAATGTTCTCTAACAAACCTCTGAGGCCTTCACAGAACAGCTGTATTTATACTGAGATTAGATTACACACAAGTGGACTCTATTTACTAATTAGGTGACTTCTGAAGGCAATTGGTTGCACTGGATTTTATTTAGGGGTATCGGAGTAAAGGGGGCTGAATACTTTTGCACGCCACACTTTTCAGTTTTTTATTTGTAAAAAGATTTGAAAACCATGTATCATTTTCCTTCCACTTCACAATTATGCGCCACTTTGTGTTGGTCTATCACATAAAATCCTAATAAAATACATTTACGTTTGCGGTTGTAACGTGACAAAATGTGGAAAAGTTCAAGGGGTATAAATACTTTTGCAAGCCACTGTAACTATTCCATTCCTATTTACAATTCCAACTATCTCTTATTTTTATTCATCCCTTATTGTGCAGTCTTCTCAAGACTTCTCTGATGTTGTTTGCCATTTTGACTTCTTCAAGTGTCCTTGCCACAAAGTCATCCCTCTGCCATGGGCAGAGAGATCCAGCACACATCTGCCCCCATCACAATGGTGACTACGTGTTCTACTTTCTTAAACCATGGCCCAATCAATCAGCAGCAGCATCACCCTCTCTCTGTCTTAATCTGTTCTCATCTTCAATAGCTGTTTTTATAGCTCTGTGTGAGTCGTCACTGTGCACGTCTTTTTAACAGGCATGTAGAAGCACCATGTATAATTCTTCGTCAACTGGGGTGATTACTAGATTAGTGCTGCTTTCTGTTTATTCTGACTCTGAGAATGTTATTTTTTCCCGAATCAAATTTCCTCCCATGCTTCACCACATGGCTAATTATTGAACTCTTCTTGGCGTTCTCTAATGTTTTTCACTTTTTCTCAAATGATGGAAAACATTATTTATTACAAAATGCTGGAGTGACTCAGAAGAAGGGTCTCGACCTGAAACGTCCCCAATTCCTTTTCTCTAGGCAGGTTGAGCATGCTGGGATAAATCAGAGAGGAGCCTGAGCAAGATGCTGCCTGACCTGCAGTTACTCCAGCACTTTGAGTTATTTTGTGTAAGCATCTGCAGTTCCTTGTTTCTACTATTATCTATTACAAGTTGATGTTGTGTACCACATGGGCTGACTTGCACATTTGACTGGCAGCACTCATGGCATAGCTTTGGCAACAGGAACTGCCCCACCAAAGGCTCACCAGCTAACAAAGCTGTAACTCTTATGGAACAATGTGAATGCCTTTGGGCAGCGACATACATTTAAAATTATCTTAAAACAAATACTCCCACAGCTATCATGACTACACATCTTCCCACCCAGCTTCCTGTAAGGACTCTATCCCCTACTCCCAGTTCCTCCGTCTACGCCACATTTGCACCCAGGGTGAGATGTTCCAGACCAGGGCATCGGAGATGTCCTCATTCTTTAGGTAACCTGGGTTTCCCTCTTCAATTATAGATGAGGCTCTCACCAAGGTCTCCTCTATATCCCGCAGCTGCGCTCTTACTCCCCATCCCCCTATTCATAACAAGGACAGAGTCCCCCTTGTCCTCACCTTCCACCCCATCAGCTGACGCATACAAAATATAATCCTCCAACATTTTCACCACCTCCAGCGAGATCCTCCCACTGGCCACATCTTCCCATCTCCTCCCCTTTCTGCTTTCCGTAGAGGCCGTTCTCTCCGTAACTCTCTGATCAAATCGCCCCTTCCCACCCAGACCACCCCCTCCCCTGGTACTTTACCCTGCAACCATCGATTTACCTCCCCCATCGACTCCATCCAAGGACCCAAACAGTCTTTCCAGGTGAGGTAGAGGTGCACCTGCAACTCCTCCAACCTCATCTACTGCATCCGCTGTCGTAGGTGTCACCTTCTCTACATCTGCGAGACCAAACGTAGGCTCGGCGACCACTTCGCCCAACACCTCCACTCAGTCCGTACTAGCAAACCTGATCTACCGGTTGCCCAGCACTTCAACTCCCACTCCCATTCTGAACCTGACCTTTCTGTCCTGGGCCTCCTCCATTGCAAGAGTGAGGCCCAGCGCAAATTGGAGGAACAACACCTCATATTTCGCTTGGGTAGTTTACACCCAGCGGTATGAACATTGACTTCTCTAATTTCAGGTAGTCCTTGCTTTCTCCTTCCTTCCCCTCCCCCTTCCCAGCTCTCCCACAGCCTACTATTTCTGCCTCTTCCTTTCCTTTCCGTTTCTCCATAGATGCTGCCTCACCCGCTGAGTTTCTCCAGCACTTTTTGTCTATTTAAATCAAATAAAAGTGGTTTTGTACTTAAAAACAATTTAAAACTTTGAACTAAAATAAATTAAACAAAAGTCTCTCCTTAACTTTCATCTGACAGTTCTCTCAGGCGTATGAACGGGACTATTGTGTTTGCACTGGGTTTACGGCTTAGAAGCCAGACATGACAACATTGATGCAAAGAGCTAACCGTGGGCCTTGTTATATTGGATGCCATGAGGAGACGACTGAAACAATGCAGCAATACAGGCAACAACTTAGAATTAACTGCTACCTGTTTACATCTGTGTCAATGATTGATTTTACAAGTCTTGCTGAACTGCTTGTGAGCTCTGCCAACAGCGTTGGATTTTGGCAGAAGATTGAGGCAGAAGTTATATTATATCATGTAGGAGGGAACTGCAGATGCTTGTTTAAACTGAAGATAGACACAAAAAGCTGGAGTAACTCAGCAGGTCAGGCAGCATCTCTGGAGAAAAGGAATAGATGACGTTTCGGGTCGAGACCCTTCTTCAGCAGTCTTTGTTTGAGTTTCCTCTATACTAACCATATAATAACCATATAACCATATAACAATTACAGCACGGAGACAGGCCCTCTCGGCCCTTCCAGTCCGTGCCGACCATTTGTTTTCCCCTAGTCCCATCTACCTGCACTCAGACCATACCCCTCCATTCCGTTCACGTCCATATACCTATCCACTTTACTTTTAAATGTTAAAATCGATCCTGCCTCCACCACCTCTGCTGGAAGCTCATTCCACACAGCCACCACCCTCTGAGTAAAGAAGTTCCCCCTCACGTTACCCCTAAACTTCTACTATACTACTGAGATGACCTTTGCTCTCTTTCACAGTTGCAGTTCAATTAATTTGTCTGTTTACCTTTGCTGCTGGTTGATTTGCTTTCTAACTATTAACAACCTTTTTTTCCCAGATACCTAACATTGGAAGTTTTAAGTTTAAAAAAATGTTTTTCAGTTTTTATCATCTGTTGTGGAAGCCCAGTTTTTACAAGATCTTGTAGCAAGGAATTAATAACCAAAGCAGATAAAATGCAAAAAAAAAGGCTGATCCTAGAAAACTGAAATAAAAATATTGGGGGTTCTCCTGCAGCATATGTGAAGAGAGTAACAAATTCAACATTTACGGTCCAGTTCTGATGAAGGTTCATTAATCTGAAATGTTAATTCTGTTTCGCTCTCCATAAAATATTTACAGACAAAACAAATGCACAAGAGATTGGGCTATTCCAAAAATATTCTCCAAAATGCAACAAGGCTCAGTGTCACAAACAGAATATGTCCACATAAAACTCCTCCCCACAACAAGGGAAGGATAAGCAAGTGTTGAACAGAATTCAAGCTTTGGCTTCTATCACTGGCAATTCTCATTACTTGTGGAATAAAACGTCTCTAATATCCATGTTAAATGTATTATTTGTCATTGTATTGTGTGATTTACATTTTAAAGTAATAATTTGATAAAATAGTATTTTAGTAAATATTTTAATGAAGTCAGTTGCTTAACAATCCCTTTCCTAGTCAGTAGAGATTAAGTTCTCTAATCTTTCTTTATTGCTTATCTCCTTTTGCATTTGTGATCAATAACATTGTTCTTTTCATCCCTTCTTCTTTGCTGGTATATCTTCTTTAGTCACATGTTAGCCTTCAATGTAGGTGAACTGACAAATATAACTAGTGAATTATCAACAGTTGAGAAGGCTATGGACATTATGCATTCAGTTTGTTTAAAAGCTTAAAATATTATAATCTTATATTTGTGTTTGTCGATGTGCCTTTGTATATGCGTGGGTTTGCGTGCAGACATACATTTGTATGATTGAATAGAAAATTCTGAATGTTCATATATGTGTGTAGATATATATTTAGACATTTATAATGTGCGTGTATGTGTGTGTGTGTGCATGCACATTTTTCTTTATGTAGAAGTGCAGTGTGTGTACAGACATGTCTCTGTGTATACAGGTATACAGCACTGAATTAAACTACATCAATATAAGCTCCACTAAGTGTCAACTCTATATGCCTCATATTTTAACCTCCAGTTATTAGTTTAATAAATACAGATCCGTGTTATATTACAAAAACATATTTATCTTGAGATGGCTGTCCTTTCAATCAGGATACCCATCCTCTTGAATCCACCAAGATTCTGCTAGAATCCCAGCAGTTCTTTACAGCTCCCACTCTGCATTTTTTTTAAATTGAAGCCTGTAAAATCCTCTGATGAAATGTCCAGCAGTCTTTCACTTTTATCTATTGGCATTTTATTAGAGGAAAGTTCCAACAGCTGGAATCATTTCAAAACAAACTTACAAAGCCAAAGGTTTTGAAATCACATCAGGAGATAGTACGATTCCCACATTTAATGTGTTGGTCAGAAATTATTTTCTCTGTTCTAAAATTATTTGCTTAATGTTGTTCCTAGCCGCCATATGACAGTATCCCACAAAAAGCATCAGTATCATTACCAAGAACTCATTGTGATGCTGTTTATATATATTTTTTTAAACTGGACCAGAACCTAATTATTTTCAATTTCATTGACAGTGCAGTGAGATGAGTGATTTCATCACCTAAATAAATACACCACTGAGGGACTTGAACTATTTTCATAGTTAAGTCACAGTTGAATTTGAAGGCAACTTGCTGATTGATGGTTCTAAGAACCCAATGAACTGAGCTGAACCAGGAGCTGAACAGTTAAATGTAAGCACTGGAAGGTGAGGTGGAGGAGTGAGAAGTAAGGACCCTGATTTTTTTTGGTTCATAGAGCAGATTTATTTGATCCTTTTGGCCCTGCAAACGTTTACATAAAAATAATGGTATCTACATCATTATTTGGAAAAATAACTGGTTCTCTTGCCATTGATTCCAAAAATTTAATTGAGATCTTCGAACAGTGAAAAATATTATTTATGTCCCAGCTTGTAACTGAAGCAACAATGGAATCGGCTCTGGCAGCCAACAAGCATAAGCATAAAGGCATAAAAGCAGGAATAATGCATATTTCCAAAAATGTTGACCAACCTATTTTTTCAGATAGCCCAGAATGCCAGGCACATGAAAATCAGCCACTGCGGGAATTTATATATTGTGGTATACCAGGGATTTCTTACATGAGTTATTGGGCACTTTGAGATGAAGTAGGTAAATTTCCATCAGAAGAGGTGGTGATTAACCCAGGAGCAATTTAGCTTCACTGATGCATATACTTGTTCACTTTTTTCACACTAATGTCAGGCTAAGTAACTCCTCCCAATCATTGCCCTTGCTGTTGTCAATATTACTACTCACCAATCAAATTATAAGTATTCTCTTAACAAAAAGAAAAACAATTGTAAAAAGCAGAATAATTTTAGCTATAATGATTATTAAATATTGTATTTAGCATAGGCACTTTGATGGTTAAATTTCACAGAAGGATTAATGTAGATAGAAGTTATTGTCCAGGACAGTGAGTGACAAAAAATATGAAGCTTTTAATTTGATCATTTGCAATCAACTAATTAAAAAATATTACACATTTTACACATCTTAATATTTTCTCAGCTTTTGATACTTGAATCTGAACATGATAACCCAGGTTAGCTCATATTACAAGAGAAAACAAGTTCAATGCATTTTTTAAAAGCAGCTTCACTAAACATTTGCACTGAGATCCTAACCGGCAGATGAACATGTTTTTTTTTAAATCTTGGAAATCAATGCAATCCTATATTAATGTTTTGTTGCCTTTTAGTTCTTTTATCAAAGCTCACTTCCGTTGCCTTTTTTCCCCGTCGGACTGGCGCTAGCTGATTAAGATTTTCATAAATACTTCATCAGGGGCCTCTTTAATAAAGCCTGACAACTTTATCTGGCGTGTTTGCTCAGAAACATTGAATAAATAAGGAGCAGGAGAAAAGAGACATTGTGTAGTTGTCTGGGAGAATGATGCTCCACATTACCGCGTATGGACCTCTGGGGACAGGGAAGATGAAAGAGCATGGAAGGGGCTCTGATGGATCGAGTTGTGTATTAATTTGAGAAACTGAGCGAATCCATACATCCTACCGCTCCATAGATCTAAAACTCAATGAAAATGTCGGACAGTAGATGCATCACAATTACTGTCTGGGCCTTAATGAGGACCCTGTCAGCGATGTCATTACACGAAAGGGCAGCTGCTCAAAAGATTCAATAAAACTGGATGAAAAGTCAGCGTACTAATATTCTTTTCATTTATCCCAGCGCAAAATAAGATGCCACACTTAACTGCCTCAGTAAACTAGGTACCAGCGTGATCAATACCGCTAAAAGCCAGGCAAGACGGTGATGGAGTGCAATTTTTTGTCTTTACTGAAGTATAGAATGGAAGCACTATAATTTATGAAAGGAACCGCGGAATCGCATGTGCATTTGGCTAAAGTCTGACACTGACACGAATCTTTCAAGCACAGAAACTTTGGCCGTCGGTTAGAAATATGCATTATTACCCCAATTCTGGTTCCCCTCTTGTTCACCCTCTGTTTTCGAACGGGTGCATTTTCAACGAGTACCCATGTCTGAGCTTTCTGATTTGCCAAATAAACTTCAAATGGAAACATGGGCAATGCCTGACATGAACTTGGGATCTCAATTTAACTCATTTCTAAACCAAAGACATTTGACAAAAACTGCATGAACCTCCATCTGGAACGGCAATGTCACAATAACCTAAAGTTGCAAAAATTACAGTTTGAACCTATATTTTGTTAAAGGGAAAATTTTCATTCTTTTATAATTCATTTTTTCGCTTTAAAATCTCCCTCTTCCTGTCTCAGAATCCTATTATTAAATTTTCTTTCTTCATTGCTGCGTAAAATGTCCCATCTTCCCTTCCTGTAAATGTATCCAGTAACTGTTCCGATAAGTAGGTATTGATAGTTTTGATGTCTAAAGCAATGATTTGATTTTGTTACTTGTGATTTTGATACTGCATAATGTCAAAGGTAAACAATTTCTATATATAGGTGAAATTCTTCCATACAGCACATATTCCACCCTAAATGTATCGAAGATTCAATGCAGTTGGCCATTGATTAATTCTTTGCTGGGATCGCTTTGAATGGAAATTTTATTTCTTCATTCAGTCTAGTTTTTACATGTAACATTCATAAAACATACAAATAAACGCGTAGAAAATTATATCATTTGGGTCCTTCTGCACATCTGACCACTGGCTCACCTAATACGTGCCAGTGATACCCCACTTTCCATTCTGTGGCTGTATCATTGTGTTATTATGTTTGGATAAATGGGCCATCTGCCTCATAGTTACTTTTATAAAATTACAAGCAAATCCTTTCTATTAAGGCCCTCATCCACCGAGGCCAAACCAAATAATCCAAGAGGATGCAAAGCTTGGCAAACTGAACTGAGACCGATGGGACCTGAATATATGTGTCAGCTTCAGGCTGGGTCAGGTGTGAAAACAATTGGGCGCAGGCCCCTGGGCTCAGGTTGGATTGACTTGGACTGCTCCTTATGAGCTCATTGCTGTGGTTCGATATAGACCTGACTGCCCACAAATCACCTGGAGACTGCTAGTGGCCTGGCAAGAGGACTCTATCTCTCATATCTACCGCTCCACTATTGAGGCTGGCTCTCTGACTCAGCTCTGACGGGTCCTCACTATGTGTATCTGAAGAAGGGTCTCGACCTGAAACATCACCTTTTCCTTCTCTCCAGAGATGCTGCCTGTCCCGCTGAGTTACCTCAGCCTTTTGTGTCTATTTGTGGTTTAAACCGGCATCTGCAGTTCCTTCCTACTCACTATGTGTGTGTTGGGTTCAGGTTGTACATCAAAAAACCCTCACACTGGGGTTGGGTTCAGGGCAACCATAGTTGGATCAGTTTCGAACCAGGCCTTAATCTTATTCCGTGGCAGAGGCTGGTGGAAAAAAAAAATGCTCTCTAGCCTTCTGCCAAAGCCGTTCTCAATCTACCTTTACACTGTTAGTAAAAGCAGCCACCAGTGATACTGGCCTTCCTTACAATCTCTAGGGAAAGAGGTTTCCTCACAAGCCACAGCAGCTGAGGCCGGGTACAAATAACAGTTAAATTAAACAGGCGTTGAGTCGAGGAGGATCACAAAAGGTAGCCTGCGTTCCAAACAGTTCATAACCCAGCGTATCATTAAAATGCACCCACTCACCCTGGGCCATCGGGATGAACAAGCTGTTGTAATAGTGGATCCATGCATTGAAAAAGGTCAGCATTACAAAATATAATATTAGTTCAGAAATGCCTATCAGGCTCCTAGAAAAAACTATTGTATCTCCCTAACAGGAACTACTGCTTGGAAGCTAGACATTTCTAATGGCAATTTGCTCCATTCAAATCATTAGGATATGTTAGGTAAACAGATAGCACGTACAAATAATGCAATACTGAAACCAATTCAAAATCCTGTACTAAACTCTCATTCTGTGGGATAAATCCTGTAGGGTTCCATAAGGCGAACCATAAATCTTGCAGCAGTTTTCCTGCAATGTCTTACAAGATCTAATTTGATCCCGTAGGGCAATTTCAAAATCTTGTAAGATGTTTTGCTAAGAGAAAATCTCTTTAAAAAAATAATAAAAAAAATTATTCACACCACAGTTAAGCGCCTATGTCCTTGACTTGGAGGGCAGCCTGTTAGGATAGTGATATACTGATATGCCTATAATTTGAAAGGGCGACTGGGGCAGTGTCTTTTCCCTGGGGGGAACATATCGAAAC
Organism: Okamejei kenojei; assembly: GCA_035221665.1. Classification (NCBI taxonomy): domain Eukaryota; kingdom Metazoa; phylum Chordata; class Chondrichthyes; order Rajiformes; family Rajidae; genus Okamejei; species Okamejei kenojei. The sequence goes on along the minus strand of CM069140.1, from coordinate 54,079,524 downwards.
ACAGATATTGGATTGTCAAAACTATTTCCTACAAGAAAATGGATTCATCAGCTTGCAGCACGCAGGGTCAGTGTTGTTTCCACCCCTCCAGCACACACACATGACGATGCATATGGACTAGGAATTGTCGCCCCACACACTTAGCTCGTTGCTCTGGCCCCTTAAGTGACTTTGAGAAATGGATAATCGATTATAATTCTGTGCATTCTCCACAGATTTATTCCAAAAATGTATGAAGAGCTGCGGCTGGGCCGGCAGCTCCTTGCTAACTAGTAAATTCTCTCTCCCTCGAATCTCACCCAGATCACGACTCTATTTAATCCATCAGTACACAATCAATATACTCTGTAATCAACTCTTGATCACTTAATTTTACACATGTTGGCTGAATCCTTTTGTTTAATCACAAGATCATGCTAGTCCTCTCTTCTCAAGTCTGCCTTTATTTCACCTTGGGATGAGCGTGAGAGGTAGAATATAAAAAGAGAGCAAGAACAAATAAAGATATTTGCACACTTTGCGGTCGCTCCTCATTCTGGCACCAGGAACCCATGCTCCAGACGTCCCATTTCTGGCTCCCAATGCTAAAAAGGAACTCGCTGAAGACTAATTAATATTTAATTCACTACTAAATGTACTTATTATTTTCAAGTAATTGAACGGCTGCACAGCTGTGACCACTAATGAATAGGCAGGGCCCAGATGATTCCACTTGAGGCACTGTTGATGAACGTTTTTAACACCAGCTAAAAGCACAACCTTGAGGTTGCTTCGGAGAACCTAGCTGATGTGTGACCTTCCCCTCAGCCCCTTTAGATATCTGACAACTAAGGAAATATCAGTAATAGTGCCAAAATTGATGCATTTCTGTGTATTTTCTTAATATGATTTGCTCCATCTCCCCCCCTCGCCCCTTGAGACTTGAGCATATCTGAACATACATGCAAAGTTTAATTTAAAAAGGTAATTATTTTAAAAGGGGAAAAGATTCCTGATAAATTTCCATCTTTATTTTTCAACAAGGATTTGAACTTTGCCTCCAGCTGATGAAACGAGCAATGCACAGTATTTCTAAATCTCTCCCTCTAGCTGAAAGAAATGGCCGAAAATCTGATGCAAAATCGCAGAGAACTGGAAGGGCTTAATCAAGAGCACAGTGTTATAAGCACCCTCCCCCCCCCCCCACCCTCCACCCTACCACCACACTCCGCTGCCTCCACCCAACTGCCCACATCTCTAACTACCACTCCAGTGAATTAGTAAATTGATTTTGATTTTGATTCTGTGGAATGGCGGCGTGGTCCTTCAATTTGCTTAGATTTCTTGCATTAATGCTGTTATTTGTTAGGTTTACATTTAAGTTTCCTGCTTTCAGGAGACTAATAATGAAATAAACTCTAAATCCTTTCATAAATGTGGTCTGTGATCAACAGGCTCTTGTTTCACTCTTGCATGGAATCTTCCAGAGTGACTGTTCCAAAGGACTGAGAAATGTTGCAAATGTAGCGTATTGTGAAGTTATTAAAATATAGATGGTTTATTTTTATGATAAGCACCATCTGGCTATATACCATTATGCAGAAATGATATTAAAATAATTTAAACAAACTGATTTCCATGAGTCTAATACAGAGTCTAATAATTTAAGAAATCTGTCCCCATTTGAAAGTACTATCTAGTTATTCAGTTTCACCAGTTCCCCTCTGAGAATATGCTTTTCTAAATGCACTTTTAATTATGGAAATTCTGATGTAAATGGAAAAATCTGGTCTAATTTGAAGATGATCCAAAAACAAAATGTAAAACACGGAGCCTCTTACAGGTGTACAGGCTGCTGGATGTTCTAAACAAATAAATACTGCTTTAAGTTCATGAAAACTTTAGTGGCAATCTGTTACACAACTGTTCGTCAACATCCCAAGCCCATCATTTCCTTGGGGGAAACATTACTGTGGTAAATGCGTCAAAAGTTACCGACACTGTTTAACCATCCCAAGAAATCATCTATTAAGGGAGCTATTGCCCTTGTCGGAGACCTTTTGATGCGGCACCTCCGGAATGTTCCAGGGAAGGCAAGTTGGTCACAGATCAAAGTTTATTTTAAATCTTTTTTTAAAAATTGAAATCCAAAGATTAGTATTGGCAGATACAACTGGCGATGTAATGTTAGGGTCACAAATCCTTCCCCTTCGTGATCCTGTCCTTTATTGATGAAAAATTCTCCTTGTCAAAACTTCCCTTCATTTAGTAAATTGTTTTCACACAGTAATGTTTATTTGTTCCACAACATGCCTTTTATTGCTGTTGGAGATGACTCAAAAAATCTCATCAGTCCATATTATGTACAGTTTTTTTGCAATCGATTTTTTGGGGGAGAGGGTCTAATTTTTTACTTAATTAATTTGAGATTAAGTCGCCTAAGGTTGAGCATGTTCCATAATTTATCACCCTCACCAGATAACTTACGAATAATTCCACCATTCTTGGCACCATCAAAAACAGAATCTGCAAATTAATCACCTGAATCAGGTAAATTATGCAGCAATCAATTCAATATGACTGAAGTCATTTTCTAACACATCCATGTACACAGACACTGTCATAATTGGTTTTAAATTAAATTACAATGCAGAATGTTATATTGGGTGAGGATGGAAGTACAGCAGATGACATGAAATGTTTTATTATTAATTTAAGATACACAAAAAAATAACAAATCCGATAGATGATTGGTCCCTTGCTAATTTAAAATCAAAAGTGTTAAAAAGCTTAATGCCCTTAATTCTATTTGTTAACATATTATTTTCTACTCCATTTTTGTTGCTTCTATGAACGATGGCATAAACCGAATGCCAGTCATTTGTATTGTTCTTTGGGTTTATGCATCATGTTGTCAAATAATACATTTTGCTGCTGCCATGTACATCCGAGTTCTATCTTGCTAAAATCTGCTCCATTCACCATTCTATTAGATTTGACATTGTATTGGATAAAGCTTCCATAAATACTTTAATTTCAGTATTCACACTCTAGGTGTGGATTCAGGGTATCAAACTTCCCAATGGATGTTGTATTCTTACTGAGAATACTGGAGACTGTTTCATTTTTGAAAAATGTGCAGATTGCCTGAAGGATCACTTTAGTACCTTTTGAATAATCCATGAAATGTGAATGTTACTTTTAGGTATAATGTGGTATGATATCTAATAGTAATTTACATTAATATTACAATATGAAATACACATTTTTAAACTCATGGGTCCAGAAATTAAATTGCGTGGAACATGTTTTAATGCGCTCTCTGGTTGAATGCCATCCACTGTTCCTGGCATGCAATGTGCATAACAGGAATTTGAATCAAGAGCAGGATGCACCAAAGCATGATGCCCGGCATGCATGCAGCAGTAGTCGCAAGGTTGACATCCTTGCTGTGGAATGTGTGGAAGCTGACAACAATGATCCTCACCTCATCTCTAATCCCATCACCAAACTGTGGAAACAAGTGACATTCACCACTTTCTTCCCATTACTTTCACCATTTGAGCCTATTCCGACATAACTATGTCACTCAACTAAGAATCATCACCACAAGATCTCCAGCCAAGCAAGATCATTCTTTCCTTCCTTCCTTTGGCTTCACAATTTGCAACTCTTTTGTCTCACACCTGCTTTTTCATCTCTGGCCTTTGTCCAACCATTTGCCTGTCATAAACTCTCCTCGCCCATGTTCACCTATTCCCTGCCACGATATGTCCTGCCCCTCCTCTCTTCCAGCTTTCTCCCACCCACCCACAACCAGAATGAAGAAGGGTCCCAAACCAAAAAATCACACTTCCATGTTCTCCAGGAATGCTGCCTGACCCGTTGAATTACTTCAGCTTGTTGTGTCTTTTTTTGTAAGCCAGCACCTGCATTTCCTTATTTCTATCATGATTGTATGATGAGCGTTTGAAGGTACTGTGCGTGTACTCACTGGAGTTTAGAAGGATGAGGGGGACCTCATTGAAACCCACTGAATATTGATAGGCCTGGATAGAGTGGATGTGTCAAGGATGTGTCCATTAGTGGGAGACAATAGGACCAAAGGGCACAGCCTCAGAATAGAAGGACATACCTTTAGAAAGGAGATGAGGAAGAATGTATTTAGTCAGAGGGTGGTGAATCTGTTGAATTCATTGCTACAGATGGTTGTGGAGGCCAAGTCATTGGGTATTTTTAAAACGGAGATTGACAGGTTCTTAATTAGTAAGGGTGTCAAAGGTTATGGCCGAAAATGCAGGGGAATGGGGTTGAGATGGAAAGATAGATCAGCCATGATTGAATGGCGTACTAGACTCGATGGGCCAAATGGCCTAATTCTGCTCCAATTACTTATGAACTTACACCAAGATCATATGTAGGTTAAGAGTCAAACAAGTTGTGCATATTCACTCCGAGTAATTGCATCAGTCTCATTACTTTGTGCATGAATAAAAAAAACACTTTCCAAAACAGCCCTCAATTAAATATATAAGCCTATGCTTTAAGGTGCAATATGATTTCTACACCCTTGAACTTTCTTTTTCCCAGTGAAGGAATTGGAGTGGCATCAATGCCAAAGATTTGCGACTATTAAAACTCCTCTGTTTTGTGCACAGAATGGCTTTCATCAAGCCCTGAGGCCAGTGGTCGGAGGCCAATCAACCTATATGTCTGAGAGTGTCTGTCTGTGGAGGGAAGGAATAGGCAACATTTTGGATCAGGATAGAAAACCTTGCCTCATTTCAAATATAAAAGGCTTGTACCATTACGACAAAAACCTTCTCTTTTGGACAATACAGAAAAATCCAACTTATACTTTGGGCACAATCTCTGATGTGGGCACAAATTCCTTCAAAATAAAGAACTTTATTTCCTAATTATCTGCTAAAATTAATTTGCAGGCTAACTAGCAATGGACCCACCAATTGACAAGAATTTTATAAAGGAATACCTTTTTAAGTTTTGGAATAATAAATCTTTGCTTAAACAAGATTCCTTCATAACTTGAGAAGTAATGTAACGCAGTTTAATTCATGTAGCACCCAAATTGATTTTATTGCAAAAGAGAAGGATTTTTACTCAGTCCAGCCTAAAACCTGTCATATAATTTTAAATGGAGGATCTTAACACTTATATGCGACAATTCAATGGTCATATTGATAAACACCAACCAATATATTCAATGGCTTTGAAAACTTTTTTTAAATGGCATTTGCAATTCCTGCATATTTAGCTTAGCTAATTATCCAAAAATCAAAGTTTAAATCACTCCATTGCAGCTGTGGATTTTACATTTGCTTAACAATCTAGAATTTAAAAAAAGTAAATTTCAGTCAAGATAAACATGAAACAACTGTATTGTTATATAAACCAATTTGGTTCACCACTGTCCTGGGGGGGGGGGAGTTAATCTGCCATCCTTACCTTTTCTGGCCCAAGTACAATTCCAGCCCAGCAACTATATGCTGACCTCCAAAGTGGCCTGACACGTCATCCTGCTTTGGCATAATTTGAGGTGGACAATAAATGCTGGTCACATTATTCCACCTCTTCCCCACCCATCACCACCGCCACCAGCAAAATAAAATGATGAACTGTACAATCTGGTGGTTTGGGGGGAGTTAACATGCCGCTTTGTGGATGGAGGTAGATAAAATGCAACGTTCTCTCAATTAATGCATACGATTTTGAAACCCAATGAAAGTGATTTATGCGTGAAATGTTAAAATATTACCAGATTTCAGAGGAGTTGCACTTTCTTTTATTGTATTCTTTGAATGTCCAAGCTGTAATAACTTTGATACTAAATCAACAGCTCCGCGGGATAAAATAAGGCTTAGGATGGATCCTCTTGTTCTTCTCCCTGATGCTCAGTCTTACTTCATAGTTTGTTTCATGAACTACTTTGAAACCATCAGTTGGAGCTTCTTCAAAGAATTTCAGCTTTATCTTCGTACGGGTATTGGAAAACTCAGCATGATTGCTCCTTCAAACATGGGATAAGAGTTGGTCTGATATTGGAAGCATTAGTGAGCCACAAATGCTATCAATGTTCCTTTGGTTTGACAGCAATCAGTGCAGCAGAATATAGGAGAGATGCTCACGTCTCCCTCTCAAGCGAGTTGCACTTCAACGCAAACTGTCCTGGAAATATGCCCATGCGTCACCTTTTCTTGAAGTCTGTGATCTCTTAAGTTTCATTTGGTGATTATGAAGCATTACTCATCATACCTAGCCTAAAGTGTACTGTCTACCACACAGGTAAAGGACAAAATATCAGAGTAAAGTGCTTGTGCAGGAACAGGAAACATCTCTGCATGTGCAATGGAGACAGCTGACTGATATTTGAGCCCTCTTTCTAACGCAGTTCTACATTCAATCCTACAATCATCTGGAAACTTGCTCATGAATTGCATTGAAACCAGGTATTCATTAAAGGTCTTAATGTTGATCCTGGATTGCTAATATTGTAATAATTACATAAATTAACAAACTCCTCTTTTACTTGAAACAGCTAGCAACAATATCAAAGTAACATTGGTGCAAAGATAACCTCTATTTTTATTGGAATATGAGTGTTATGTAGTGTACACTACATCAGTGTGTGTGTGTGTGTGTACACACTGTGTGAGTGCATATGAGTATACTGTAGCATTTGTCATTCATTCACCCTCAACTCATTCCAATTGCTTGGACTGTCCATAGGGCCCTTCCATCTCAGTGTGTTACTAAATCACAAGAAGTCAATTCCAACAAGATGAAAGAGAACTTATGTTATTCCCGAGGAAATAAGTTAGTTGCATCTTGGCATTGGATCAAACTATCCAAGACAAAAATATAAATGTTTTACAAATAGCATCACTAATTAACATCATGAATGCACAATAGCATCTGCTAAACTGAAGCATGGATAATAACACACCAGCATGTAAAATCAGAATCATCAGGTAGATTGAGAGAACTGAAAGGCAGACCGGCTAAAGATAAGAAGGTAATCCCATTATGTACAAATTGTTGATTATGAATGCCATTTATTCAAGCATTAAAAAGATGTGCATGTTCAGCTGCAATTTCTAATCTGGTCTCCTCCCTAACAGGTTGGCTGCCAATTCTTTCAGAATTTTTCAAAGAGTGTCAGCATGTATCTGAGTGACTCCTGCAATGTTTTATAATGAAACACAATCCAGTCACTGCCTTGATAGATGATAGATTTATACTGGAATATATTTCCTTTTTTTACATTTAGTTTTTGCTGAAAAACTTCACTGAAGAGGACATTGAGTGCGGGGGAGAGGCAGAGCGAGGGAGACACCTAAAGACACGTTGTGAAAGCAAGGGGGAAAATAAGTAAATCTTGATGAAACTTTAGTTCAAGTCAGTATTGACCCGCTGCTGAAACCGTATATGTTATTTTCCACTTAACCCTATTGTTGCTGGACACTGCAAAAACTTGCAGATTTTTTTGCACAAATATACCGAGAAGAATAATTAACGGCAAGAACCTTTCAGTGAAATGTAACGATAATCAGTATTTTTTTTTCCACTTGGTCTTTTTTTTGTCTTCTTAACAATACCAATTTTATGTTTGCAAACACAAATTAAAACATCAAAGTCTATGTCGAAGTGACATGCCTAAAATTGTTGATCTGATTTTTTTTTTAAATAACAGCTTCACCTTTTTATTGTCCTTTGTAAGATTCAAACCCGCCAGAGTTGTGCCTTTCACTTCTCCATCAATCACGAGACAGGATGATCTGCTAATGTTTTTCCTATAGACAGACACATTATGTTTCGCGCTGCCTCAGTACGCTGTGTTTACACCCTTTTCCCACAAGAGAGTAAATCAAGCAAATTGATGCGGCCAATGATTAATCGGGCATCTCTGCCAAATCTTTTACTGTGGAATCCTGATAAGAAGAGGAAGAGGCTAAGCTGCACCTCTACAGGTTGACGAATAGATCCGCCCTGTCGACACACCGAGATAAATTTTAAAGCACTCTGTTTAGCTGTCAGCGTTAAAGATGATAAATGGTTGAGGTGAAATGGGATGGACCCGCGGATCGTGAAGTAATGGATAAGGTTTATCAGGAATGGATGTGCTCTATGAATTGTTGTTAATCTCCGGTCGCCATTGAGGAGCGGACTGATAACAAGGAAATAGGAATGACAAAAAATTTTAGTGGACAGATTCTTCACAAAAATGCCAGGCAATAAGTTTGACAGGCTGATTGAATGCAGCTCAAGTGCTGCTTATGCACCGAGATGGATCATTTCATTCTGTCCAGACCATCTACATTTATTATCATTTCAGTAATTTCTGCTCATTTGGACACAGGCTGCCAAAAATGCTAACCCCTCTCTGCCTCCACCTCACGGGCACCACCCTTAGGAACATTCCACATTTCAATCGCTCAGTCTGTTTCTGCTAAGTGCAGTTTGAGTTAACAGCCAGCAGCTGTATGGGCTAACATAAAGTGACATGAGTTTCCCCTTGAGGAGAAAGGCAGCTCAGATCAACCCAAACAAGTGCAAGCTATATGAGCCCTTATAGATCGCAGGCAATGCCTGACACCTGAAACCCAACAAGCTTTCTTTCATACGTACATAAAAAGCGTATACATACTTACACCTATCAGGTATAGTTGCACTATTGTGAGTTAGCAAATGACCTGCTATTAGATTGACTTGACAGCTCCAAGTCAAAATTGATTTTCATGGGAAAAGAGCAATGTTTCAGCTGAGTATAAGAGTGCAGACATTTTACTCTGCAACTTTTAGCCACAAGGAGTGGGAATAAACTGGATGCAGCAAACTGCAAAGGCATTTCACAGAGCAAAATGCATACAGTGATCTGCTCCCGCTGAGGGCGATGTTTGATATCCCCGAGTTTTTACAGCTCAGTATGAAACCCTGAGGAAATTATGAAAGCTTTTCATAGCAAAAGCCGACGTTCCTACTGCTTACAGTGCAATTATTGACGTGGATACGTTTTTCCAATTGAGGGTAGGGAAGATTCAAACAAGAGGGCATGACATGAGAATTAAGGGACAGAGGTTTCGGGGTAACGTGAGGGGGAACTTCTTTACTCAGAGGGTGGTGGCTGTGTGGAGGCAGGATCGATTTTAACATTTAAGAGTAAAGTGGATAGGTATATGGACGTGAAGGGAATGGAGGGGTATGGTCTGAGTGCAGGTAGATGGGACTAGGGGAAAACAAATGGTCGGCACGGACTGGAAGGGCCGAGAGGGCCTGTTTCCGTGCTGTAATTGTTATATGGTTATATGGTTATATGGTTATTGCATTATAGCTTGACAGAAGTTAGAGACCAGGTAAACCGTCATCAAGCCGGGAACCACTACAAGCGAGCTGCTTTTGATCAAGGTTGTAATAGTCTCGCAGTCCTGCACCGGGAACCTGTGTGCTCAAAATATCATCAATGCCAGTTAATTGAGGCTTTCTTCCGTTTTTCAGGCACCAATTGATTGTTAGGATTGGTGTCAGTGATGGTGGGCTTTGCTTAATAGAGACACAACACCTGATCAATGTGATGATTGTGTTTCCAGCAATGCTGCCCCAATAACAGTAATAACTACAAAAACAATCAATGACATGCATGCAAACTGTTTGCCTGAAGTACATGGTTTCAAGCAAATGAAACGAGACACATTCTCTGTGGTAGAATAACTACAGATCTATTTCATATGAACAATTTTGATTAAAAGATACAATATTTCAAAGTATACCTACAAAATTATATGCGGAGTCCATATTGTACTTCTCCACACATCTACACCATTTACATAGAGAAATATAGCATAGAAATAACCCCTCTGGCTCACCGAGACTGTGCCAGCCATCAAGCATCAGCAAGAAGCATCAATCACATTTTTTTTTAAGGTGAAATCACTTCCAACCCTCTGCATACCCCATCCACTATCCTACTGTATATTGCGTCCTTAACACTGGTGCCCATCTGATTGAATTGCTGACAGAAACATTGCAAATTCATGTACTTGGATAGGAAAAGCCTAGTGATATGGGACTAATGTAGGTAAATGGGATTAGCGTAGAGAGACATCACAGCTGGCATGGATGTGGTAGGCCAAAAGGGCACATTTCTCTGCTTCGCAATTCTCTGATTCTACACATACTTCTTAAAACATTACTTTCTCAGACTAATGTGCAAAAGGCTCTAAATAGACAGAAGTTGAAGATTGAGGCAAGGACTGTGGATTCAGATCAAACTCATTTTCTATTACTCGAAACATCTACACGTATCGTGATCATACTAGAATTATTTTGTGCAAACGTTTTATTGCTCTATTTGTATTATGCTGCACAAATGAGAGAAAGACATCTGTACATTCACTATTATAATATAGCAGCCGTTGTTGGTGAAAGTATCAAAATAAAATTAATATTTAAATCCTTTTAAGTTGCAATAGGTAATCATTAAATTAATTATTATTCATAAGCAAACTGAAAACATTTAACATGTTTTTCCAAAATAAAACATTTTCCAAATAAAATATAACACAACTGCCTAAATCTAGTTCTCCTTTTTAATAACTTCTCACTTCTAACTGTCTTCCAGGGAGTTCTTCAGTATCCTCTGTCAGAAAGTATAAACATCAAACTGCTCAGAGTCCCATCTAGTTGTTTGGTTTTAGGTAATTTTGGAGGACCCGGCACAAAGGTACGATGGCTATGATCTGCATCTTATTATTAGTAATAATAATTATTAATATTATTATTATTAACATTACTGATTAGGATTGGGCATGGGGTATGGTGCAGGCATCATGTGAGGAGTGGGATGGTGGGAGTGGGACTGGCTTATTGCTTCCAGCACCTTCAAGGTCGGCTGCAGGAGGCGCTCCCGTGACACAGTGACGGTCTGGCGACGAGAGGAACATGGGTTTGTGGGCCGAGCCGGTCGAGGGCGACGGAGGAGGCCCCTGCAGCAGCCTGGGACTTACCTGGATTGGGAGCCGCTCCAGTATATCGAGCACATGGACCAGACTTTGGATTTTTTTAAAAATGTTGCCAAAATATGGTGACTATGCAAAAAGAATTTCACTGTGCAGTGTATATGTGATAATAAAGAACCATCGAACCATTTAATGTCAGAAGGCTAGCTATCCTTGATATTATTTTCCTTCAATATCGACCTAACATTCCAAATGTGCCCACAGATTATGAGATACTTAAGATGATAAACCCAGACAGTTGTGAATCTGTAGAATTCTCTGCCACAGAAAGCAGTGGAGGCCTATTCACTGGATGTTTTCAAGAGAGTTAGATTTAGCCATTAGGGCTAATGGAATCAAGGGATATGGGGGAAAAAGCAGGAACTGGGTACTGATTTTAGATGATCAGCCATGATCATATTGAATTGCGGTGCTAGCTCGAAGGGTGGAATGGCCTACTCCTGCAGCTTTTTTTTTTCATTTCCTAAACACATGGATTCCACACTCTACTATTGATTTTTCAAAATCGTCCTTACGCCCAAATGTAATAATTTTTTGAGAGACTAGATGAGCAGTGGGTGGCTCCTGGAAATATTCACAAAGCATTTCTTCGGCAAGAAGGAAGGAGGCAAAAAACAAGTACCAAAATAAGACTGTCAAATTTGCCTGCCAAAGCAATGTTCATTGTCTCCGCGCACAGATGTCAAGCAAGCAGGCAATATTGATGTTATCTTGACTCCACTGACTTAATTTTGGGCATCATCACTGTTTGCAGAGGCAGGAAAGCGAAGTTTGAAGCTGCAACTGAATGGAGCAGACATGTACTTAGATATTCTTTAACATGTCAGAAACAACCCAAAGCCTTTACCAGGCAAGGAATAGGTTTGAAATGCAGCCTGTGTCATTAACACCTTCTACTTTCAGAAATCGGCCAGAAAGGTAAGATGCTCAACAACTGGATTGGGATAATTTGTGCCATTTATAATGGAAAAAAGAAGCGAAATAATGGGTCACCCTCAGCTCCCATGTATTATTAAAAGGAAGCCCAAGAATCACTTAAACATTTGACACTAGAGATTTTTCCAAATGACACATGTGAAGCATAAATTTAATTCCACCTTTATTATTACAGAATTCATTGACTTTCAACTAAAGGTTACAGAACTCTATCAAAATGTATAATTACTGCGGTCCAAAGAGTTCAATAAATTTTGAGCAACATAAGCAAGCAGAAGGCAAACAAACAAAATACTCAATTCACACATGATTCTTTGCATTGAGGAATCCTTCTCAATGCAAAGATTTTAATTTCAAGAGAAAAGCTCCCTAAGCAAATACAAGAAAATGTGTTGTTATACAGTAGTGTGAAATAAATGCAGTCAGAAAACTCATTTACAAAACAATTCTTCAAATTCGATCATATTTATGCAAAAGAAAGTTCTTAATGAAAGCTTCCCCTGTCTTTTAGATCACTCAGATTTGTTCCAGAACAACTAAATCTAATCAATGTCACCGCTCACACTCATGTTTTCCGATCACACTAAAAAGAGATCTTGTCATATCAGTAACAATCAGATTTGAAGCAAGCTCTTTTCATGCTGCTTCTTTGCAGATGCTATGTCAGTATGATTTTTCACAGTATGAAAAATTGTACAGCTTTTTTTTTTTTAAAAAGCTGTCTTTTATTAAAATAAAACAACAAATACATTCATTGCACCAGATCCCCATATTACAAGCTGCATTATGACCAGGCTGTTAACCTGACCAGTTTATTGTGACCAGAATCTTCACCTATTAACATCTTGAAGTCCTTTTGTTCCTTTTGAGTTTCCACTACTTATACCTCGGAACACGGGCAGTTTCTTTCATCACAGCATGCAAAGATTTTAGTCCCACTACACTAAACTATGTAACGATCTACCTTATTCTGTAAGGGAAGCCTAAGCTGATGACTCCAAACATATGTATTTCATCAATAAGCAATCTGTCACACTTTATCGGCATCCCACATCTGTGATATTGAGCTATACACCAGTTTATTAATGTCAAATACATTATCCGTGTAATACACTTGCTAAAGTCTAGTTCTTCTGTTATGGTTCCATAGTGCAATGTTCGCATATGATAAATTAGTTTTACTACATATCTGTGCGTCATGATTTGTCAGGATAAAGAGTTGATAAGGTTCTAACTGCACACGCGGACCCAGATGGAAGTACTTATTGGATCTGCAGCACAGGTGCTCCAATGAATTTTAAACGCTGCATAAATATTGACTTCACGTGTGGCTGTATACCCATTTTACCAAAGGAAAAATAGGGATCATCACTGATGCTTTTGTTGATCTCGAATCCTGCGATTTCTGTAGAATCAAAACTACATGCTAGGCTGCTTTTGGTTCCAACCTCGTCACTTTAAAAAATATATCTTGTAATGTAACTTAACCCCTTTCTTTTTTTTGGGGGAGGAGGGGTGAAATTTACCCCCTGTCACCGTCATCTCACTTGCCGTTGCATTTATTTTTAGTGAAAATTTGTCATTATTCAAATGTATATTGCATATCTTTCATTTATTGTTCTTTATCTCTCGACATCATCGTCCAAATCTCTTGTTTCCCTTTTCCCTAACTAGTCTGAAAATAGTCTCAACCCGAAATATTACACATTCCTTCTCTCCAGAGATGCTGCCTGTCCCACTGAGTTACTCTTGCTTTTTGTGTCTATCTTGCTCAGATTTCACCAATAAATACTGCCATTTCCACACAGCTGGCCTTTAACCACGTGTCTGCCCAGAAGATCACGACTCACACATGCGTATGAAAATCTTAACCTTGCTGGCTGAAGTTGTCCAGTGAATACACAGTCCCTATTCTGCCACTGGACTCTTGAATGTTAACTTATCAATTCATTAATATAGATTTGCATGAAGCATGTTAACAAGGTTGTTTCACCATTTTAATTTCTCATAAAGATCAAACACCTGTGAAAATAATTACGATTGGTTTTAATAGCATTTTACTTTCCTTTGAAAGCGCAAACGTAGGATGCCAGCAACAGTAAGAAAGGAACCAGATTTGAAAGATTATTGAGCCTTGATTTGATGTAAATTAACCTGACTAAAAAGTTGTTAATATAGATTGTGAATCACATCAGTAAATGTCCCATTTCAATGCCGTAAATTCTTTAATGTCCAGTGGTACTGCAGGAGCTCACTGAGATCACCCTGACTTTGTACTGTAGAATCTGCTCGCAGATACTCAAACCTCATCGTTTTGATTTCAGGAAAGTCAAAATAAACTAATCAACATTATTTTTTCATTATTTATGTTTCGTTTAAACTTTCTAATAAAATATGTTGATTTTATTTTCTAAAATTAATAACTCATTAAGAAATGTAATTGTTTATTTCATTTGATAGTTTTTTCCCATGTTTCTGAATGTTAGTTACTTTCAGAAACATTGAAAACATTCAATAAAACTAAAAAACAGTTTGTCTGCCCAGTGTCACATTATTGTTCAGCTGTACTGACTAAATCAGAAGTAATTCATTGGTTGTAAGAAATTATAGAATGTTTTGACAGGGACTTCAGTAAAACTAAGTCAATGCAAGTCATCCTTTCCATTTATATACTTTTATTTTGCTAATGAATATTATTTTCAGAAGTTAAAAATAAGGGTTTTGTTGTGTTGTGCAAAATGGTATCCAAGGTTTGTATTTGAATGCATTACCGTGTACCAAATAATGTTTCTGTAGAGGGTACACAAAAGGCTGGAGAAACTCAGCGGGTGCAGCAGCATCTAAGCATCTAAGGAGCGAAGGAGATAGGCAACGTTTCGGGCTAAAACCCTTCTTCTGACTGATGGGAGTTGGGGGGGGACGGGGAGAAGAGAAGAAAAAGGAGGAGAAGCCCGAGGGCTGAGGGAGAGGTGGGAAGGGGAGGAGACAGCAAGGGTTAACAGAATTGAGAAAATTAAATGTTCAAGCCAAGAGGATGCAGACTCCCCAAGCGGAATATGAGGTGCTGTTCCTGTAGATCTGCCTAAAATCCAAACAGCATTCTTTGAACCCTGCATACTGTCACCCACATAACACGAAATAGGTGTGAATAGGTCAGATAGTTACAGTGATTTACAGGAAGGAATGCACAGTGATATACTCAGAGTAGTGGATGAAGCAACATGATGCATGAAGAAGGATTGATTACTATTCTGCGGAAATCTTAATGTATATAGTGTTTTCTGATTCTGACTTCTTCAGGCGCCAACAGTGAAATGAAGGATACCTTGAGATCAGACGCAACGGCCATTTGCTCCTTCCAAAGCATGACATGAGCTAGTTAAGGCAAAATTGCTAATACTTCTCTTTCACAGAGTGATTGTTATTTCCTCAATAAGATACCCTGTTTTGGGGAGAAGAGATGTCTGGCTAATGCAGACATTCATATTCATAATATGTGTGCATCCATTATATGATACAAAAAGCTGGAGTAACACAGCGGGACAGGCAGCATCTCTGGAGAGAAGGAATGGGTGATGTTTCGGGTCAACACCTTTCTTCAGACCTATCCGTTATATGATAGCTCTCTAT
The DNA here is from genome assembly GCA_035221665.1 of Okamejei kenojei. Taxonomy (NCBI): domain Eukaryota; kingdom Metazoa; phylum Chordata; class Chondrichthyes; order Rajiformes; family Rajidae; genus Okamejei; species Okamejei kenojei. Next base: position 54,063,946 of record CM069140.1, on the reverse strand, counting down.
GCAATAGATCTGTACACTCCCCTTCACTATGAGTACATTCAACTTGTCCATGCTAAGAGTGCTAAAGTACAAGTTGACAAAGCTTTCGTTTAGAAACACAAAGTTTGCTCTAGAGTCCTGCTGATACCTTAACAACGTAAAGCCACACAGCCCTGTTTGGATAGGGCTCAGGTAAGGTTCCTGCATTGATAAGACTGATAACATAAATGGATAGGATATTCTATTGCACGGCCACCTGGAATTTAGTCGAGGAGATTTCAGCTCCTGTGTCGAACCCCACAAATTCTGTGACTCAACAAGTCTGGGGATACTTAATTATCAATGTCTTGGAATAAAAAGATCCAGCGTGGCTCAAGAGTCAGAATATTGGTACAGAATTTAAAATCATGCTTCAGGTTTTGCTAAAAATTCTGCTCATCACAATCCCTTCCAGTTATCTATTTCTCCAACAAGTTATTTGAAACATAATAGACAATGAAGATCTTCTGTGTGTTGCAAATGGATTCCTGAAAACTATTTGTAAGAATATGCCTTGGAAAATGAACTTCAACTCCCTCTGATTCAGTTTCCTTCAACAGGTGTTTCTACCCACCCCAAAAAGATGCCGCTAAATAACAGAAAGGGTGCATGCAAAGAATTTGAGTCTCCTGAAAAGAGGATCTTCCGCTGATGCAATGGCTCAGGAATGCTTTGAAGCCACATAGGTGCTGCAAATGTCTTGTTGGGCTTATAGGACTTGATATTACAATCCCTACTATAATTGGCACCTTCTTACTATCTTGAGTGGGGGTAGGGGTAAAAACATAATTGGGATAATCAGGTGGGCACCCTACTTCCTTGGTGTTTCGTTGATAGGCCCACAACCCCTCCAGAGGGCTCAACAGCAACACCTGGTGTCACAGGTGCGATCCCCTCCGTTTTACCCCTCTTGCTGGTCATTTTGCAGCCCAGTTGTAGTCCTTCCTCTTCAGCCACAGCCAATTGAGTCATAACTATATGTCTTCTCAATAGCACAAAGGCAAGCTGCAAACCATCTCTACCCCTTATAGTCTCCAGTTAATGTGAAGGAGATGCATATGAAACTAGCGAGAAAATTAGAAAGGTAATATCAATGCAGCTTGATGTAATTCCTTGGTGGCAAGTTTAGATCTGGAAGCTGCCACAATCATTCAATCGCATCTGCAGAAATAGGACGCTTCCTCTTATAAGGAGTAGATGTTTATTGAATTTGGTTGTGTGCACAGAATTTGCACATTAAAGAATTTACGGCATTGAAACGGGACATTTACTGATGTGATTCACAATCTATATTAACAACTTTTTAGTCAGGTTAATTTACATCAAATCTAGGCTCAATAATCTTTTAAATCTGGTTCCTTTCTTACTGTTGCTGGCAACCTACGTTTACGCTTTCAAAGGAAAGTAAAATGCTATTAAAACCAATTGTAATTATTTTCACAGGTGTTTGATCTTTATGAGAAATTAAAATGGTGAAACAACCTTGTTAACATGCTTCATGCAAATCTATATTAATGAATTGATAAGTTAACATTTTTATGTCTTTTATTCTTTGCAAAGATCACCATTTATTCTACTTAAATAGAGTGTGTATATGCAACACACACATCATGTCCTTAGCACCAGACACCTTTCTTGCCACAACAACAAAAAACCATGTGATAAAAGAAAGTAATTGGAGCCAGGCCAAAGTGAGTTAAAAAAAAAATTCAGGATTTCAAACGATTTCAAAAAAAGTTAATGCCTGTTTTTTTAATTCTTCCTTAAAGTGGCACGAATGTCTAATGCTTCATTATTGTGCCGTATACTGTATATGTCTGTCCCTCAAACAGCAAAGCATGGCAAAAGAACAAAGCACCTCATTAGAAAAAAAAATCTACTTAAATCAACTAAATGTGCTAACATTGTCATAGTTAGAAAGACGGCTGTATTTTAGCACCAAACGGTTGATGTTTGACTGGAAAATGATGTGGAGAAAACCACATCCAGATGAAGGCAGTAAATTTTTGGTTACAAATGTAAATTGTCAGTTACCTGTATTCCAAATGAAATTTATAAAAGAGCTGATTTAAAGGGGGGTCCCCTTTTGATGTGGAAACGAGTACCCGTAGAGATCTGAAAAGCTCAGCAGGCAAGCTCATGTCGGGAACTGGCATTGATACACATTTTTAACTAATCATACACGTGTCGCATTTTTTTAAGAACTGCTGCGTTCTATAAACCTCGAGCAGCTTGACTGAACAAATCTCTCTGCTGACCAAAAAATGTCAAAAAATATGCTGTGCTAGCAGTTTTTAGTGCAGACTGTAATGTAGGAAGTAGCTCTCAATAGCTTAATTAGTATCAATTACAATATACTTCATTTAATTGTCATCAGAAGATGAATTTGTCATTTTCATTTTGAATTAATAGGAGCTTTTGAACTTTTCCTTAGCAGGGAGATTTGGACATTGTCTTTTAAAAATAACTTAAAAACCATGTCGAAATGAAATTATCTACCCTCTCCTTTCTGTCTCCAGCCGTTTAACAACACTCCCTCGCTTCTGATTATAATTCAGAAAACATCTTAAACTGAATCATGAACATGGCATATTTTAAATCCTAGATTTTAAAAGCCGTCTGCTTGGGTGCAAAGCATTTAACCAGTGCTAGTCTGGGATACCTGGGAATGAGCAATATGATAACAGGATGCAGGCTGATATACCTGGAGAGTGCCCTCACCTGGACTGCTAAAATATAATGTCGTCAGAATTAATGGCGGCTCACTGCACCAGAGACCCAGGTTCGATCGTGACTACGGGTGCTGTCTGTGTGGAGTTTGCACGTTCTCCCTGTGACCGCGTGAGTTTTCTTTGGGTGCTCTGTTTTCCTCCCACATTCCAAAGACGTGCAGGTTTGTAGGTTAATTGGCTCATAAATTAACATAGACACAAAAAGCTGGAGTAACTCAGTGGGTCAGGCAGCATCTCTGGAGAAAAGGAATAGGTGACATTTCGGGAAGGGTCTTGACCTGTTGAGTTACTCCAACATTTTGTGTCTATGTTCGGTGTAAACCAGCATCTGCAGTTCCTTCATACACACCTTCTCATAAGCTAAGGATATATTCCCGATTTTCCGATCTATCTCATCTCAACCCCAAAACATTTTTTTTTAATCTGCGTTTTCTCTGCAGCATTTTCACTACTCTGCGCTCCATTTCCTTTCTTTCTTTGTCCTACTTGTTGTGCTCATGTATGGTATGAGTTGCCTGGATGGTACGCAAAACATAGCTTTTCTTAGTACATTGACAATAATAAACCAATACCAACTAATACCAATAATAATGTAACAAAAGAGAAATTCATATAGTTTAATTTTGTTCTACTGTTGCAGCACTGTTCATTGTTAGCACTCTTGACAATGATTCAAAAGACTGTGAAATTGAGGCTCATTGCAGAGTCTGAGCGAATAATCTAGAGGGTGTGTTGTCGGGTACGATCACATGAAATAGGAGCAGGCGCAGGCCATTTGGCCCTTTAAAGCTACACCATCATTCATCAAAATCATGGTGTTTCACTTTGGGAGGATGAATGTAAGGAGGGAGTATACAGTTAATGGCAAGACTTTTAACAGCATTGAATGCACAGGGATCTTGCAGTCCAAGTTCATCGCTCCCTATAGGTGGCAGCACAAGTAGATAGGATGGTAAAGAATGCACATGGTGTACTTGTCTTCATTGCTTGGGGCATTGAATAAAAGAGTCAGGAATTCATGATGCAGTTCTATAGGACTGTGGTTAGGCCGCATTTGTGGTATTTTGTGCAGTTCTGGATGTCCTATTACATGAAGGATGTGGAGCTTGGGAGCGGGTGCAGAGGAGGTTTACCAGAATGCTGCCTGGATTAGAGGGTTTCAGGTACAGGGGGAGGTTGGATAGACTTGGATTGTTTTCTCTCGAATGTCAGAGGTTGAGAAACTTGATAGCAGTGTATAAAACTACGACAGGTATAGGTAGGGTAGACATTAATATTCTTTTCCCAGGGTGGAAATGTCCAACACTAGAGGGCGTAGCTACAAGGTGAGAGGGGGAACGTTCAATGGAGATGCGTGGGACAAGTCTTTTTACACAGAGAGTGGTGGGGGCCTGGAACGCATTTCCGGGGTGATAGTGGAGGCAGATACAATCGTGGTGCTTAAGAGGCTTTTAGAAGGCACATCAAGGTGCAAGGAACAGAGGGATACGGATCATGTACATGAATAATGAGATCAGTTTAACAAGGCATCATTTAGTTTAGTTTTTACAGATACAACTCAGAAACTGGCCCTTTGGCCCACTGAGTCCGCGCCGACCAGCGATCACCCAGTAAAGTTGCATTTTCCTACACACTACAAACAATTTACAATTTCACCAAAGCCAATTAACCTACAAACCTGTACGTCTTTGAAGTGTGGCAGGAAACCAAAGCATACAGAGAAAACCCACACTGTCACAGGGAAGATGTACAGACTCCGGACAGACAGCACCGGTAGTCAGGAACAAACACGGATCTTGGGCACTGTAAGGCAGCAACTCTATCGCTGTGCCACTGTGCCACCCTCAAGCGCACAAAAACATTGTGGGCTGAATGGCCCGTTCCTGTGCTGTTCTATGTTCTATGGCTGATCTTCACCTTGAGTATCACATTCCTGCATTATCCAACCACCCTATGACACCCTTGCAAGCCAAAAATCTATCAATCTCCATTTTCAGCGACTGAACCTCCACAGGCCTCCTTGTAAACAATTCCAAAGATTCACCACTCTGTTTCACAATCTCATTCTTAAAGATGCCATGTTTAAGTTAAGATATAAAATTGAACCCCAGAGTGAAAGTTCCCATGACACCATCCGAGCAAGAACAAGAATGTTCTCCCCCAGTGTCCTGCTAATATTTATCTCTCATTTAACATCTCTGAAACAAAACATCTGGTTATTATTACATTGCTGTTTGTGGACCTTGCTGTGTGCCAACCAGCTGCCACATTGTATATATTTACAAACTTATGAATTAGGTGCAAGATTAGGCCATATTGCACATCAAGCCTGCTCCAACATTGAATAAGATCATCATTAACATCAACTCTGCTTTCCAGACCATCTACAGTTGCCTGTCATATCCCTACATATCGAATACCTATCTATTTTATCCTTAAAATATATTTTGTTATGAGATTGCCTTATAGCATTTTTGGATGCCATGAATTGATTAAAATAATAAACGAATACAAGGTGAATATTTTTTTTCCACTTTTAACTCTAATTGGCCCTCGACAGCTATTGTTATAAGGTATTGCACAAGAAAAGAAAACCTGGGAGAAGTTATATTATCTGCTATTGCTTTCAGCAATTTAAGTCTTTAAAGTTTAGGGAAGTTGGAAAGAAAATAAAGAATTGTTATCAGGAGGGTGAAATATTTCTAACCACATAATTATTCACACATTTCCACTTTCTCTGGACTATTATCAATTCGCATAAGGAGTGCCAGCAAGAAAATTAAAGGCAGATCATTAGTATGATGCCACCAAAGAAAGTAGGATATGTGAAGAAGTCTGGGAACATTTTAGTTTAGTTTAGAGATACAATGTGCAAACTGGCCCTTTGGCCCACTGAGTCTGCGATCCCCTTACACTAGTTCTATCCTGCACATTAGGGACAATTTTTGCCAATTATCCTACAAACCTGCACGTCTTCGTAATGTGGGAAGAAACTGGAGCACCCGGAGAAAACCCATGTGGTCATAGGGAGATTGTACAAACTCCATACAGGCAGCCCCCGTGGTCAGGATCAAATCCGGGTCTCTGGCTCCGTAAGGCAGCACCTCTACCGTTGCGCAACTGTGCAGCCCACAATTGCCTTAGTGAAAGGAAAAACATTATGACAAACAAACTTCTGAAAATACAAATAATAATAAAATGACAAGGACAAACTGAAAGGAAAAGTTTTATGCTTGTGTATGGCGCACCATCAGTCTTGCACACAATGAGTTCACTTGCCCTTGGCAAATTCAGATCGGACTCTTGGCCCAAGTTTGGGAAATTATTTGTTTGACAAGCATTCAGTGTTTACATTGCCATGCAACAGTCAACTGCAAACAGTGGAATCCATCAGTAGAAATTGAATTTATCACTGCATTTCCTCATTTGATAGTGATTTAAAATTATAGTGATAAAAAAATTCTATATTAAGATGAGTATCAAGCAGCCCCATCTGTAACACAGCCTACCATAATAATTTTAAATTGGGTTTGTAAACCCTATTTATTGTTCAATATTTTTGTCATTTTTCATGGTGCGCGGCAGATACTGCATGTAGTAAATACTGCCAGTAAGTTTTTTTTTAGATGGGTGGGGGGGGATGTGGGCTGCAACATCTGTTCAACCAATCAATCACAATGTCAACAGTTAGCTCACAATCCACCCAAGAAATTGAGTTTGCCTCACATGGGAAAATAGAGCAAATTAATAGACCATTACCCAAGCAGTGACCCGCAAAATGAAGGTGCCTAGCCGGGTTAGCTATTCACATATTCACCTTAACCAGTAGCTGCGGGGAAGAGAATTAAGTCACCACATCCTCACCCCCCGCCTCCCATGACAAGAATTAAAATAAAGCAACCTTAATTATTAGAGCCTGTTTAGGGATGCTTACAACAGGCCAGTTCATTTGTAGGAGCAGCCGATTCTAATGTTTAAACAATAAGTAAGACAATGACTGTCCTTATCTTTGTTGAAGAATTAGTGCCACGTTTTGTAATTGTTTTTTTTTTCCATTTCCTTTCCTTTGGTCTCACTGGCCCACGTGTACCATTTCTGGCCAGGAGGCCAGCCAGACACTGTGCTCCCTGGCTCCAGGAACCAACTAGGGCACTAAACAGTGAGGCAGCTCAGGTTGACTGTAGTTCTGGTTGTCACGTTTTGAAGCAATGGATGGGAGTCACACGGCGCTCCTCTACTGCACATCAAAGTGAAAAAGTACTACCATCTAGTATAACTGGCCATGATTTTGTGCCCACCCACTCCGACCCTTTAACACATCTTTGGTATTCAATTGGATTAAGCCTGGGACATTTCAGGGACACAGTGCCCATCATGCTTGACTCTGTGGTGCTGCCTCCCTGGGTCAGATTCTGTGATAAATCTGACTTTGAGCAAAATATGCTCATACCCCTGTACCAGATGTTACTAGAGAGACCAAGAGGTCAGACTGCAGGTATGTGCTACTGTGCACAGTATCCAGTCACTCATGTTAAAAACTGCAGAATCAATGTGCACTCTAGGTTGTGTGGTAACATACAAAAAAGATTATCTGGTCTTGCCTCCTATGCATCATATTAGCTTTCTTGCATAAATTTGCATACTACTCCACTGTCAGTGACTTGGAATTGAAGAATGCCCCTCCTATCCCCGTGCAATGCTATACTGTGCCATATCTTGGTAACCCATGGTCACTTAACAAAACACATCAGCATAAAGAGCTTACATAACATGTGAAAGCATGTTGGAATGCAACTCCAAAAATTCAACATGATATTGTGAATTAAATCAATAAAGTTGGTGAAAAACAGTTTGCAGTAACTGGCCTGGCCTGTGGGATGTGGCCTCTGCTGCCATCAAAGTTTAAAGTTTCAAGCCTCAGGAACTACATAAATTCTTTCAGTTTGCTTATTAGATATAATGTGCAAATCTGAGGATAGGAACTGCAATCTAAGCACAGAGACCTCACATTGTTCAATTCCCTCAAAGGGTTGGTAAACAGAAGCAACAAAGATTAAGAAATCATATGGAAAATCTTTGTGCATTATCTGCAAAGAGTAGTTAATATAGGAAAGATGTTTAGATATTGATAGATTCAATAGCTAACACGGTTAGTGGTGGAAGGCAGAACTGAGGTAAAACACCAGCCATGATTTTAAACTATAATTGGACATGAGGGCCCAGATGGCCTATTCCTGATTATACTTATGGTCTATTTCATTACAGGATGTGGGAGGCTTTGGAGAGGGTGCGGAAGAGGTTTACCAGAATGCTGCCTGCATTAGTGGGTATTAGCTATAAAGAGAGGTTGGACAAACTTGGATTATTTTCTCTGGACTGTTGGAGATTAAGGGGACACCTGATAAAAGTATATAACATTATGAGAGGCATACAAAGAGTAGATAGTCTGAACCATTTTACCAGGGTTGATATGACAAGGATGAGAGGACATAGGTTTAACGTGATAGGGACAAGGTTTAAAGGAGATCTGGGGGGAGGCAGAGCATCTTGGGTGCCTGGAACGTGTTCCCTGGGGTGGCATTTAAGAGGCTTTTAGATAGGCATGTGGATACACAGGGAATGGAGAGATATGGATCATATAGAGGGAGAGGAGATTAATTTAACTTGGCATCATGGTCAGCAGGTGTCATGTGTCAAGAAGCCTGTTCATGTACTGTGCTATTGTATTATTTTAAAATGGGTTTTAAGCAATATCTAAAACTTAAGCCACTTTTTTGGGGATGGAATTCTCCCTTAAAGTTTTATGAAAGTCCTTTTTCAAAAATAGTGATCATTTAAAGGGAATCCTAAAGGTGAGATTACCAATTGAAAAGGCAGTAAGAATGTTCACTAGGTTTTAAAATCATGCCAAATTTGTGGCAGCGGAAATTAAAACAGAAATTGATAAATGACAGAATGTACAGTCATTTATCCCAAACTTTACATTTATGTACTGTCCGGTGTTTAAGAAATAACTGGCCTGTCAGTAGTAAATATCTACAAACAGTGAAGTAATTGTTTTTTCTTTTAATGGGATATGCATCTGGTGTTTTATTTCAGACACAAGAGACCCACAATGATATTGTGGTGCTTGGATGAAGTTTAAAAAGAATACATTTCTGAAACAGTCAAGATGAAAGGTAATGATTGCCATACAACATGGAATTGTCCTGGAATACGGTCAATAATTTACAAATTAGAAGTCTTCCGAATCTGAATTGAAGTGGTGCAGTCCAGGTCAGCTGGAACTCTGAAAGCCATGTGGTTTTGTTACACTGATCTTTTAATCAAATTTTGTCCCACATACACAAATACAAATCAGAAAGATATATGAACTCTTTCACCAGCAATGAAGATTGAACTACCTGCACTCTAAATTTAAACGTGATGTCTATACATGCTGTTATCTGTATCCTTGTGTTGAAATCAATCGCAACTGTGTCCTTCCCTGCTACTGAAATGTATGCTCTTCAATAAAGATTTTTGTCAAAGATTTTTTTTTAAGTGTGATAATTAAAGTAACATTTATACCATTTAATTCACTTTTTCCAGTCAAGAGGTCAGACAGGCATTTTGTTACCAAGCCCCTGCCAAACCTCCTCCTGAGCAGACTGCCAGGAACGGCACATGAGGATTTTGTCTTGCCTTATATTGGCAAAGAACAAAAAACTAACAAGGAAATCCTTAGAGGAAACTTCTGTTGCTACTTCAAAAGTACGTGAGTATCACAAGTTCATTAAGAGACTCAATCCTTTGCTGAGTCTCCTCGGCCATATGTGGCCAAATGTTTTTTTTCCAATCATTTAACATAAAGGCACAGTTTTCCTGTGTGTAATTCCATGAAGTGTATTTTTAACTTACTGAACAATTATGATATAGTGGCATGATGGTGCTGCAGTAAAGGCTGAGGTCTCATAACTCTAGTGACTCGTCTTCAATCCTGACCTCAGGTGCTGTCTGTGTGCTGTCTTTTTATGTTCCCTCTGAAACCATATGGATTTCCTCCGGATGCATTGGATTCCCAAAGATGTCATGGTGAGTTTACTTTAGATTAGTTTAGAGATACAGTGCAGACACTGAGTCCGCGCCGACCAGCGATCCCCGTACACTAGCACTATCCTATACACTAGGAACAATTTACAATTTTTACCTGAGGCAATTAACATCCAAACCTGCACATCTTTGGAATGTGGGAGAAAATTAGTTACTGAAGCAGGCCAAGATGCAACATGTGTGCTCTCTACTATTTACCTGTAGATGTTTGATAGAATATTGAATGTGGAAAGGATGTTTCCCTAGTGGGAGAGTCTAAGACCAGAAGCTAGTGGTGAATCTGGGGAATTCATTGCCACAGACGGTTGTGGAAGCCATCATTGGGTATTTTTAAAGCAGAGATTGACAGGTTCTTGATTAGTAAGAGTGTCAAAGGTTATTGGGAGAAGGCAGGAGAATGGGGTTGAGAAGGAAAGATAGCCCAGCCATGATTGAATGTATGTAGACTCGATGAGCCAAATGGCCCAATTCTACTACTATAATTTATGAATTTATGATCTTATTTGGGTTATGCCAAATCTCCTCGAACATCTAAGGAAGTAGAGGTGTTGATGAGCTTTGTTTGTGATTGTATCAATGTGCTGGGCCCAGGACAAATCTTCAGAGATATGCTACTCTGAACTGGCAGAAGAGGGGTCCCGGCCCCCAAACATCACGCATTACTTCTCTCCAGAGATGCCGAGTTACTCCAGCATTTTGTGTCTATCTTTAGGACTCTGGCACCTCATTATATATCAAATGATATATTTTTCAAGCCCCTATGGACAACACATTATAGATTGTGATAAGTGTGGTGAGTTCAGATAATGATGACAGCAAAACAAGCTGAGGAGAAGCTTACTGCTTCTTTTAAAGACAGAAACCATTATACTTAAAAACATTGCGGAAAACAAAGTTATGTCTCTGATCCCTAATTCAGAGATGCTATAACCATCAGCAATGCACATTCATTATTGTGGCACTTTTTGGAAATAATTACAGCTGCTTCCTCTACAAAAAGCAGATTCTTCAATATATTTAGTCCCATATTCTCTTTAGCTCTTGAACTCCCAAATTCCCATCTTCAGATGCTGATATGACTCAGGTTCTATGCAACATAGGTTTAAATTGAAATGACAGGCTAGTTGAATGAAGCCACAGTATTTTATTTGATGAACATATGCTCCAAAAATTCCTTACATTTGTACGTAGCAAAACTTCATCTACTCTGTTGTAGAGATTGGCCAAAGACAGACCCTTGCCAAAAGCACAGTTTTATGAGGGGAAAAGCAATCAGACATATTGCAGACTCATTCAAAGGAATAAAACATTTCTCATTTTTAAGATTATTTAGTAATGCACACAGACTTTGACTTCAAATTCCTCCCCAAATCCAGGGCAGTGGAGAGGTTATTACTGCATCCTTACACACTCGGGGTTTAAATATAGCTTTAAAATATGGCGCTGAATTATCTTTTGACTTCACAGTTTAGTGCCTGCAGACAACATAGATATGCTTGTAATTCACTCTTGGCTGGGAATTTTTATCAAATGCACTGACACAATAGACATGTTTTTATTGAGCTAATAAAAATCAAGTTAAAAGTAGAAAGTACAAAAACATCTTGTGAATTCTGAAATGCTGTATTGATTCCTTTTGGATGTAACATCATAACGTGCACTCATTTTAGCTGAATATGAAACAATAACTTACTAAATGATATTAAATGGCAGCTAGAGTTATCTAAATGTTGCCTGGTAAAATGTTCTATTATTACATAATAAAAAACGTTGATTGAGAGAAATTATCAACTTTATCATCAGGAACAAGTTTAAAAAATTGAGAATTGCAATTAACATCATTATTTTTCAATACTTCTTATGTTTCTTTTTACTTTTATGTCCCAGCTAACTCAATATACTTCATAATAAACTGCTACCTATGGTGCCAACACATATATTTAAAAAAATATTGAATATAAATACGCAAATAGAATTCATATTTCTTGTCTTGGTGGCTTTCCAATCTCCATAGACTAATTCATAGAAGTCCTTTCAGTTTGAAAACAAAAGGATAATCAGTGGGCTGGTTAATGCAAAGAGCTTCACTCATGTCCATATTCACAGCTAGTATAATGGCAGAAGAGACTTTCTTCCTACCCTTGCAACTGGTAAGCAAGTGGAAAATGTTATGCCTATCTCAGATTTAAGGACAGATATAACCAATCTTGGACATAACGAATCTCAATTTATTCAGATGACATGGGGTGGGCACGAAGGTGCAGGAGCCACAGCAGTAGGGTTGCTGCCTCACAGAGCCAGCTACCTGGGTTTGATTCTGACTATGGGTGCTGTCTATACAGAGTTTGTACGTTGTCCCCATGACCATGTGGATTTTCCCCAGGTGCTCTGGTTTCCTCCCACACTCCAAAGGTTTGTAGGTTAATTGGCTTCGGTAAAGATTATAAATTGTTCTCAGTGTGTAGGTTGGTGCAGACTCGGTGGGCCAAAGGGCCTGTTTCCGTGTTGTAGCTCTAAACTAAACTAGACATAAATTGAATTTTCTTCTCCAACTGCAGTGACTGCAATGTTTGAGGCCCAGGACCAAGGTTGAACGTCTTGGGTGAGGTGTTCCCAGGGCCTCACTTTGCAGGACAATGATAGACGGGTACCCCATACAAATAGTAAGTGCCTAAGTGCTGTTGAATTGCAGACATATAAACCATCTGGAGACAAGACCAGAAATGTGGCTGGATGCATCAGCACAATATATGACACAATTTGTTAATTCCTCAGACAAATGGAAATTGAGATACTGGAAAAATTGATTGACCAAACACTCAGGTTACTTAAAAAGGTAGTCCCTGTCTGTACTCACAAATTTTAGCAAGATGTGAAAGATGGACATTTACACAGAAGCAAAGCTCTATGATTATAATTAGTAAGGCTTTTTTTTAAATGGTGAGTAGCATAACAGAATTAGTTATATTATTGCCTTTAAATTGTAATTGTATCCTTAATTTTTCGCCTCCCTCGACAGGCTTCTATTGAAGGCTACTCAAGCCAAAGGCATTTCAATTATTCTTCATTACGCTTTTTCTAAGAATTTCATTAAACAAGCTGTTTGAAACAAAATATGGCATGTTGTGCAACAGAAAACATATGTTATACTATTAGTATAATGCAGATTTGGTGACATGTCTATAAGGAAGAGTAAGGCATTTGGTCCCCAAATCATATTCTTCCATTCATTAGACCACATTCGGTCTATATTTCAACTCTGTTGGCTGATTGGCTTCATTTCCCAATGTATCCCTGCCTTAGAAAAAAGTTGATTTTAAAAATGTTCAGTTGACCGAGCCTGAAAAGCATTTTTCAGGGAGAGATTTCGAGAAATTCACTATCCTTTACCAAAGAGGAAGCTATTCAGCCCCTCAATTTGTGCTGACTCCATGCAAGAGCAATCCTGGTATTGGCACTTTCCTTTCCTTGTAGCCTTGAAATTTTTTTCCTGTCAAGTACATCCTATTCTTCTTTAAATACCACAACTCAATTTGTGCCCACTTCAATCCCACCCAGTGCATTGCAAATATTAACCACTGATGGCATTAAAATTCATTGAGCTTTTGATTCTTTTGTATACTAGAATCATTCTATATCTTCCGATAATTTACTCCACCGCCTATGGTAACAGTGGGTCTCTAACTATCCTTCACGATTTTAAATATCATATACATATATAGTTCCCCTTTTGCAAGAACATTCTCAGCTTCTGTTAGTAATATAGACATAAATGTCCTAATATATAAATGTAGGCAGGTTGGTTAGTAAGTTTATAGATGACATTAAGATAGCAGGGGTCATGAATTGTTAGGGGATAAATATCCGCTGCAGAAATAGGCAGAGAAATGGCAGATGAGTTTAACAGAAACAAGTGCAAGGTAATGCACTTTGGAAGTTCAAATGTAAGGGGAAAATATACAATTAATGGCATGACCTTCGACAGCATTGATGGATAGAGGGATCTTGGGGTCCAAGTCCAAAACTCCATGAAAGTGGCACACAAGTAAATGGAGTGGTAAAGAAGGCATGTGGTATGCTTGCTTTCAAAGGTTGGGGCATTGAGTATAAGATTCAGGATGTCAGGATGCAGCTTTATAGGACATTGGTTAGGCCATGTTTAGAATATTGTGTGCAGTTCAGGTTGCTCAATTAAGGATGTGGAGTCTTTGAAATGGGTGCACAGGAGGTTTACCAGAATGTTGCCTGGGCTAGGGTTATTAACTACAGGGACAGGTTGGCCAAACTTGGATTGTCTTCTCTGGAACGCCAGGGTTTGAGGGGAGGCCTGATAGAAATGTATAAAATTATGAGAGGCCTTGATAGGGTAGACAGTAAGAACCTTTTTCCCATGATGAAAAAAATAAATACTAGAGGGCATAGCTTTAAGGTGAGATGGGGCAAAGTTTACAGGAGATGTGCATAACCCGCTACCAGAGTTGGTGGTTGAGGCAGATACAATTAAATAAGCTTTTGGATAAGCATATGGAAATGTAGGGAATGGAGAGATGTTTTCTCCAATATATCTGCACAAGTAAACCCCCTGATCATGCCAGTCAATCTCTTCTTCCAACCACATCGGTGTTCTTAACAGAAAAAGCACACCAGGTTTTGCAGAAAAGCAGAGAGCCAAGAACTGACCCCTACAGATCACCACAGTGCACTGCACTCCAGTTTGAAAACCATCATTCACTTAAATTCGCCTGATTCCTATAATTTACCTTATTTTCTCTCCTTTCTCATAGTTATTTTTATTCTAAGGGCCTCATTCCTGAAGATAAGCCTGTAATACAACTCTTCACCAAATGTTCTTTAAAAATCCATATGCACCACATCAACCACATGTCCCTCATTGATCATTCTTGTTACCTGATCAGAAAACTCTATCAAGTGAGTTAAACATGATTTGGCTTTAACAAATACATGCTGGTTGCCCTGATTAATCCACACTGCAAAAGATATGCCTCCTGACATCATGTCTGCACAATTAAATTATTATTTTAAGGTTACCCCCCCCCCCCCCACCTTACTCTTGATTCCTTTAACAAATTTCTCTCACATTCTTCTCTATTTAGTCTACCATGCCATTCAATTCACCAAAATACCTCAGTTAGAACACCTCTATATATTCTATACTCACGGAAGCACATAGTTCAGTCTTGGAATTTAATTATTTTAGCCCCAAATTCATTCTTTTGATTGAAAAGTACTGCATTTCTTCCAAGAGCAATCTATGTACTCCCTAAATGGGAATGTAGCATATCTGGTGCAGTCTAATAATTAGTATGTTAGTTGCTGCTGATGTGTAACTGTCAGATGGGCCCTGATCGTAATGGATGGCACAGTACTCGTTCATGGCATCTTAAGTTCAGCTCTTTTGCCTGGGTTTTCAGTTATGCCTTCCCTCCAAGAAAATTGCAGTGAGTGGAAGAGTGTTACATATAAAATGAGGCGTAAAATCAATCTCAGTCACTTAATTGGCATGGGCAACAAGCTTGAGTACCAAGGGAATAATACAGTCAACTCTCCCTGGATATAGCATTGCCTGTATGTGCAGTTAATGCACAAACATGCATCTACCTCCATCCAGGCTGAGCCAGAGATATTTACAACATCTTGTGATTTTTAGAAAATCTTGTGATTCGCCCCTAAAGTTATGTAAGGAATGTCATTGATGCTTTGATATCAAAGAGTCTGATTAACATGTCATTCTCTGTTCAGAGAGCAGCAGGCAGAGTAAGCATGCAAATTTGGTAGACTCCCAGATTCCCTTTGATACAGGGTATTACTGACCACACCACATGTCTACACTGCTCTCATTCTAACTGAAAGGAAATCTACTTCCTCAGCTTCCAGTTACCGTGTGGCCAGAGGCAGTGAATTATGCTTATATCCTGGCAGCAATCACGGTGCCTTCATTCTTAGACCTTCTAAACATAGAAATAGATGTAATCACGAAGAAGGCATGCCATTGTCTCTACTTACTCGGCATGTCACCTAATGATCTGACAAATTTCTACAGATCCGCAGTAACAAATATACTGACAGGTTGTATCATGGCTCAGGATGGCAATCCCGATACAGAGGAACATAAGAGGCTGCACAGAGTGGTGGACTCAGCCCAGTCCATCAAGGGCACAGGCCTCACCACCAACAAAAGCATCTACATGAGGCGCTGCCTCAAGAAGGCGACATCTATCATGAAGAATCCCCACCATCTGGGTCATGCTATCTTATCACTTCTACCGTTGGGCGGGTGGTACAGAAGCCTGAAGTCATGCACTGCCAGATTCTCAAACACCTTTCCTACAATCATCAGATTCTCGAATCCCAATCCGACCTCAAAAATAAAACATTCCAGCAACCTCTTGCACTACTGTGGACTTGTTTCTTTAATTGCATTTTGTACAAATGTTAGTTTAGTTTAGAGATGCAGTGCAGAAACAGGCCCTTCGGCCCACCAAGTCCGCGCTGACCAGCGATCCCCACACACTAACACTAACCTATACACATTGGGGACAATTTACAATTATACCAAGCCAATTAGCCTACAAAACCTGTATGTCTTTAGAGTGTGGGAGGAAACCAGAACACCCAAAGAAAACACACGCACATCACGGGAAGAACGTTCAAACTCCGTACAGACAGCACCCGTGGTCAGGATTGAAACCGGGTCTCCGGCGTTGTAAGGCAGCAACTCTATGTTGCGTAATCGTGCCGCCCATGCTTTATTTTTGGCATTGTTTTTTTCATTACTCTCTTGCAGAATTAATGCATAATTTATATATAGTTTATTTTTTTGTATGTCTAAGTTTATGTGTCAGTGATGCTGCTGCAAACAAAACTCTCATTATACCTGTACTGCACTGTACATGTGCATATAACAATACACACGACTTAGCTTGACCGCCCACAGTGCATACTGCAAGTTGAGCTTCCACAGCAAACCAATGGGTTCCTCCTAGGAGACAGGAATTAGCTGCTGAATGTGTGGCAGATGTCACCAGTATGTAACTCACGTGTATATATATATGCACAGCTTACATGCATGTTATGCATATATGCACAGAGGCATCCCGACCCGAAAAGTCGTCTGTCCTTATTCTCCATGGATGCAGGCACTATCAAGAAGCAGCAGATACTATTGCAATGTTTAAGAAATATTTGGATAGGAACATGGATAGAACAGGTTAAACCATAGGAAAGGTTTAGAGGGATATGGGTCAAACGTAGGCAGGTGGGACTAGTGTAGATGAGACATGGTGGTCGGTGTGGGCAATTTGGGCCAAAGTACCTGTTTCCATAATGTATGACCATGTGCTGCTTGACCCGTTGTATTTCTCCAGCACTTTGGTTTTCACACAACATGATACTGCACACATACCTGCAATGCCTTTGCACCATTAACTGGCCTTGTTTCATTAAGAGCACTAATTAATCATAGTTCAATACGCTTTCTTTGAAAATCGTACAAACTGTTGTTTAGATCTTTTTTTAAAAGACGACCAACAAATCAATAAGAGTGGAAGATGAGAAAGGGTTGTGTCTTTTTTAAGAGAGGCCATTTTTGCCTTTTACTCATTCTTTATCATGCCTGGGTGGCAAGATTAATTACCAGGGTCAATTTGATGTTTATACTGCAATGTTTTAACTAATGACCTCTAAATGTAGACAACAGTGCCTAATCTTGTTCATTTAATTCCGACAACAACCTCATTAAGTTCAGTGGGAGTTTACCAATATGTTTCAGTACGTTGTCCAAAGCAGGATGTTTTTTTAATAGATCATTAGAAAGTAATAATCAGGATAGTTTTGTCCAATGTTGAGCCAAGAAATATAGGCCATACCTACAGTAAATGACAATAAAGATGCATTTATATTACTCTTTCCACAATCAAAGTACTTGTCAGCCAAAAAAGTAATTTTTTAATCATAGTCATTGCTGTGATATGGAAAGAACAGCAATCAAACTATGTTCAGCAACTTCCCACAGACAGTAATGTAATAATGACCTGGTAATCTGTTTTATTGATGTTGATTGATGGACAAATATTTTACAGGTCACAGGGGAAAGCTCGCCATGCAATTCTTTGAAATAGTGACGGGATTATTTCTTACCATGTAAGATACCAGATAAGACCATGTTTTACCTTTCTTCCAAAATATGGTAACTTTGGTCGTTTTGCCTCACTCTCCACCCAATACCATAGCTCAATTTCTATCTAAATGTTTGTGCTCAAATCCCTAATGTTGGATTTGAGCCGGCAATCTTCTGACTTGGAGACAAAAGTACTGCTAATTGAGAGGCGGGTGAGATGATATTGTACTCTCGACATGGTAAATATCTCAATGTGTGTTGGGGTCTGTTGCCAACGATATTAAACCTGAAACGCCTGAGCAAAAATGAAAGGTTGGGCAGGCTACGACTTTATTCCTTGGGGCGCAGGAGGCTGTGGTGAACTTATGGAGAAATCATGATGGGAACTGATAGGGTGAACGCACGGAGTCTTTTATCCAGGTTGGGGAAATCAAGACCCAGAGGACGGGGGCAAGATTTAATAGGAACCTGACGAGTAACGTATTCACTCAGAGGGTGAATATATGGAACGGGTTGCCAGAGAAGAAGGTTAAGGCAGGAACTAAAACCGCAATTAAAATATATTTCTACAGGTACAAGGATAGGAAAGGTTTTGAGGAATATTGGCCATACACAGGCTAATGGGGCTAGCTTAGATGGGGCATCTTGGGCGGCATATTTCCATGCTGTATGAGTCTAAGTGGTGGAACTATTGCACAAAATAAGGATGAACAGAGGAATGTGGGGCAGCAGAGGTATTGACCTCGACAGTAATCATTGAGCACTTTACAGATACCTGCATATGAGAAAAATGGATATGTGTGTGGTTATCATTGCCCTGTAATTCACCCGCTACATACATTCACCAAAAGCAAACAATGAAACAGATGTGCATGACTGAAACCAGCTAATACATTCACTTTGGATCGTAAGACCATCGGTAATTAAACTGGCCTGCTTACCATGGGACGACAGCAGTTGCATTTTCTTTTCAACCCATTTGGGCATTTGCTGTGTCAAATGTTGATGATGTGATGATATAATTACCACCACTCAATTAAAACATTTTATAAGTGTCTGGCAGGTTGGTTCTGTTTCACAGCATCGTGGTAAACACAGCACGAAGAAAGCACACAGCAGTAGGAATTACTGATGCAATTATCTAATTGCTAAAATCCTAACAGACTGTTTTAATACTTCAGATAAAATCATGTAATATAACATCATTAGAAGTATTAAATGAATCCAATTTAGTCAATTAAAAGTGTACTTTGATATAATACAATGCAAAGCCTATGGAAATGAGATAAAAAAGATTAGCATTATTGGATACCTCTACAGTTTCCAAAGAATATTAAGAATGGTATTTATTTTAATCATAAATTTTCTTTTTAAGAACAAAAAAGGCAAAAAAAAAGTAAAAGCACAGTGCGTTCAGATCTTTTTAAATGATTGAGGCTACCTATAGAATCCTTTATGTCCCTTAAAGTAGAACAGGTCCTAATTGACAGGTTTCTCACTAACGTCTGCCAAGCATTGGGAGGCTCACGCTGGTATCAGCCTAATCCTCACCCTTTGATTATTGGATATGTTGTGAAGTACTGAGGGCTTACTCCTGTAACACACTGTCAAACGCACTGCACATTGCTCACCCTGCATTCCAGCTCTGATACTTCACGCTTTTCATGATTGAATAGACACGCTGATCACTTGTGGAAGAAATAAGTAGTGAAACATATTCTACTTTACAAAGTTTTTGCTGAAAATTGCTATTTTTAAGCAACTTTTACCCTAACTTCTTCATCCACCACAATTATCCATTGGCTCAGAGGAGAGGTGATAAGAGCCCTACTGATATTTATTTATGTGCCAGCAGTTCAAAGAACAGTTCTGTATATGGGCTCCGTTAAAATAGGAAATTAAATTATTGCAGAGTCTGGTGGTACCAAATTAATTTCAGTGCAAGTAGTACAAGATACAAGCTGCCTTACTCCACCACTGTTATGGTCTGGTGGAACAGAGGAATTCCATTGCATAGATCTCCTTCAATACAGATTCAGATTGGTCACAATATCAGGGAAGCTGCTAAAACCTTTGTTCTCAATGACTAGGTCCAACAAAAGGGAAATGCTGGAAGAACTAAACCCGGCAAGCAGCATCTGTGCAAAAGAAAATCAGTCGGCATATCAGTCAGCAACGCTCTGAGTAAGGGTTACTGACCCAAAACATTGACTGGTTTCTCTTTCCACTCATGCTGCATGACTGGCTGAATTCGTCCAGCATTTCTGGTTTTGTTTCAGATTCCGCACATGCAGTTTTATTTATTTTTGACGGTGCACCAATTATCTTAAGAGGTGTCCTGCAAGAAGCCCAGACAAAGGCTCATACACAACTTGGGAAGCAATGAAACCTACAGTTTCATTGCTGTAGGCAATGGAAAAGATGGAATAAAATGGAAAAGAATAAAAGTAAATCATTAAATAGATCTCAACAACTTGAACTAAATCAAGGTCAAATGCAAAGATAATGGTAAGTTCTAAACTTTTCACAGAATAAATTGGATTGAACATTGTCTGAATCAATACACTTACAAACGTTGCCATTCGCTTGCTTTACCAACAATAGCTTTAATGAAACTCCTGGCAATTCACACCTTATTTGTAGAATTGATAAATAAATTAATAGACCCCACAGCAGAGAGGTTAACTAGTCTGTTCGCTGCACAATGCTGTTTGACCTGTTGTGTCCTTCCAGCATTTTCTTTTAGTTTCAGATTTCCATACACTGCAATCTGTTTATTTGTGTTCATACTCAAATTTAATTAAATGCCTTGATTTTAAATTCTCATCCTTGTTTTCAAATCTCTCAATGGCCTAACCACTCCCTCTCTCTGCAAAACTCCCTTGTGTCTTGTAATCTGAGACTTGGTGCAAAATTTCATATGAGAGGCATTACATTACAGGTGCATTGTAAATATAAGGTAGGTATGTTACAAAACTTACCTTCAGCGGCGCTGCAGTTCTGTCACTGGCCGTGTGCGCAACTTTGGCGCCTGTGAGGGGGGGGGCGGGGTTAAAATGCGGTTTTCCCCTGTTTTACGGAGTTACATTTTCTCGGGGTGCGAGCTTTTGCTAAAGATTCGTTCCGACTGCCAGTATGTGAAACTTTTTTTAAATTCGCCCGACAATTTCAGCGCTGAAGTAAAATTAAAATTAGCTTCTAATGCCGCGAACGCCGACAACGGGGACGGATTTTACGTAGAACACAGGTAAAGGAAAGCCGTTTATTTTTACATATAAACTTGCTTGTTAAGATGACCTTAATCAAAATTTCATGTTGCAAAACGGTGATTTATTCCCCATATGAACCGGCAGTATTTTTCCTGCCGATATGAGGTTTAAATTCACCGCAACCGCAAGGTTCTAATCCATCGCGTTCCATAAAATCGCAAGCTGATTTAAATGCCATTAATTTACGGGCATTAAACACTAAATTCCTTCAATTTGGCCTATAAATTAATGACAATGAGATTTAAAAATCATGTTATATTGTGAATTCTTGTGTGAATGTTATTTGGACACTTAGGTTATTTGGACACTTAGGCTTTTTTTTAAATGTTAATATTTTCTTAAGAAATGGATAGATGTTTAGATCTAGTAATTGAATTTTGTAATTAGCTACAATTGGGTAACTAACTAATTATATGCTTTAATTTCAGGTCATCCAAGTAAGATTGTTCCATATTTGTTTCAGAATGCTTCAATCTATAATAACTGAAAATTTATTTCAGTTCTCTTAATTTTTAAGAACGTTATGGGCTTTTGACTGTCCTCGATCACAACTTTTGTGTTAAGTCAATGGAAAAGCAATAGGGAACAAGATGCTAATTTACGAGTATGAAAATGGCCATAACTTTTTTAATTCTGAAGATATGAAAGTGAATTAGGTGTCAAATTAAACTTCTTTTTATGCTTTATCTGATGGAATAAATTGCAGACTTGATTTTTAAAATCTCAAAATTTTGTAACATAACATAAGGTGTGCTCGTTTTGTATTGCAGCCAGGATAAAGTTCAGCCCATTAATTAGTTCATGATAAACCATGTCTGCCCTTGTCAATTGTCATCGTATGGGGATTATTATCACAATATGGGTTAACCTGGGTACATGTGACAATAAAGTATCATTGAATTGAAATAATTACAAAAGTGACAGCTCTGCTGACAGAACATGCCGAGAGAAGCATATGTGAAAAAAAATCTAAGCAGGCATCTCACAACAGGCATTCCTGCCTCCCTCCACCCCACATCCCCCATCCTATTTTTTTCAGGATGATGAGAAAAGAACTGACTGAAATCTTATCTTTGCAAATAGTCATTTGTTGTGCTTAAAACTATAACAGGTAGCTATGTTAATCCGCCAACATTTATTTCCGGTGTGTGTGAAGTAGAGAACCAGCAATGTCATTACTCATAATTGTGCCCAATGTTGTCTGGTGGCATAGCAAAGGCTATCGGGCTAGACTACATCACAGATGTACTACTGAAGACCTGCCATCCAGTGCTAAATGTGCCTCTAGACCAGCTGTTCCTGTACAATTATTACAATCCAACAAAATGCGAATAATTGCCCAGATATATCCTGTTCCTTAAAAAAAGCAAGACAAATCCAATCTGGCTAATTACTATCCAATCAGTCAATGCTCAGTCACCAACAGAGTGATGGAGGCCACCATCAACATTGCCATCATGGCAGTTACTCATCAATCACCTGCTCACTGAAACTCATTTTTGGTTTCACCAGGACGACTTGGTTCCAGACTTCATCGCAGCGTTGGTCCAAACATAGACCTTGGGGTGAGGTGAGAATGACTGCCCTTGACATCCAAAGGCTTTGACCACCATCTACAGGGTATATGTTAGAAGTATGATGGAATGCACACCATTTTCCTTGATGAGTGCAGCGGCAACAACCCGGTGAATTCAATACCATCCAAGTCAAGCTGTCCACTTATGGATAACCCTCCTTCTCCTTAATTGTGCCTTCCCTCAACCACCAGCTCACATTGACTGCTGTGTGTACCATATACAAAATGCATTGCAGTTGGTCACCAGGGCTATTCTGATATCATCCACCAACTCTGCAATCCCCACCACCAAGATGGACAAAAGCAGCAGGCAAGTGGGAACACCATTTCTTCAGGTTCACTTCCAAGTTGCACATCATCCTGACTGGGGAATATATCACAGGATTCACATCATCATTGGGTCTAAATACTGGAACTCTATGCCCCAGGATCACTTGGGATTATTTTCACCAGATGGATTGGAATCGTTCAAGAGACATTTTATTACTGCCCTCTCAAGGCATTGTGGAATAGGCATTAACATTGACCAGTCAGCATTTCACACATTTTGCAAATGAATACACTTTGTGTAGGAAGGAACTGCAGATGCTGGTTTAAACCGAAGCAGGCACAAAAAGCCGGAGTAACTCTGTGTGATTCATCAATATTCAGGACAATGCAAAGCCCAGTGTTGGTATAACATGATTGGCTGTTTTTCACATGTTTTGTGACACTTGAAATTTCTGGGTTTCAAACCTAAAATGTAAGTAACTGGATCAATCAATTTGCTCAACTGACTAAGATTAAATAATATATTGGTTAACAGCTTTTCAGCCGTAGAACGCATCCTTTCTGCCACCCTATGCCTGCACAAATGAACGTCCAGGGTTTTCCACTATGAAAACTAGTATAAGTCATTTAAAATCTAGTGATAATCATGTAACACTCTGATGTAACATTACCTACATGGTATTTAATTTCATGTCACCCTTTAGCAACAACCTGAAGAACCAAGGAAACAATGGTATGGTCAGCAGCCTATTAACAGTCCAAATCATACTGTGCCTTGCCTACGTCTTCATGCATGGGAACTTTAATATCTCCCCACTGACCAATCCAAACCGATATTACAGAAAACCTGCTGCAACAGAAAAGGCAGTTTTATGTACTTTAACCCTGTAACCTTTACAAATCCCATACTTCCAATCAATAAGTCTCATTAGTGTTAGGTAAATGTATGGGGCGGGCCGGCGATTTCAAAGCAGCAACTACAGAAGCTGATCAAGGCAACAGATAACATAAGACAGCTGTAATAATGTGTGATGTAGATGTCCTGTTCGTCAATTTCTGATCATGTCTGATTCCCGTCAGTGCATCCACTTGTGCTCCTTCACAGCAATAAATATTTCATGTTTCAAAATATGTGTGTGTCTGTCAGACTACATTGTGTTCATTCCGTACATCAATAGTTTGGATACTAGGCTAGAGAGAAAGAACCACCAAAATCAGTATCAGAATAAAAGTAACTTAAGCAGCAAAAGGGTTTTGGTAAAAAAAAAGGTGCAATAGGCAATAAAGTAGCAGGTGTAATACAATGCTAGCAAGTATGAGGTAGTATGTTTTACCAAAGAATTATCCTATGTATATAAGAAAGTTTCATGTTGTTGATGAGCATAGGGCGCAGGGATAGGATTTACATGACGTGTGATAACTCAAGTGGATAAGGAAACCAATGGAATGATGGACCTTATAGTAAGAGGTATAAAACATAAAAAGCAAGCTATAATACAAAAATTGTATTAACCTTAGTTCTCGCACTGTGTGCAGTTTAATGCTTAACATTGCAGAAAGATTCTTGAGGTATATTTAAAGGGTACAGCTTATGTCCAAGCCTCACAAGGAAACAAACACAATAAAACAACATGAAAGTTGGGTTGTTTTCATTCAAAGAGGAAATTAAAGGATGATTTCACAGAAGAGTTTAAAATAACAAAGAAACAAAACAGAACAGATAAAAAAAAACCAACTGCTTCCAATTATTGGGGAGTTAAGAATGAGGGATTTAAGCAAAGGATTAAATGTAAAAGAGTTACGACATAAAAATTGATATTCTTTTTTATTGTGGTTTTTGAGGTCATGTAAATACTGTTACCATTGCTGCCATAAGCAGAGTAGAGAACATTTAAGAATGTTAAACAAGATAATGAAAGGGGAATGGAAGAATATGGAAAAGGACAGAGACACTCCTTCTTGAGTAAAAAATGCAAAACATGAACTTCACAGTCTGTTTCTCTCTTGTAGTTTCAATGAGTTTCATTATGTAACAGCACAGTTAGTTCTTCTCTGCCTAACCACGAAGAGAATATATCCAAAGATATGAAGAAAAGCATTAGGAAAATTTGCAGCAAACAAGGAAACAATCAGCCCATCATCCCGAGGGATCACTATTAATTTTTACAACAACCTAAAACCAAAGTCTTACAAATTCTCTATTAACTTTTCACTTCTACTTCAAATGTTTGTTCAATATCCCTTCAAATATTTTCTATTCTGTGTCTTAAGTAGATCTATTTTCCAACAAGTTCTTGTTTCAAAAACACAATGCTTAACCACATGGTGATTCACAATCCCACGGAGGAGGAAGGGGCACAACCCTTTAGGTATCAAAAGTATGACTGATGGATGTGTGGGACACAAGTTTGTTAGAGAGGATAATATATGGACTTGTCCTAAAGCTCATGAAATGTTAGGGCCTCCAGAACCCATTTGTTGAAGCACACAAAATCCATGGTCCACAAACACAAATCATCCGAAAGAAAGTTAAGGGGAAACCACAAGTCAAAACCTCTTCCTGTTGCTCGGCAAAGGGTGATGTGCACATTTTATAAAGCCTTTGCCACTGTCAAAGGTGTTTTATGCCTCTAACCCTAACAAATCCCTGGGACTGTTGCAAAATTACCTCGACTTCCAAAGACTATACTGTTCTCAGCATCTACTAAATTACTGACTGATTAATGTGCCTAGTATGTCTCTATATTAAAACGTAAATTTCTTCCTCACAGAAATATTAATTAAAAACGATGAACAGAAAGCGAAAAGTACCATCTTCCAGAAATATGAACCTATTGTAAAAAAAAATAAGAATGTCAGAGATTGTCATCATTTTTGTTCAAAATAAAGAATAAAGCATAATGTACTCAATCTTTATATCCCAGAAACTATCCTGTACTTTTTGCATTCTTCCTCTGAGTAAAATGATGTGGATACATTTTTTTTAATTGAATAAAAAATGAGTCATGTGCTTATTTTGAGACTAGGTCCCCGGTCTACATATTCTTTGTGTATAAGATTTTTCTTTCTTCCACCTATCCTCAATCGTGTTTGCTTTTCAGCTGCTATAGGGCTCTCACTGTTGACAGTGTTGTCACCTTCTCTGCTCTTACCATTTAAAACCTAAGCTCTCTGCTGTGGTGACACAATTCGCACTTGCCAGGGTGTTAGCAGAGCAGCTGTCAAAGTCAGGAGGAAATAAAAATTAATAAAACTACCCGATGACAGATTTCAGCAAGGGTGTCTCTTTGCAGAGATACTGAAAGGATATATATATCCCCCAGGCATTATACAAGACGTCCTCGGGTTTGTAAATACAACCAGAATACACGGACAGCAAAGTTATTAGGGGCAGTTACAGAAGCCATGAGCCCCAGGTCAGCAGCATGAGCAGTGGAGAAAATCAGAAGCAAGAAAGAGATAGGATTTTCAGGCTGCCTATGCAGCTAGAGACCTAAGTCTCAGAGCAATTTATACTTGACTTTATTGCCAGTGCCGTTTGATGTGCAGTGGTCCCATCTGCTGATAACTGAGGTTTGCCAGGCTTCGTATTTCAATCTTAAAATGTTGGAAGCTATTACAATGACAATGGAGATAAGAGACACTTATCATTCTCGGCTGAAATTGATTAAAAGACTTGGTGCTCAACTGTGTGGGCTTATGGGATAGAGGACAAGGGTCAGAGAAAGTGATGGTGTTTTCAGATCCCCCCCCCCCCCCCACCCTTTGAACATTAAACATGTGGTAGATGTTTTTCCACTACAAAAAGAGAGCAGAAAAAATATATCCATGGAGGTTAGATTTTCTCCCTGTCAAAAAGACAAGTACCGTGACATTTGTTTAATATAAATGCTGGAGTATTTCTCTGAAAAATATTACCCTCGGAATGTATTTGTCAAATTGTACCATTACTGTATTAATCACTTACCTATGAGTATGTATAATGAGACTGATGTTAAAAAAGGGCAAAAATATCAGTGAGTTATTAAAACTTTAATAGGTTCTTGATTCAAAATCAGAACTTTACATTTAGTATTAAAACACTAATAGGTTCAGAAGCAATTAAAGGTGCTGCGGCAGTTTCAGGGGTCTGATGACATTTGGAAAAAGAATGTGATTCATACATGGTTCATGTCATCGGAACATTGGGACTGTTTTAATATCTTATAACTCCCTCCCCTCCTAAAAGTCTCTATTTTTCTGTGTCTTCATATACTATTTAGAGGATTGTAAAATGTTGAATGAAGCATGGCTTTAAAACATTTATAACTAAGATGAAATCTGTTAAAGCTGATATGAGAGCTGGTTGAATTTTTATTCCCCAACCATTCTTTTTCCTTTCTCCTCCCCCCCCCTTAAATATTGACATTTTCTGGATGTATGATGGCACAACCATTGGTACCTCACTCGTGTTCACTGTTCACAAGCCTTGACAGTAATGGTGAGCAGGATATTCAACCAACAAAGCATCACAACTTGGTTCGATCGGTCCTGATTTGTTCTGGCCTTTTCTCTCAATAGTTATCCCAGTCCATCTCTATTCTTCAGTCGGAGGAAAGGTTCTAACCCGAAACATCACCTTTTCTCCAGAGATGCTGCCTGACTCGCTGGATTACTCCAGCATTTT
Source organism: Okamejei kenojei (assembly GCA_035221665.1). Classification (NCBI taxonomy): domain Eukaryota; kingdom Metazoa; phylum Chordata; class Chondrichthyes; order Rajiformes; family Rajidae; genus Okamejei; species Okamejei kenojei. The sequence goes on along the minus strand of CM069140.1, from coordinate 54,036,186 downwards.
ATATCTATCTTTGGTTCGAACATATGTTGATAACAAAGAAACTGAACTGGCTTTTTTGTCTCTACTTTGGCAGCAAAGAGGAAAATACCAGAATCCAAAATCAGCATAAATTAATAATTGAACTCAGGATGTAAGATACAAATTTATTAGATGTGCAGTAAGCGTTAGTTTTTAAAGGCTTGTAATCACTAATACATCTTGACTATTTATTGGGTGAGCACCAGGCTAATCAAGATAAGGTTTTAAAAATCATGTATCAAATTTTGGAATAATAGTTCAGAAAAATAATAAAATTTTCAGAATTATAATACAAACTGATGTAAAAGTTCTTTATTGCCTATGGTACCACGGTTCACTTATTGGAATAGTGCCATGCAGCATTGGCACAAAGGTATGTTTGAATCTCAGTACAGCAGCTGACAAATTTAACATGAAGTAAACAAATCTAAAATTCAAACCAAATAGTGACCATGAACTTATGTTGAAAAAAAACATTTAATTCACTAATGTTTAAGAAGGAACTGCAGATGCTGGAAAAATCGAAAGTAGACAAAAAATGCTGGAGAAACTCAGCGGGTGAGGTAGCATCTACGGAGAAAAGGAGTAGGCGACGTTTTGGGTTGAGACCCTTCTTCAGACTAAAGTATCTACTTTAATTCACCAATGTACATTTTGGAAGGAAATCTACTGACCATAACTAGTGTGGCCAATATATGGTTCCAGACCCACCAATATTGGCTCTTGAATGCCCTCTAACCTGGCTTAGCAATCTGCTCCAGTCAAGGGCAATTAATGCTGGTCTTGCCAGCAGCATTATGACCATGACATAGAAGCAATACCAAAATTGCCTGAACCTCAATTCTATTGTTATATTAAACTTATTGGTATAATGTTTTAGCCAAGCAGACGATATACAGAGCACAGTAAAGGGCCTGCCCCACTTTCACGACCTAATTCACGACCTTTTTTACTTGTGGACATTTTTCATCAGGCTTAAAGAAAACGCCGCAACCTACTTGATGCCACGAGTAGCTACGACGAGCATTACGACCTGCTACGACCTCCTACAACCTCCTATGACCTTGTGACGACCATGCTTCGAGTGTGAGTCAAGGGCAAACTCGGCAGAGGTCATGAATTAGGTCCTGAAAGTGGGACAGGCATTTTACAGATCATTGTTTTTTTTACTGCATTGCTGCCTGTTTTAATTCTCTCATCTCATATATTTTGACCATGCTGATGGTCCCAAAGTACTTGGGACATTTAAAAGTTTGTGTAATCAGCAAGTTTTTAAATTTTGTTTGTTTCACATGCAAGAATACTTAGGTTTTATTTCACTCTTCTAAATAATAATAAAATAATAATGAATACTTGATGCAGACAGAAATCCTGTTGTGCACTACTGTTCCTCTAAGATTTAATGTACTTGATGATTTTTCCATTAAAATATTCACTATTTTATTGATTACGAAATATGTAAATATATAATTCAGTGTGTAGTATAACAGATACCTTTGTTTCATCTGACCTGACGGCACACTTCTTTTGTAGATGCAATTTTATTTTTCCACTACCTATTCCAGGAATGAACAGTGGCAGAGAGATCCTATGTGCAACTTACTACATATCTCTTACACATCTATTAGTACCAATTTTTCAGCATTCCCACAAGAAAAGAAAAGTACCATTCTTCATATCCAAGGGTTTTCAAAACCCAAAGAAGCTGCAGAGTGTTTCATGGTCTCCCATTCAATATTTCTCTCCGCAGATGGGGTATTCTGTTCACTTCACTTCCCCACATTAGAGGCCTTAGAGATGCGCAGGAAGGATTTGCAAGAAAGGTCCCTAGGATGATGGACAATAATTACATAGATAGATAAGGAACTAAGACTGTTTTCCTTGAGAAGGCTAAGGGAAACTTCATACAAGTATATACAATAATAAGTGGTCTGATCAGAGTGGATTATGGGGTATGGTGCCCACTTATGGAGGTATTAAGGACCAGTGGTCAGAGATATGAAAAGAAAGGGAAGCTTTTTCATGCAGTGTGAGGTTTGAACACACTACCAGCAGGTGTGGTGGAAGCTGGTTCCATTGTAATGAAGGTCAAGATAAATAAATTGCAAGAAAAAAAATTGCAAGGCAACTTAACAAAAAAGCTCTTCTGGACTGAGTGGATCCTTTTTCTGTAATCACTATCATTCCATTTGAGTGCTACGGAGGAAGGAAATCAGTGGGTGAGGACTATTGAAGTATCTTGTCAGTGTGTGGCACACGATGTTGGGGTTAAGTTCACTCCATGCCAGCAGACTTTATTGACACCTTGCTGTAAACACTAAAATACTTGGACACTTCAGCTTGGAGTGGAAGATTGCAACCTTCATGTGGTCCGTCCTATTTCGATGAATGCAATCAACCCGACAATCAAATAAGATCAAATAGAACAAGTTGTCCTACAACTTTAGGCTGTGCATGCCATACGCAAGAAGAAGAAGAAGTGCCTTCAGCGGACAGATTTTCAAGGGCACTTTTATGCGTCAACTAGACCAAGTAGGATCCTTCCCCCAACGCAGAGGGGGAAGGGGCGCACGCCGTCACAGGGGAGGGCTGGTCCCCGAACACAATAATCCACCACTCATCATAGGTCCCAATACTCACCACTCCCTAGAGATGGAGTTGGGGTAGAGAGGGAGGGACGGTAGAGAGGGAGGGGTGGTAGAAAAGGAGGGGTGGTGGAGATGGAGGGGTGGTAGAAAGGGAGGGTGGGGTAGAGGGAGAGGAAGGGGGTAGAAGGACGGGGTGGAGGGAGAGGGAGGGGGAGAGGGAGGGGTAGAGGGAGAGGGAGGGGAATAGAGATGGAGAGTAGAGGGAAGGGGAGGGAGGTAGAGAGGGAGAGGGGCAGAGAGGGAGGGGGGTAGAGGCCATCTCCCTCCTCCTAATTTCCCTCATCCTCCTCCCCTCACTCCCATTCCCTGCCCCAGGACATACCCAGGTCGTAGCGCAGCGCCAGGGCCTGGAACTCGGCCTGGTTCTCGCAGTCGATCTGGCCCTGGCAGTAGACCCAGGCCCGTTCTTGGTTCCAGCAGCAGCCTCCAGCCGTCAGTTCAGCCACCGCCTGGGCTCCAGTGCAGGTTCCGACTTCACCATCCCGGACACAGCTCGTCCTTGGTTCCAGCGGTGGCTTCTCTCTCGGCCCCGGTCACAGCCCCATCCCAAGCCCCGGGCTCTGCTCTCACTCCAGCTCGAGCACCAGGCTCGGCTTGAGCCAGGGCCCGCGGCTCCACCCTCACCACCTGGGCGCTAGCAGCCGCCGCTGCACGAGCGCTGGAGTGGCCCATCGCTCCCGGAGTGCCCCGTCCTGCCTCGCGAGTCCATTGTGACATCACTATGGGTATTTGTTCCGAAATGGGTGAGTTTTCGGGCTGTTTTTAAAACGATTAAAACGTTCGGTAATATAGGTGGGAATGCGATGGGAAGATGTTTATCACCTCGACGGGAAAAATGTGAGTAGAATGTGTGAAAATGAGAAGGCTGGGACCTAGCGTTTCAAAGAAAATAGGAATTAACCAGATTGTGCCCAGATGATACACACATATACCTACACACACAAACAAGAGAAGAGTTTTAGTAAGTTATAGATTTATGCAATGCATCTGTTACACTGATGATAATCTGCAGTGGACAAATAGGTTTAAGAGGTTTAAGATCATTTGAGATGTTTTCTAGTTTTGCTTAGTTTAGAAATACCGTGCGGAAACAGGCCCTTCGGCCTAAAACTCCACGCCCACCAGCGATCCACACACACTAGCACTATTCTACACTCAACGGACAATTGACAATTTTTACCGAAGCCAAATTAACCTACAAACCTGTACGTCTTTGGAGTGTGGGAGGAAACTGGAGCACCCAGAGAAAACCCAGGTCATTGCATGTCAGCAACACCATCAGTAAGGAGATCAAAACTGATCCTGCAAAAAGATCCAGCAAGTCATCAGTAAAAATGTATTAATGCACAGTTAAATTCAATCCATTCACTATTCAAGTGGCCTCATGTCTTATTGCTATTTAATATGACTGCAAACATATGCATTTTCCTCTTGCTAACACATTACTGTAACTAATATTTTCAATGTATTTTGATTGATAGAGGGGTCTTTGGATGAATTAGTCATAGTTGGTTAATAAAACTTAAACATGTAAACACTCTTTTTCCTTGCTGTCCTTTTCACAGAATCACAGAATGGTTTGGTTGCAGAATTCTTTTTAATCTGTGCCAGTTCCACTGGCCTGACCTCACCCCTCCACCCTGCATATTCAGATCTACGACTAGACTGGGCAAGTGCTAGGCACACAATATTTTTTTTCCTCATGTCAGTTTTTATTCTTTTGCCAATTACATTCAATGCCCACTAGCTCTCGACCCTTTCCCCAATTGGTCCAATTTTGCTCCACCTACTCTATTCCTACATTTCATGATTTTATTATATAAATATTTCTACCAGGTCTTCCAACAAACTCCTGCATTTCACCCGCAGCTTGGATGACACGCAGCAGAATAAAAGTTGTTCACCCTTGGCATACTAATGATAAACCTTTCCAAAATCATCATCTTCAATGGTTCAATGGTACCTTATTGTCACATGTACCCAAGTACAGTGAAAATCATTGTTTGCATATAGTTTAGTGACAATCCTACAACACATTAGGCACAATCATACTCTTACACTCTTATACTTAAGGGCCTGTCCCACTTTCACGCCCTAATTCACGACCTTTAATACTCGTGGACATTTTTCATCAGTCTCGAAAAACGTCGCGACCTACTTGATGCCACGGGTACCTACAACTAGCATCACGGCCTACCTACGATCTCCTACGACCTTCTACAACCTCCTACGACCTCGTGACGACCATGTGCGAGTATGAGTCAAGGGCAAACTTGGCAGAGGTCGTGAATTAGGTCGTGAAAGTGGGACAGGCCCTTAAGTATAAGAGTGTAAGACTGTAGACCACACTGAGTCCGTACACATTGAGTCCGCTCGGCATTAAATTTAAACTGTCAACTATTCGTCCATTTCACTGGCCTGTTTAAGGTCTACCACATTCCACTTGCTTGCTTGAGGTCTGCTATCTTTTTCACAGTTCGCTATGCCTCAAAGTTTTGCGTCATTTGTAAATTGGGAAATTGTCCCCTGCACACTCAGCTCCAAGTCATTTTGGGGTTTATGTACATTGGTGCCAATCCTTATGGAATTATACTGTCCACCTCCCACCAATCTGAAATACAACTTTTCATTACTACTCTCTGCTTTCTGTTACAAAAGCAATGTTGTACCCATCTTTCAATTTGGATGACATGCCTACTTTGTGAAACCCAATAAAAGCCTTTTGGAAACTACTGAATCAATTAAATTTCCCCCATCAACCCATTTTACCAAGTCATCAAACAAAAATTATCAAGTAGTTTGATACCATTTTCCTTTAAGAAAGCTACACTGCCCTTGTCTGAATATTGTTTCTCGAACTTTGTCCACCACTGAGGTTAAACTGTCTGATCTGTAGTTACTGGGTTTATCCCTGCAGCCCTTTTAAACAAGGCTGTGACATTTGCAATTTTCCAATTCTCAAGCAACATGCCCAAATCTATGGTTGATCATAGCTTACCTGCCACAATTGCCTTCCCTTTCTTCCCTCAGCGACCTATGATGCATCCCTTCTGTGCCAGGTGATTTAGCCACTTTAAATGTATTCAATCTTTCTAATACCTTCTAATTATATTTAGCCAGAATCTCAATTTTGTCTTCCTTTACTGAGACTTAATTTCCACCATAAATATGCTTCAGGTATGTCCATAGCATGCACAGCACATGGAGTTCACAGGACAAACACGTGACAGGAAAGGCACATTATGATATCAGTTGCTCCAACTAAATTTGTGTTGCCAAGGTTGTGAACAGCAGTGGTCACTTACTCATAACCCGAAGCTTGCATCTTCAATAGTAAAAAGCCTAACCTGTGTAGTGGCTGTTGATATCTGAAATATCAATCTTCTTTCAATTATTCCTGTTTTAAGAATGTTTTTACTGTGCACTTCTAGTCCACCCCACTCCTGCTGTCAGTGTTTCCCCCAATCACTTTCCTAACCCATCGTGTATCACTACCAAATGCTAGTCCTAAAACATTTTTCAACACTTCCCAACTCCTACCAGCCGACCCTGCTTTTTGCTTTTCCAGTCCACCCAGCATCACCAGATTTCAGCTTGATCACTTAAGCGCCACCAACCATCTCCCTCAACCTCAATCCAGCTCCATATTATCCCCCAAATTGCCATTTATCCAATCGCACCCATTACCCATCCCACCACTTTATCATAGCCCCGGCTAGTTGATGTCTTGACCATCCCTGATCACATTCCCAGATACATCACTTCCACAATCCTTCCTCAGAGCTCATTGCCCAGCTCAATTACTGACCTTTTGTCTTACTATTCCAATCATCCACTCCTCATCTCTTGATCTAACTCTCAAAAACCACAATACTATCCCTAACTGGATCCAACCCTCCCCAATACACCACCAAAGGTTCTTTCCATCACCCCATCTCCTCCAATCTGCAATCTACCCGAGTTCCTCCATAAGTATTATGATGGAAGGTGGGAAGAGGAAAGCCCTAATGTGCAATTGTGATTATAAGGCTTGCTTATCATCACAGTACATCAGCTTTGAATGAGATAGAATATTACTCCTACAGGAGAAAGCAGGCACAGCGTTGGTTAAATACACCTTCTGTAAACATTTTTTGTTTTCAAACCACTTGTTGATTTGTAACATATATTTGTTTGCTTCAGTTTAGACAGGGGTTGGTTAGACAGGAGTGAAGTAACTAATATAAAGCATACCCGTGAAACATTTTATTTCAATAAAATTGTGTTAGAACTGTATATACAAGATCTATAAATACTCAATACTATTATATTTTTACCTCAGTTTCAAACACAGACTCAAAGTGCTGAAATGTTTACCAGTGCCTTTCAGTAAGGGGTGCAAGATAGTGTTGCAATCAAGAAGATGTATAAATTGTATTCCCACTCTAAAGTTACACGAGAAGTACAGAACACATCAGGTCTTTACCATCAGAGATCAATTTTATAAAACCTTGAGGATATTAACTATTGAATCACTGGCAAAGTACACAGCCTAACACGTTATCCCTCTAGTGGGAAAATAATAAACAAATATTTGCAGGAGCTGCCGGTAAAATACCGCAGAACATAACTGAAAGAAAAACTTGGCAACTAGGAATTAAAGATACAAGAGCTAATTTGAAGATGTTACAGTGCCCTCCATAATGTTTGGGACAAAGACCCATCATTTATTTATTTGCCTCTGTATTCCACAATTTGTGATTTGTAATAGAAAAAATCACGTGGTTAAAGCGCACATTGTCAGATTTTATTAAAGGCCATTTTAATATATTTTGATTTCACCATCGCTTTTGGAAACTTGTATTGCTGTTTATCAACATGAGGACAAAAGTTGTGCCAATGAAAGTGAAATAAGTCATTATGAGACTGAGAAACAAGAATAAAACTGTTAGAGACCTCAGCCAAACCCGAGGCTTACCAAAATCAACTGTTAGTAACATAATTAAGAAGAAAGAGAGCACTGGTGAGCTTACTAATCGCAAAGGGACTGGCAGGTCAATGAAGACCTCCACAGCTGATGACCGAAGAATTCTCTCTATAATGAAGAAAAATCCACAAACACCTGTCCCGACAGATCAGAAACACTCATCAAGAGTCAGATGTGGATTTGTCAATGACCACTGTCCACAGAAGACTTCATGAACAGAAATACAGAGGCTGCACTGCAAGATGCAAACCACTAGTTAGCTGTAAAAATCGGATGGCCAGGTTACAGTTGGCCAAGACGTACTTAAAAGCGCAACCACAGTTCTGGAAAAAGATCTTGTGGACAGATGAGACGAAGATTAACTTATGTCAGAGTGATGGCAAGAGCAAAGTATGGAGGTGAGAAGGAACTACCCAACGTCCAAAGGATACCACCTCATCTGTGAAACACGGTGGTAGGAGTGTTATGGCTTGGGCATGTATGGCTGCTGAAGGTACTGGCTCACTTATCTTCATTGCTGATATAACTACTGATGGTAATAGCATAATTAATTCTGAAGTGTATAGACACATCCTATCTGCTCAAGTTCAAACAAATGCCTCAAAACACATTGGCTGGCAGTTCATTCTACTGCAAAACAATGATCCCAAACATACTGCTAAAGCAACAAAGGAGTTTTTCAAAGCTAAAAAATGGTAAATTATTGTGTGGCCAAGTCAATCACCCGATCTGAACCCAATTGAGCATGCCTTTTATATGCTGAAGAGAAAACTGAAGCGGACTAGCCCCCAAAACAATCATAAGCTAAATATGGCTGCAATACAGGCCTAGCAGAGCATCAGCAGAGAAGGCACCCAGCAACTGGTGATGTCCATGAATCGCAGACTTCAAGCAGTCATTGCATGCAAAGGATATGCAAAAAAATACTAAACATGACTACTTTCATTTACATGACATTGCTGTGTCCCAAACATCATGGTGCTCTGAAATAGGAGGACTATGTATAAACACTGCTGTCATTTCTACATGGTGAAACCAAAATGTATAAAAATGGCCTTTATTAAAACCTGACAATGTGCACTTTAACCACATGTGATTTTTTCCTATTACAAAGCTCAAATTGTGGAGCACAAAGGCAAATAAATAAATGATGGGTCTTTGTCTCAAACATTACGGAGGGCACTGTATGTGTGCGTGGTACACCTCCAATCTCGCACTCTTTCTCCTGAGCATCACATGAAAGTGTCATGTGTGTAAAAAAAGACACAAAATGCTGGAGCAACTCAGTCGGTTAGGAAGGATCTCTGGAGAATATGGATAGGTGACATTTCGGGTGAGGATTCTTCTTCAGACACAGAGTGTGTGTGTTTCTGTGTATGATGGGATTTCCTTCTTTTGAGCATGTTTTTCCCGTACAAAAAGTTTTATTTAAATATATCAATTAAATATACCAATTGAATAAAAGATCAGAATATTACTTTAATTTTTCTTGCAGTTCTCACAATTAAATATTAGCCTATGGATATTGGTACAATGCCGAATGAAATCCAGGATGAATCTCTAAAAAAGTGTTAAATGTCTTACAGCCTGCTGCAGTTTTAAGTGATTTAAGTAAATAATGGCAATACTATTAAACTTGCTGCCATAATAGCACGAGGATTGTATTTGTCCTTTTGCGAAGTGGCTTATTTTTACTGGTACGGAATGTGGCCCAGCTGAACTTTATTGATAGATGGAAAAAGAGTGAGAAGAAAAAAAGCTGAGACCCAAGCTGAACCAGTAACCACTGTAAAGTGAAACTGAAGCCTCGTCCTTATTGTACCCAGGTCTTGGCACAAAGTGGTACCACTTATAGTATTTGTTATTTCTCTGCTTGCATGCTGTGAGACATGCTGGATACTGTTTCATTCAGCAGATGCCTGCAGTTGTGTTCTTTTCACTCTATTAGAGAATGTAACACTGTACAAAGCACAAAGCTCAGGCTTCCAATTACAATGACTGTTGCCTCAACAAAATACAGTCGGGCATTTATACACCACTGGAGAATGCTGTAAGTGCCTCTGTCGTTAAATATTCAGTGGTTTGCAATAGTATCGTTTTTTCTTATGAAAGAGAATTTTTGTGCTTTTTTTGAGAAGAATCAGTTTTCCTCCTCACATTGATTCCCTGGATAGTCATAAATGGTCGGTTGCCTTAATACAATTCTCATTTTTAAAAATTGAATAAATTCCGAAAATAAAGATAAACTTGCTAAATGGAGTATTGACTTGTATTGAAGATTTTCTTCCAAATGTCTAACCCCTAGGTGCGGATGATCAAATCACATATATGAGTATGCATACATACATATACATGTATTCATAATGTGCAAAACACATGCACGCACACTCCACCCAATATGCACAGTACTCATGTACACACACGCTTACACATCATTGCACGCAATAAATTTGCAGACCCAGACAAACACATTTTCATTCACAAGTACCTAGAACTCACGCAGGCAAAACCGTACATGAGCATACATACTCCCATATAACATGAATGTATTTTCCATCTATGTATATACATATACATACACTCAGGGAACACCTATCCATAAATGCTTTCAGAGCCATATGTCAACTATTCTGGAAAAAAATGCAAATTCTCAGTGCAGTTTAGATAGTCCACAGTTAGCTGGTTGAATCTCTCCACTCTAATAAGGATTCTTAACCTAGACAAGGCATATAATGTGGTCCTTTTGGCAAAGAGTTGCAGATTCAAATTCTACAGGGGTGTATTTAGCCTTCCATCCTACCAAGGTAGCTAAAAGGAATACCAATAATGTGTCAGGTACACATCCAAAGAATACAAATTATCCATGACCCAAAATAGTGAACAGAGCACTATAACCGGACAGTATATCAATTAGACGCAGACCAAGTGCTGGAGGAATCCTTATTATCAGAGCAGCGCAGCAGAAATTCTGCAAGGTGAACTTGTCGGGAAGGACTGGAACTGGAACTTGAACCCAATGAATTCACTTTGGAATTTCACTGTCTTGCTGGACGTAAAAGATGCTTAAACCTGTAGATTTATTAGAGAGGTCACGGAAGAACATAGCCTGAAAATTTGGAATTACAATAATGCAACCAGCAAGACTATTCACTGTATGACTACTAACGACCCAATCCCAATATTTACATTATAAAGCAATAGTATTTTATTTTTTCTTTGTTGATTCATAACCGAGAGAATTTCTTTTAAAATTCATTACTTGCTGCCAAATATTTGCAATAATCACGACAGTATTAAACACTGCTTATTACAATTGCTTCTGAGATGGACTGCAAGTAGTCTATAGAGCTTGGCAGTTGCTCAGGCCAAGTATTGCATTGATTAAAATCAGAGAATAATATAAGATGGCATTCAGCCCGCCGAAACCTTGTCTTTCAATTTACTTCTACAAATTAGGGGTGGAACTGTGGCACAGCTGGTAGAGCTGCCCCCTCACAGCACCAGAGACCCCAATTCGATCCTGACTTTGGGTGCTCTCTGTGTGGAGTTTGCACGTTGTCCTCACACATCCCAAAGGCATGTGTGTTTGTAGGTTAATTGGCCTCTGCAAATTGACCCTTGTGTGTAGGGAGTGAATGAGAAAGTGGGATAACATACAACTAGTGTGAATAAGTGATCGATGGTTGGTGTGGACTCAGTGGGCCGAAGAGTTTATTTCCATGCTATATCTCTAAACTAAAATAAATGACTTACCCTCAAGTACATTATAAATTCCCTTTTGAAAGGCGTGATTGACACTTTCTAGCACCGTTACAAGCAGAGTTCCAAATTAGAGTATAAAAGAGTTTTGCCTCACATTTCCCTTCCATCATTTGCCCAAAAATCTGCATTTGCATCCCCTGGTCTTTAACCAATGGGAATAATGTATCTCTGTGTACCATAACCAAACTGATTAACCTTTTGTATACCTCTATCAAATCTTCTTTCAACCTTCTTTACTTTAAGAAAGACTTCACCATTTGCAGTCTAGCCTGAGAGATCAAATCCTTCATATTTCCAATCATTGAAACAAATATTTTCTGCACAAACCGAAGATAGACACAAAATGCTGGAGTAACTCAGCGGGGCAGGCAGCATCTCTGGAGAGAAGGAATGGGTGACGTTTCCTAGTCGAGACCCTTCGTAATCATTTCTGCGCTCTATCTAAGATCTTCACATCCTACCTAAAGTGAGGAGACCAGAAATTGACACAATACTCCAAGTGTGGAGAGATTTATAAAAGTTCAACATCTCTCATTTTGTGCTCTTTTCCTCTATGAAGCCCAAATCCCATGCGTTTTACCAACTGTTCTCTCAACATGTCCTGCCACTTTCAAAGATTTATGGCATCAATACACATGTCTCTGTGTTACTCCACATCCTTCAGATGTGATCCATTAAAGCTGTATGTCATGTTTCTCACAACACTTCATATTAAATTTTATTTGCCTCTTGTATGTCAATTCTGTTGGTCTATCTAGGTCCTCTTGTCATTTATTATCCCAGTACAGATTACATTGCTTAAAATATGCAGCTAAGAATTTTATCCTGCATACCCATATCCAATTTAATAAAATGAATCAAAAAAAGCTGTGGTCCTGGCAATGACTCTGGCTTGCAATTGAGACAATTCTCGGTATACATTCTACAATACAGCAATTTTTTTTCTCAACTGGATATATTATGAATGGTAATCTCGCTCTAAAACTTGTGAATCTCCAGTAATTTTTATATTGGTTTATTATTGTCACGTGCATCAAGATACAGTGAAATGCTTTTGTTTGCCTGCAATCCAGTCAGTTAAAATTCTACTATAGCAAGGTACGATCAGGTCATACTCAAGTAGCACATAGAGCCTACTTTTCCTTGGCACTAAGATGATAGTGGTCTTAAAGCAGAAGGGAACCTCACAATAGGCCAGTGAGAAGTTAAAGATGTTTGTGTATACTCTTGTCAGCTGGTCCATGCAGGTTTTGAAGAACCGCCCAGGAAATCAATCCGGGCCGATTGCTTTCCACATATACTCTCAGGAAGGCCAATTTTCACAATAAACACGAAATTCCACTAAAAGTAGCATTATTTTGTGAGTAGATTCTGTCATATTTGATCCTATAGAAAACAAATGGATATTGAGGGTGGAAATCAGAAAGCAAGTTTAATTAGAAAGCAGAACAATGCGGATGCTGGAAATTTAAAGTTAAAATGGAAAAAGCTAGAAATACACAGCAGGTCAGGCAGCCGAAGTGGAGAAAGACACAGCGCTAATGCCCCCTCTGCAGAAATAACCATATTTGAAATTCTCAGGGTATCGGCAGTGTCAATTGTGATTTGAATTTTACACTGGGTAGGTGAAGCAACCTCTCTGTTATCAGGCAACTGAACCATTCTACCAACAATTAGAGAGCAGTCCAGAACTACTATCAACCTCACTGGAGACCCTCAGACTATCTTTGATCAGGCTTTACTGTCTTTATCATGCACTAACCGTTATTCATGTTATTCCCTTCATCATATATCTGTACACTGTGGATGGGTCGATTGTAATCATGTATTGTCTTTCCGCTGACTGTTTCCCATGCAGCAAAAGCTTTTCACTGTACCTCAATACACGTGACAATAAACAAAATTAAAACTCAACATTTCCGACACAATGGCTTTGCCACAGATTCCCAGCAGTGACTCCACTGTCAGGGAAGCGTTCTGTTTTTGGGGAGGACAAGAAATCTGACTGACACATCTGCTCACTGTGGCCCTGCAGCAACCCTTTAAACATTGGGGGTTAAAGTCAGCAGCAGATTTCAGCATCAGGGAAATGTAACGATCATGCCCTGCAGCAAGGAGTTAGAGTTAAGGATGCATTTAAAGCTCAAAGCTCCCAAAGGAATGATGGAAATATGAGTGCCATAGCTGCTTCCAGCTTTCTCTGACTGCTGCTAAACATTCCCCTTAAACTACACTCTAAACGATTGACTCCTGACCTGAACAGCCCATAGTTTACAGGTGGGCTGAGGATTCAGTGATGGTGGGGTTGAATAGCATGAAAATGGTTTGTTGAACCTAACTCAACGCCCTCAACACCCTAACGAGAGTCTTAAAGTCAACATGCTCGCAGTCTAAGTCTAGGTCCTTTCAAAAATCAGTAAAGTCACCAGGTTTTTGGGTCTTATTCATCATGGAAAACCCCATTCTATAGAAGAAACAGACCGTTCCAAGCCAAAGATTTGCCTCAATTTGGCCTAGGTATCTTTCAGAATGTTCTCTTTTTATCACAAAACTTGAAAGGGGGGTTGGATTCAGGTGGAATCTGGAATTTACCACTGCACCCAATCTACATAAATTCCTGTTCCAAGTGGATTTTCCACAAATTCTGCCTACCCCATTCACATTTTGAGGAGGTTCTCAGATCTTTTGGGGACATTTGCCCTTTGCTATCTCACCATTCTGAATGGGTTAGCAGCATTTCGAGAGTTTGGATTCAAGGCTCATTTTTTCTTTATCATTCAGCCACAAAAAATATTTTTAGTTTATTTTAAATTGAAGTTGATAGATGCAGGTTAATTTTGATCAAGACAAATGGTCCATCTCAACAAGGTTTCACGCGCTTCTAAAATTTGGCCCACTAATGGTCAAGTAAGAGAAGAAAAAAGTAACTTTCCTATCAAAAATACTGGCCATGTTGTACAAATCGCCCTGAAAATGCTTTGACCCTACACTAACACATTGTAAAAATAGCTAGGTTTCTAACTCCCAATCCTTATCTAATGATTCCTAATGGAAGGGTGCACATTATTATTCCTCCATCACAACTTAACCCAGCTCCAATTTTTATGTTAATTTGTATTTTTCCAGTTGGGGTTCACAACATAAGGATTTAACATAAGATAAACATTTAAGGAGTCTTAGTCCAGGAAATTTAAGATTCATATACCAGTTGCTATTTTCCTGAAGGAGGTATGTTACCTGGCTTGCCATATGTAATATCAGAGCTTCTCAATGGCAAAGTTGAGGTACAATTACTTATTTGAGACAGATTATGGTCTGTGAAAGAAATGAATGCATTTGAAACTTTACAAGCAGTCAAATTCATCAATTGGAAATACTGTCTGTGGTTGTCAGAATAAATAACAAAATGAGAAAATATAAAATACTTCAAAAGAGAAAAAAATGCAGCAAATTCATGAAATAAAGATTTAAAAGAGTTATCAATACATTTTGACTGCTTACAACTGTAAATGTTTTCTGTCCTCCCCAGTAATAAATACCAGCTTAACATGTTAAACTGGGAGCTGACTGGGAAGTAGAGTGCTTCCAGCTATAAACTGTACAGCTCATTTATTACTTTTAACTTCTTGTAAAAGCATCCCAATGCTATTTTTCCTCATCTTCCCTCACCTCCCAAAACCATCTCTCACACTATCACCCGATCAAAGGAGATTTAAAAGAACATTTTTAGTTCAACTCCTTTCATCCATCTTTCCCTAATGTTGATGTTACATTTACACCCTTCCGAGAATGCTTAAAGATGTATATGACCGACCCTCCCACACTAGCCTTATAGCTCAGAGACCTGTATTAAGCCATTTTCAAACTGCATTAGGAAATAATAAATCCGTAGGGAGGAACCTCACTCCCTTCGGAAGGAAGGAATTTAGAAACCTGTGAAAATGCTGCTTTAGGCCTCTGAGGGTTAACCTCCTTTAGCTGCTCACCTTAATCACAAGCTGCCTCGCAGAGCCACACCTGAGTGCACTCCGAGCCTGAGCAAAAGGTATCACCCCAGTGCCTGCCTCCTAACCATGATTTATGGAGGTGACCTTGAGCAATAAACTTTTCAAACCTCTGACTCCTGACTGAGTTTACAGTTTTATTTTTCCGATACCGTTCAGCAATTACGGAGCAGAGCAATTCCCTGCGCCATCTATTACAGGGAGGATTAGCTGTACACCTGCATGTCATTTAAGCAAGGTGTACTCCCACCAGCCAGTCCACAGAGCCACTGTTTCATGCAGGGTCTTTTAATTGAATTACCAGCAAATGGCATCCCCCGCATACAATACTGGATGTTGCTACATATCTATCCGAGTCAACCCTTTGAAACCTCTCGGTCCTGGGCCTCCTCCACGGCCAGAGTGAGCAACACCGCAAGTTGGAGGAACGGCACCTTATATTCCGCTTGGGGAGTCTGCATCCTTTGGGCTTGAACATTGAATTTTCTCAATTCTGTTAGCCCTTGCTGTCTCCTCCCCTTCCCACCTCTCCCTCAGCCCTTGGGCCCTGGCATTCCCTCTCTCTCTATCTCCCTCCCCCACCCTAGTCACACTAGCTTCTCATTTTCACACCACAAACAGCTTACAATGGCTTGTTCCCTTTATCATCATACTTTTTTGCGTATCTTTCATTCATTGTTCTTTATCTCTCCACATCACCGTCTATATCTCTCGTTTCCCTGATCCCTGACCAGTCTGAAGAAGGGTCTCGACCCGAAACGTCGCCTATCTCCTTCGCTCCTTAGATGCTGTTGCACCCGCTGAGTTTCTCCAGCTTTTTGTGTACCCTCGATTCGCCAGCATCTGCAGTTCCTTCTTTAACCCTTTGAAAACATTGGTTCTGAAAACTGACCATTATTGATGATAATCTCTTCGTCAGAGAGACCAAGTGTGGACCATGCAACTGCTTTGCCGAGCACTTGCATTCTGTCCACCAAGGCCAGCTGAAGCTCCTGGTTACTAGCGTTTTACTTCCCTTTCCCATTCCCTTTCCCACACTAACCTGTCTGCCCTTAGCCTCCTCCACTGCCAGAGTGAGGTCACGTGCAAACTGGAAGAACTATCTCCCACCTTCTGTCTCCCACCTGACTCGTCTGCCATTCAATCCCACCTCATCTGGATCCACCTATCGCTTTCTTGCTCTTACCCTCTCCCTTCCCTACACCGTAGTGTAGTGGTAGAGTTGCTGCCTTACGGCGCAAGAGACCCGGGTTCGATCCTGACGGCGGGTACTGTCTGTACCTAATTTGTACGTTCTTCCTGTGACCGCGTGGGTTTGCTCCAGGTGCTCCGGTTTCCTCCCACATCCCAAAGTCATGCCGGTTTATAGCTTAATTGGCTGCCGTAAAAGTGCCCCTAGTGTGTAGGATGCAAAACTGGAATAACATAGAACTAGTGTATGGATGATCATTGGTTGGCCGAATTCGGTGGGTTGAAGGGCCAACTTTCATGCTGTATCTCTAAACTAAACTAAACTTTCTACCAGCTATCTTCCCTCTATTCCGTTAGTCTGAAGACTGGTCCTGACCTAAAACATCACCTGTCTATTTCCCTCCACACATGCTGCCTGTCCTGCAGAGTTCCACCAGCAGTTTGTATTTTACTCATGGTTCCAGCATTTGCAGTCCCCAGTCTTACCCATTAATGACAGGTATTTTTTTTAATCTCTGTGAGCATTGTGTGCGGATGGCATGACTGGGGAGAGAATTGCCAAGAAAATAAATTGCAACTGCTTCAATTTCAATTGTACATGTTAGTTCAACTCTGTCACACATCAAATTTCATAACTCTATGGTGCTGTCAGCACTCATTGTCTAATCAATTTTGTAAACAGCATGAAAGACAACAGAATGAAAGTTAATGGTAATCCTTTGTGTCGGTTTCATTTCTTTAAAAAAAACAGTAATTATAATGCAAGTTATTCAATAAACCTCCTTTCATTTCTAAAAACCATATCCCTTTTCAGACCCACTTATTTCTTTGTAGATCAGACTCCATTTAAGACAAATCTTGCAATTTTCATTGAACAACACAACCTTCTCAATCAGTTTCCCTTGCACTTTAGTTTCAGTCGGCAATAAAGATTTTAAAATTTGAAGTGCCCACCTTAGAGGACCTGAATCAATGTAATAGTTGTCCGTACAGTCAGATGTGCTCTGCTTACTGACATGCCAATTCAGATTGCAATTTTAAAGCAATGCTGGGGAGCTGAGGACTTGACAACGTATAGCCAGCTGGTGCAGGAAGCAGTGAAAAATCTCTTCATTATCAGGGAGGCTGAGACGGCACAATACCATTACGCCAATCTATTTGTTTTTAAAGACGATATTCCTCAATGAAGTGGAAACTAATTGGAATGCAAAGAAATAAAGCTCATAGGTATCCGGTAAAGATCAGCAACATTCATCAAATTATTTACCTGAGTCATTTGTCAGGATACTTCTCCAATATCAATCATTCATTTGCGAATGCAATGCACAATCATTTTCTAAAAAACTAGATATATAAACACATATAATGTTTTTTTTAAAAAGTGGTTGTGCATTGCATTAGCTAATGAATGGTTGATATTGGAGTTGCATTGGACAAAAAAATATATATATATCCATTTCAAGCAGGGTGCAAGTGCAAGAAACTGCACAAATTCAAGTGCAGTTTCTTACCACTTCAAGCAGGGTGCAAGGCCACCAAATTCAAGTGCAGTTTCATACCATTTCAAGCAGGGTGCAAGGCCATGAAAGACAGTGAGTTGTGACCTCTCCCTCCTCCATCTTTCAGAGACTGAGCCACGCCCACACGTATGGGTTTTATAGTCCCTCCCCACCTCCCACCAGAAGGGGCGTGGCCTTCATGGCATGATTGACAGGAGAGAGAATCTCAACATTATTTAAACACTAATAACTCTTTTATTTTTCATCGATGGGAAATATCCTCGGCACCTGATGAGCAGAGGGAGGACTATGAGTAAGATGGCCAAAAATCACAGCCGTACGTGGTAGCGTTTTTTCTAAAATCAATATAAAGCGCTAACAGGAAGTGGTCAAGATTGGACTTTTAATTATATAGAAGGCAAGGCAACTTTAATTAGGCAAGGCAACTTTAATTAGGCAAGGCGACTTTAATTAGGCAACACAGCTTTAGCATTTCCAAACCAAAGGCAACACAGCTTTAGCATTTCCAAACCAAAGGCAACACAGCTTTAGCATTTCCAAACCAAAGGCAACAAAGCTGTAGCATTTCCAAACTATATTTTCAAACCACATTAAGGGCACTGACAGGTCAGTAAAACCACTCACAGTTTAGTAGACATGTGTTCAGTGTTATTCACAGCTCAGACTGAGAGACGTGACCCTCTCTCTCCCCCATCTTGCAGAGACTGACTGAAGCACTCAACACTTCTGGGTTTTATACTCCCTCCGGAAGGGGCATGGCCTTCAGGAGAGAGAATCTCAACATTTTTTAAACACTAATAACTCTTTTATTTTTCATCGATGGGAAAAATCCTCTTGTCCTGCGCAGCGGAGGGGGACTGAGTAAGATGGCCAAAAATCACAACCGTAAGTGGTAGCATTTTTTCTAAAATCAATATACAGAACAACAGGAAGTAGTCAAGATCAGACTTTTAGTAATATAGATATGATGGGAATTGGCCAATTTGTTTTGGAGATGGCTGCTCCGGAAAGTTCATCGCTTCTGCTGGCCTAGAAGTTCAAAGGGTTGAGCTAATAGATCTCTTTTGTTGGGGACCGGCCACTGCAAAATTCAGTAGCACCAACAAATGAATGGGTATAGGATAAATATGTGGTCCCTGAGATGAGGTTGGAATGAGGGAAAGTCTAGGTAATTTGATGGAGTTACAGAGGGGATCTGGGAACTGGGCCCTTCAATCACAATCACAATCACAATCACAATAATACTTTATTAGCCAAGAATGTTTTTCAACATACAGGGAATTTAATTTGCCAAGTCAGTCAAACAAATAAAAAGCAACGGAACACACAACATACATTTTAACATAAACATCCACCGTAGTGACTCCTCCACATTCCTCACTGTGATAGAATGTGAACGAAAAGTTCAAATCTCTTCCCTTCTATGCTCTCCCACAGTCAGGGGCCTCGAGCCCTCCATTGACAGGACGAGCTTGACCCCCGTAGCCGGCGGCGTTTGGGCCCTCTGCATTGGGGCGCTCAGCCACTACATCGGGGGGGGTGTCAGCTCCCCCGCACCGACGATCGGACCTCTGGTCGGGGCTGGTCGAGCTAGTTTGAGCTCCCGACTAGCCACTCCCGAGACTGAGAGTTCCTGATGGTAAGTCCACAGGCCGCAGTTGGAACGATCCCAGGCAACGAATCAGCTCCGATGTTAAGTCCACGCCCCGCGGTGGGGCTCAAGTCAGTCCGAGGAGGACTCCAGCTCCATTGATGGTAGGCTGCAGAGCAACTGAAGTTGCGATCCAGAAAATAATCGCATCTCCGGCAAGGTAAGAAACTGAAAAAAAGTTTCCCCCTCCTCCCTCCCCCTCTCCCCACCTTCACATAAAACAAACCGGAGAACATTTACACAAACTTTTAACACACACTAAAAACTAAAAGAAGGACAAAAACACAGACAGACTGTTGGCAGGGGCTGCCAATCGTGCTGGTGATTATGAATGGGAGATGCGTGGGTCAAGGAGAAGAAGAGGTGACAGGGTTGGAGATTTGAATGCAATGGTGCCTGTACAAAGGAGAAGCAGCGGTGCCCAAGGGTTTAAAATACATAATTGGACATGTTTATGGGGTTCTAGTCAGGTCTTTTGCTGTGAAAACTATGAGGTCTAAAATCCTGTAGATACTCAAATTATTGCTCATGGATTAACTTGGTCCAATTTCATACATAAAGTTACAAAATTGAATACAGTAAGAGACAATAGGACGAGTTCCCGATGTGTTAATCATGTCAGATGTACAAGTGTGGCATAAACTGTAAAATGTCTAGTTTAATTTCCAGGATATTGTGAAAGACATATAAATAGTTATTACCATTGTAATGCATATTTTCCATTGTTTATTTCAGAATCAATATTTTATTACAGTGAACTGTGCAATCCAATTCTTTGATCAGATGATCAGGTTTGATCCACCCTCTATCCAGGTTCAACAAGAAGCCCAAAGCCAGTATTCACTTCATTAAATGGCATTAAGTAAGAATGTAAAGTTTTTGTCTAAAGTTATATTATTATTCACAAGGAAGCTTTTGACCAGATGTCATTCCTGGAACAGATGGCTTGAAAGCTATGTAAAGCATTTTTAGTCAATAATATTTAGTTGGGTTACATGCTGGTGGATCTGCTTATCTTTATGGATTATGCAAGAAACCTATAGAATTCTTGACATTTTTCCCTCTTATTTACTCACATCTTCCTCTCACTCACTAATTCCCATGTGGTACATTCCAAAGTTTAATCAAACTGTTGTGGGAGAATGACACAAAGGAAATGCCACCGTCACGCCTCGGTTAATGGCTTCTTGCAATATCCTGCTACTAGTTGGGGGACAAAGTTTTTATTCTGCAACGTGAGAGAAAATCATCCCAAGCGACTGTAAATTTGACTTTTTATTGATGGTATTTTTTTGTCTCCTTTCCTGCAACCACAAATTCAAACAATGTCCATAACCACAGTGTCACCCTGTATCAATGCTATTGCTGAAAGCTTCACAGAGACTGTTGAAACTATTCACTGGAAATTCCTATTGATGGGTTAGTGCATGTGTCAGAATGTTCCTGAATTTGTTTCCTTCCCACCCACTGAGCTCTGCTCTTTAAATGTCTGCCTCTCTGGCAAGTATGCACTCTCGCACGAATGTGTGACACTTTCATTGCAAATGCAAATCAGCTGCTGAATATTTATTAAGGGGAAGCCCTCGATTTTCCTGTTTTCATACAGCACACAAGCAGTGCAAATGTATGGGTTTAAAGGCCAACCAAGTCCACACATGCAAGGAATTGAAACACTATCTCCAGTACTGTTCATTCCCTCTTCAATGTCAAAGGATAATGGCAGCCATGGTCACGGGTGGTTGGGTTGAGGAGTGGGGGGGGGAGGGGGAATTCAGTTGTGGCCAAAACGATGGGGATTTTGGTTCCCTCTCACCCCCCCGCCACCCCCAAAAAAAACAACAAACCTGCAGCGCTTAGTATAAGGCTGCCTTTTCAAAGGGAGCAGAAGTGAGGTCTGCATTCTCTCCTACTTTCTGGGTGAAGATATAGGAGTTGAAAATCTGGACATCCAGACTTAAGAAGAGCTTCTTTCCTCCTGAATGAATCATCTATTTCACGCTCAGTTCAACTCTATCTCATTTGGTTACTCTGTTGTTGGATTTTAGGTTTTTTTTGCACAGTTGCAGACTACACTACACTACAATCTTTGCACCAATCTGTTGTTTCGCATTTGTCGTTGTATTTATTGTTGTATCTATCGTTATCATGTACACTGTCTACTGTGTGAACTTCATGTGATCTCAATGCTGCCTTTTATATCAGCTTGTGGAAGGAGGCAATTGAGAAGGAGAAAATACAAACGTTTCAGACAGTATCAGAAGATGCTAACCTCCTGCGCTCCAAGGAATAAAATCCTGGCTTGCCCAATCGTTCCCTATTGATCCGGCCCTTGAGTCCTGGCAACATCCTCGTAAATCATCTCGGCAATCTTTCCGGCTTAATGCCATCTTCACTATAGCAGGGTGACCAAAACCCGAACACAATAGTTTAAGACACTTGAAGGAAAATAATTTGCAGAGCTTCAAGGAAAATGTGGAGTACTGTGAATAATTGCATTGCATTAAAGGGCAGCCAGAGTGGACTTGGTGGGTCAAATGACTTCCATCTGTGCTGTCGGAATTCAATGGGTCTTTGTTAGATGTCTCATCCATTGTTTAGCAGCATAAATACTGTACATTCATCTCCTTTTCCTACAAACACTATCTGCATTCAAGACACAATCACTTAGTATTACTACAATGCCAAGCTACAAAGTACAGTGCGATAGCCGAGAAGAAAGGTTTTGCTCCGAAACAGATGTAATTTTGGTTGGTATCACTTTAAGGATTTTGGCATGTGATCAACCTCTCTCTAATTTTGATGCATTTGTTTCAATGTACAAATATCAAAAGCTGTCTTCCTCTATAGTAAAAACCATTGCAAGAAATTATGCTTTGCATAAAGCAAATTGTTTTTATAAATAAACTCGTTAGCTTAAATCAGCTATGCTCCAGTACCTAATAGAATGAATGAAATACGACACTGAGACATGGTGGCAGAGGTTCTGGCTGAAGAACCATAAAATGTAAAACTCTGTATCCGAATCGTGATTATTGAATTCCAGGCGTGTTGCCTCCCATCTGAAATAGACATGTACCAAGAATCAGCAAATTGCGTGATTCAATGAGGCAGTACACTACTGAACAAATAAGTATGTCTGAGCCTCTCGATCTCCAGGCTAGTAAAGGGCCTGTCCCACTTGGCGAGTTTTTCGGCAACTGCAGGCATCATTGACTGACGTATCAGGTCACCGAGAGATTCGCGCCGGTGACGTGGTGTGATGATGTATGACACACGGTGTTCTTTCAAGTATCGCGACATTTTTTTTGTCACCACTGGATTTTGAAATGTTCAAAATCTTTTGGCAACACTGATCTGACACCGGCAGTCGCTGAAAAAAATCGGCAAGTGGGACAGGCCCTAAGCCTGTTTAAAAGATGGAGACAATGCAGGGAACAGTTTACACTCAATATTGAGCTGACTATTGTGGATAAACCAGACCTGACAAAAGTAAAAGTATTATTGTATCTCATTGATCACAAGGGGAGAATCTTGTACTATTCCATAAAACCCTCAAATGAGACCCTGGAGAATACATTAGATATATTACAAGCATCTAGAAATTAAATAGTTGAACATCTTCGGTTCCCTTGTACACAACCAGGAGCACAGAGAATCCTTTGATATTTCCTGAACGGAATTGATTGTTGACAGATAACTGGATTTTCACAGATTTGAAGGACTCTCTCTCATCAGAAACTGAATTACTTGTGGAATCCTGGGATTCCACCCGAGGGAACAGCTACAGTGTGAAACAGACCGAGTGGACAACATCGTCGGGAGTTCGCACGTCACAGGTTGGTGACCTGTTTTTCCGGAGCTCCCACGGCAACAGCTGCGTCCGCTGGACTGGAGGGCGGCAACTTCGGCAGCTTCGACCGCCCCGGGCCGCGGAGTTGAACCGGCCCGCTCGCAGAGTACGGTTCACCCGCGGGACTTATTTACATCACCCGGTGCGGTCACAACATCAGAGGCCCAGATCGCCTCAGCGCAGAGGAAGAGGAAGAAGGGAAGAGACAAAGACAAGATTTTTGCCTTCCACCACAGTGAGGAGGTGTCTGGTGAACTCACTGTGGTGGATGTTAAATATGTGTTTATTGTGTGTTTTGTTATTTACTATATGTATGACTGCAGGCAACAAAATTTTGTTCAGACCGCAAGGTCTGAATGACAATAAAGTTTTCCAAGTCCAAGTTCCAAGATTTAACTCTGGAAAAGTATGCACAGACATGCAAAGTTAAAGAGCTATCACAAGCCAGACTGGAACTGTTAAAAAGACAATAGAAGGAAGTTCAATGTAGTGAACTCAGGGTTGGACAGTGTCACATCAGAGCAATGCCACATGTGACAGAGGAGGTGGTAACCCATCACACAACACAACTTAGACCATTTGAAGGCACAGTGGGCAATGTCTGATTTTGGAAGAACACAAATGGCAACATCTGAAAGTTGGAGTATGTGGTGCAAAAGTACAGCACATAATGACTTGCAGTGTTTCTTTTTCTTTGTTTTTTTTTGTTATTTTGAAAGGGTGTATTATTGATGTTTATTTAGTATTATTTTATTTATTGTACCCTCAGGCCGATCTCTCTGTGTGGTACTACAAATATTTTAGTTCAGGGGTTGTAGAAAAATCCTCCAAGAAATGCTGCCTTGCACAATCTAAGTTTTTGTTTATGAGGTGCTTAATTAGTTTAAACTATCAGTCACCGTCCAGTATCTTTGAGAGTGAATGAGAGAAGATACTGAGATGCACCATTAGCCACAAGAAATGGGGGTAAACTGGTGAGCGGGTCTAAGTTGTGATTAACTGGCAGTTGTTAGACCCAGGGCAGGCAGGAGGAAAACTCCGCTCAGTAACATGATTGAAGTATCCAGTCACCACAGACCACACTGTGAAATAAAATAGTGGCTCAGCAGGGAGGCCCAATTTTAAGGTTTCCTGGCATTAGTTGAAAGTAGCTTTCAATACTTAAAGCTTGCCTTAAATTCCCAAGGGGAGGTGTGTTGTAGCTCAGGACCTGCTCTGGTATACAGTGCAATACTGTTGTAGAGGGACCCAAGTGGTATTACCTTTGAAAATGGCCATGATCTGTTCTATGGTATTCTCAATGACAACATGGCTTTCATTTTAGGTAGGCAGACCAAGGGTTAGCAAACACTTGTCACAATCCTTTAGTTCCAAAATGGCATGCTGCATTCTCAGAATAGAGTTTGCGTAGCAGAATTTGCTTGGCAAGCTGGGATATGTTGCAGATATCTCCAAGTCCAGCCTACAAGAAGCCCAGCACACTTGTGGTCACACCCATCATGACCTTTGTCACCCATGATGTGGCTCTGTGGTTTATCTGCCTTCTTATGAAAAATGCCTTTGCCCAAATGTCAATCAGGCAGTGGTCTACGTGGAATATCCCCAGTGCTGCGGGGAAGGAAACAACAGATCCCGTCAGGCCATAGTTTTAAGAGACAAGGTTTAAAGGAAATGTATGGGACACAGTCCAAGGTGGAGAAGTAAGTACTGAGAAGATCGACACAAAATGCTGGAGTAACTTACCGGGACAGGCAGCATCTTCGGAGAGAAGGAATGGGTGACATTTCTGAAGAAGGATCTCAACCCAAAATGTCACCCATTCCTTCTCTCCAGAGATTCTGCCTGTCCCACTGAGTTACTCCACCATTTTGTGTCTATCTTCGATGTAAACCAGCATCTGCAGTTCCCTCCTACACAGTACGTACTGAAGATGCACTGAATGGGTGCTTGGTGCGACCACTGCAAAGGCTCAGTGGGGAAAGGCCTCATCTGGCAATGGACACTGGGGGCCAGTACCCTATATGCCCTCTCTCCGTTTGCCCTATAATGCTACACTTCAAGAGCAATAACTATTGGATACTGTGGAATCCACAAATTTAACAACCTTCCTTGAACTGCCAGCTTCTGGAAACACCATGCATTACGGTATTGGAACCAACACTCCACAGAAACCAGGAGACTACTAATCCACAAGCTCTGATAAAGGGTCTTGGACATGAAATGTTAATTTTGTTTCTCCTCCCACAGATGCCGCCTGATCTGATTTACATTTTCAACATAGTTATTTCTTACTTGCAAGTAATGGACAGTCGCATAACATTGAGCATTTAGGTCGGAAGAAGGGTCTATCCTTCATGTAGCATACACTTGCATTAATTGCATTGTTACAGTTAAAATACGGTAGCGCTGTAATAAAATCAGCACTGCAATGCTCAGTGATCTATCAGCTCTGAATACTAGTGTTTGACTCAATATCGCAGACAGTGCAACTTGAGCCACAAATGTGAGTTCACGTATCACACACCAAATTAAAAATAACTTAGCACCATGATTTCCAAACAATGAGAGTCTAAGAGGCAAATTTGCCTTTAAAGTCATGAAGTTATACAGAATGGAAACAGGCCTTTTGGCCCAATTCATCAATGTCAAAGGTACCTTCCTGTGCAGGTTCCATTTGCTTGCCTTTGGCCCATATTCCTCTTATTTGGCCCATACTCACCTTATTGTAGATTCTATTGAGGCAACTCTTTCAGGTGTCTTTGATACCATTTATTTTATCAATGATTGTTCATTTAATTGTTTTGGTGGAGAGTGCCCAAGGGGGACAAAAGGCACACCCCTCCGCATTCTCATTTCCTGCTGCATGAGTTCTACTGTAGCATCAGTAAATTGTGCACAGTGCATTTCAGAAACTTCCATTACTCGAAACAGTTTGCAACTCTGAGACTTTCCCTGGTGCTCCAGGTGATTTTGCGGCTGTTTAAGCGACTGCTGAAGCCCTTTAAATGAGCTTCAGCTATTACCCACATGTAAGCACTCAATTACGCAGTTCGTTAGATGATCAAGAATTCACAATGAATAGATAAAATATGCTAATTCCAAACATCGGAAGGTGAACGACTATGGGAGTGCAGTCAATGGAAAATCTCATATCGCAACGTTTACTCCTGATTTGAGTGTGAACGGAAATTCCCAGCCTCATATCTTTAATTGCATCCTCTTCAAGAACTGAATGTTGAGACAGCTTTTAGTTTCAGAAGGTTAATAATTTCCTATAAGATAAAAAGTTACCCTTGTCACGTAAAGCACTCGGGTGGAGAAAGCCAATAGTAAAATCTACAGTTTTAATACCTTGCCTGTCACAGGTTTTGAAAAAATAGCTATGGCTTACATTGCCTGGATAGAGGAAAGCTACTTTTAGGCTCAGATAGTTGCTCTACCAGCCTACCTTGACAACTACAATTCATCAAATAAACTTATGCCTGGTACTATCCAACATTATTACTGGATAAACAAACTTCATAATGATGAATGTCTTGCTTTCAAACCATAATGTTATTAACTGGTAAGACTCCCCCACTATCTGGGCACCCAGCTCCATTTGGTGTAGTGCGTATGATTAACCCTCCAAGTGCTGGGACAATTCTCACTAATGATTTCCCAGTTTCACTGAATGCATTTCACAGCCACACAAATAAAAATATCACAGGGCAGCAAAGCAATGTTGAAAACAAATGACAGCAACTGTGGTTTTCACTTGCGTAGCTCTTTCTTAAACTGTGGCGTAGTTGCTATCCTTTCATGTCCACAGCATTCTTTATTGGCATTCAGTGAATATTTGGGCTGCTTTCATGTAGGAAAACTAAGTACTAACAGGATATCAGGCTGATTTGGGTTGACAAAGCAATAAGCATTTGTTGATTCATTGTAATTGCTGTTGTCTTTTTTTGGATCACAGTAAATCCAGGAAATGTCTAAAAATATATACCTGACTAGTAATTTGATGCTTAAAATAAACTAACAGAACTTTTATTTACACTCAGGTTGTGATTTTTTTTTTGTTTTGTTCCTGGATGGAATATGTCACAGCAAGGGCCACTCGGATTAAGTTTATCATAAAAGTGTAAAATCCATTTATTTTCTCCTCACTGGCTTTCTCTCGAAGGAGGTCCCCAGACTTCTGATGTGACTGTTCTGAGGAGACGATCAACATATGGCCTTTTATGCCTTAAGCATCTACAATTCTATAAAGAGATCTATGAAATTGAGGTTTGATGGGTTCACACAACTGTGTATCCTCCTTCCTTATAGGAAAATACAATGTTTTCTATCATCAGTTCTTATTCTGCCAGCATAGCATGATTCAAAAATGTATGCAAAGATCATGGGATTAAAAAGGGTACAGGAATGAAATTCAAGCAGCAAATGTTAAAATACTAAGCTATGTTTGCATGTTATGAGGTGGGGGAGGGCCACAGTCTAAGGTCCTTCCGCCGCAGGACATGGGGGGCATGGTATGGTGGAGACGCCCCTCAGAATAAGGGAAGGTATCCCACGCCATTGTGCCACATGAGTGGCACGAGTGGGGGACTGATTTGGGGAAAAGAAACCCAAAGTCTAAACTGTATTCATCAATTTGTACAGCCCCCGAAAATGTCGGATGGATTTTCCGCAAGGTTAATGTATTGTATATATTTATCATTTGAATAAAGTATATTTTGAAATTTTAAAAAAATGTTATGAGCTTTCTACCCCAGCCAATATATTGTGAGTTGTTGAGGGAGTGCTAAACCCAGGTAAAATAATAGCAAAGAAGTTAAATCAGAAGATTAAGGGATGGTTTTGGGAAG
Source organism: Okamejei kenojei (assembly GCA_035221665.1). NCBI lineage: Eukaryota > Metazoa > Chordata > Chondrichthyes > Rajiformes > Rajidae > Okamejei > Okamejei kenojei. The sequence continues at coordinate 54,007,726 of CM069140.1, read as the reverse complement.
CAGAAATCAGATAATCGTTGCTCCTTGTGTGTTTTATAAGGAATATTTGGAACATTGTGAGCCGTTTTGGGCCCCGTATCTGAGGAAGGATGTGCTGGCGTTGGAAAGGGTTCAGAGGAGGTTTACGAGAATGATCCCAGGGATGATTGGGTTAACATCTGGGGAGTGTTCAATGGCTCTCGACCTGGACTTGCTGGAGTTTAAAAGGATGAGGGGGAATCTCATTGAAATCTACCAAATAATGAAAGTGCTAGATAGAATGGAAGTGAAAAGGATGTTTCCAGTAATGGAGCAGTCTAGAATCAGAGGGCACAGCTTTGGAAAAGGATGTACCTTTAGAAAGAAGATGAGGAGGAATTTCGTTAGCCATATAACCATATTACAATTACAGCACGGAAACAGGCCCTCTCGGCCCCTCCAGTCCGTGCCGACCACCCGTTTTCCCCTAGTCCCATCTACCTGCACTCAGACCATACCCCTCCATTCCCTTCACGTCCATATACCTATCCACTTTAGTCTTAAATGTTAAAATCGATCCTGCCTCCACCACTTCTGCTGGAAGCTCATTCCACACAGCCACCACCCTCTGAGTAAAGAAGTTCCCCCTCACGTTACCCCGAAACCTCTGTCCCTTAATTCTCATGTCATGCCCTCTTGTTTGAATCTTCCCTACCCTCAATGGGAAAAACGTATCCACGTTAACTCTGTCTATCCCTTTCATCATTTTAAAGACCTCAAGCCAGTGGGTGGTGAATCTGTAGAATTCATTGCCACAGATGGCTGTGGAGACCAAGATATTGTGTATTTTTAAAGCAGAGATTGATAGGTTCTTGATTAGCAAAGGTATTTTTCAAAAGTTACAAGGGAAAGGCAGGAGAATGGGATTGAGATGGATAAATAGATCAGCCACGATCGAATAGCAGAGTATTGTTGATGGGCCGAATGGCCTAATTCTGCTGCTGTCTTATGATCTTATATAGTGTATAGCAGAATGTTAGCAGCAAGCCGTTATAGTTAACTCATCTGAGCACAGATGCATGTTTGTGTCTCAGAGGAAGAATATATAAAGACAAAGAGGAAACAACCTAGAAATGTGGATAGAAAGTTTAAATGCTATAATTAATGGTTTACCTATTCCTTCACTTCAATCTGTCAAACGCTGACTTCTGCTTATCCCTGCACACATATTCACCCATGCAAGGTAGAACTCTCAAGAAATTCTGTGTGAGGTTAGCTTAGCCACAGCTTCCTGATAAAAATGACTTTGACATGAAATGTATTTGAGTGGTTTACTAATTCCCAAACTGTGGATGAAAACAGGAATCAAGGGGTATTTGATAACAGTTCTTAGGCAGTACAATGGGCTGCGGTGGTTATCAGTTGTTGTATCAAGAGCTCCAGCTTTGCAATGCACATTGGTTTCTTATCGTGAAATAAGCATAACACAGCTCATCTTCAAAAGAAGGGTTGTTAACATTGACAGCTCTCTAATGGCAGGCGAGGTTAACCATTTCAAACAGCAGCTTATAGTGCATTGTGAATTCAGAACAATCTACCATTTAAAATCAACGGGTCAATGAATCATCTTGTGCAAACAGCAGAACATTTTATACCACTCAACAGACTAACAGATGAATAGTGTAAATGGGATCTCACTGAAATCTCCCTTTTCAGGTGGCATTGCACATAGCTGTGTGCTATAATTTATACTGTAGCATTGTCTGATGACCTTTAGTATGCAAATGTAAATGAGACATAATGCACAAGTCAGCTGGTTCAGTATAAAGAGCATTGTCATTTAATTGGGACTGACCAGTGCTGATATTCTGCTGATATAGCAAGACAGCCAGTTGAGCACTGACATTTTGTAGATGCCGTTTTTTTGGTTTGATTGGGTCAACAGCGTTGAAATATAATGAGGGTCTGAGCAAGGACTTCTCTACACAGTGTCTGGTAATGACCTGGAACTTGCATCCATAAAGGTGATGGAAAAGCAAATGATCAATGATCTTGAGAGGACATTGAATAAGCACTTGAGGGAAATAAACTTGAAAGACCATGGAGGTAAAGAGGAGCAAAGCGGTAGATTGGGTTGCTCCATGGAGAGTTGGCATGGATTCTCATGGGGTAAATGACCTAACTGTCACAATTACTTTATGACCACAACCCTTTGCTGTGGCCCTGATAGCGTATGAGGTCTATGTCTAATTTGTTATATGAAATGCTGGTCTGGATTTTGCATGAATATTCATGGTAGATTTACATAGAAACATAGAAACATAGAAATTAGGTGCAGGAGCAGGCCATTCGGCCCTTGGAGCCTGCACCGCCGTTCAATATGATCATGGCTGATCATCCAACTCAGTATCCTGTACCTGCCTTCTGTCCATACCCCCTGATCCCTTCAGCCACAAGGGCCACATCCAACTCCCTCTTAAATATGGCCAACGAACTGGCCTCAACTACCTTCTGTGGCAGAGAATTCCACAGATTCACCACTCTCTGTGTGAAAAACGATTTTCTCATCTCGGTCCTAAAAGACGTCCCCCTTATCCTTAAACTGTGACCCCTTGTCCTGGACTTCCCCAACATCGGGAACAATCTTCCTGCATCTAGCCTGTCCAACCCCTTAAGAATTTTGTAAGTCTCTATGAGATCACCCCTCAATCTTCTAAATTCCAGCGAGTACAAGCCAAGTCTATCCAGTCTTTCTTCATATGGAAGTTGTGCCATCCCAGGAATCAGTCTGGTGAACCTTCTCTGTACTCCCTCTATGGCAAGAATGTATTTCCTCAGATTAGGAGACCAAAACTGTACGCAATACTCCAGGTGTGGCCTCACCAAGACCCTGTACAACTGCAGTAGAACCTCCCTGCTCTTGTACTCAAATCCTTTTGCTATGAATGCCAACATACCATTCGCTTTCTTCACAGCCTGCTGCACCTGCATGCCTACTTTCAATGACTGGTGTACCATGACACCCAGGTCTCGCTGCATCTCCCCTTTTCCTAATCGGTCACCATTCAAATAATAGACTACCTTCCTGTTTTTGCCACCAAAGTGGATAACCTCACATTTATCCACATTATACTGCATCTGCCATGCATTTGCCCACTCACCCAGTCTATCCAAGACATCCTCCTAGCATCCTCCTCACAGCTAACACTGCCCCCCTGCTTTGTGTCATCTGCAAACTTTGAGATGTTGCATTTAATTCCCTCGTCCAAATCATTAATGTATATTGTAAATAGCTGGGGTCCCAGCACTGAGCCTTGTGGCACCCCACTAGTCACTGTCTGCCATCCTGAAAAGGACCCGTTCACTCCTACTCTTTGCTTCCTGTCTGCCAGCCAGTTCTCTATCCACATCAATACTGAACCACCAATACCGTGTGCTTTAAGTTTGTATACCAATCTCTTGTGTGGGACCTTGTCGAAAGCCTTCTGAAAGTCCAGCTACAACACATCCACTGCTTCTCCCTTATCCACTCTACTAGTTACATCCTCAAAAAATTCAATAAGTTTCGTCAGACATGATTTACCCTTCGTAAATCCATGCTGACTTTGTCCAATGATTTCACCACTTTCCAAATGCGCTGCTATCCCATCTTTAATAACTGACTCTAGCAGTTTCCCCACTACCGATGTTAGACTAACTGGTCTGTAATTCTCCGTTTTCTCTCTCCCCCCCTTTTTAAAAAGTGGGGTTACATTAGCTACCCTCCAATCCTCAGGAACTACTCCAGAATCTAAAGAGTTTTGAAAAATTATCACTAAGGCATCTGCTATTTCTGGGGCTACTTCCTTAAGTACCCTGGGATGCAGCCTATGTGGCCCTGGGATTTATTTATCCATTCAATTTACCCAACACCACTTTCCGGCTAACCTGGATTTCACTCATTTCCTCCATCTCATTTGACCCGCGATCCCCTGCTATTTCCGGCAAATTATTTATGTCTTCCTTAGTGAAGACAGAACCAAAGTAGTTATTCAATTGGTCTGCCATGTCCTTGTTCCCCATGATCAATTCACCCGTTTCTGACTGCAAGGGACCTACATTTGTTTTAACTAATCTTTTGCGCTTCACATATCGATAAAAACTTTTGCAGTCATTTTTTATGTTTCCTGCCAGTTTTCTTTCATACTCCATTTTCCCTTTCCTAATTAAGCCCTTTGTCTTCCTCTGTTGGTCTCTGAATTTCTCCCAGTCCTCTGGTAGGCTGCTTTTTCTGACTAATTTGTACGCTTCATCTTTTTCTTTGATACTATCCCTGATTTCCCTCGTTACCCACGGATGCGCCACCTTCCCTGATTTATTCTTTTGCCATACTGGGATGAACAATTGTTCTAGTTCATCCATGCAGTCTTTAAATGCCTTCCATTGCATATCCACCGTCAACCCTTCAAGAATCAATTGCCAGTCGATCTTGGCCAATTCACGTTTCATACCCTCAAAGTTACCTTTCTTTAAGTTCAGGACCCGTGTTTCTGAATTAACAATGTCGCTCTCCATCCTAATGAAGAACTCAACCATATTATGGTCACTCTTGCCCAAGGGGCCACGTACAACAAGGCTGCTAACTAACCCTTCCTCATTACACAATATCCAGTCTAGAATAGCCTGCTCTCTCGTTGGTTCCTCCACGAGAGAGCAGGCTATTCTAGAGTTTAATAGAACTAATTAGCCAGTAACTAATAGAACTAATTAGCCAGTAACTTCCACATTGTGCACAAGCATAGCTAATTGCAAAAAATTAGACTTTAGAGATTTCCCTTTCCTCCCCAGGATCTTCCACAAAACTTAAAGTAAATTCAATACAGACACTCGAGCACTGTTGTGAATTTGGGGTATTAGCCCATGGGCCCTACATAAAGAATGGTTGTAAAAGCTGAGGCTGGTGCGTTCACGACTATAGAGATTTTGTGACAAAATATGAAATATTAATAATTATAGCCAAACAACCTCTCTGGCCTTGTGACTAATGTTACATGTGTGTAGTCTTATTATTTTCAAAGTTTCTCTGCCGTATGACTCAATGGCTCTATGTTCAACATTTTGTTTTAGAAACTGATTGATCCTTTCTATAAACCTAACATATACAAAACAATGGTCTTTACAAAACCATATACTGTAAAAATGAAAAATAGGGCAAATGATATGTAGATCTAAAATCAGAAAATAATTACACACATTTGTAGGATTCAGTTGACGTTCCTCAAATAATAAACAAGGTGGTTGTAGCAGTTTAAGTATGATGAAGTCTTGTTACAGGTAATGCTTGACGATGTAAACAAGCAGCCAGGGAAAGTTGGTGTGTGGTATAGAATTGGACTGGATTAAATTAGAAAATGTCAGTCACTCATTCACTGACCCATATTATTTCAGCCATGCAAAGAACCAGTTCACAGCAATAACTATATGAGCATTATTACTGAACAAGCTTCTGAATAATCCCAGCAACCAAGTTTGCTATCAGTCAAGGCAAGGGTGTGGATGCTTTAAACGTTGTAAGGTGACACAGAAACTCCATTCTTTGTGATTCCGTCCAATAGACCTGTTTAAAGCTCCCGTCTCCTGCCAAAGTTTATTTTTACAGTTGGAGCACAGAAACTAAAATGGAAGTTGGTTATGCAACACATCTTCAAAATACTTCAGAAGTACACCACTATTTCCTCTGAACTTCAGCCGTTAAAGCCTCGGAAACCATTGTCCCCTGTTAGTTATGTCTGTTGTAAATCTAAACTTCCCACAGACTGACACGGATCTTATGTATCCTTTCACAGCAGCCATAACTATTCAAAGGTATTGTTTTTGTTTTTTTTTTGTTTCGCTTTCCAATAACTTAAAGCATTATACTAAAAATAAATTGTATCACACCTTGGGAATCTCTTTTTCCGAAGTTTGCCTCAATACATATGTATTCATTATCATAGAACATAGCACAGTACAGCACAGGAATGGGCACTTCGGCCCACAACGTTTCTGCCGAACAGGATGTCAGATTAAACTCATCTCATCTGTCGGTACACTATCCACACCCTACTATTCCCTGCACTTCCATGTCCCTATCAAAAATCCTCTTAAACACCACTTTCATATCTGCCTCCACCTCCACTCCTGGCAATACATTCCAGGCCCCCACTACGCTGTGTAAAAAGCATCCCCCACACATCTCCATTAAAATTTCCTCTCACCTTATGGCCATGCCTTCTAGTGTTGGACATTTCCATCCTAGGAAAAAGGTTCTCACTGTCTATGTCTCTAATAATTTTATATACCTCTATCACTGGAATTTAGAAGATTGAGGGGGGATCTTATAGAAACTTACAAAATTCTTAAGGGGTTGGACAAGCTAGATGCAGGAAGATTGTTCCCGATGTTGGGGGAGTCCAGAACAAGGGGTCACAGTCTAAGGATAAGGGGGAATTCCTGTAGGACCGAGATGAGGAAAACATTCTTTACACAGAGAGTGGTGAGTCTCTGGAATTCTCTGCCACAGAAGGTCGTTGAGGTCAGTTCATTGGCTATATTCAAGAGGGAGTTGGATGTGGCTCTTGTGGCTAAAGGGATCAGGGGGTGTGGAGAGAAGGCAGGTACGGGATACTGAGTTGGATGATCAGCCATGATCATATTGAATGGCGGTGCAGGCTCGAAGGGCCGAATGGCCTACTCCTGCACCTATTTTTTATGTTTCTATGTTTCTAAGTCTCCTCTCCAACCTTCAAAAGATGGGATACGGTGGTAAAGCTTATGGAGAACCCTTCAGCTCTTTTTCAGTGCAAGTACAAGAGATTTCAGGTCAAGGTACAACACAAACAAACTTTATAAAGAGCTATGTGACCCTTTCCATGAATCGATCAGATCAGAGCTCTGTCACATCCATTCATTAATGCTGTGGGCAACCAAACAACAAATAAGAGGATAGACACAAAATGCTGGACTAACTCAGTGGGTCAGGCAGCATCTCTGGAGAAAAGAAAGAAGTGACATTTTGGGTCGAGACCCTTCTTCAGACTGGAGAAGCCAGATAGGAGGAGCCACCTCCAAGAATATATAGCCCTGCACATGTTCTCAGCAGAAGTGCTGAACAAATCTTAGTCTCTTCTGGAGATCCCCAACATTACTGCCTTGATCCAGAAAGAGTGAGCAAGAGGTGAAGTGAAAATGACCATTATTGATGTCTAAGCACCATTTCAAAGGGAGTTATGGGGAAAGCTCTACATTGCTGGGATTTACACCTTGCACAAACAAAGTTGGTTGTGTTTGTTGGAAACAATCATCTCTTCCCAGGATGCTGCTGCAGGAGTTCCTCAGGGTAGTGACTTAGACCCAACCATCTTCATCAGCTTTACCAATGAACCTTCCCTCTATTATAAGCAAATTAACAGTAATATTCGCTGACAGTTGTAATATTCACTTCTATTTGCAAATCCTTTGGGAATTAAACAGTGCGTGCTGACATATGCTGATATCTGAGAAACAGCCAGGCTTGGAGCAATAAACAAACAGCATCACCAAGAAAGAATCTAAACACATATCCCAGATAGTCAAAAATGACTACTGACAAATCCTTCACTATCAACATCCTGGGATTCGGGTGTCTAGTGATCATTAACACCAGCCCAAAACTTAAATGGAGCAGCTACAAAAATGCTGCGGCAACAGGAGGCGGTCTAAGGCCGAGTATTTTGCAGAGCATAGCTGGGCAATTGGTCAGGGTACCATATTGATTCCCATTGGCAACTTGCAGGTTATTGAGACAGAGTGTAGTTAGTCAACTCAGAGATTCTAAGAGGAATCCAGAAAGCAAGTGTTGCCTGACAATGGTGAATTTCTTCTCGTCTCCCTATTAAGCAAGGCTGCTTCCAGCCATTCCATTAACAACCTCATGAATTGTCATCTGATCATTCCAAGGTTCATTCTCATGGGTGCCTCATAGAAGCATTTGCTGATTTGATCAGATGACCTGGATGTCTTCTTAAAAAGCCCAGACTAATACGGTGGGCAACACACTTCTGGCATGCAATGAGCATGTGAGCATCATCAGACACTGGGTGCCTGTTTTACATTTGCAACATGATCCGTTTCCAGTGATTCTAAAAATGCAATTAACCGTGATCAGCATTTATCCCCTGAAGTGTGTGGCAAGCATGGACACTAATGGATCATGTGCTTGCAGACACCAGCTTAGTTCTGTTTGACATGCATACTCATGTTTGAAGCAATGAAATAGATATCTGGTGTCTGAACATTATAATTTCCATACTATTTACAGCTCATGTGTAATGTGGCTTTGGACTGTATTCATAACATTCAGCTTTTAAGATGGCACTGGATTTTACTTGGTCTGTTCCATTAAATGAATACATAGCTCCTCTTTGTTTAGGAATGGTACTTATTCAGTCTTCGATTATGGCTACTCTAAAAAGACTCACAGTATGCTAAACCTGGATGTAAAGCATGTTGACAATAAGCTATTATGCATTAGAAAATGGGAAGGTTAGCAAATTCAGGCTTTAATAGTTAATAGAAAATCTTTGTCTCTTTTTTATACCTTGCTCAGTTTCAGGCCTACAGCTGCATTATTCCATTTTTTTTCCTGTAGGTTAGTGTTACTTGAGGATTTGGACATCTACCTAATTGGTACTTGAAATCAAAGAATTCCGAGCAGGGTTCAGAAATCCAGTGGATGCCAGAATTTCCGTTTAATGTCAAGTGTATCTGAGACAAGTTAGGATGAGAGTTAGTGCCCGGATTCAAGTGTAGACTTCTAGTGTCAACAGGATACGACTTGTAAACATGCCACACATGGAATAAATTTAGAAGCAGGGCTCTGTGGGGTTCCAGGACAGAAAATTCAGCTAAAGCTGAATAAACAAACATGACTCTTACTCTTTTTTTTAATCTATGGCTGAAAATATTATTCTAACCACAGACCTCATCCTTGGATGACTGACTAGGCTCATAACTGTGTTTGCTGAAAAAGTCAGTATAATTAGAGATTTAAAGATGTTTTTGGTGCATCTTCCCACGAGAATTTTGCACAACCAAGCACTCCTTTATACATTGTGTGACTACTGGTAATCGTTGCATGCTCAAGCTAATGTTATGAAATTGGGGAAGAAAATATTAAAACATGTAATCATTGTTGTGGTTGTGTATTTGACCCAAAATAAGTAATGCAGATGATCCAGAATATATTCCGGGATATTTTCCAGCGAAATTTGCCTTACAAGCATGTCCTAAACTGTAGGATGAGCGAAATACATTAATATATACATGCGGAAGATATTTGAAATAGTATATGAAAATAGAATGAAACATCGTCACATCAGATATGGAAAAGATTGGACCAAGTGCCAACAGTATTTATGACATTCGTGTGAGTTTACGATATTATTACATTAAGATAAATTTGATGCATATCTGTGTTAAAGTTAGACCTCTTTCTACTTTAGTTATTGTAAATATTATGATCAGAGCCACTATTGGCAAGCAGGGTGATACTTGCCTGAATAGATGTCCTCCACTATTCTCTTAACTCACCTTAACTCAACCCTTTTCTTTCAGTGATGATTTTCAGGGAGGTTAACAGAGAAAGGGCTGTGGGTAAATGGTTGGGGAATGTGATAACATAAGTGGCCCACAGTCAGCACAATATGCCGAATGATTCTCATTGAACAATATACAAATGATTCGCTTTAGTGAGTATTTATTTGAGAAGGAACTGCAGATGCTGGAAAATCGAAAGAATACAAAAATGCTGGAGAAACTCAGTGGGTGAGGCAGCATCTATGGTGCGAAGGAAATAGGCAACGTTTCGGGTCGAAACCCTTCTTCAGACTGATTTGAGGGTGAGGGGAGGCGGGAAGAAGAAACGAAGAGGAGGAGCCAGTGGGCTGAGGGAGAGTTGAGAAGGGGAGGAGAAAGTAGGGACAATCTTAAATTAGAGAAGTTAATCTTCATACCGCTGGGGTGCCAACTGCCCTAGCGAAATATGAGGTGCTGCTCCTCCAATTTACGGTGGTCCTCACTCTAGCCATGGAGGAGGCCCAGGAGAGAAAGGTCGGATTCGGAATGGGAGGGGGAGTTGAAGTGCTGTGCCACCGGGAGATCAGGTTGGTTATTGCGAATCGAGCGGAGGTGTTCGGCGAAGCAATCGCCAAGCCTACGCTTGGTCTCACTGATACATACTCTTTAGTGAGTATGCATGCGTTTTTCTTGATGGTGAGTTAGCAACTGCAATCATTACACACCAGAACAAATAAAAGCTATATGTCCAAATCTAAAGCTAATACGTAGCCAGATTTATGCCAAACATTGTCCAACATTAAAGCAATTGAGTGGGAAAAACCATGAGGCAATTCCCTGACAAATTATTTCCTTCAAACTCCAGTAACAGAAAACAAATAACAAAAACATTTTATAGACTTTAAAATATTAATACATTTAATACGGAGGGAAATAACTGGGCAATTTCAGCAGCGACTGAAGATAATAATGTGCTTAAATCTAAATAAGTATCCCAACACAAAAAATATAAAAATAAAAAATCCTGAGAAAATTGATTTTATTTTAGTCCTTTAACCAGCAAGGGTGCGTGGCGTCAGTCACTCATGATATCACTTAGGGGCAATTTAATCGTGTATCAGTTGTAACATCGGTAGTTATAACCTGACGGTTTTAATGGTAATGGATATATTACAGAGGATGATAAAACCTCATTGCTGTTGTTTATATGGTTTAATGTTTTCCTCCTAAAAATGAAACCAAAGCCTGTGCTCTGAGTTTTAATTGACCTTGCTTGCTAGTGAATAAATTGTGATATTGCCACAATTCCTAAAGATCCTAATCAGTCAAATTTGAGATGCATAATAATGGGCTGAATTGAGCTAGATTCTGCCTGCCAGTCAGACTCAGGACTCTGGTTCCTGCCTTCCACAATCTCCTGGGCCTGAACTGATAAAACTGGCCCTCTTGATAATTAGAAACAGAAAAATAATTAAAACTTAAGTAGAAATATGGCAATTTAGCAGGAGGTTTCCTCAATCTGTTGGCACAGGTTCAGGCTTAATGCTGTGGTCTTCCAGGACCAAACTCTTTTCAATGCCTTCCAGACCAGTTCTTGTTCGTCTATCCTGCCAGAAAGACAAGACGTGCTTGGGATTGTGATCTGGATGTTAGATAGAAGGTGATGAAACATGACTATGTAGTTTGGCTGGTCCTAGACAGACCCTAATGTTAATGAATTGGGTGACATTTTATGAAAATCCAGGAGCTTTATTCCAGGTTTATTTGATTTACCATTTAAATCCCTGATGCCATGGTGGGATTTGATGTTTAAGAAAGAACTGCAGATGCTGTAAAAATCGAAGGTAGACGAAATTGCTGGAGAAACTCAGCGGGACAGGCAGCATTTATGGAGAGAATGAAAGAATAGGGGACGTTTCACGTCGAGACTCTTCTTCGGACTGATGTCGGGGGGGGGGGGAAAGAAAGGAAGAGGCGGAGACAGTAGGCTATGTGGGAGAGCTGGGAAGGGGGAGGGGAAAGTGGGAGAAAGCAAGGACTATCTGAAATTGGAGGTCAATGTTCATACCACTGGGGTGTACACTACCCAAGCGAAATATGAGGTGCTGTTCCTCCAATTTGCGCTGGGCCTAACTCTGGCAATGAAGGAGGCCCAGAACAGAAAGGTCAGATTCGGAATGGGAGGGGGAGTTGAAGTGCTGAGCCACCGGGAGATCAGGTTGGTTAGTGCGAACTGAGCAGAGGTGTTGGACTAGGCGATTGCCAAGCCTGCGCTTGGTTTCGCCGATATAGAGAAGTTAACACCTGGAACAGCGGATGCAGTAGATGAGGTTGGAGGAGGTCCAGGTGAACCTCTCCCTCACCTGGAAAGACTGTTTGGGTCCTTGGATGGAATCGAGGGGGGAGGTAAAGCGACAAGTGTAGCATTTCCTGCGGTTGCAAGGGAAAGTACCTGGGGAAGGGGTGGTTTGGAGGTGGCGAAAATGTCGGAGGATTTGAGCTCATATCTCCAGACCCTATCCAGACTGTTGGTCTGGTAACATAATCTATCCTGAATAAATGGCTAACATGTTGCATTGCACTATCCTGGGATGATGTGGGACAAGGATTGTTTATTCGTATATTTTATATATATTGAAAACTTTTCAGGACATTTTAGTTGGTACCCCATGCAAACTTCTTAAATCTCTATTGTGTAAGGGTACTGGTATCACCACATGTTGAGTTATGTATAAAAACTAATGAATAAGAAAATGTGAAATGTATTGTGAATATTGATTTGATATATTACGATAGACACAAAGTGCTGGAGTAACGCAGCGGGTCAGGCAGCATCTCTGGGGGAAAAAGATGAGTGATGTTTCAGGTTGGAACCCTGCTTCAGACTATCAGCTCGACATGACGACGGTTCGAGCTCCAAAGGTACTTTAATTTGGGGTTTTTTAATCCAAATATTAATTTTTCTCCAACAGGCATAAATATGTAACAGTTACATCAAAGTCAAATTTCTTCTTGAGTGCCACACAGATTTAAATGTCCATGATAAATTAGAACATCGAAAATCCCATGAATTGTTCAGAAATACTAGGTTTCCTCAAGCTTTATAGAAGTCAAAACTAGATATTGTTGCTAAGACAAAGGTTCAATAAAAGCTCATCTACAGTAAAAGCAGAGTGGTACAGTTAAAGCGGTAATAATACAGCTCGATCAAAATAGATACTAGAGTAGAACTTCCGAAGATGTACTTGATGCTAGAATGGAAATCTGGGGAATAGTTCTAATTGTAAATTAAAGGGCAATGTTAAGGAAGGCATTGATCATTACAGTGAGAAAGGACTGGAGGAATTAAATCAATGCTGGGAATGACTGATGAGTTTTGAATTAATGCTAAATGCTTTCTCAATGCAGAGAAAGACAACTATTTGTAGATGCTAAGATTTTGATGGGTATTATAAGTTAATATAAACAACTGATTTACATAGATGAACAAGAATATATAACCAAAAAAAAAAGTTTTGGGATTATAATCACCAAATTCTAAAATAGAACCTTATGATTTATCTGTGTATATTCTTACATTAGAAAGGTAGACAAAAATGCTGGAGAAACTCAGCGGGTGTGGCAGCATCTATGGAGCGAAGGAATATGGGACGTTTCGGGTTGAGACCCTTCTACAGACTGAAACTTTAGTTCTTTCTTAAACATTTCTTAGAAAGAAATATGTTTTAATGCAAGATCAGCTACTTCAGCTGTCATAAAACTATGAATGCCAATTTGGTTAATTAGCCATCATTTAAATCAATTTATTTCTGATTCTTTGTTTTTGGATTGTGGATTGCACATCAAGGCCATTGTTCAGACAAATAATTTATTTTCAGGAATATTGCTGCAAAGTCTTCCCAGATGTCTAACATAAACCTCTGGCAATAATGCTAAAATAACAGACATACATTTTTTAAATGAGGAAGAATTGAGTGTTGAGAAATGATGGAAGGATTAACATCCAGTTAAATTAGTACATTCAACCAATATATATTCCATTGTAAAACTGAGAACATATAGTTGACCTATCCATGATTTCCAGAGAATGTCCCTTCTTTATGTCAGAACTGTCTTCCACAGTATGCTGAGAAGCAAATTATCTCAAGGACAATGAGAAGGTGCCCAAATAAAATTAGTCACTGCTTTGTTTTATGTGCTTTTAGATTGAATAAAAGGTGAATTCAAAGGCTATTGGGGTCTTTTCTGTTCATGACAACATGCTGACATCCAGAGCACACTGTGTTCTCCAATACTTCAGTCATCACATATCAAACCGAAGCAATTGCAGAGTGCCGCTTGCTGTGGGATGTTACTGTGGCTCAACACAAACGCATTCCTTTGATGTTTTCTGCTGGACCATAAAACAAACCAAGCCCTCTCTCACACTGAGCAAGAAGGGTCTCGACCCAAAATGTCGCCTATCTCCTTCGCTCCTTAGATGCTGCTGCACCCGCTGAGTTTCTCCAGCCTTTTGTGTACCCCAGAGGTTAATAAAGAAACTTTCACACTTGACCACTGATATGGAAATAGAAAAGACCTGCAGACAACATTCAGGCAATGATGTTGCTCAGGGACCTAGGGTCATACTTAAGCCTCTCAACACATCACACTTTTCATTGTCCACCGTAAACAAATGTTGTCCTCACTTGCTCCTCTTTCACCTTTGTCTGCTTCTATTTTCTTTTTTTTTCGATTTTTCTCATTTCTCCAGTAAAATCGGCATTCTTAGATATTATCATGTTTTCTCTCTGCAATGACTAATTCCTTATTCTGAGCAATTTCAATATTCATCTCAGTTCCTCTTCTCCAATTTCCACTTTATTAGATCTCCTGTTCTCTCTTATCAATTCCCTCCAAATAAACTCTAACATATTTCCAACCTTCAATCTGAATCAGTCTGAAGGAGAGTCATGACCCAAAATGTCCGTCCATTTCTTCCACAGATGCTGCCTGGTCCACTGAGTTCCTCCAGCATGTGTTTTGCTCACATTTCCAACCTTCCCACCTCCAAGCAACTTCGGCACCAACATCAACTTTGATGAGTTCCCTCGATGGCTCAGTAATCACAACCCATTGTTCCACCGATCCCAATTCTACACTTGCCCCAGGAAAAATTTTTCCCAAGGCATTCAAAACTTGGCTTGCATCCTAAACTGCATCAAATGTTGTTCAACCACACTGACTCCTAGTCCCTAAATCATCTTAATGTCACAGCCCTCTTATGTCTGATTTGTTCACCCCTCCTCCAACCTTGTTGGTTCATACAACTTGTATTCATATAGGAGTATGAATAAACTCTAGCTGTTTATGCACTTCTTCCAATGGTCATTCTATTCCCAAGGCCCTCATATTTCCTCCCAAAACCATTCCGTTCCTTCACCTTCTGCTTTTGAGCACTCTCTTTGTCACCATTATAATAACCTTTTTTCCTTTGATATTCAGTTTATTGTCCGATTATAATTCTGTGAAGAATTTTCTACAACTTGAGTGTCATAGAAATGAATACGTCATTTTTCAGTTGTACAGATGTTTTCGGATATAGCTATCCCTGTGAAGTAACATCACCTCTCTTTGCGTTTTGCATCGAGTTATAATTAGTTTCCCAGCTTGGCAGTGGCTGGAACTGCTAGCGTAATGAGGTTAGAGATTGTGGTCGCATTCATTTCTGATGCTGCTGATGACCAACGAGCTTCAATGATGCCCATTGCTGAATTTTGGTGTTGGTATGTCCCGATAAACAAATTGATCAATCCAAACAAAGGACCATTTACTTACAATCAACCACAATTTTAAGGTGTAAATGTATTTTGTCACGAGAGACTTTAGTTAAAAAAAGAGATACACAAAGTTCTGGAGTAACTCATCTGGTCAAACATCGTTTCTGGAGAACACGGATAGGTTAATTTTCAGTTAAAATTGTTTGGCTTAATATAAATGTATACAATATTTTGGATAGGTACATGGGTAGGAAAGGTTTGGAGGAATATGGATGAAATGCAGGCAGGTTGGACATGTGGATAAGGCATCTTGGTCTGCATGGGCAAGTTTGGCCAAATGGCCTGTTTCCATGCTGTACGACTCTAAGACTATTTCATTACTAAGTTGTCTTCATCAATAATCTTCAGTATGTTAAATTAGTTATATTAAAGGTAAAACATAATTGTATAATGTGCAATGAAAATATGCCCCTTGTCATCACTTTTCCTCAGTGAAAATCACTCATTTTAACCACTCTATAAAAACAGTCATGCTGATATTATAATGTACTTACGTCTTGCTTACTTGTATGTAATTAAGCAAATCCTCTCAAAAATTACAAACACAACAAATGCAATGATGTAATATATCTAAAATTAAAGTGCTTGAGAGATCTTGGATTTCTGCAGGCTAGCTTGAGTTGACTTAATTTACCATACATTTATTCTAAATTCCACTCCTGCTTTAAAAGCTCTCTGATTTTGTCTTGGTGGTTAATGGAACCCTACTCTCAGATTTTCTCAAATATTGTATTTTTCGCAGCACAGTTTTCATTAAGCAATATACTGTGTTGCTATCAATGCAGTGTTCTGCTTAACATATGTGAAAATCATTTCCGTCTTGAAAGGAGACAAAAGAAGAAAACACTGGAGGAACTCAGCAGGTCAGGCATCTGTGGAAGTAAATGGACATACAATATTTTGGACCAAGATCCTTCTTCAGACTGATTGCAGAGCAATATTTTGTTTTAGGTTAGTTTACTGAAATAAACGCAGAAGTGTTTTTCTTCTATATAAGGCCATTAGACCATAAACATAGACACAGGAGCAGAAATAGGCCATTCAGCCTATTGAATCTGGTCTGCCATTTGATCGTGGATGATTACTTTTTCCTTCTCTATCCCATTCTCCTGCCTTCTCCCCATAAACTTTGATGCCCTTACTAATCCCTGTTAGGTCCCTGTTAGGTTGAAAGGAAATAGTGAAAATTGGAAAGAGCCATGGTTTTCAAGGGAAATTGGACACTTGTTTCGAAAAAAGAGAGATATCTACAATAATTATAGGAGGCATGGAGTAAATGAGGTGCTAGAGGAGTATAAAGAATGTAAAAAGAATCTTAAGAAAGAAATTAGGAAAGCTAAAAGAAGATATGAGGTTGCTTTGGCAAGAAAGGTGAAAGTAAATCCAAAGGGTTTCTACAGCTATATTAATAGCAAAAGGATAACGAGGGATAAAATTGGACCATTAGAGAACCAGAATGGACAGCTATCTGCAGAGCCAAAAGAGATGGGGGAGATATTGAACAATTTCTTTTCTTCAAGGATATTGAACTCGGTGAGGTAAGGGAAAAAAGTAGAGTAGCTATGGAAACTATGAGATTCAAAGAGGAGGAAGTACTGACATTTTTGAAAAATATAAAAGTGGATAAGTCTCCAGGTCCTGACAGGATATTCCCTAGGACATTGAGGGAAGTTAGTGTAGAAATAGCAGGAGCTATGACAGAAATATTTCAAATGTCATTAGAAACGGGAATAGTGCCGGAGGATTGGCGTACTGCGCATGTTGTTCCATTGTTTAAAAAGGGTTCAAAGAATAAACCTAGCAATTATAGACATATTAGTTTGACGTCAGTGGTGGGCAAATTAATGGAAAGGATACTTAGAGATAATATATATAAGCATCTGGATATACAGGGTCTGATCAGGAACAGTCAACATGGATTTGTGCCTGGAAGGTCATGTTTGACAAACCTTCTTGAATTTTTTGAAGCGGTAACTAGGGAAATTGATGAGGGTAAAGCAGTGGATGTTGTCTATATGGATTTCAGTAAGGCCTTTGACAAGGTTCCCCATGGAAGGTTGGTTAAGAAGGTTCAATCTTTGGGTGTAAATGGTGGAGTAGCAAGATGGATTCAACAGTGGCTGAATGGGAGATGTCAGAGAGTAATGGTGGATGGCTGTTTGTCAGGTTGGAAGCCGGTGACCAGTGGGGTGCCTCAGGGATCTGTGTTGGGTCCACTGTTGTTTGTCATGTACATCAATGATCTGGATGATGGGGTGGAAAATTGGATAAGTAAGTATGCAGATGATACTAAGATAGGTGGTGTTGTGGATAATGAAGTAGATTTTCAAAGTCTACAGAGAGATTTGGGCCATTTGGAAAAGTGGGCTGAAAGATGGCAGATGGAGTTTAATGCTGTTAAGTGTGAAGTGCTACATATTGGCAGGACAAATCAAAATAGGACGTACATGGTAAATGGTAGGGAATTGAGGAATGCTGTGGAACAAAGGGATCTAGGAATAACTGTGCATAGTTCCCTGAAGGTGGAATCGCATGTAGATAGGGTGGTAAAGAAAGCCTTTGGTGTGCTGGCCTTTATAAATCAGAGCATTGAATATAGGAGTAGGGAAGTAATGTTAAAATTGTACAAGGCATTGGTAAGACCAATTCTGGAGTATGGTGTACAATTTTGGTCGCCTAATTATAGGAAGGATGTCAACAAAATAGAGAGAGTACAGAGGAGATTTACTAGAATGTTGCCAGGGTTCCAGCAACTATGTTACAGAGAAAGGTTGAACAAGTTAGGTCTTTATTCTTTGGAG
Source organism: Okamejei kenojei (assembly GCA_035221665.1). Lineage (NCBI taxonomy): Eukaryota > Metazoa > Chordata > Chondrichthyes > Rajiformes > Rajidae > Okamejei > Okamejei kenojei. Next base: position 53,989,575 of record CM069140.1, on the reverse strand, counting down.
CGCAGAAAGTTAAGGGGGGACTTGATTGAGGTCTTTAAAATGATGAAAGGGATAGACAGAGTTGACGTGGATAAGCTTTTCCCATTGAGGGTAGGGAAAATTCAAACAAGAGGGCATGACATGAGAATTAAGGGACAGAAGTTTAGGGGTAACGTGAGGGGGAACTTCTTTACTCAGAGGGTGGTGGCTGTGTGGAATCAGCTTCCAGCAGAAGTGGTGGAGGCAGGATCGATTTTAACATTTAAAAGTAAAGTGGATAGGTATATGGACGTGAAGGGAATGGAGGGGTATGGTCTGAGTGCAGGTAGATGGGACTAGAGGAAAACAAATGGTCGGCACGGACTGGAAGGGCCGAGAGGGCCTGTTTCCGTGTTGTAATTGTTATATGGTTATATGGTTATATGGTTAATCAAGGACCCAGCAATCTCTGTTTTTAAAATACCGAATGACTTGGTATCCACAGCCATTTGTGGCAATCAACTCCACAGATTCCTCCTTATCTCCATTTATTATTTACAATAGATTGGACAAAGAGGAAGGGGAAGCCATGAGCAGAATACACTGTAGTTTCTGGCCTGGCTTTCGAATTGGATATGACTTTTGAATTAGATTACCCTTGTCATGTGATAGGTCCTGGACATTATTTGCCTGAATATAAGGTGATGTGGAGGACATTTTCCCCATTAGAAAAAGAACGGAGACAAAATGGGTCTATAAAACATTATGTGAAAGAGCAAGAGGTGCATTTTTTGAATGCTATCAAAGAAAGAAAGAGATGTTGGGCACACAGGTGTGTTACAATCTGATTATATCATTACATACCCACTGGGTTCCATACTGATGCCAGCTGCACATACATGCAGGTGGCCCCTTATAAATGTAGGGTAGGATTTAATTTGCTTCAACTCTAACATCCCAAAGCAATGCTTTTCAAAAGCCATGCAACATTTTCATTTGCCACCAAGACCCTGGCTCCTATTTCCTGACCTGCGGCTCAACTGTGAATCCAGTTTTTATGGAGTAATTTTGCCACCACACCACTTGGTGTTGCCTTTCAGATTGTGGAGTGGAGTCCCCAGGAATTGCAGAAGCAAGCATAGACTAACACATTTCTCGGTCAGTAATAATCTCTCAAATAAATTCTAATCTTATTATATCTACATCCTGACTTGCATATTATAATATGCTGAATATACAAGTAGAATATTATATTCATATCATATTGTCATGAAAAAGTCAGCACTACATATCTCTATTAATTTTATAATGTGGGAAGAAAATGTTAAACCAAAAGTTAATGCAATGTTATATGTAATTCCAGACGATTCCCCACAGAAATTTTTTTATTAATAGTAATTGAGGATATAAATTATGAATGAATGGTTTTCTTCTTTTTATTGGAAAAGTATCCTTGATGGTAATAATTCTTTCTAATAATTTTTTCCTCAGGAAGGAAAAAATGTAATCATTAACGTGTTATTTTTAACAGCCGTACGTTTTATCCTTTTGCTCCACCACATGTGAGAGACAGCTCCCTGCTGAATCCAGCTGCTTTCATTTAGAGGCTAGCCAGATTTCAAAGTCTGCGGCTTTCACCGGGCACCTTCTCACTAATCGTTATGTTTTCAGTAATAAAATGATACAACCCATACCAGTAACTGGCTGATCTGGTTCACCTTTTCTTGCAATAGAATACTCACAACATACATTCAAAGACCTGAGGGTGCAAGGTAAAAAATGTATCTATTTGGCGATATTTGTGGAATGATGCATCAAATGCTGCACATGGCAACTGGGACATTGCTATGGCTTTGAGCTATCAAAGATCATTGCAACGTATTGGTATCGCGTCTTATGTAAAGTAATTCTGACCTTGGAACTGCGTCCCATCATATTTCAAACGTTAATAATCCTTACTGCTCTCAATAAACAGAAGCATTTATACAGCCACCCATGACTACGACCATATTTATCAATTCAATTATCCACCGCCGTCCTTCATTCCCCACCATTACATCATTGCACAACCTCCCCACCCCAACAGCACATTCACCCCCACCCCCACCCCCCCCCCCCCCCCCCACTACTTCTCCTCACCAGTAATCTGCTTTAGTCTCACCTTGAAGTGCTTATCTGCCTGATACTCTAGATATGGTCTTATCTGTCAAATATTCAATAAAACAATTTATCCTTCAGATGGATTCATAAGTCCAGCATCTCATGCACAATATATCAATTATATTCTTTGTGGAAAGGACACATATCAGGCAGCATCATCTGTATTATTTATGAGCGACAGAGATTGTACTAATAAGACTGCGATAAGTAAAAAACTGTAAATGACATTATCTGCATTCATACTGTTAGAGATATAAAAATGCGAGTGAAGTTGCTCATCAATAGATTACACTATGAAGACATTGTATTGACAAATATCCTCCTGAATTGAGAACAGATTAGTGAGGGACTCCTTGCTCATGGAAGGAAAATGCTTGGTGCTGCTCGTTCTATTCTTCCTCCGAGTAGCAGTCCATTATTACTACAAAATTTTCTTGTTGTAGTTGATGAAACAAGACAATCTAATGACTTATCATTCACCATGTCCCGTACTTTTAGAAAACAATGATAATGGCAAACTGAATCATAAACACGCCATGCCAAGAGTCGTCACAAGCAGATCTGCCTTGGCGTTCCTCCCAGGGTGTGATTTGCCATGTAGTGAAATAATGAGCTTCTGATCTATGATAAAACTAGGTAGAAAATTCAGCATGCCAGTCAATCTGAAATACCTTTTGTGCACTTTGTAGTAGCAAAGTTAAAAGATACATTAAAAAAGGCTAACGCTGTAAGACTGTGAGTGCAAGATGATACTGGTTTGACAGTGGAAGCCAAAGTGATTAACATGCACATGGCCGACTGCAATCAACTTCCTTTCATTTGTGGGTTTCGTGGCTTTCTCCAATACAGTTCCATTCACCATTTAAACAAAAAATACAAAAAATAACTGAACATTAATCATGATTCTTTATAACTATTTGAAAACTGATCTTGAAGAAGACAATTTCTTTAGAGTGCTCACAAAAAAAACAGCCCATGTTGTGATTTATCTTTATATCAGAATAATTGGAGAGTAATTTGGTAATGGATTGAATTGGCTAGGACACAACACACAATACTCAGTAAGGAAGGTACATAGGGTGGGAAGGGGGGGGGGGGGGAGGGGTTGGGACCCCTGCTCTTTGATTATTTATATGACAGTGATGACCCACTGTCATTTATCTGCTTTAGTAATATTAGCAGTTTGCTTGGAAATGCAAATAAAGAAAAATTTAAAAGTACTGTTTTATCAATGCTTATTTTGTTTGTCTTAATTTGCAAAAAAATCAAGATAACAGTTTGGGGGAAAATGGTTGGCTCTAATTAAATTCTGAAATGCATTGTTTGTCAATAGTGCTTCCTCTTAGTCCTTTATTGTTTAGTGCAATGTCTCAAAGTGCCTCTATTTATTGAACAAACACAGAAGATAGTTTCTAATGGGAGCAAACTCACAGTGGTCCCTTTATCAGATCAGTCCCATTAAAAGGAAAGTATTCGCTTATTGTGTATGGCGACAGTGGAATCAGTAATGTCTGTGCAACCAACAACATTCTACAAGTTATGTTTTTTTAATTATAGTGTTTCATAGCTTTAAGGCTGATTCAATCTGAGATACCAAATTCCGCCTGAAGACTGTTGCATCAGCCACAGGGATAAGCCGTTAATTTTTCTAGTTGCAGGATGTGACACTGCAAGAAATAAATCCAGACAGTTGATAAGTATCTGACGAGGTTATAAGAATAGCTCCTGTTGGGAAAAAATATATCACATTGTCACAATATGGTTCCTTCCTTTTTAATTTTCAGGTGTTTTTTCAAAGCTGCTGTCTCGATGCGTTCTCTTTTTTTATTCCAAATATATTTCTCCAGCTTTCAAATGATCCTCTTTGGCTGTGACACCCTTCTCCACATCTCCACCACTCCTCGTTCACTTGCTAAACGGCAGCACGATCACTCAGATTTTATTTGCCATCGTTTGGTATGAAAAATTAATTTAGTCTGGCAGATACTCTGCTGTGCAAACTATAGCAGATCCACTAACCAGGTTGAGAAAAAGAGTAGCCATTCTGGGTACAATCATAAGCAGACGATAAACAGAACCTGACTATAAAAATAAAGACTGATATGTCCCATGGCTTTTCTATAACCCAGCCATCACCCATTACCTGCTGTTGCATACGTGACACAGGTTCCACACATCTTAACCCAACATGGCACTGCAGTCCTATCTGCTTCTCTATCTCCTGCTGAATGTTTGGAGGCCTATAATCCACTCATGGAAAAGTGATTTCTCCTTTGTGTTTCTTAGCTCTACTCATGTTCCCTCCTTCTTCTTCTTGCGTATGGCGTGCACAGCCTAAAGCTGTCGGACAACTTGTTCTATTTGATCTCATTTGATTGTGCACGCCTGGTTGATTGCATTTGTCGAAACAGGGCGGACCACGTGAAGGTTGCAATCTCCCACCTCATGTTCCCTCCTGATTGGATTTTGTTTTTTAATTTTAGATATACAGTACGGAAACAGACCCTTCGGCCCAACGAATCTGCACCGACCTGCGATCCCCACACACTAACATTACACCAACACTAGGGACAATTTACAATTATAACAAGCCAATTATCTTACAATCCTGTACATTCTTGGAGTGTGGGTGGAAACCGAAGAGCTCAGAGAAAACCCACGCGGTCAGGGGGAGAATATACAAATTCCGTACAGACTGTACCTGTAGTCGGGATCGAACCCGGGCCTCTGGGGCCGCTAGTGCTGGAAGGCAACAACATTACCGCTGTGCCACTGTGCTGCTCCAGAGGAATGGACTTTTTCCATTAATTACTTCAATGCTACATCCTCTTTTCCACCTTTGCCCATTCATGCCTTAAAATTCTGTATTCCTCAGTTGAAGGGTGTTTGACCTGAAATATTAACTCTGGTTCCACAGATGTTGCTTGGCCGGCTGAGTGTGTCCTTATTTTCAGTTTATATTTCAGATTTCTAGCATCTTTGAATTTTGTTCTTCATTTTTTCTTTATTCACCCAGTTACTGAATAAATAAATTATTGATGTATATTTCTTCTTCTAAATTGAGCTTGTTTTTCTGTTTCTATATTTTTGGAAATCACTAATACATTGCCTGAGTTTAATTCACCTATATCCTGTGAAATAGTAAATATTTCAACCCGGTCATCCAATTCATCTAAACATAAATAAGAACAGGGATATCATGTCCTTGCATAGCTCTTAGTTTCTCCTTTCCCAGATGCTTCCAATGCCAGAAGATTTTGATCAAATTTCTGTTCTATAGTGAGTGGGCAAATGCATGGCAAATGCATGGCAGATGCAGTATAATGTGGATAAATGTGAGGTTATCCACTTTGACGGAAAAAACAGGAGGGTAGACTATTAACTGAACGGTGGCCGATTAGGAAAAGGGGAGATGCAACGAGACCTGGGTGTCATGGTACACCAGTCATTGAAAGTAGGCATGCAGGTGCAGCAGGCTGTGAAGAAAGCAAATGGTATGTTGGCATTCATAGCAAAAGGATTTGAGTACCAGAGCAGGGAGGTTCTACTGCAGTTGTACAGGGTCTTGGTGAGGCCAAACCTGGAGTATTGCGTACAGTTTTGGTCTCCTAATCTGAGGAAAGACATTCTTGCCATAGAGGGAGTACTGAGAAGGTTCACCAGACTGATTCCTGGGATGGCAGGACTTCCATACGAAGAAAGACTGGATAGATTCGGCTTGTACTCGCTGGAATTTAGGAGCTTGAGGGGGGATCTTATAGAGACTTACAAAATTCTTAAGGGGTTGGACAGGCTAGATGCAGGAAGATTGTTCCCGATGCTGGGGAACTCCAGAACAAGGGGTCACAGTTTGAGGATAAGGGGGAAGTCTTTTAGGACCGAGATGAGAAGATCATTTTTCACACAGAGAGTGGTGAGTCTGTGGAATTCTCTGCCACAGAAGGTAGTTCAGGCCAGTTCATTGGTTATATTTAAGAGGGAGTTAGATGTGGCCCTTGTGGCTAAAGGGATCAGGGGGTATGGGCAGATAGGATACTGAGTTGGATGATCAGCCATGATCATATTGAATGGCGGTGCAGGCTCGAAGAGCTGAATGGCCTACTCCTGCACCTATTTTCTATGATACTATGATTCTATACCCCAAGTGTACCAGCATCTTGTCATAAACAAAAGGAATTTGAATTCATATAGCAACTTTCACAACCTTAAGACATCTCATGGTACTCTAAAACATCCGGAATATCTTTGATTGAACTTCACTGGTTTTACCTTGCACTACAAGTTATTCTCTTATCATGTATCGATACACTGTAAATGGCTTGATTGTAATTCCACTGACTGGTTAGCACTCAACCAAAGATTTTCACTGTACCTCGGTACACATGACAATAAACCAAACTGAAACAGAATAGACAATAAAATTAAATTATGATGGTAATGAGGAGAAACATGACAGCTAATGTGATAGCTAACCTGTGTACAACTGTGTACAGATTTGTAGGTTAGTTGGCTTGGTATAAATGTAAAGTTGTTCCTCATGTGTATAGGATATGTTAATATTCGGGGATCGCTGATTGGTGCGGACTCAGTGGGTCGAAGGGCCTATTTCCACACTGTATCTCTAAACTAAACTGAAATTAAATTAGGTATTGCCAAACTTACTAACTTTAACGCCTGTGACTGAGGATAAATCTTGACTTGAATAGCCCCATAACTGCACTGGTCAATCTAGATTATGTGTTCAATAGTCTCTGAAGAAGAACATGAACCCACTCAGAAAAAAAGTGGTTGACCACTGAGCTAACTCTGACACCTAATCATGTGCACAGATTCATTAGCTTTTGCTGCTTTTGGCACACTTTCCTTATGGCCACATTTACTTCAAAGACTAATTAGCTTTCTGTTACTGAACATTGTACTCTGTACGCTTTGTTCCAGTTTACACAGAACAATCCTCCCCACTCTCTCTCCTATGGCAATGCCATTTAATTTATATTCTCACTGTACTCCTTTTGCAAGTTTAATATGCAAAAATATACTAACGTTCTGAAATGGTCCAAGTATCAAGATCTGGAGGAGATAGCATCTGGGACAATTATTTACAGTGACTATAATCAAATAATATTAATTTCAATTAAAAAGCCCTTCACTTCTATGGTCAGGGAGAAGAGCTAATCAGATGACTGCGTTGGATTGCTCCCACTAATAAGCATGAGGAATGTGATGAGTGATTTAACTCATGTGAATCAAATGCAATGCAGGTAGCACACCAACTACCTGTAGTGTGCTGATTTAAATTATTTTTAGCCTGGATAGAGTGCATGTGGAGAGGATGTTTCCACTAGTGGGAGAGTATAGGACCAGACGCCATAGCCACTGAATAAAAGGACGTACCTTTAGAAAGAAGATGAGGAGGAATTTCTTAAGTCAGAGAGTGGTTAATCTGTGGAATTCATTGCCACCGATGGCTGTGGAGACTAAGTCAATGGATATTTTTAAGGTGTAGATTGACAGATTCTTGATTAGTAAGGGCGTCAGGGGTTATGCGGTGAAGGCAGGATAATGGGGTTGAGAGGGAGAGATAGATCAACCATGATTAAATGGCGGAGAGAAAATGATGGGGCGAATGGCCTAATTCTGCTGCTAGAACTTAAGAAGTTAATGCAGCATTCGGCCTCTGCTAACTGGGTGTTGACTGGATGAATCAGCAGAGAGGACCAATATCGAGTACGGCCAACACCAAATGAAACTGATCAACTTTGCTTCAAGCAAATGTGCATCTCATGAGGGGAAGCTGAGATGTGGCAAGAACAGGTGTGCTAGTGGAAGAGGATTAGAAACATAGAAAATAGGTGCAGGAGTAGGTCATTCGGCCCTTCGAGCCTGCACCGCCATTCAATATGATCATGGCTGATCATTCAACTCAGTATCCTGTACATGCCTTCTCTCCATACCCCCTGATCCTTTTAACCACAAGGGCCACATCTAACTCCCTCTTAAGTATATAACCAATGAACTGGCCTCAACTACCTTCTGTGGCAGAGAATTTGAGAGACTCACCACTCTCTGTGTGAAAAATGTTTTCCTCATCTCGGTCCTAAAGGAATTCCTTCCCCCTCATCCTTAATCTGTGACCCCTTGTTCTGGACTTCCCCAACATCGGGAACAATCTTCCTGCATCTAGCCTGTCCAACCCCTTAAGAATTTTGTAAGTTTCTTTGGAAGGTACATGGAAGGTACTGGAGCAGATATCCAGAGGGATCAATACCAGAAGTGAATTCCTCATAACCTCATTGCATTACCACATGGAATTCAATGACCTGAGTGAGCAAGTTCAGTGAATGCATCTTCAAATAGCAATATCCATTAAGTGCTCAGCCACAAAACCATTACTCACCCACCAATTATCTGGATCAATCAGGACTCACACCATATGTTTATATCTTCCACTTTATCCTCATGCAATGCACAAGTTCTGCACCACATCCCGGGGGTTGCAGATGTAGCAGCTATTCAATCATGGCAGTCATTTTGCCCAAACATATTGCATGCCAGTGATGAAACTCTCCCCTCACTTGTTGGATAAAATGCTGCCAAATTGATGGCAACAGAAGATAAGTGCAAAGGATACACCTGCATGAACAAACCCCAGTGCTGGCCATGAGTGGAACAGCCCTTTGATCTGGCCAGCTGTTTGGGCAGAATTCACTGAAGGTGATAGTATTTCCATTTCTGATTCTCCGTCTCATATCGCACCAACTCCTCATTCCACAATCCCAACAGAGCAACAAATTACAAATGGTATAAGCATACCATCTCCCACATTCTGAACCACAACTGTTCCTTTCTCATTTCATCTATTCATGAGTTGCATCCTGAAGAAGCAACAAGAAAACATTGATGATGAAGACATGTACTCGGTTGTTGCCAAAGGTACAAATTAATTGACGGTACTCTGCAGCCATAGAGGAGGGATAAGAATTGCAGTGGAGCCAAGTTCTGCTGTAGAAGACACGAACAAGGGCTTTGATCAGCCAGACCACAGATGACGCTGAAGTGTGTACACACTGAAACGCTTAGTCCATTATGAGGTCTGCCAGGAAAACAGTCATCAAGGGAAACAGCGGAATCCAATCCAACTTGGTTCAAGGCTTTGCATTGAGAGAGCTTATCATTTACAGGTTCAATGTGGTAGCCAACACCATTCACTTGCTTGGAAACTCAACAATGATGCAGTGTCTGATGACAACTGCCAGTGCAGACCAAGCAGCGACCACCCAGCATCAGAAAGCTCAAACTCTTGCCTACTGCCAAGTAAGATGTGGCTATTGTAACAGTGGGTTACAGAGCACAAAGAGGCGTGCGTGGTTTCACTGCAGTCCACCAATCTCTCCTCCAGTGGATTAATAGCATTGCTGAAGTGTAATGCCAGGGAGTTGCAGTGCTCCATCAATGGTTGTACTTTCTTAGGAACCTCCTTCCATGACTGCCTCTCTGTCCATACGCATCCTCCTTCCAGTCCACCAGACGATGTGGCCTGCTGGTCCCCATGCTAAGATACTGATGTCTTCTCAAAACTTCCAGAGGTTGAGTAAGCGGTTAATAAGATACACAACCCTGGGTTTTATCAATGGAAGCACTGAATATAAAAGCAGAGAAGTCATGCTGAACTGTGATAAAGGGCCTCCCTCCCAAGGATTTGAGTACAAGAGCAGAGAGATTCTACTGCAGTTGTACAGGGTCTTGGTGAGGCCACACCTGGAGTATTGCGTGCAGTTTTGGTCTCCTAATCTGAGGAAAGACATTCTTGCCATAGAGGGAGTACAGAGAAGGTTCACCAGACTGATTCCTGGGATGGCACGACTTCCATATGAAGAAAGACTGGATAGACTTGGCTTGTACTCGCTGGAATTTAGAAGATTGAGGGGTGATCTCATAGAGACTTACAAAATTCTTAAGGGGTTGGACAGGTTAGATGCAGGAAGATTGTTCCCGATGTTGGGGACGTCCAGGACAAGGGGTCACAGTTTATGGATAAGGGGGAAGTCTTTTAGGACTGAGATGAGAAAATCGTATTTCACACAGAGAGTGGTGAATCTGTGGAATTCTCTGCCACAGAAGGTAGTTGAGGCCAGTTCGTTGGCCATATTTAAGAGGGAGTTGGATGTGGCCCTTGTGGCTGAAGGGATCAGGGGGTATGGAGAGAAGGCAGGTACAGGATACTGAGTTGGATGATCAGCCATGATCATATTGAATGGCCGTGCAGGCTCGAAGGGCCGAATGGCCTGCTCCTGCACCTAATTTCTATGTTTCTATGTTTCTTAAATATAGCCAATGAACTGGTCTCAACTACCTTCTGTGGAGGATAATTCCACAGATTCACCACTGTGAATTGTGTTCACCACAGTATTGTGTTCAATTCTAGTTGCTTTATTGAGGATGGATGTTAAGGCATTAGAGAGGGTCCAGATATGATTTATGAGAATGGTTCCTGGAATAAGGCACTGTGAATGCAAGCGAAGTGAAGAAGCTGATGTCTTAGTAGAGAAGGCCAAGAACAGGCCTAATGGGAGTATATAAATGAAGAGAGATTTGGGCATTTTGGATAGTGAATAGAAGTTCTCATTGCTGGTCTGGTCAGGTACTAGAAATAGTCCAAGATATCAAATAAAAGGAGAAAGAGAATTAAGAGTGGTATTCTGAAAAAACCTTTCTTACACGGTATGTGGTTGGGATTAGGAATGCAGAAGAGGAAACTGGATTAGGATGCTGGGAGTTCGAGCCAGTAAATTGCTAGAGTAGAGGCCTGGCACAGGCACAATAAGCCAAACGACCTCCTTCTGTGGCCTAACCTTTCTACGATTCCATGATTCTATGATTATCTTCCAAACGCAATTGCAACAGTCTATAAACAAAGTCAACAACCTTCCACCAATTAAGCAACAGCATTTACTTTCAGATGAATTCTTCTTGTAGAGTTGATGTCGTCACCTCCTCCTTTCCTCCTCGTGTATCTGTTCCTTGGTTGCAAGTCCAAATCTGCTAGTTGTTGCAGTGCCTTCAATGAGGTTGCGCCATTCAGCAGACCACCACAGATTTTGATACCTGTTCTCCTAAGTTTTACAGGCCTCTCTGTCTGAGTGGTCCAGCCATCAGTGCTAAAGTTCCCATATGCTGATGGTATGCTTTATCATATTTCCAGTGGCACCATGTTTACATATGGTGAGCAATGCAGGGATGGCCAGCAGTCAACAGTCATGTTATCAGCGGATAGCTTTGATGTGTCATCTATTGGTTTACTATGGTGGCTGAAATACAATTTGTATAGAAGACCACCATAGAATGCAGTCTTCAACACATGATTACCTGCCTTTAGTCACACATTAGCTGGACCCCAAGGGAGCAAGTTACTGCAGAAGACAAACTTAACATATGCTGCTCATTTAAACATTTTGTGAGTAATCAATTGTACACTGCTCTAAGAGTAGCCTGCAAATCTTGCAAAACTGGCCACTGACAAGAGAATGAGATATTGTGAGATCTCTTTGAACAAAGAATCTCAGTGAGTGTCCTTGGCAACAGTGTATGATGAAATATAAGATTTGGATATATTGTACACACCTTTTTAAATTTAAGCAACGGGGGTTTTGCCATGTTTTTAATTTGCAGGTGGTATATTTCAGGAAGAACTAGCTTAATGAAATGTTGATGTTTACATGGTTCCTCATTGATGGTCTGATTCTTCCAGTCCCCCTCAGAAAATATGGAGTCCACTGAAAATGATTCTAACCCTCCTACTTCTCTTGGTCCTCCAGTGGCCTCTGCTCATCACTAATTTTGTTCTCTTCCAAAGGGAACACAGGCAAATGCACAGACGTCTGGAAGCAAATGGTTGGTGTTGAGGTCTTGAAATCAGGAAACATTTCTCATAGAGTTCTGGCACCAAGCACTCGTTGAATTATGGCAACATTTTTAATACCTGTCAGAAATAAAGTTGAAACTCTCAGGTCACAAATAGTGCCCAATTTCAACCCAATTTGCAAGAACAAAAAATCAGAAAGAATTCAGTGAGTCAAGCAGCATCGGTAGAGGCAGAAGATGTAAGTCAGGACTGAGAAATGAAAGATTGTCAGTATATAGCTGTAAAATGGGTTGGAGGGGGAAAGGGATAGAGGTGAGTGGATGATAGGTGCCCATTCGATCTCACCACCCACTCCCCAGTCTTAACATCTCTAGAGTTTCCTTGGTTTTTACCCTTCATCCATGAGCATTCGCATCCAACCCTTCATCCTGCATTTGTTTTTAACAGTACCAACGCGAAAACACCACTAGCCCTTTCTACTTTCCATGATTTCATGACTTCCAAGTCCACTCTTCCCTCACTCCCGTCCCACGAACCCCACCCCATCTCCTGGCACTGTCCCCTGCAAGCATAGAAGGTGTAACACCTGTCCCCACATCTTCTCCATCATCACCATCCAACATCCTAAAATGACCTTCCAGGTGAGGCAATGGTTTACCTGCACCTCTTCCAACCTTCATTCGGGTTTCGCGATGTGGCCTGTTCTACGTTGGTGATACTCAATGTAGACTTGGCAATTACTTTGTGGAGCACTGCGCTCTGTCCACAATGGCTATCTCATGGTTCCAGTTGCATGTCACTCTTCTTCCCATTTCCAGGCTGACTTATCTGTTTTCAGACCTCTCCATTGCTGCAGTGAGGCCAAATGCAAATTGGAAGTAAAACGTCTCAAATTCCACTTGGGATAACCTACAACCCAATAGTATGAACATTGAGTTTACAAATTTCAGGTAACCCATTCCCCTGGTGCTCTCCTCCCACTCACTCATCTACTTAGTTTTCCTCTTCTTTTGTTCACCTCAGCCATCCCCCAAAGCCACTTGTTCCATCTTCCCATCATCACTTTCCCATCCTATCACCTACCAACCTCATTCACAACTCACCCTCCGTGTACTGCTGTATACTGGCAATATTTAATTTTCTCTCTCATAGACCTTGAACCGAAAAGTCAGATAACACAGCCTCCAAAGAGGCGTTGAATTCTTCCTGAATCCTGTTGCTCATTGCATAATCCAACATCTGTCATCTCTTTCATTTTGTAATTAAAAAAACCCTTTAAAAATCACTTTTCTGGTATTGCATAAACTGTGGAAGGGTCCAGACGCAAAACGATGCCTATCCATGTTTTGCAAAGATGCTGCCTGACCTGTTGAGTTACTCCAGAACTTTACATCCTTTTTTGTCTTGTTGGCTTGGTTTTGAATATAATATTACAAAGAATCATGATTTTTTTTTAAATGTTATCATTTCCAATAATATTTGATCCTGTTTGCAAACATTTAGGATTCTGAGAAGAATTATGTAGCCAGAAAATAAATTGATATAAACTACTCACAGACCCTGAATAAGGCATCTGTCTTCCTGCATGATATGCAATGCGGCTGACCAGAGATGAAGAGATAAGTAAATGGGTGCATCATATTGTAATCAAATACCTCAGAAACAATTTATCCCCTCATCAGTGATTGTTATCAGCACCCGACTGGAGCCAACATTCACATTTTTCTTCATAATTTTTACCTTGTCCTGTTATAATGGGAGTGTGGTATAGTAACCTGACCATACAAATATTTGCCATAATTGAATCAAGCTAAGAGCACAAATAACAACTTTGGGTTTTTTTCCCCTCCTTAAGTAGTGGTTGGCAGAGAGATCAAACTGGTAACTGTAACCGGAGCATGCAGTCATGTCATGTGAGGATTCACAGCTAATATCTGCTGGCTGCATTAATCTTCAGGAGGTTACGCAATGCATGTTTTTTGATGCCATTATCATTTTTAAATTATCACAATATTCAGGGAATAATGGGCAAAGAGGAGTGATTATAAATGGCAGTAATCTAATCGTGAGGTTTTGATGATGTCATCAGCTATGTGAGTGAAGCTCGAGAGGTTTGTGACTGTTATCCAAATATCCGGGATTAGATTACTGCCTTTAAACTGCTCCCTTGGTATTTGTTATTATTTATAAACCTGGAACCTTCATTATCTACCATAGTGGAAAAGGCCCCCTGGCGGATATTGGCAAATAATCACGTGGCCCAAATTTTGGTAACGCAAAGAATAACGTGGCATTCCCTTGGGAATGGAAATTAAGCAAGAACAACAGCAATAACATTAACCAAATTGTATCTTTATTTAACTATGAACATGACCTATTTCAGTCAAGAAGAAATTGTTGTTAAGGATACAGTGTAAGCATCCAATTCATGCATCTCTATTTGCCACATAAAATCAATGGAAGTTGAATTATACACAGATTTATTATGCTGGTGGCCATTGGTCAATATATTTCATAATAGCTGTTATCACCACACTACATCTCCATAGTACAGAGGTGGATACAGAAATAATCTAGCAATTTATATATGTACTATTGAAAATCATAATTCAAGTCAAGTCGTCAAGAGTTGGATTGGAACAAATTCTAATTTCAGAGTTTATAATCAATAACATGACTAGAAAATATGATATTGTTTGTCCCTGAACTTCCCAAAGAAAGAAACTTCATGTTTATTGTTAAGCGTGTGAGACACAGCAAAGGGGTTGCATGCTGGAGCAACAGTTATAACATAACCATATAACCATATAACAATTACAGCACGGAAACAGGCCCTCTCGGCCCTTCCAGTCCGTGCCGACCATTTGTTTTCCCCTAGTCCCATCTACTGCCTCACAGCCTCAAGGATCTGGGCTCAATGCTGGCCTTGGGTGCTGTCCATGTGGAGTTTGCATGTTCACCCGTCAAATGTATTGGGTGTCCAGATTTCCTCCCACCTTTCAAAGATATGCTAGTAGCTTAGCTGGCTGATATAAATCACACTTTAGTGTAAGTAACTGGCAAACAAAAATCAAAAGGGAATATCATTTGGGAAAGAATAAATTGAAGGTTTACAGGGAAATAAGTAGAGGTGAAAAGTACTGATGATATTTGCTTTGCTGGGTACTGGCATCAACCTGCTAGGCTAAAAGGGCTCCTTCTGTGTTTTAATCAGTAAGTGGCTGACTGTCTAGCTGAGGTGACAAACAACAGAGGAAAAAAAGAGTTAAGGCAACATTGTGGGAAGCAAAGGGAATGATGCTTCCTCTCTATACGATATTCCTTAAAAGCAAACTCTTCAAGCAGGTTTTTAAACCATCTATCCTAATGTGCATCATTCTCAAGCTTTGTTTGATAATAGCTTGTTGTTGCCGATTACAGATCAAGACTCCTATGCTAATCTGGTGAGAACATCATTCATTCATGAGTATTACATATACTGGTCCACAGGATGGGTAGAAACTAATCTCCTTGATTAGCATCATGACAGTTTGAAATTATCATAATGTAGGTCCCTGATCCAAGTTTATATTGAAGAAGCTATCTTGTTTCTCAGTCAATCAGAGAACGGTTCTTTTCTGCTACATATGGTTTCATTGTACTTTTATCATTTGTTGTAATATTATAAGTCATATCATAAGAGTAACCTTATGAATCCATTTATGTTATGCTAAATAAACCATTTGAAAATACAACAAATGTAGAACATGGAAGGACACAGCACAGGAACAGTCGCTTCAGCCTACAATGTCTGCATGTGATGACATTTGGCAAACAAATCCCTTCTGCCTGCACATAATCCCAAATTTTCTTATCCCTTCACAATCATATGTCTATTGAAAAGCCTCCTCCTAAGTGCCACTATCTGCTTCCTCCACCACTTTCCAGGCACCCACCTCACCATGTAAAAAACTTGCCCAACATATCTCCTTTTAACTTTCTCCATCTGACCTTAAAGAAGTGCTCTCTGGTATTGGACATTTCCACCCTGGATATACGGATCTACCCTACCTGTGCCTATCATAATTTTACAAACTTTTATCAGATCTCCCCATAGTTCCCGATGCTCCAGAGAAAACAATGCATGTTTGTCCAACATCTCCTTAAAGTAATACCTGCTGATCGAGGCTGCGTCCTGGTTAACCTCTGCTGCACCCTCTTTAAAGACTCCATATCCTTCCTTTAATGGGGCAACTGGAACTGCACACAACACTCCAAATGTAGCCTAACCAAAGTTTTATAAAGCTGCAACATGACTTCCTGATTTTCATACTCAATCATATTATACTACTTCTTTACCACTTTGTCTACTTGTACTGCTGCTATCAGGGAGCTGTAACTGACCTATAACCTGCTCTATCTTTTGACAGCCTTTTTTATTGTCCGCAACTCCACTTTTTGTGTGTCTTCTGCAAAGTTACAAAATATCCCATTTACATTTACATCCGTCATTTAAATGGAGCACAGACATCAGAGGTCCCAGCACTGACCCCTTCAAAACACCACTGGTAACAGAAGCTGTCAGAATATCACTTTTCTATCACTATTCTGTTTTCTCTAGTGAGACAGTTCTGAATCCAAACTCTGAAGAAGGGTCTCGACCCGAAACATCACCCATTCCTTCTCTCCAGATATGCTGCCTGTCCCGCTGAGTTACTCCAGCATTTTGTGTCTATCATCAATTTAATTCCTTCCTACCAAGTCACCATGGATCCCATGCATCCTAATCTGCTGGATCAGCCTACCAGGAGGGGCATTGTCAAAGCTTCCTAAAATCCACGTAGCCAACATCCACTGCCCTACCCTCATCATTCACATTTGTGACCTTCCCAAAAAAATTCAATCGTTAGTAAGATATGACCTGGCACAGTCAAAGCCATATTGACTGCCCCTAATTATACTATTCACTTCCAAATGTGAGTCAATTCTATCCCGAAGAATCCTCTCCCATACGTCCCCTACCAGTGACATGAAGTTCCCCTGCCTATAATTCCATGGATTATTTCTACTTCCCTTCTTAAACAAAGCATCAACATTCTGGCCACTCTCCAGAACCTACACAAATCTTCCTCAAGGCTCTGGCAATCCCATTTCAGGTCTCTCTAAAAAAACCTGGCATAGAGCCCAACAGGCATTGTGGACCTATCCAGTTTAATGCTCTTTGAGAGACTTAACACAACCGCCTTCTTGATCTCAAAATGCCCTTGCATATTCGTATACGCCACACTGATTTCTCTTCCTTCATCTCCTTATCCTTGGCGAATACCAATTCAAATTGCTCATGCAGTACCTTGTCTACATTTTCTGACTTCAAGCATAAATTCCCACTTTTATTCTTGAGTGGACCTACCCTCCATCTAGTTACTCTTTTGTTTTTTAATGAATAAAGTGCTTTGGGGTTCTCTTCAATCCTATCTGCCAATGTCTCTTTTCATCTCCTTTTTGGCCCATCTAATTCCCTGCTTGAGTTATTTCCTGCTTTCTTTATATTCCTCAAAGGCCCTGACTGATGTCATCTTCCTAATCTTTGCATATGTTTCCTTTTTCTCTTTAACCAAAGCTATAACCTCTCTCATCATCCAAGGTTCACTTACCTTGCCATCCTTGACCCATTTCCTCACTGGAACATGCTGGTCCTGAACTCTGATCAGCCGGCCTTTAAATTACTCCCACACGTCAGATGTGGACTTACCCAATAACAGCTGCTGCCAATTTACTCTCTCTAGCTCCAGCCTCAATACTGTGATTCCCCAATGTTGTACATCCCCCCGAGGTCCAGACCTATCCTGATTCATAACTATCTTAAATCCTACGGAGTTCTTGATGATGCTAAATTCTGTCAGAACAAAATTAATTAAACAGGCAAAGGTTTTACTCCACTATAAATTAAGAAAACAAAATAAGTATTTGAAGCCAACTCTACATTCCAAGGAATACACCCAGAACCACTTTATCGTGTTACAAGGTGTTATACAAATAGAGACACAAGGAACTGCTGAAATATTATATAAACAGTTGTGTACTGAGTTCAAGCAATCTCACTTGACTATCCTACACATCTCTTTTGAGGTTGACATTGAGCGACAGTGTAGAATAGAATATCCAGTTGATATGGCTTAATGTGGGAACATGGATGACAAACCTGATAAAAAAGATTTCTGTCCACTCTGACTACATAACACTGTCAACTTTGCTGATGATTTACTCCCCAAGATATTATTTTTGAGGACACTCAACCTGCTTCTGCTAGGGTCACAATTACCCTCCAAAGTAAGAAAACAACTGCTTATCTTCAGTGCAGATGTGTGGGATCCTTCTTCTTCTTCTCCTTTTTCTTAGTCTAAAGAAAGGTCCCAACCCAAAACACATTCTATCCTATTTCTCACCATAGATGCTGCCTGACCAAATGAATTTTTCCAGCAGTTTATTTTTTACTCAAGATTCCACATGTGCAGTTTCTTGTGTCTCTACGTCTGCGGATACTGGGAATCTGAAATACTTTTATCAAAGACAAGAAGGAAACAGACCACTGAAGGTGAACAAGGCAGTAGAACATTTATGAGTGATCTACGAACTAAACAGATTTTTCTTTTAATACAAAGTTTCTTATATTGTACGTGACAGCATGATACATTGGTGGCTGAAAAGTTTGCACTTTTTAATATAACATAATCAGTCTTGATGTTACATAGGAATTTTTTTTTAATAGTAGGATTATTAACTATCCTTTTAGATTCTCCAATTGCAAAAGTTGAAACTGTTATTTTTGTGCCTCCAATTTAAATAAAATACATAAATTTCATCTAAATAATCTAAGCTAGTCCTGAGATCAGAGGAATTTATGGTTCTTACATTCAGCTAAAATGCCTCCATGCCAAAGCATACTTAAATAGTAACGTTCACCTTTGATCATTCAGCATGACCTTGAATGGTCATGCTTTCAAATATATTCTGTTGGAGGCAAAGGTTTATTGCTTGCATTTTGCTACTGCTGTGAGTTGATTATACAGTGTGCAGTTCATTGTAACACTGTGCTCTAGTGGTGCTGTAGTATGCCCTTTGCTCTTTGGAATAAGAGAGGCATCATGACCAATGGTGAGTGTATTTCTTCAGTACACAAATCTCATGTTACTTTCTACAATATTGCACATACTCAAGATATCTATCGGTTGTGACATTCAACAACATATAGGGCTTTCTAGAAGCTAGAACTTTGAGTCAATATATTGCTCTTTAAAATTGGGCATGACATTATATACAAACAATTGAATATTATGGTAAAGGGTGATATATAATTATACAGACAACCTGTGGCAAATAGGTTTGAGGAGCTATTCAGTCAAAAACAGTAGGCCATGGGATATCGCTACAAACTAACTGCAATAACTTTGACGTGTAAGGTTATTTCGGAGTTAGTTCATTTTAGCAGTTCCTTTGGACAATTAAAGAAAATTTACTGTTTTTAATAGATTTTAGCAAAGGTAACTCCTTGAGCCAACTGTAAATGCCTTACGTGTTGATTGGTCTTCCAACACAATCAGATAAATTTGATATAAATCTGCAATTTTTACTTTTCGTTGAATTTGCATGACAGTGAGATAGATAAACTGTAAGATATGGTACTCACATCATTTTTAAACACAGATATTACAATAATAAACACATAGGTGAATGTTCCAATTGAGAAGCCACTTCTTTAAGATGCAGCATGGAATTTGGTATTGTGCCACCCATTGTTTGGATATCAAAATGATATCTGCTTATGGCAAGTTGCTCAGAGTACCACATTTGTAAGAGTAAGTTAGCATATATGCACTCAATTCCACCGGAGATATGGAAGCAGGTATGCTTGTGATGTTTTTGATTGCAGAAAGCTAATTTGACACAAGTGCGAGCATTATAGCTGATACATTATGTTAAGCCTTTAGAGCCAAACATATGCTTAGCAGTAAGAATACTTCCCAATTCACCAGAAGGCTATTTAAAGAGATTGTCCAATAATTCCATGTTAGTTGGCGGGTTTCTTCTGGTACCTCTACTGAGCAATTCTTTGATTTCTGAAGTGAAATAAAGCTCAAAGGTGTTGAAATTGGGTAGGGAGGAAGGAAGTACGAGGTGTAGGCAAACACTATCTGTCATTTATAATTGAAAGAGATTGTGAAGTAAAGGGCCTATCCCACTGACTCGAATTTACAGCGAGCTGGATCGACCGTCATCGACGAAACCGCGAGCCGGATCGACCGACCGCACACACACAAACACATCGCAAAGGCAGGGGTCAGGGGAAGCGGGGGAACACTGCCTGAAATTCACACCCGCGATGAAGAGGAAGGTAAAAGACCTTCAGCACAATGCTGAAAATGTTTCCTTCGGACCTTCAGCACAATGCTGAAAATGTTTCCTCGACCAAACTGAGGCAGCGAGTATGCGGGAACTTCCCTTGAGCATAAAGGAGAGTTCCAGTGACCTCATAGGACCTCCTAGGACCACGTGTCGACCATGCTGCGAGTTTGAGTCGAGGGCAAACTCTTTTAAACTCACAGATTAGGTCACCGCAGTGGGACAGCCTCTTTAGAGTAAATCATCATGTGAGAAGAACAAGGCAGCACTGTGATGCAGCTGATAGAACTGTTCCCTCACAGTGCTGGAGACCCAGGTTCCATCTTAATCTCGGGTGTTGTCTGTGTGGAGTTTGTATGTTCTCCCTGGGACCCCATAGATTTTTTCCTGGTGCTCCAGTTTTCTCCCACAGCCCAAAGACATGCTGGTTTGCAGGTTAATTGGCCACTGTAAAATTACCTCTAATATGTAAGGCCTGGATGAGTAAGTGCAATATCATAGAGCTAGTGTGAATGAGTGATCAATGGGCTGAAGGGCCTGTTTCCATGCTATATCTCCAAATTCTAAACTAAGAATAACTAGCGAGTTAACAGCCATCATCTTTGCCATGCCACTGCAAAACTCTAACTCTTTCAAAGTTGTGAGGTGTGGATATAAGGCAAGCAGCAATGTTAAGTGTCTGAGGGGGAGATGAAACATACAACAGATGTGGGTTCTGACTGATAGAGACTTACTAAAAGATGTATTATAACATTTGTTGAATTGAGTAGTGTCTAAGGCAAATGGCGCATTTGGTGTGAAGTGTCACATAAGGTCCCACATAAGAGATTAGTATGCAAACTTAAAGTACACGGTATTGGGGGTTCAGTACTGATGTGGATAGAGAACTGGCTGGAAGACAGGAATCAAAGAGTAGGAGTAAACGGGTCCTTTTCAGAATGGCAGGCAGTGACTAGTGGGGTACCGCAAGGCTCGGTGCTGGGACCCCAGTTATTTACATTATATATTAATGATTTTGACGAGCGAATTGAATGCAACATCTCCAGGTTTGCAGATGACACGAAGCTGGGGGGCAGTGTTAGCTGTGAGGAGGATGCTAGGAGGCTGCAAGGTGACTTGGATAGGTTGGGTGAGTGGGCAAATGCATGGCAGATGCAGTATAATGTGGATAAATGTGAGGTTATCCACTTTGGTGGCAAAAACAGGAAAGTAGATTATTTGAATGGTGGCCGATTAGGAAAAGGAGAGATGCAACAAGACCTGGGTATCATGGTACAGCAGTCATTGAAAGTAGGCATGCAGGTGCAGCAGGCTGTGAAGAAAGCGAATGGTATGTTAGCATTCATAGCAAAAGGATTTGAGTATAGGAGCAGGGAGGTTCTACTGCAGTTGTACAGGGTCTTGGTGAGACCATACCTGGAGTATTGCGTACAGTTTTTGTCTCCTAATCTGAGGAAAGACATTCTTGACATACAGGGAGTATGGAGAAGGTTCACCAGACTGATTCCTGGGATGGCACGACTTTCATATGAAGAAAAACTGGATAGACTCAGCATGTACTCGCTAGAATTTAGAAGATTGAGGGGGGATCTTATAGAAACGTACAAAAGGGGTTGGACAGGCTAGATGCAGGAAGATTGTTCCCGATGTTGGGAAAGTCCAGAACAAGGGTCACAGTTTACGGATAAGGGGGAAGTCTTTTAGGACCGAGATGAGAAAAACATTTTTCACACAGAGAGTGGTGAATCTCTGGAATTCTCTGCCACAGAAGGTAGTTGAGGCCAGTTCATTGGCTATATTTAAGAAGGAGTTAGATGTGGCCCTTGTGGCTAAGGGGACCAGGGGGTATGGAGAGAAGGCAGGTACGGGATACTGAGTTGGATGATCAGCCATGATCATATTGAATGGCGGTGCAGGCTGGAAGGGCCGAATGGCCTACTCCTGCACCTATTTTCTATGTTTCTATGTCATTGGACGTTGTGTTCACTAACCGTGAAAATGTTTGAACGAAGAACCACTTGGCATCCTAGTCACCTTTGGTTCAGAATTACTACCACACCCTAGCTGCCCTTTAAGCAAAGCAGGCTAGCTTTTAACGTCCTCTGGTGAAGCCTCCAACCAGTCAACAGTATGATTAATGGTGTTGGTCTCTTCTCATCATGGTTAGCATATAGAATTAAATTAATGCAGTACCTGCATTCTACTGACCCACAGTTGCTGCTCCTTTTTTGGAAATTGATCCCGTTTATTATTTACCATGAATAGTTAATCAGACACAATGATAATAGCGTTAAATGTCTTGATAAATTAGTAAAATATGATGAGTGAATAGAACAACACTGATTATACAGTACTGCATATGCTCTGTGGTAAATATCCTACCCAAACACAAAGTATTTTAATTTAAGAAAATCTGAGCAATTTAAGATCTGATTAATTTCTATTACAACAAAGCGCAACCAATCAAAGTTCATTAAAACACTTTGTGCTTAAAATTAAACCATTTTACATTTTCTGATCCTGACATTTTAAGACACCATAAGATTTTGGCTACACACAAGATCTTCTGAGTGAAAATATTTTAAAATATTTTACACACGGTAAATACTGATAAAGGAATGAAAGGTTGCAGAAAAGATTCTGAATCCTCAATAGTATCTCCATAATCAATACCATGTGTTTCATTGGCTCAGTTAGCTATGTTGTGAATCCATGCAGAAATACCTCACTTTTGGACATAGAAAAAAAACTTTGAGGCAAAAACTGCTTTGCTCGCATTGGACAAAATCAAATTTACATAAACAAAGTTATTTATTTATTTATTTATTTTATTTATTTTTATTAGAAGTAATGTACATTACAGAAGTATAAGCCAAAAATAACATAATACATTTCATGTACTTCTTGTTTTAAACTTTAAGAAAAGGAAAAGTGGAGAGAGTTAGATAAAATAGTAAGTGCGTGAGAGAGTGAAAAGAAAGAACCCGTAGAGGCGTAGAACACGAAAAAGAGAAAGGGAAAAATGTAAAAAAATAAAATACAAGAAAATAAGATAAGATAAAAGGAATGTACCTACTTCTTATCTTTAAACACCCCTCGCCAGGTCCTGAAACCGTTTATTTTCAAAGTTATGTTGCGCCCTATGCTTGTAATAAGTCGATAAATGGAGACCAAATCTTTTGGAATTGGTCTGATTTGCCTGCTAGGATGAATCTCATATCTTCGAGGTGTAATATTTCGGACATATTTGAAATCCACATTTTTATCGTTGGTGTGGGAGTGTTTTTCCAGAATTTAAGTATGAGGTTCTTTGCCATTATTATGCCATAATTAAGGAAACTCTTTTGGAACAAAGTCAGCTTAGAACCGACTTCCATTGTTCCAAAAATAATCAATTCTGCATTCGGTTTCAATTTTATTTTAAATAATTTTGCAAAAATGTCAAAGATTTAATTCCAATTTTTTTGGATTTTTATGCAAAAAACAAAGGAATGTGTTAAAGTTGCTTCTTGAGATTGACATTTATCACAAATAGGGGAAACATTTGGAAAGATTTTACTTATTTTAGTTTATGAATAATATAATCTGTGTAGGATTTTAAATTGGATTAGAATATGTCTTACATTAATCAAACATTTATGCACATATAGCAAGTGTTTATCCCAACTCTCTTTCGAGATTTTTATGTCGTTCTTGTTCCCAATCTCTTCTAATTCTATCGGATGATGGTATTTCTATATTTAGGATGATATTATACAAGTATGATATTAAATTAATTGAGTCCACCTTTCTATTCATAGCTTCGTCTAATAGGTCTGCAGTCAAATTTTGGTATTCTTGTGTATATTTTTTCAAATAATCACGAATTTGAAAATATTTAAAATATTGATTACTTCTCAGATTGTATTTAAGTTGTAGTTGTTGGAATTATCAAAAAAAAAATTCCATTTTCATACATGTCTCCAAACGTTTTAATTCCTATTCTTTCCCAATGTGTAGTGGATGGTTTAAATGACGGTTTATTAACTATGGGAGAGAGAAGCGATAGATTTCTTAATTTAAGGGTTAATTTTATTTGTTTCCAAATTCTAATAGTACTATGAATAATTGGATTTTTACTGTATATTGTATTATTCAGTTTTATTGGTGAGAGAAGGATCGCTCCTATATTAAAAGGGAAACAATCCTCTCTCTCCTTTACTATTCAATCCACCCGTCCAAACAAAGTAATTTAACAACCAATATTTTCCCACCAATTTATACAAATAAAGTTGTAAAAGTTGGTTCAACTAAATACCTCCAAATACACTTTTGATGTTCACTTAATTACAGCATTGAGAATAATGCTACTTAGTAGACTTTGGCAAGACCCTGACAAAACAAACGTAAAACATATGGGCTGCTGTGGTCTTTAGTCTTGAATCAATTTGAATTGTTCTGTTGAATTGCCTCTTCCCATCTAGACCCCATTTTCTGTTGAAAACTGCTTAATTTCAAACTGATATGTCCTAACTTGACCTCCCCTAGGGCCTCAGCAACAAACAAAAAGTCAAATTAAATTAAGGCACAAGTGCAGTCATGTGAATCAATCTAATTCAAAAAAGGGAAGGGGGTAGGTTACATTTTAAAAGGTAGCGTAAACTGAGGGCGAGCTTCCCACAAAACATTGAGCAATGTATGAAGTTTACAATTGAAAAGGCATGAGCCAATTTATCTATAAAGCCAGGTAGCAGTTTTCTATTTAAAGGCAGAGTAAATTTTGTTGATGAATATGACTTACAAAGATACAATTTTCTGCAGGTTATTTTGTTCTCAGATACTTATAACAGGGAAACTACTCTAAAACTGGAAAATTCCTGTTAATACTGTCTAACCTGCACAATTAATATGTTTCAGCCCAATAATTCAAGTTGGTCTTATGCATCTATATACTAGCTTTCATGTTCTGAAGAGTGGGTCTCCCAGAAATACAAATCTTACAAGTTGTTGAACATCCAGGAGTCAAAAAACTAACAGCATACTTTAACCTGAACTCAGAACAGAATTTCATATAATAAGATTTAACTTTGAACAATGACTGGCCTGGAATTTCAAATATGCCTATAAATAGGGCAGGCTATGGCACAGGAAGTAGACACAAGGGATTGTAGATACTGGTAGACAAAAACAAAATGCTGGAGTAACACAGCAGATCATGCAGCATCTTTGGGGTAGATGGGTTGGCACCTTTGGGTTGGCACCTTTCTTCAGATGCATTTAGTACATGGCTATGCTCATGCATAGCTGGCAAGGCATGCATAATATTGGGTCTCAAGCCTCATTATGGTTGAGGCAGCAAGCTGTGGATAACTCGCCAGTAGAAGGGCTTTAAACGCTGACACTAGAAAGGCAAGTGTCGGGGAAGTATGATGGTTATTGATAAGGTCAGGATCCAACCAACTCCTCGGGTGAAAGGGGAAGGAAGCACTGCATTGGAAAGGTATACCTTAGAGGAATGTTGCCAGGATATCCACAATAATAATTTAGGTTGCTGCCTCTTGAGAGGCTCACCATCCTCAAATTACAGGCAGCTCTTACCTGATTTTCACATTTCAGTCCAGAGAGATGTATTGAGGATAGCTACAGTATTTAGTGGCCCGCAGATTGCCCCTCAGATCAATTGAGACTGGAGCCTCAAGAAGTCAGACTTTGAAACCAGTGAAATGAGATCCCATCACCACATTCAGCAGGACGGTTTCCTGAAAGTCCAAACTGACCACCACAGCTTCAGAGGAGTCCATAAGCTTGATTCCCACAATGTACCAAAATAAATCAATCAATTTCCTCTTAGATAAAGGACCACATAATTATTTTTTCTATATAGATTATTAAACAAGAAACCATGGATTATTTTTTTTTGCGAGGAGCCGTGACACCAACATGCACTGAGGAGACTGACAATATTTTGTGTAAATGTGACTGCACATGCACACACATTTGGATGCGCACAATGGTCCCTGATCAAATTTGATCCCAGTGTTATTTTCTCTCTTTCGGCCTAAGGTGCAGTCACCCAGCAAACAACCTCCCTCTCACCCCATTCAAGCAGAGGTTAATTTAGTTAGGACTATAGCATTAGCCATTTGAAGAATAACCTACTGGCAAGGCCACATGGCCTGACAAAATATTAAGGACTTGCCACCGTCTATCAGAGATGATTAGGTGGCATTAATTGGTTTAGTTAGTGCTGTTTGCACAGACCTCTGAGGCAAGACACTAACTCTGTTACTTAAGTTGTTAGAGGTTTGACCCTAAGATATTGGTCCCAGTGCTAATTCACCCTTTGGTGTAACTTTGCCTTTTTGACCTCTATAACATATACCGCACAGTACAATGAAGAAAAATATATAGTATTTCCAAAATGTGCACGGATGGTGTGTTTATGATTCCTCTGTAACTTGTTGTTCAAATATTTAGCAATGAAAAGAAAACTAAATGCTATTAAATTACTGAGTACAGCAGTTACTGCCAATTTAACAGTAGGATTTTACATATATGACAAAATCCTCAAGTCATTTTCTGAATCATCACTATCAGATTTCCCCAGTACAATGTTACAATCCTTTAAGGCTTACCATTGATTTCACATACTTGATAATTACTAGCAGAGTTACTGTACAATAAAACAGATGTCATTAAACATGGCAACAGATATTGAACTTTATGCATAATACTAAGCTTGAGACACATTTGTTAATAAAATAAAGGTCAGACATGTAATTTGTAATATTTCACGACAATCTTCCGAGGGAGAAATCAGATGTCTGAATTCTACTTGCAGTGCACTTTCTTCCAGTACACCTGAAACCACCACACAGCACATTACTTCCACACTCCTTGCAGTACAGCGGTATTGCTATATCATTATATCTGAGTTTTCTGGCACTGGTTAATTTTAGATTATTATTCATGATCCACTACTATCTGGCTCAGTGTAAATTCTATTAATGGTACCATGAAAGTATTAATGTACAGAGATTGTATTAGTGTTGTATGTTAGAAAAATGAACAAGATGACAGCAATATAGTCCATAATTCTAGTACCTCTAATAGTTTAGTAACATCGGCAGTAGATGTAATTATGTTTGCATAATGCACATACTATAGTAGACCGACGGTTGTTAACATTACGTTCTTTTTACTTATTAAAACTCAAGTGGATCACCATTTATAATTAAATATACAACTGCATTAAACCAGTTATCAGGACTGGATGCATTTTTTCCTCACAAAATTTGAAGAAGTGCACTGAGTATCATACGCATACGATAAATCATTACATGCTGCCAGAAATGCTTATATAACCTGCTGACTAAAGCTTCTTGGAAGGCACAAGTACATCAAGGTGGCTATGCAAGGATTATCTCTGCCTGAATAACAGCAACTGCTAAGTGGTAATTTACCAAGAAAAGTTAAATGAATTAGGAGACCGATACAGGCGTTGGAAAGGACATTTACGGAGTGCAAGGCTTCTTATCATGATCAGAAATTAAGCTTGGTAATAAAATATATTTGTATGCAAGTCATGTCAAGAAAATATAGAATGCTACACCGATGTTTTGAGAGATACAATGGCATAACTTGTAAATACTCAAGAAATAATATATCAAGACCTTTTGGTGAATTGAAGAAAGTGGAGATTGATTACAGAATGACTGGCACTATGGTGAGAGAAAGAAAAGATTTTTAAGTTCAACATGTATCAACATTAAGAAAGTTATAAGTAGGATGATGACAGCTGATAAACTTGAACACAGCTGATCTTCAAAAGCAGAGAATGTTGAAAAAAGTGCCTGATGGGTATCACAGCAACTAAACTGCGAAGGATTAGTACTGGTGAACTGATGAAACAATGCAAGGAAAATAATACGTTTCCAGCATTTCTAGAGAAATGTTGTGAGTGGTAACTTAATTTTGCTACCAAGAAAAAGATTATGAAATAAACAATTGCATCCATACAGCGTTACTTCATATTTTAAAATACTTCATATTATTAATGAGTTATCAGCACAAATGTCCACAAAACCAAATTATTTCTAATGACAGAAACTGAAGCTTATTGAAGCCCACCAATTTTTCTCTTGGACTATATTAATGATGGGGATTTCCCTAAAGCGGATGGCTGGTTAGGAATTAGAAAGCTTCAAGTATATGTACCAAACTGTTGAATGGCTTCCTGGAAGCGGATACCATTGCACATGATATTTCTATTTTTTGAGAAGGTGCTGAATAGTTAGAACACCAGGACAAAAGGAATTTCTGTACTTTGGTTGAGGAAGCCTGGAAGAGAAGCTTGGAAATAAATAGATGGAATCTTGTTTCATGATTGAGCGTGGCATTCAATGGTCATTTTTTTAACCCCTGTTTTGTCAAAAAGAAACTAAACAGGGAGACAAAGGAAATGCAAAAGACCTGAAACTATTTCAGAAATGTCTAAATCGAATGAAGTGATCTTCTCAAGCACTTCTTTGCCATCTCACAAAGTTGCTCCTGCATTTGTTGACTGAACCTATGTCTGTCATTTCTGCAAGTTATAATGTGTAATAGAATATATTTAATAATCAAGACCATACTATCAATGAAGAAATGATAAAAGCTAATCACAGAACTCCCAGTGGTAGAAACTATCTGGTGGATGAAGTTACATTAATGTGAAGCAGAATCAGGCTTGATTCAACTCTGATGCAAAGCGACAGCCTTTCACTCATTTCCTAATTTTCTTTCTCCCTCGATTACTATCTACCCATCCCACCTTCCTCTGGTTCTACATTTTACTCCCCACGTTCCATTGCGATCCCTTTATTTTATCCACTTATCACCTCCAGCCTTGCTTACCAGCTCCCCACCCTTTTTACTTCAGTCTGAAGAAGGATTCCGACCCAAAACACATGTCCATTTCCCTCCAATGATGTTGCCCGACCCGCAAAGTTGCTCAAGCACTTTGTTTTTTTTACTGAGTTCCAGCATGTGCAGTCTTTTCTGTGTCCATTTTACTAAACAAACTGCAAAATTTCCAAAAGGTAAGCCTAATTTGAAATTCCCCTCCTCTCCACAGCAAGTATTCTATGAGACCCTCGCTCACTGCTCCCTATGTCATTCCTGCTGCTTTCCTGTTCTTTGACCATGTTCTAATCCCCAACCGTGTGAAAAAGGGTCCCAACCTCAAATGTCATCTGTCCATTTTGCTCCATAGATGCTGCCTGACCCACTGTGTTCTTCCAGCAATTTGTAATTCTCTTGCCACCTAACGAATCTGCCAATCCACCCTTTCTCAGTTGGATTCACCATCACTTGCTAACTCTTTCCCCACCTCTTTCTCTCATCTGTATCTATCAGCAATCTCCCTTCTACTCTATCAATCTGAAGAAGAGTCCTACTCCAAAACGTTGCCTGTCCATTTTCCTCATTAGATGCTGCCTGATTCGCTGAGTATGTTTTCTGCTAAAAAGAAGATAACTACACAGAAGCAGTTTCAGAGCTTTGGGCTATAGGTTATTGCTGTCTCGGATGGAAAAATTAAACTTTGGGATAACATCGAGGGTAGAATCACACGAGTGCATATCATTTGGAAGCTCAAAGTTTGGAGAAGCTATAGATTAGACATCAATGAGGCCATGGAGGCAAGGTGGAAATATGAATGTGAACCTTAACTTCTTAATTAGTATTAATTAAGATTCAATGTAACTTAGTGTGCACGGTGGAGCTGAGAGGACAGGATAGACACAAAAAGCTGGAGTAACTCAGCGGGCCAGGCAGCATCTCTGGAGAAAAGGAATAGGTGACGTTTCGGGTCGAGACCCTTCATCGGACTGAGAGTCGTGAATATTAGGATACAGGTGGCCTCTGATTTACAGGGGATAGAACAAGAGAAGCAACACTGAAGTTCATTGCACAAGTAAAGTCCCGAAAGGAGACAAAGATAGTTGAGGCTTTCAGCAGCTGAGGCGAGGGTGGAGCCACATGGTGTTATTAAAGTAGACAAAATCTGTAGGAAATCTGCAGATGCTGGTTCACATCAAAGATAGACACAAAATGCTGGAGTAACTTAGCAGGACAAGCAAAATCTCTGGAGAGAAGGAATGTGACCCTTCTTCAGCGTCCATCCCCATCCTAGTTCTCCAACAAGTTTCAATGTCCTCCTGATTAATTTTACTGTTTGTATGCCTCGTTGTCAACTTCCCTTCAGCCAACAATGCACCATTCTACATTTCCTTGATCATTATCTGCTTTGATTTGTCATTTCCACACCTTACATTCTCTTTGTACCCTTCCATTTCTCCAGTTTCCCTCTCCCCTGACTCTCGGTCTGAAGAATGGTCTGAAACATTACCCATTCCTTCTCTCAAGAGACGCTGCTTGTCCCGCTGAGTTACTCCAGCATTTTGTGATTCCCTTCGTTATTAAAGTAGAGGTGAGCATTCACATTGATGGTAAGTATGCTCATTTCAAATAGGCCACCAGGACTGTGGAATCACAAACAATTGTCAGGGATAGAAAGTGAGTGGAAGACTGGGAAATGAAGTTTACAACCGAGACTGAAGACAATGATTGAGGAAATTTCTGCTTATTTAGCACAATGCCAGACAGGCAATGTGACAATTTAGAGAAAGGCCTGATATTGAAAGGGGTGGGAGGAAGGTAGAATCGGGACTCACCAGCCTACATGTGTTAAGTGGTTTTGTGTTGTTGGACAATGCAGTGGCAGGTTGCAGTTTAATGAGCAAAATGTGAGGTCAAGATCAGAACCAAAGTACTCCTCATCAGACGTAAGATAACTTAATTAATGAGGCTGAAATAATGATAAAGAGTGAGAACATAGGACATAGAACAGTACAGCACAGGAACAGGCCCTTCGGCCCACTGCCAAACATGATGCCAAGACCAACTCTTATCTGCCTGCACATGATCCACATCCTTCCATTCCTCACATATCCATGTGCCTATCCAAAAGCCTCTTAAATGCCAGGATAAGAATCTTCTCTAAATTAGTCATACTCCTGTCATAACAATAGAGAAAGAATGAATTCAAACTATTGTAGCTCTATAAAGTCTGTGTGAATTCATCATTAGAAACAAAAGTGTTCTTTTATTCGGTTATATTAGAAACTCTGTTCCATTTTCATTCCAGCTATTTGTATATCCCATTAAGTTTCATATCTTGCAACGAATGAGCACCCTTGTCCTGAACGGAAAAAAATATGGGTTAAATCCCCTTTCGAGAAATTTACTCTGTTGTGACGTTTCATGAGAATGTTGCAATGCTGCATGAGACAATAAAATAATGACTTTCATGTTTGTGAAATTTTGCAGTGCTATTTTCAAATATTGCATTGAAATCTAAGGCAAGAAAATGTTCAGCAGGTACCTGTTAAAAACTAAAAAGCCACTAAAGACAAATTCCGAAACCCAAAAGTGACTACCACAAACTATTATCGTGAGTTTAAATGACTCTGAATCTAACAATTTCAAAATTCATCATTGTGCACTTTCCATTACTGTTAAACAATAAGAGGTAGGCTTTTACTATAGTAAGGATAAAATATGGCTTATCATCAAATCTCCAGAAGATTGGGTGCAAAAAAAACGACTGCATGCCCCAGAGGATTTACTGAGGCTTTCAGTGTCTACTTGAGTAAATGACCTCATAAAAATGACAGAAATATGCACATACGAAATCCTGTTAAATTTTTTATTGCTAATCACCTGATCAGCTTCTGCAGTGTTCTCGTTCAAAATAGAAGGTGTTTCTTTGCTATGAAAATTGATTTGAATGAAACTGTCACTTCCTGGTGGTCAGCTGTCAAAAGAGTTTGGCCCAGCTGGTCAGTGTCCCTCATCTCTGGAATGTTGAAGAGAAGCTGGGTGGGGTCAAAGAGCCAAAAGCATTCACATCACACTGCACGCATGCAGAAAGGCAGCAGACCTCCTGGACAGAGCACAGCAGCCTCGGTGCACAGCCCAAAGAGACATGTATCCTGAAAGGTTTTGGGATCACAGGCTAACCATCTAACTGTACACAAAACGTGAAAAGTCCTGACAGAATTCAATAATGAGTTGTCAATACAAAACAAAACAAACGAATTGAAGGCTTGCCTTCGCTGATTAAATGGTACTCTTGAGCACTGATGAAGATTTTAAGATTATTCTAACTAATCTGTTGCAATTACTTTTGACTTTTACTGAGAGAAACAATTAGCCAATGCTTTCATTGGGCACAAACCGTAGAACAATGCATCACAAGAACAGGCCCTTCAGCTCACCATCTCTCTGCTGACCACGATGCCAATCTAATTAATCCCATCTGCCTCGCTCTGTTGCCATGCCTGTATATAATCCCATCTGCCTGCACAAGGTCTGTATTGCTCTATTCCTTGTCTGTACACGTGTCTGTCTCAATGACCCATAAACACAACTATTTTTCTGAACACAATAGTAAAGCACAGATATTAAATAATGTTTCAATGCATTTAGTACATGGAAGCCCTATATTTTCCACAACGTGTATTTAGTTGGAATTTGCTGAAAAATAATACTTCTGAAGTGCACACAATACTTTTCATGCAGTATCTCTCACTGTAAAGCCGTCATATGCAACAAATCAAGAATTTAGGTTGTTGTACAAGGCATGATTTTCTAAAATGTGAAAAACATAAATGATAATTAATCTGCACACTGGTTTGGTAGCAGTGGTTGAGTGGACAGTGTTAGTTAGAAGAACAGGATGCTCCCCGCCCTTCTTGAATCTATTCAAATCACCTGACCAAATAGACAGCCTCAGCTTTACAGTGTGATCCAACATTTGAGATTCACAAATGCATTAAAGTGGGAGCCAAGAATATATGCTCAAGTCATGAAGTGGACCTTCTGAGGAAAGAATGCTGCCAATGTGCCAATTTACAAGGTACTTGATGCCATACCACATTAAACAAATTTTGCTTTTAGCATTTATTGTATGTAAAGGGAAGCAAAATGGACACAATTTCAACTCGACTGACCAAGGAAACCTACATTGTTTGGAAAACTGTGTTTTCTATTTGGTGGAATCATGCTCTATATTGATTTCATTGGAAATTGAAATTGGATAGGTTAGAAAACTAATGATGCGCCTATTTAGACAGCATTTCAATGGACAGTTGCATTAAAACTGCCCCCCTCTCTCCTTTCACATCTTGTATTCTAAAACAATTTCACTAAGTTATTGTGCTTGCTTTCTAGTAATACTCTGGACTCCGTTATATACCATATTCATGTTGCAGGATTTAATCCAAATTTAAATATGTCTTAAGCTGTGTGAAACAAATAGCATACAATACTTTTATAAATTGCAAATGACATTTGATAAATTCCTATTTGATAAAAGTGTTACAGTATTTTGAAAAACATCAGTAATCATCAGCGCCGTTGTATTTATTTGACTATTTTTTATGAATCATATCAGGTTGGTTTAGTATTTTTGATATTCAAAACAGTGCTTTCCTTGTCGACATGCAATAGCACTTAATCAGAAATTCTGAATTCTAAATAAAGAACTTGGTGACCACCAGAACCAGTGTCAAACAGGCTGGTACTGAGTAATCTCCCCGTAATCAGCTCTGTGTTGCTTTTAATGAGTACAAAACAATTTTCAGACTCAGTAAAAGGTGACCAACTGCTGATATCTGAGGCAGGAAGCCTGATTTTCTTTCATGCATGAACAAAGTGCATCTTCTCTCTTTAGCATTACAAAAGGGTTAGAAGTCCATTGCAGACTGTGGAATATTAATTGAGCTATGATGAAATTGTGTTTACATCCAGTTGACATTTGTTTAAAGAACCTCTTTATTGATATTTCACCCTGTTACATATAATATGTAAACCTTACCCTGCTTGGGAATTCAGTTATGTCCCAGCATAAGAAACAGTAATGGAAATTTCTGCATTAACAAAGGAGGGAAAACAAATCAAAAATCAAATTTATGGAAGGAGTGGAGGTGTTAGGGGTTTGGGGGGGGGGGGGGGGGGGTGGATGGTGGGATGGCGGTGATGGTCGAGAGCAAGGAATAAAGCTCGTTGATTTTTTTCCTGAGGTAATTTGTCATGCTAAAAACGGGACAGAGCGGGCTGCCTAGTTCTATCTACATCTCAGAGCAGGTCTTCTCCTGTCTGAGCCAAAAGATGAAAATGCAAAGGGAACTAAATAAATGAAATTCTGAATTGGAAAAATAAAAAGGGAAAAGAAATGCCCTTTCCCTTGCTGCTTAATACACAGTGCACGATGCCCCTGCAAGAGCCAACTGAGAGAGACACTGTCATCAAAGTAGTGACACTGATTAAAATCTTTTCCCTGTCTCTTCCGTAGGTTTGGGGAAGCATTCACCTTCTTTTATGAGATACATTATTTGGTGAATCTGCAGTATGACACATAAAGATGAGTAGATATTGAATATGCAGTCAATCAACTGACTAGACAGCTGAGGCCTTAACAAGCACAGATGCTGAGACACTGGGCTCCAATCGCACCCCCCTGTTGAAGCTATTACCTCAGTGCCACTTTCATTAACTGGTGTGAACTTTGCATGACCCTTTGGCAAATTTTTTATGTCCATTATGGTAGAGGCGAATGATTTACATTGTCATTCATGTCATAATTTGATTTTTGTGCAAGCTTTAGGAGAATGGGTAGAAGAGGCTAATAGAGTAATCAGGCCCTCAGTTACATAGTAATAAGATTGCCCCTAAACAGCGATTACTATTACTTGGCCCAGTGATTACTGAACATTAATAGCATTTTTCTCAGCTGCTTTGCTACCAATTAACGGTAAAATCACTGGCTACGTAAGACTCATTGTGTTCTGTCTTTACTTAAAAAAACTAATCACCCATTTAATGTTGAGGGTTTTTAAAATAAACAGCTTTCCTCAGAATTTAGTGTGCTTTTAGGTATTTTTTGCACACAGGTGGAAATATAATGGCATATATATTAGGACATGGGCATAATTGCATCAATTCCACAGGTATAAAATGAAGACAAATTGCATGGATTAATGTCCCGTCGCCAAAGGACACACGGAAGATGTCCAACAAGCCCGAAATTGGTTCATGCAATGTTTCAAATGTCACTGCCAGTCGTACAGAAGACAGACAGTAGCAAATTATACACCTCGTGCAGGCCCAAATGCCAATCTCACACTCTATCAGGTAGTTTTGTTATCGAAGAGCGGTACAGAAAGTGTCCTTTCTTATTTTGTGTCTGTTGTCACCACTAGATAAATTTTAATTCAAATTTCTAAAATTGGCAAGAAGCTGGTAAAGACGGAAGAACGCCGTCTGGAATATTCAAATGGCTACCGATCCCACTCCAACCCCAAATGTTACTCAAGCCCCATGTAACGCATCCTCAAGTTGCTGTCAGCAGACGGCTGGAAATACAGTAAGTGATCTGAAGGGAAAGTACTCGAAACCCACTGAATGGATACTAATTATGTCATAGGCTGGATTCATCCCAACCTAGATACTTTGTGCTCAACTGTACACCAGGACCACATTGGTGCTTATGAATGCTTTCCAAGCCCTTCAAAACATTCTCGCCTGCCTATTTCTTTCTGTTTGTCAACCTTCTTTTACAACATGCTCCATATTCAAATCATTTTTTTAAGACTTCTGTTTGCTTTTGCCTACTTCTCAGATTTCTTCTCCCTCGCACTTTGCACGCGGTTCAGTCAATTGTTATGTCTTTTTTGGTTCCCCCGTATTTCCCTTTTCTACTCATAATGAGACTTCCAGATTTCATCAATCCACAGAACTTGGATTTTCACTGGCAAAATCACTAGGCAATTTGCTTGTCCTAATCAACATGGCCAAAACACACTATTAAAATGAATTTCTATTTTCCATCTGAAAATGCACAGAAAGTGTTATAAATAGAATGTGTCAGTGCCATATGATAAATAACCTCACTTGTGAGACTAACTGTAATCCACTTGTCACATTGTTGCTCCCGAATTATTTGGTCACCTTATCTGTGGCGATTTATCATACTGTTGACTGTTATATTTCATTCATTTACAACATGTCTGCAGCTCTGAAACTGTAAAAAAAAAACAAAAATCACTTTGCAATACTTATTGGGGGACTGATTTCCTCTGTGAGCAACATGTAGCTAAATTATTAACCTGCTCTTTATAAACACGCTTATGATTTCATTAAACACATAGCACACAGAGGAAATCATCTCCAATGATATTATAAAGTTGCAGTTTACTCCCTATTTCCTAGATTAAAATAACTGTAAAAATGCATTAAAACAATTTTTCATTTTTAGTGAAATGCACAGCATCAGTGTTATGCACAGAATACTTCATGAAGCCCAGTACTTGATAACCTTATTTTTTATTTCCAGTCATGAGGCTGAGCATAATTCATTCACAGCCTGGTCCCTCGTTAGTTATATGACCACTTCACTGTGGAGATAAAAATTATAACATACAGAAGCCCATGAACCATTCCATTTTACTCTGTGGGATTGCATTTGATACATCATGATATTCATTGAGTAGCAACCTGAAATATAGAATAATCAGCTCGACTTTTTAAACTTCTTTAACGTTTCCTACAATTTGCTTATTTTATTTTGTTGTTACTTCCTAGTTTTGGTTATCTTTATTTATCTTTTGGTTAATTTCTGGGTGCCACACTCACCTGAGAATACAGATCATGTTTTTCTGTGAAACACTGTTTCACAGTGCCCTGATTTTTACCAGTGAAAGAGGTTACATGACTTTGTGGCAAGAGAATGATTCTTCCTCTTTTTTTTCTCTCCTCCTCTTGGGTAGGTGAAAACATGGAATAAAAAACAACTGCTCATCATATCCCACACTCATCATGCAGAAGCACTCACATACAGCCTTTTGCCATTATTGTTCGACAGTCTATCTAATCGATGTTCAGTCTGAGGCCTATAGGGATATTTTTCATACCTATATACCAGTGATGTCATAAATACATAAATGCATTTTATCTTGATATCTGAAATATTTGCTACCAAACAGATTTTGCACTGGACTGTGTTGAACTCTGATGGATATATACAGACACAGGATGCCAAAAAATCCCATACAACTGTAAAAGGTCTGTTTATGTTACTTTTGCTTGTTTTAAATCTTTATCATTTTCTTTCTGAACTCATATTTAATTTCTTTAGAAATTAAGATAAAATATAAAATGTTGAATATAGAAGGAAGCTATTGTGAATTCTCAAAGCCTCTGAGACATTGCAAAGATTTTCATTTCTCCATTGATCATTGCATTTCTATTTTACTTAGATTTTAACCCTAATGCTCTCACCTTGCATTTCTCTGGTTCTCCCTGTCATTCATACAGTCATTCATTTGCTCTCTCTTTCTCCATCTCTCTCTCTCTTTCTCTCTGTCCCTCTCCCGCTCCCTCTCCTGCTCCCTCTCTCTCTCTCTCTCTCTCTCTCTCTCTCTCTCTCTCTCTCTCTCTCTCTCTCTCTCTCTCTCTCGTTTTCTCTCTCTGTTTCTCTTTCCCTTTTTAAAACTCTCTTTCTCCTGGTTTTGTTTCCCAGTCACAATGTGCAATCAGTATGAGGCAGTACTATGAATGGTCCTCCTCACAGCCAGTAAATCATCACTCTTTTCTGGCAGCTGACAGCTTTCCTAAGTGTGGTGTCATGACTCGGTCTATCAGATTCCTTTAAGACACTGTTTGAACAAATTGCAGGAACAATACAGCCAGTAACCTGAGCAACTGCAAACTGAGTACAATGGAGACCCTTTGTGGAGACACAACCCCTGCAGCCCCGAGCTGTACATTACACCAGAATAGCCGTTCTCAATTACCTTTTGTGTATTACCGCCAAAGAAAAACCCTTCCACACAACATTAAACTTTATTCCTTCAGTATTTCAGCTGTCACGATTCCTCTTGCCAAAGGGAAAAGCTTGCAAGAGTGTACCTCCTTAAGCATTCTGGTCAGTGTGAAAGTTGGAACCTGCTTGCACACAGCTTGAAATTCAAATTTTTCCCCTACAGCAAATTGTGCTTGTTTCAGAATTTCCTTGGTGTCAGCCACTTTGCAGGATTAGATGTCAGGGTTTCTGGAAGTTAACCTCCAAACTATTGACAGTATAAAATTCATTTGGATTACACCATGCAGCAACATGAGTACCCATTTAAAGCTTATGTGTTGTCATGAATTCTTGGCTCGCTAACAAGATATTACTGTTGATGTGCATTAATACAACATGAAGGCCCTCTGATGATAATAAAACCATGTATTATTTTAATATTATTACTGCTTAGTACTGAGAAGATTTCCAGTTTGCCTTCCCCCAAGCCTGTGGTTCTACAGTTTAGGTTCAAAAGCTGCGTGGATCTACACGTGGACCCCCCGTTTAACAGTCTGAAGAAGAGTCTCCACCCGAAACATCATCTATTCCATTTCTCCGGAGATGCTGTCTGATCCACTGAGTTACTCCAGCTTTTTGTATCTATCTCCTGTTTAACAATCTGTGCACTACAATCTGTCCCTGATGTGCATTCACAACCAAGTGAAATGTATTTGGATTGAAACTATTTTACTTTACAGCAAAAGTTCTCAGGAAGGTGTTTGCACATTTATGAAGTGTACACTCCCACAGAATCTACAGATACTATAGAGTAAAAATCAGTCAGGTACAAATTTGGCAATAGCAATATGCCTCATGATGAACAAAAAGGACCGTGCAAAATTAGTGCCGTTGAATCGTACAGATGTGAACAGAATGGTGGACAGTACTCCACCAGCCACAAACTGGACAAAATAGAGGGACCCCAAGTTGGGCCTGATATGTGTGGGAGATGGGGATGGAAAGGGAATATGGGGAAAGGCATTATAAGAGATACAAAATGTGGCTGCCTCATCTTACATTTGCATTGGTGCCTCTCCTGGCTCCATCTTACACAAAGTAACTTCCAATTTTGGTCAGAGCCTCCAGCAATGTGAAGACTTCATGCCAGAAAAAAAAAAGACAGTAACACATGCTGTAAGCAGTTCATACAGTTCTCTCCCAGTGTGAAATTATTGCTTAAATTCAAAATGCAAATAAAACCTTCAGAGGCTATTTCTCAATCTTGATATCAAGTACCAGGGAATCCAGTTTCAAGGCCAAATCCTTTATTTCCTCCATCTCTGGCTTTGAAAAAACATAGAATTAAAATGCCACTGGAATAGATGAAATATAATGCATGTTGGTGTTTTCAACGTAAATTTTTTAACCTGGCACCAAAGGTCTTGTGAAGGGTAATCAAAGGGTATATATGATGTGTACTCAATATAAAGATATATACTCAGAAGTAAAGTCTGAATAAGATAAGCACAATGCGATGACATGGAAATTCTTGGTCACTATAAAAGGATGGCCAAAATCTACCATTACATTATCAGTGACAGTAGAGTGATCTTGACTTTATTTAGCAGCTAATATAAGGAAGCTGCACTTCAGCAAAGGTGCCACATATAAAATGTGCCATAATCATGTGACTGAGAAACAACATCGATTGCATGCTGCCCTGGTATTGACAGGCACATTTCTTGTTTGCAAGGTTCTCTTCCAAACAAAGAATCGGATATTTTGCTGCCCAGCATTACAAATACCAGTTTGGGCATATGTAAAAATTCATATCAGCAAGCGACAATATCAGCTCAGGTTGACAAGTTATTCCAGAGATGGTAGTCTACTCATAATTTCGGACAGTGCTGAGAGCACCCATGGCTCCACTAAGTCAGGCAGTCAGAATTTTATGGAGTTAATCAACAGGAAAGAAAATGACTTTATAAATATCCAAATGATATGCAAGTGCTGTCAAATTATTATGCAAGTGGCGATGTATTTTATAAGCACTCCCATATCTAATGGGAGTTTTGGAGTTTCCTAGGTATTCTGGTCCAAAGACAAATCATAAAATAATTCCCTTGAAATCACTTTGAAACCTACTACATGTGACACCACATTTTGTCTCCTAAAGACTATAGACACTGCATGACTGGGAGTGAAGACATTGAAAGTACTGATTTACCAAGCTCAGACAGGCATTCAAAATGTATGGACGGTACCAGAGATGCTCCAGGGATGATACCACAATATCACCCCAGTGGTTCCAGAATGCTGCAATATGCCACATAACAAAGCTAGTGAAAGCATGCTTCTGGGGGATAATTAGCTCAAAGCAATGAAGCAAGTGAAAACAAGAAGACAGGGAATCAGAGGGAAGATACGGAATTAGCGGCAGCTCAAAGCCACTGCAGGAAGCAACAGGGTTTGCAATTTTTAAAAGGATCTTTCTTCGAACCAACTGTTTGTTATATTTTGTTGGAGAATTTTTATATACATTTGTGATATATCCCCATATAATTAAATATTCGTAATTGGTTAATGTCCATCTTGTAAGCAAAATGAGAGTCAATAAAATCATCAACTCTTACCACTCTAAGATAGTAAGTTGATATATTTTGCTTATTAAATGTACTAATATTTGCATGAGGAGAGAGAAGATATGGTGTGCTTTGATGCAAATGCTCCAATGTGAATGTATGCGCCATGGTTGTTTTGCAATTACAACAGAAAATAGTGCTAATATTCAAAAGGTCCATTAGCGTTTTTGTGAAGAAACAGTATAAACAACCCCATTGATATTTTCGGGGGGGGGGGGGGGGGGGTGCTTTTGAATGGTTGCCTGTGGGTTTATCTGTATTCCCAATATCTAGAATATCTATAAGGCTATCTGGCTTTCTCTGTTACATTTTTATCCAACTGGCAGCTTCTCTCTCAGACGTCAGATACTCAGAGCATTAGAATAGCAGCACTTCACAATTCTCATGGAAAAGTAAACTTTTCAGTAAAGGTAAATTGATGATGTTATATTTCCAAATGTAACCGTAGACAAAATGGCATGTATTTGGTTGATAGCTTTATGACACCAAGCATGAAGGGGTAAGGATAGAAGCCTTTTCATTGTACATTTATAAAGTTAGTTGTGATTCAACTCTCCATCCAACTCATTATGTGGCAGATCCAACTTATTCTATTCCACTGTGTGACAAGAATATCCTAAATGGTTCTTATCAAAGATATTGCTTGAATTAGGGGTCATATTACTTGGTCGTCAGGTGGTGGCTTGTGATTTCACTATCTCCACCTGCTTCTATCTACATCTACATGCTGGAGTCCGAAAACCACACATCAACCATGACTTTGTTTGGAAACAGACCATTGCTTTGCTATGATATTGTGAATTCCCCATTTTTTTTTTGTCTAGAATATGTTTCAAAGCATTTTAAAGACAGGCATTATCATAGCTTGAAATCTGGACAACACAGGGAATCTGCATAAATTGGGTTTTTCAGCAATAAATGTCATCAGAGATGTATAGATTGTGGCAGATCCAATGTCACTCATTTTAACCCCCCCCCCCCCCCCTGCCTATCTGGCTTTCTTATTTTGGCACTGAATCTTAAGTCTGGATTTTGATGGACACAAACTAAGAACTTGGTGGAAAATCCAGAAACACATGAAGACTGCTATCAATGGAAATTCAAAACAGCCATCATATTAACATATTATTTTCTTGTTTTCTCAGCATGTAATAGAACGGGAAGATAATATTACATAAAGACTACATTTCAATTCTATGTTTAGAGGGACACAAGATACATGCAATTTAAGCAGATGGATATCGGAAGGAGGGAATGAAGCGGGATAATGGAGTCAATTGGACAAAAGCTGTGCTGTAGGTCATTGATGCATCACTGCAGTGTTAGATAGAGCTCTTAAAGATAGCGGAGTCAAGGGATATGGGGAGAAGGCAGGAATGGGGTACTAATTGTGGATGATCAGCCATGATCACATTGAATGGCGGTGCTGACTAGAAGGGCCGAATGGCCTACTCCTGCACCTATGGTCTATTGTACTACAGGAGCTGTGAAGAGCCAGAAGGATATGTTTTTCCCAAATAGT
Source organism: Okamejei kenojei (assembly GCA_035221665.1). Classification (NCBI taxonomy): domain Eukaryota; kingdom Metazoa; phylum Chordata; class Chondrichthyes; order Rajiformes; family Rajidae; genus Okamejei; species Okamejei kenojei. The sequence goes on along the minus strand of CM069140.1, from coordinate 53,947,186 downwards.
ATAAGCGGGTTGCAATCTTGGTTGCACAGGACCAGTTTCCACGTGAACATCAATAATGATTCTATCCAACTATCCATCCAACCTCAGGTCCTTAACTGAGTTGTAATTTCTTCTAACTCAGAGATGAAAAAGCAAAGCCAACCTTTTCCGTTCCTGTCGCCAGTTGCAGCTGTATGTGCTCTGACTCCATGAACCTCGTAGACTGTCAGCTTGGGCTAAATCCAGTGGAGTACAACCTGAGCATTGTATTTGGTTATGAACTGATCTTTTAACTCATACACTGTCTGTCACCAAGATTACATTATTTTACCACTGGAACACAGCCAGAACAAATCATTATTTTCATCCTACAGCTACTTTACCCTTACATAACCTTTCATTATTTCGCAGATTGATTTCTGAATTTTCCTGCCTCTACTCTCCAATCTAGAACTCTGGTTTGAGTCCTCCCCTGTACAAAATCCTGTAAATCCACCATTCCATCCTTGCAAAGCTCCCTGCAGTCCAGCAAATCAATTTATAAATGCTTATTCTTCAAATCCCCCTACAGCCTTCAGCCATCCTTGTTATAATCTACACCCACTGTGCCTTATTGTTAGCTCACTGCCTCTTCGACAACTGTAATTGGTGTCATTATGTACAACTTTCGAAGATTCTTTCCCAAAATCACTTCATCTTGCTTACTGGCTACCTTAAAAACTGCTAAAAAATCTCTCCCATTGTGCCTTTGGCCTTCCCTGCAAAATTCATTTTCCTCAAACATGGTTACGACCATTTCAGTCCCCAACATAACATACACTGTATACAGAAATATGCTGATGTCTTTCCCCACCAATGACAATTTAAACAGTCTTGTCACACTCCAGGCTGACCCAAACACCAGGACACTCCAGTTAGTTAATCGCTGGATGTATACTCTGAGCATTCAGAGAACATCAGAGGTGCTCTCTGAAAATAATTGCCACAGCAGAAAGAAATACCAGATAGTCTCACTTGACAAATGGCTAATGTCAGAAGGATAAGTCACAATTTTTAACATGTCAATGAAACATTGTTCTGCTGGGACTCAAAAAGCCCCCCTACATTTAAAAAAAAATCTGTGTAAAAAATTTCTCTCTATTGAAACATGACACAGATCCATAATAATTTTTCACTCTAATATGAATAAGGGGGATTGTATCTTAAGGCAATAGACCTGGATCGGGCAATTGAGCCCAACACCATCCTAAAACATTAGTGAAACAATTAGTTTCCCTTCAAAGGCTACATGGAAGATTACAATGGATTAACTTGCAGTGCAACTGACAGTCGACAGACTAACCATTCCATAATTTTATGATTCATTATGAAGTTAAGCACACATTTGCTAAACTTGGAATGGTTTTATATTCTCAGGTCCTGCTTACCACTGAATTCAGAAAGACCAGCAAGAAGCATAAGATTGCCAGAAGATACAGTATTTAAATCTTCAGCATCAGGCATGACCTTGAGTACAAGTGGTCCCCGATATTCAAGGTTGCATGTTAGAATTGAGAGTAAGTTTTATCAGTCCAGGTGTAGGAGCACTAGTGTCTTTCACTGGTTGCACGTTTTAGAGCGGAATGAGAAATAGGAAAACTGACACACTCAGCTCCCTCACTGTAAGTGATATTTTTTTTAATCAATCAAGTGGCAGTCAGGAAGAATCTTTTTCCAGATGGGAGTCTGCAATATGGTGAGTGACCCAAAGCAGCATTAACTAGATAGCATTTTTTTTAAGAGGATTAAAAAACAAAGGATGGAACTATTATATGGGCCTATACAAATGTGTAAGAAAATTTACAAAGGCACGTTATGTGTAGTAAGTAAAAAAGGACTCTGTAAAATTGTTAAGGCCCTCTGATGCACTGTTAAATTCACTCCTCCAGTAGCCCATAACATCTGTAACATACTGTATCTTATTCTCTGTTGTAAAATATTTCCAAAAGGCACTCAACTGTTCATTTTATATCCTTTCAAATCCACCAATTTACAAGGGTCCAGATTAAGTCAAAAGCAAAGGAATGCTTTCATTTTTCCCTTAAAGATTCTTCCGCTGCCCTTTCCAGGTTCTAGCGCTCTCATTAGCTGAGCTCAAACCTGATATTTATTAATATGGAGAAAGGAAAGCAGTATGAGGCCATGCTGAAGGTCTCTTATGAGTACGCTGGATAGTCGTGCTGTTAAATTGTGAAGCAATAGATTGAAAGTAAGTCAATCAGCACCCAATTTGCTATGTCCCCTTCAACTACCACAATATCCACGAGTCCACTCTTTTCTCCTTAAACCAGACCCAATTCAGCTTGACACTGGTTCAACTTCCTGAATTTTATACTTAATGCTCCGACCAATTAAGGCAAGTATGCCATATGACTACTTTTCCATCCTATCCACTTTCAGGGAATTATGGACTTGTACACCGATCCCTCTGTACATCAAGCTCTGAAGGATCCTGCCATGTATTTTGCTCTTGCATATACTCTCCAAAAATGCAACAACTCATGCTATTCAGTCAATGAAAAGGCTATACATGATTACAATCAAGTGGACCACGGTGGACAGATACAGGAGAAAGAGTATGCAAGATAAAGTCTGATAATGTCTGATTAAAGATAGTTCAAAGGTCTCCAATGGTAGATAGGAGATCAGGACTGCACTCCAGTTGCCTGACACTAGCTAGGAAAAAACTGGGAGGAAAGTGAACTAGATCCTGCTCTGGTCTGGGACAACTTTCCTCACAATTCACAACTCCATCCATTTTCATGTCATCTGCAAACTTACTAATTAGACTGCCTACACTTTCAAGCAAATTATAAATACAATGTAAGAAACAGGAAATAACTGTGATGAATTGGAAACTACTGAAAAGACATGGCAGTAAACAACTAATGGCTAATATTTAAGGAATTAATGTTTAATATTTGAGGACTTCATGCAGTTTCAAGCAAATAAGACACAAGAATGTATCTCTTGGTACTGTAGGTAGATACATTTTACCTACCTATAGAATGGTAGGTATACTACTATCTATCTTGGTAGGCTGGTGCAGAAGGCTAGATCCCATGCGATCCAGGGCGAGCTTGTCAATTGAATAAAAAATTGGTCTAAAGATAAGTGATAGACATATGGAAGTGGAGAATATGTCGAAACGTCGCCCATTCCTTCTCTCCAGAGATGCTGCCTCATCCGTCGAGTTACTCCAGCATTTTGTGTCTACCTTCGATCTGTAATGTGTTGTGCCACAGGGATCTGTGATGTGTCCATTATTGTTCATTGTTTATATTAACAATTTGGATGTTAATGCACAGTGCCCTCCATAATGTTTGGGACAAAGACCCATCATTTATTTATTTGCCTCTGAACTCCACAATTTGAAATTTGTAATAGAAAAAAATCACACGTGGTTAGAGTGCACCCATTTTTATACATTTTGATTTCACCATGTAGAAATTACACCTTTGTTTATACATAGTCCCCCCATTTCAGGGCACCATAATGTTTGGGACACATGGCTTCACAGGTGTTTGTAATTGCTCAGGTGTGTTTAATTGCCTTCTTAATGCAGCTATAAGAGAGCTCTCAGCACCTAGTCTTTCCATCGCCTTTGGAAACGTTTATTGCTGTTTATCAACATGAGGACCAAAGTTGTGCCAATGAAAGTCAAATAAGCCATTATGAGACCGAAAAACAAGGATAAAACTGTTAGAGACATCAGCCAAACCTTAGGCTTACTGAAATCAACTGTTTGGAACATTATTAAGAAGAAAGAGAGAACTGGTGAGCTTACTAATCGCAAAGAGACTGGCAGGCCAAGGAAGACCTCCACAGCTGATGACAGAAGAATTCTCTCTATAATAAAGAAAAATCCCCAAATACCTGTTCGACAGATCAGAAACACTCTTCAGGAATCAGGTGTGGATTTGTCAATGACCACTGTCCGCAGAAGACTTCATGAACAGAAATACAGAGGCAGGGTACATGGTTCCAGGAAAGGTGCGACACAAGTAGACAGGGTGGTGAAGGAGTGTGGCATACTTGCCTTCATTAGTCAGTGCTTCATGAGTATGGTCATTATAGGGTCATGTTATAGCTGTTTAAGACATTGGTACGCCTATGCTTTACCAATATATGTTCACTTCTGGTTGCCCTGTTTTATGAAGAATGACTTTAAACTAGAAAGCATGCAAAAAAAATATATACGGAATGTTACTGGGTCTGAAGGGTTTGAGTTATAAGGAGAGGCTGGATACGTGAGTGTAGGAGGCTGAGGGTGACATTACTGAGGTGTACAAAATCTTGAGGGGCAGAGAAAAAGTGAATAGCCACAGTATTTTCTATGAATTTAGGACATCTAAAACTAAAGATTTAAGATGAGAAGGAAAAGATTTAAAAGGGACCTAAGGGTCAATTTTTTTCACACACATGGTGCGCCTATATGGATTGAGCTGCCAGAGAAGGTGGTAGAGGCAAGTAATATTACAACACTTAGAAGACCCTTGAACTGGAACATGGATAGGAAATGTTTGTAAGGATATGGATCAGGCACAGCCATGTGGGATTAGCTGGGTTATGTAACTTGGTCGGCAATGATGATTTCTGTGCCATACATTTCTGTGGTTCATTGAACAGCAGAGCAGAAATGAATGTCTGACAATTGTTTTTATTTCTTGTGTTTTGACATACTTGATCGTTTGACTGGCAATGCCCATCATCATGAAATGTAATCATTACTACCTTCCCTCCTTATGCAGACCCTTTTCATTCTTTTCTCTATTCACTCCCTGTTTCTAGGTTTGTTTAAAAGCATCTAACTTTCTCTCATTCGGCTGAAGGATCACCAAACTGAAGCTCAACCTTTCTTTTCAACTCCACAGATATGATCAAATCTGTTCAATACTTGCATCATCGTTTTTATTTCACACTTCAATGTTCTGCTGCATCTTGCTTTGGAAAGAAAAATATGTTGATTATGAAAAAACACTTGTTTGTAAAGTATAGAGTACAGTAATAATGGGCCACACCGGTAATAATAAGCAATAGGTAGCTATTTACACAGGAACATCCCAGTCTCCACACTTCAGACTGCTTGTTTGCTACAGTGCTCAACCAATTTTACTGAATTTTATTTGAATGGATATGGTAGGATATGACAGATACAAGATATATTGAGCAAAACCATTGAAAAAAAGATAAATTCACTATTAAATTATATGCATTTATCATATTTCGGTGCAAGTCACTAACTTTGCTTTATTTTGGAAGGTTTCATTTACTGTTTTTTTTAATTGCAAAATTGCTGTAATATTTCTTGACAAAAAGAACAAACAAGAGTATTATTTGCTACAACAGAAGAAGGCCATTTTGGCCATTGGATCTATTGCAGCTCGCAGCTAAGCAAACACATCAGTCACATTTCACTATCCCTGTTTTCCTTATATCCCTGCAAGTGTTGTAATATTTCTAACACCTTTTCCCACTCACTTTGTTTTTTTTTTGCTATTTTCCAAAACTGAAGGGGAAATTTACATTAATAGACTAATCTAACAGCATTTCATTTGGATTTGGGAGAAAGCAAAAACCCATGCAGTGATAGTAAAGATGTGCAAGCTCCACACAGAGAGCACCTAAAGACTAGAATTGATCCTCGATCCACGGAGCTGCAAGACACTGTTGTGTCACTGGGGTGCCCATTGACTAAGTGAGGGCGACACAATGGTAGAGTTGCTGCCGTACAGCACCAGAGGCCCAGGTTCGATCCTGACTATGGATGCTGTCTATATGGAGTTTGTATTTGTACATTCTCCCCGTGACCTGCGTGGGTTTCCTCCGGATGCTCCGGTTTCCTCCCACATTCCAAAGGTGTATAGGTTTGCAGGTTAATTGGCTTTGTGAAAATTGTAAATTGTCCCTAGTATATGTGTGTGTGTGTGTGTGTGTAGGTTAGTGCTAATGTGCGGGGATCACTGGTCAGCATGGACTCACTGGGCCGAATTTCATGCTGTATCTCTAATCTAACCCAAGTAGAATTTCCATTCATTTCTGAGGAATATTGTTTGTTGCATGAATTACACTGAAGAATGTGTCCCTATTTCAGACAACTAAGTGCAAATCTTACCTCCTAACCAGCCCAACTTCTTTCATTTGGCTAGAGCACACAAAGAGTTAAATCTAATTTCATTTACAGAAAATGCCATCTGTAATTTGATGGACTCCCAGTTGCTTGGGGAGATGTAAAACGGACTGCCGGCTCACTATTACCCATTTTACACTAACACACAAAGTCAAGATCCACTCTATTGAGTATTCAATTATCTATACCTCTCTCCAGGCTGAAGGTCATCCAGGGCGACAACTATTGTTAAGGCCTGGAGCTGAAGCCATGCGCTGTGCTCCTCGCTTTCTAACTGCATCCTGCTAGCTTCTTACAAATGAACCTTCATCCTCAAAATGAAAGAAGCTTCCCGGTGGGAATACTTGCTGGCCAACTTCCCCACTTGGTTATCACTCTGGGAGGAAAGTCAACCTGTTAATTGATATGTAAAATACTACAAAAGGTAAGTTCTTGAGTACCAGGAAGGTTGAGTACATGGAATGTAAAGTATTCCTACACCGAGAGTTCAGATTAAAAAATAAATCATGAGGAAACTATTTCTCTTATAAAATAATTCAATTTGTTGAGTTCCTCTAAGGAGTGCAAAGCTATTAGTTTAGCTGTTGGACATTGGAGCACAAAAACTAGCAAAGGTCATTCCTCTTCAAATCTTCCTAATGCTGCTGCAGGGATGAGTTCAGTTCGTATTACATCATGTCTTCTCTCACTAGTTTGAATTATATACTTAGAGCTGTCCAATCACCGAAGGTTACAGCACAGATGGAGGCCTTTTGGTCCCTCTTGTTTCCTTTGGCTTTTTTTAGTAGAGTTTCTAAACACGACGGCACAGTAGCACAGTGGTAGAGTTACTGCCTTACAGCGCTTGCAGTGCCAGAGACCCGGGTTTGATCCAGACTACGGGTGGTTTTTGTACGAAGTTTGTACGTTGTCCCCGTGACTGCGTGAGTCTTCTCAGAGATCTTCGGTTTCTTCCCATACTCCAAAGGCGTGCAGGTTTTTGTAGGTTAATTGACAAGGTATGAATGTAAAAGGGTCGCTAGTGTGTGTAGGATAATGTTATGCCCCTGACCCACTTAGGCGATTTTTTAGGCAACTACAGGTGACTAGGCTGTCGCCACATGGTCGCCGGGGTGTCGCTTGTATGCTCTCCTCGGTCGCCCAAAGAATCGTAGCATTTTTTTGGTCGCCGCTGGATTTTGAAATTTTAAAACTTTTCGGCGATAGTCGACAACCATGGGCTTGTCGTAGCTTGACTTCTCCTGACATAAGTGCTGTGCTGTTGTAGGTTGTCGCCAGGATGGGGCGTAGATTGCCGCCGGTGCTGACCGATGAATTCCATTGGCGACTACCTATGTCAACTGGCGACAGGTACTGGCGACTGAATTGTCTTACCTTGTCGTAGCTTGTCACGGGTGGACGTAGGTTGTCATAGGTGTGGTCGTAGGTGGGCGTCCTATGGGTCACTGGTTGTCGATAGCTTGCTGTAGCTTGATGTCGACTAGGTGGTAGGTTCTATGTAGACATTGCCGTAGACATTGTCGTAAGGGGGTCTAGTCGCCGTTTTGTCGGCGACCTACTACGACTATGACAGTCTCCACTTGGACTTGGAAAACTTTATTGTCATTCAGACCTTGCGGTCTGAACGAAATTTCGTTGCCTGCAGTCATACATATAGTAAATAACAGAAACACACAATAAACACATATTTAACATCCACCACAGTGAGTTCACCAGACACCTACTCACTGTGGTGGAAGGCAAAAATCTTGTCTTTGTCTCTTCCCTTCTTCCACTTCCTCTTCCTCTGCGCTGAGGCGACCCGGGCCTCCGATGCTGTGACCGCACCAGGTGATGTAAATAAGTCCCGCGGCTGAACCGCGCTCCGCGAGCGGGCCGGTTCAACTCCGCGGCCCGGGGCGGCCGAAGCTGCCGCCCTCCAGTCCAGCGGACGCAGCTGTTGCCGCGGGAGCTCCGGAAAAACAGGTCAGCAACCTGTGACCTGCGAGCTCCAGCAGTCGCCGAATAAATCTCCTAAGTGGGACAGGCCCATTAGTGTGCGGGGATCGCTGGTCGGCATGGATTCGGTGGACAGAAGGGCTTGTTTCCGCTCTGTATTTCTAAACTAAACTCACTAAATTCTACTCTCCTGGTCTCACTCACTTTATTTATGCAATTTCCTTTTAATATGACATCATCTTTTCCTCATATCATTTCCATCTTGTAAAACATGCCAATATCAAGTGGCCCCAAACTCTCTGCCAAAATCTATCTTTTCTCTTGTTTTGGCGATTATAAAGAGATGATCTTGAAATGGCTACAAAAATATAATTTAAAAAACATTTTCATTTTCCTTTTTATCCTACCATCACCCTTTATTATGACTGGAGCACATTTATATATTTTAATTCTATTTTCATCAAACTAAGAGATGTTATTACCTAAAGAAAGGAACACTTTTCCAATATTGTAGACCAATGGTTATTAAAAATGGAAAGGTGTTGCAATCACACATTTGTAACAAAGGTATGATTATAAATCAGTTTTTTTTCTGCACCATATGACATTTGTAACTCCTACTATCAGTTTCGAGATGGCAATTCCACAGTTGGAGCAGCACAGTGTTCCAGCTAATACAGCGCTATCAGAGTTACCAGATACACAGTTCCAATCACACAATTCCAAGTTCAACCCTGACCTCTGTGGCTTCCTGTGTGGAGTTTACATGTACTCACTGACACTGTATATGTTTCCTCCAAGTACTCTGGTTTCCTCCCACGTCTCAAAGATATGCAGATGATTAGATGAACTGGTTATAATAAATTGTCCTTAGAGTGTAAGTGAATAATGGAACCTAGATAGTGTTGAAGACAATGTGTGGTGAATAAAACCGGGTTAGTGTAAATGGGTGCTGGATTGTTAGCAAGGATTCAGTGGGGCAAACGGGCTGTTTCCAAGCTGTATGACTCCTATTCTATTTTATACCTAAATGTTCCAAATTACAGGAAATTCTAGACTGTAAATATAGACTGAACCGAAGCCCAAACATATTCCACATAAATTTCAATGAGACGTTTGAGAAAATGAATCTTTTATTTTTGTCTAGTTCAAGAACCCCATAAGTGCAGCTAGACAGATCTCTGTGAGGGGCTTTCCAAATGTGATTGTTAGCCAAATGAGAAAGGTGGAAAATGAATTCATGTGACAGAAAAAAACTAGCATTTTTATAATTATACCAAAGACTTTAAATTGTGATTAAAAAATGTTTAAAAACAAGGATATCCGGAAAAACAAAAATAGGAAATGTTGGATACACTCAACACTTATATTTATCTGTGGATGGAAAGAGTTGTGATAATATTTCACGTGGATGACCATTCCTCAGAAATGCAGAGAGAAAATGAGAATTAATTTTCAGATGGTTTTGTATTAAGGAAGGCAAATTGAAAGTGCAGCCAAAACTAAATTAAAAAAAAAAAATTGTAATGATTTTCATTCACAATTGTCTTTAAGCTTTGCCCTTCAAACAAAATGACTTGTTAATTCCGTGCTTCAGTCAAATGATTCTAAGCCTAAGATAAGAATGAGCAGACTGATCAGATATCACGAGATTGGCCAATGTTGCTGCTTTACCTAATAATGGAACAAGAGGAAGGTGAGGACAAGAAAGGGTTAATTTCCGTTCAATCCTGGGAGACAGAAGCCAAGTCAGTAGTGCCCAGTCCATGAAGCATTTGTACTGAGCCACCTGCCGTGTTGAGACAGCCATGTGTGCAACAGACGTTGGAGTCGGCAGCCAAATTCTACCCAAAAAAACAACGACATTAGTTTCTGTTTCATCAACTTCATCCCAACCTCCGTGTCCTTAAATAAGAAAAATATGAACAGATTTTACAAAAACAAAAAGAGGTGTTCATTTTCTCAACCAATCCGACTGGTGCTCAGATTACTCCAATTAGAACATGGACCCATTGATAAGATTTTTAATATCAGTCTCCACATAATAATAAAAAAAAATTGCAATGGCCGGCCAACATTTTTATAGGCTTTTAAAATAAAAGGTAGCATTGGTTCTTTCTAATTAGAAAGGCTGTTTACCACAAAACTGTATCCAATTATGAGGAACATATACTTCAGAGGGATTGACATATGTGTTTGATAGCAAAATCTATGGGTTTCTTTTCTAATAGCAAGGAAAAAATGTAAAAAATAAAAATGCTGGGTGATGTGAAACCTTAATAATGCAGAAATGTACGATGTGCAAAGGTAATTTTAAAGTGGAAATAATGTGTGAATGTCTTGTTTGTCAAGGTATGTATTCCCAATAAGACCAAACAAAAATTAATGGCTAGAATTTGAATCACATGAAACTGGAATTTTCAGCATTATGTAGTTGAAACTCAATTCTTTCTCTGGAATGAGAAACCATTTTTGTGTTACTTTTTGGTCGTTTTTGAGTCAATCTAGCAATTTGACAAGTCAGTCTCATTTCAACCCTCCATGACTGAGATATATTGGATGATGCAGAGGAATTTGGTCTATATAGTCCTGGGGATGCCCATCATTGAGCACTCTTTGGGACTATTTGGATTCCCAACACTGTACCAGACGAGGATATTTGATATGTAAGTAAATTACTTACTTTCATACGTGGCCCTTCTGCATTGATCCTCTCACCACCCATTGATCTCACGCCATCAACCTCAATTGGTCAGTCTGCCTTTTCTTAATCCCGTAACTGTGATCTCTCCCCTAGGTGCTGTTGATCCTGATGCTACAATGGATCTCTGCCTCATCTACGCAACACTCGTCTCCCCATATTTGGCTCACACTTACACAAACATTTAAGACGTGATGTTCTCCTCTATTGTCAGGTGCAAAGAAATAAATGTCTTACATTTCTCTTGAAATACACCCCACATATTGAGTTGAGACTTTTTTAATCATTGAGGTGTTTAAAGACGAACAAAACCTCATTGGCTTCTGATTGTCCCCTCATTCTTTCGATTTGTCGGCCTTGAACTTCATTGTTACTAATAGCAAACTCATGGATATCTTGTGATGTGGTTTCTTCTTTCATTTCATGAAAAAGTGTTCAATCCATAAAACACGTTACTGAATCTGAGGTGGTTTGGAAAACATTTCAGTAATTTCTCATTGTTTCCCTTTGGACTCAAGGTACAGACCATAGCCTTGGGATGCTTCTATTATAACATCAATTATTTTATGCAATATGATGTTTCTTTTTAAATCCACGGAATTCCTTCCTTTGATTTCCTCTAAGATTCCATTGAGTTGCTGGAGTTTTATACTCTTCCTCCACTGTGAAAATGACCAGTGAATACTGCTTCAACAATTTTGTCATGTCCTTACTATCCACTATATTCTCTCCTGTATCTGTTTTAATGCCACATATTCCCTCTCTTAAAAAGACTCTTGCTTTTAGATTGTATATTCCTTTTATAGCATTTTCTTTTTATACTCTTACTACTTGCCCCTTCCACGCTTTTATAATCTTTCAATTATTCCATTGTGCGCACCATTCAAACAGCAAAGTAAAACAAATTGCATTGCAGTATCAGATTGGACTTCAGAAAATATAAGGCAAATAATAAGAAATATCATATGCACGTTGACTTCAACATATTGATTCAATGTCTTGGTTTTGTTGACATCTGTAAACCACAAAAGCCAAGCTCAAGTGCTTTTTGAAGTTGTCAGGACCATTGATTTGAATAAATGACTTGCAATTTAATGTCAGTCATCTATTAACATATATACATTACTTCAGGATAAATTTACAACTTATGCCAATTAGCCAACCAAAATGGGCAGAATGATGCTGGACCTTTTTATTTCCAGGCAGGGTACCTGGATGAATGCCAATATATTTTTCTAACCATGGTAAGAAATAATGTTGAAACAAACCAACTATAATATAAGGGGTACACAAAAGGCTGGAGAAACTCAGCGGGTGCTGCAGCATCTAAGGAGCGAAGGAGATGGGCGACGTTTTGAAGAAGGGTCTCGACCCGAAACGTCGCCTATCTCCTTCGCTCCTTAGATGCTGCTGCACCCGCTGAGTTTCTCCAGCCTTTTGTGTACCCTCGATTCTCCAGCATCTGCAGTTCCTTCTTTAACACAACTATAATATAATGTGCATTCACTTGTGTATGAGGTGACTAAAACTGATTTTAAATAGTTACAATCTTTTTTTAATCTGCCACTGTGCATCATTTATTCACCTCATCACTAGCTCAACATTGAAAGAATATCAGAAGAAATATCAGGAATGATAAATATATCCATAACATGAGATGATTACCCTTCATTAGAGTGCCTGCTACATCAGTACATTTCCAGGGTAATTGCCTTTTGTAGTCCACAAACGTTAACAGGGCAGCAAAACCTTTAACATAAGTGAAAATTGAAACAGGTGTGCCTGAATCTGTAGTTAAACTAAATATTTCCGAAGAAATCTGGACTAAATCATTTCAACTTGCTACAACAAGCACAACAACTTGCATTTATATGGTTCCTTTAAATATAATGGAGCAGCTGGTAGAGCTGCTGCCTTACAGCGCCAAAGACCTGGGTTCAATCCTGCCGTTGAGGACTGAATCTGCGGAGTTTGCACGTTCTCCCTATAATGGCATGGGTTTCCTGCCACATCCCAAAGAAACGGGGGTTTGCAGGTGTATTGCCCTCTGTAAAATTCCCCCTAATGTGTAGGGAGTGGATAAGAAAGTGGGGTAACATAGAACTAGTGTGAACGAGTGATCAATGGTCAATGTGGAGTCAGTGGGCCAAAGGAACTGTTTCTATGTCTTATCTCCAATACTAAATTGTGAAATGCCCCAGAGAACTCCACAGACATCTGGTCAGATTAGTAAATGGGTGCACTATTGAGAAGAGACGATGGTAATCTGTCTCTTTTCATTGATGCTTAATGCATGCAAGAATATTAACTGCTACTGAGCTCATTTCTGCACATTTGCTTACATTGAGGTGCAGAAGGGAGCTCAACCTGTAGCCAATTTTCTCATCAACATTGAGCTCCAGCAGGACTCGGCATGGGATAGGTTAGGGATAAATTTGGATGAGCTGTTTTTTTTCCAAATGTCAACTTTATTCAGGATAAAAAATATACAAAACAGAAACTGTGCAAAAAAACTATTTGGACATTCCAGCGTCTAGTGTCATACTCAGTAGTGTTGGCTGCTCACCTTAAACAAAACACCCTTACCATTTATGTGGCCCCCTGGGATGATATCCCTTCCCGTTTGAGCGAAGTCCCCACCAGATTCTGCCCCTTAATGTCCAGCAGCAGAAGGACCCTCGAGTGTGGTTCGCTCCCACAGAGCCTTGCCGTTGGCTGCATTAAGCTTCAGTGAGTCCCTCAGCATGTACTCCTGCAGTCTAGAATCATCCAGTTGGCAGTTTTCCCTGACGGACATCTCGCTGTGAAAGGAGACCAATAGGTTTCGGGTCCTTCACCGAATTGATGGTCTTCTAGCAGTACCTAATGTCCGTCTCCGAATGTGCCCTTGGGAACAGCTTGTAAATCAGATGGTCCTCTGTTATGGAGCTGCTCAGGATGAACCATGACAAGGACTCATTCATTATTCTCTAGACCCTCCTCACAAATCTACACTACAAAGAGGCAGGCAACCACCTCCTGATGGTTGCGTGCATCGGTAGTAAAATTCTGACGGTGCAGGAAATACCTGACTGGGAGATCCCCAACACCTCCAGCCAAGTGAGGTCTTGGTGCTCATTGGTGAGTTCTTGTGATGAGGTAATTCACCATGCAAACTGAGCTGTGTAGGAAGGAACTGTAGATGTTGGTTTAAACTGAAGATAGACACAAAATGCTGGAGTAACTCAGCGGGACAAGCAGCATCTCTGTATAGAAGGAATGGGTGACGTTTCGGGTCGAGACCCTTCTTCAGTCTGAGAAGAAGACCCGAAATGTCACCCATTCCTTCTATGCAAACTGAGCTGACTGCTCAGGGAACCATGTCACAGAATACATATTTTTTCCCCAAAAAAAACTTTATTCAGAATAAAAATATATACTAAATAAGACACACTCGGTGTCTTTATATAATTAGTGTTATATTAGATAGTGTTCTCTGACTATCCCTTTCTGAGGCACACTTGCCACTCATATTGGGAAGTTGAGGATAGGGGGCTGTAGAGGAGAGAATTGGAATATTTGAGTATAAAGGGTTTGAAGACTGATGGAAATTGAACAGCAGATTGGATGTGGTGGGGCAAAAAATGTCATGCAAGTTTCCGTGGAGATTCATTTACTGCCGATGGAAAGGATATGAGTCAAGTGATTGTAAACACGGGTTAAATTTAAAACAGTGGCTGAGGAATTGGTTGCAAGATCAAAGAGTTTGCAGACTGCGTCAAAGCTGACAACATCACTGTGGGAAAGAAAACATATTCTGTGAATGAAGCAGTTTATTAGCATAGAGGCAGTTGAATAACAGAGAGATGGTGGAAAGATGTAATTAGCTTAGAGAAGGACGAAATTGAACATTAAACAGAAAAATCACATTGAAGGATGAAATAAATATGGAATCAATCACTCCAGGATTAACACTGCAGGATGGGAAGAGACGTTTCTACAGGAAATTGGTACCTATGTTTGGTTAAGCAATGGGGTTGAATGGCCTAATTCTGCTCCTATAACTTATGAATTTATGAGCATGGATGAAGCCAAGTAGTGATGCCATTCCATTCAACACCAGAAACAGCATTTTAGAAAATACTGTGGTCAATTATGTTAAATTTAAGAAATAGATTAGGAGATCACAGTCAAAGAGCATGACTCTGTGGCAGAAATGCTAATTTAATCATAGAGATTGAAACATGGAACTGTGTGAAACATGGATGAAGGTTATAGAGACACCTCAATGGTTCCTTTACGGACATAAACATCCACAAGACCCTCAAACATGCATACTTATGATGGAGAGACTACAAACCAGATGGACTTAATCTGGGCCCTTTGGACAAACTGAAGCCAATACCTGCATCAAGATATAACCAGGATGTGAGAACCAAGTTAGATAAACACAAAAAGCTGGAGTAACTCAGCGGGACAGGCAGCACCTCTGAAGAGAAGGAATGGGTAACACTTCGGGTCGAGATCCTTCTTCAGGAAATGTTGATGGGAGTTCCTGGTAGAAGAAATGG